>CAXKWD010000010.1:37386126-38586126 GCA_964059195.1 Ectobius pallidus | reverse complement strand
AGGTTTTTAAGACTATTATCCTGCCGTTTGTATTATATGGATGTGCGACATGGCCGCTTACTGGTAGGAAGAATGTTACTGAGAATGTTCGAAAACAGGGTGCTTAGGAAAATATATGGGCCTAAGAGAGATGGAAATGGGGACTGGAGAAAGCTGCATAACGACTAGCTTCATGACCTGTACTCTTCACCAGATATAGTAAGGGTAATTAGATCATGGCGGATGAAATGGGCTGGACATGTTGCGCGCATGGGGGAGGAAATACATATCTCAAAAGTATTGACTGGGAGACCCGAAGGGAAAATACCACCTGGATGACCTATGCGTAGGTAGGAGAAGAATATTATGATAGTTTTAAGGGAAATAGGATTTTCGAGGGATTTTTGGAGTTAGCACAGGATAGGGTTGAACGGCGGGCTCAGGTAAGCGCGGCAATGAACCTTCGGGTTCCTTAAAATAGGTAATATTCTCTTAGCTTGCTGAGGAATTGTCTATTGCCATTGAGTAGGCCTAAGGAAGTAAGTATTAATTGTGTATAGTAGCCTATGTGGACTGGGGATATAGGCTATGGAGCGCAACGATATAAGACGAAAGAATCCTTGGGTTTCTGCCAATGGAAACTTTGTGTCCTCTTTTCGTGGGTATAGTAACTAAAGGGGGGGAGACGAAATTGTTGTATCATTGACAGATTCCCACGGGACACGAAACAAATGTTACGTCGCAGTTTTTCACGGATACGGAAGTGACAATACTCTGCCGACGCTAGTAATGAAAATTTGTTGTTATGCAAATAATTTATTTTGCCATAATAATAATAATAATAATAATAACAACAATAATGGTGGTAATAAAAGAAGTTGTTAAATCCCCTCCTACTCGATGTATTCATGTTGACTCGGCGAGGTTTACACTATCCTTAACAACGGTTAACGCCTAAGTTTGAAGTTTGGACTCAATCCTTGGGGTACGCCGTAAACGTATTGCTTGAGGCGCTGTGTTACAAACCCGAAGGTCATGGGTTCGATTCCCGATGAGGTCGTTGAGTTTTTCAAATGGCCCAATCCTTCTGTTGGCACCATGATCCTGGGGTCGACTCATCCTCTAACATAAATGAGTAACAGGAGCAATCCTAGGGTAAAGGCGGTCGGTGCGTAAGGTTTGACAACCCTACCACCTCCACGTACCGAATGTCCAAAATCTGAGAGCCTCAACCTTCTGGAACCCTCTGGACCTTCGTGGCCTGTATAGGGATTACTTTACTTTACCTTTACTCAATCCTTAGCCTGAAATGAAAGTGAATCCGTTTGAAGCGAATTAAAAGTTAATACCTTGCCCTATCTTTGTCGTATTATTTTTAATGTAAAGCAGTTAAACTAAAGATTTAGGAATTAATGCCTCTCCTAACAGTAGCTGATGGTTAATGAAATGACTACGTGTAGTGTGAAAGTTTATTCATGCCTCCATTATAAAATGAGAAAGCCTTACATTATTGCAAAATAATGAAATAAATTTATTTGCCGAGATTACTGCGTGGTCTATTGGTCTAGATCTGGGTTCTATCCCTGGTACTTCCTCGGATTTTTTCTGAGGTAGGGAGGTCTGGAACGGGGTGCGTTCAGCCTCATGAATAAACTGAGGAGTTACTTGATAAAGAAGAGTAGTTCTGGTTCAGTAAGCGTCCAATAACGGCCGTGGGAGTCGGCATCCTGAAGACATGCCCCCTCAATCCTGTCATCTGCCTAGGGTAAATGGCGCAGAGATCGGATGGCAGGCATAGTCCCTCAAAGGGATGTAGCGGCATGAAATTTGGGTTAGTTTAACTATACAGCACTGCCAACGAGTCCTTTTTCGATATCCCAATATTCTTTTGACCCCCTACCGAGTTTGATTCTCTACTCTTAGTTTAGAACTGGACCACAACCAACTGAGCTTACGTAGATAAAGCTATATATTTTTTAAATTTTAGTTAAATTTTGAACATTCTTCATACATTTCCTAATCTATGACAAACCTATAATATAGATGTAATCGTGAAATGTTGTACGCTTATGACAATTAGACGTTCCAATACGCCTGCCAAATTTGATGATTCTAGCTTACCAATAAGCATGGGAAAACTGACTGGATAGCTATGACGTCATTTAAATCTACGACATTCTAATCATTCACACACTGACATTATTGTTTGAAATTTCCGCTTAAGCTGTAGGCATAAGCTAGAATTTGGCAGACCTGTTGCTTTTAGCCTGTGACCGAAGGGGAAATTTCAAAAAGTTCAAATTGTTTATTCAAAATGGTGTATGCAACTTTAAAGTCTGTGCAGATCTTTGTATGCAGTTCATTGTGTCTAAACGGAAGTCATGTAAAAAGAGTCCGATTGCACTAGCATCGAGAGATGTACAAATTTGGTCCCATTACTTTTTATCGTAACTTATCTCCTTTGGTTATAACTTCTTAGATGTAGCTATTTTTTATGTGGGGTAAATTTTATACATTTTTCCAAACATTATGCATTTTTTGACATGTTCATAGGACAGCCGGAATTATAAAATACTAGGAGGTGCCCACGATAATTCATTTAAAAATTAAAAATTAAGAGTATACTAATTATTAAAGCATTATATTTATTAACACTTGCACGCGAATCATTCATAAACTAAGCCATTAATAATATTAATGAAACAGCTAAAATTCCGGCTTCAGAGTACATTCTACGATTAGAAAGCGCCCCCTGGGAAAACTATATCAGAATCGATTATGCAGTTCCAAAGGAACCTGTGAACACATAATACGTATTGTTTCTCAACTGTTTATTGACATGAATATGATGTGAATTTTATTTGATCAATTCAGTGTAATTTTCAGAAATTATATAATATTTCAAGGGAAGGAATGGTTTGTTTGGATTATTATTATCAGCGATATTTCAAGAGTTAAACCATCAATATTTTACTGCTGGTGCTCCCGGCTTAGCCCGACATTATTCATTGACTCCAGGATTTTTAAGAAATTTACACTGGTAGATTATTAAAAATGTTTGTGGTTCAGAGCTATGAAAATTGTAAGTAAAAATAAAATTAGAATATTTGTCCATTGTGTTTATTTCAGGCTTTATATAATAAAGAAACGGTTTTCCTAATTTTGTAGTCGTCATGAAAGTTTACACTGCGAGAGACGAACATCGCCGAGTATACCCGATGTCTCACGAAGCGGGTGAGCGAGCAAGCACGCTATTTATGGCCGTTGAATTGTATAAGAGTAGATAGATGGCTCATCCAACTGTCAGAAGCGTGACAAACTGTACGATAGCTGTCCTAAAAGCATGAAAACTATTGCATTGTTTGGATGTTTGGAATTATTCATGTTCGTGCTTTTAATGATAATTTCCCATGAAGTAGCTAATTGTAAGTTGTACATTATCGAATTGACGTCAAAAACATTGAGCAACTTGCTCGTTAAAGGAATTGCCATCAGTCACCCGTAGTCTGCGAATGGAATGACATTGCGAAAGTACTGTACCGGTAGAAAATTATGAAGTATCCATCATGCTACTGAAGAAAGCAAACATCTAGTCTCATTCTAAAGCGGTTAGATGTTAATGAGAATTAGAGCGTTGGCTTGGAATACACTGATATCAATAGCTTCTTGCTTCAAGGCCGATGTAATTATTGAGTATAACTTGTAGTCTAATTTAGAAAACAAGTTTAGTCCCTGTTCGATAATCATATGTCTATTATAGCCTTTCAAATGTTTATGATCTAAAACTTCCTATTTTTTTATCTTTGATTGATTCCTTTCCATATTTCAAATCAAGTCCTTCCTCGAATCTCCTGTGATGCACTTACTACTCTAATATCGCAATGTAGGCCTACTATTAGGTGATTTCTTTGCTTAGGCATTTCAAAGGGAAAGAATGAGGTAGACATATCAAAGTGGTCATATGCACTATTTTTCCAAAATTGAACATTTTTCGTTTTAAGGCTTCTGATAGGAATTTTTTTTGTAGTTTTCAAAAATGTATGCTATGTACATAACTCTTAACATTCACATGTAAAAAAATTCAGATGATGCACCGTTCTGCTTGTTAAAAAAATATACATCATTTCCCGAACAAAATATAATACATTTTGAGTTTCCGTTCATTTCCCGTAGGTGAGACATTTTTTGATCTAATATACTGTACATACCGTCAGTCAGATTGTAGCACCCACTAGTACTTCTTTACATCAAAAACTATTCCGAGGTTTCACAGCTCAATCCGATTTTGCGGATATAGCCTAAAATGTTTGCGTGCGATTTACCGCAAATTAATTTCCAATCATTTCCTGTATTTCAAACAATGAAAACTCCGAAAGAACAATTTTATTTGCAAGCTCTTTTTTTAATTAAAGGTAATAGATAGTTGAATTTTCCCAAGCACCATGAACTAATCAGCTTGAAAAGTGTAATTAAAAAGATTGCTAGTATACATTTTTACAAAGTTACAAGTAAATCCAATTTTGAATCTGTTACCTCAAATAGATTTCAATAAAAGTGGCAGTGGAAATTCCTTAGAGGTTGTAGATTTTTTCTGCAAAATTTCGTTTAGTTTGGGACACAAATATGGGAGCTGGGCTAATTTTTTATAAACAACTAAAAAGTGTCATAAAATAATGCTTAAATATGTTTAAAAATGTCAGTATTATGCTTCGGCCGCGTTTGCCTCCAGAATTGCTTGTGATACTGATTTCTGAGGCTGAGTCGACTCCAGGGCCCCAGTTCCATCACAAGATTAGGCCATTTGAAAAATCGCAACGACGTCATCCGGGAAAGAATCTTCCGTTTTGGAATGATAATTCTTGCACATTGGCCGTGTGTAGGCTAAGATGGACACGTGAAGTCAGAATGAAAAATTCAATGCCATAGCCGGGATTTGAACCAGGATCTTCGGCTCTCCGTGCCGATGCTCTAACCAACTGAGCTACCATGGCAACGTGCCAGTACAACATTAAATTCTCCAACTGACTCACAATCCCAGAATACCACCAGGCGTTCTCAATATGAGATACGAACCCAGTGGCGACTTACAAGCTGTAAGTGCTTAAAGACCCGGGCTTTATAGTAAACCACTAGTAGGTCACAGTGGAATGATAATTCTTTCACACTGGCCGTGTGTGAGTCAGTTGGAGAATTTAATGTTGTACCGGCACGTTGCCATGGTAGCTCAGTTGGTTAGAGCATCGGCACGGAGAGCCGAAGATCCTGGTTCAAATCCCGGCTATGGCATTGAATTTTTCATTCTGACTTCACGTGTCAATCTTCCGTTTTGTTGCGCAGCGCCTCAACCATCTGCACCTTGGCGTTCCTCTCTCACGTTTAAACTTCAATTCGTTTTTTTCAGTCGCGCCGAAATATTGGGCAATTAGCGTAATGAAACGAATAGAATTTGCTATCAGTTGCCACTCATACTTATATTTGTTTTGTATATATGTATATAGGTGTGGCTATTTTTTGAACGAAAATTTAAGAAGGTTCCCTATTCCAATCATCCTCGCTGAAACTTTCATCCACTTCTATCAACATTGTCTGCTCATGCCAAGGAGAAATTCCTGTAGTTGTTATTTTCTAAGTGCTGCATAATTACACATCCCTGCTTGTCTGGTCAGTATCACTGACAACAGAAATGGGCAAATAAACAATTGAAACACATCTGGCAGTCGTTCGAGGTAAGTCCATGAACTGAGGTTGGGAATAGAATATAATTGGGTCACTCAAGAATATCGGGTTGACGTGCTTATTTGCTACTCTCCGTACTTTGTCTTCCAGGAATTAATTTGTTCCGAGGTCGCTGTAAGCTCTTTACGTCATCCTAGTATTGTCTTAATTTTATTTTCCTTGCAATAGTGCGGCTATCAGATGCTTGCGGTTCACACAAGTAATCATTGTGATGTTTCACCTAAAAACATTGTTCTTAATTTGTAATATTTCAAAGCATTTCTTCTTAATAGTAACTTTTCTCGTTTTCCTATGATTGATATGTCATAATCACGACATGCGACATAAGTAAACAATTGAATCGTAAATACTTCAGTTTATATATGTGTGTGTGTATATATATATAGGCTATATATGTGTGGCATAAAGTCATGGTGCATGGTGCGTCAAATCATATATAAAAATGCATCATGACTTTATGGACACACGGTATATACATATTCACCGCCGGAACCCTCGATCATAGTCCATAATCCGGTCCCTAACAACTTTTCGGCGCATTTATTGTATTGCCCCATTTCCCCTTCTTGTATGTCCTAAATCATTTCAATAGTCTAATAGTCCTAGGCTATATGTGACGACTAATTTCCGAAGGCGTGTGTTCTAAGAATGTTATTGGCGGCAATCCGTATTCATTCGCAGCAAAGATTTTTAACAATTAAAATTTCTGTAGTTGATATTTATTTTCTTGATCTGAAAAAAAGCCACTTTTAACACGTTTTCATGTAATATTTTGTTGAAAATTTATGATCTTATAATTTATTTCAGTATTGCACTGACTCAGCTGTATTTTACCAAATGTAAAATCATTGAAATCATTACGAATATAAACGATTCATTTAAAGTAGTACTGTATATGAAATACGAAGTAATAGAACTTTATAGTTAACATAATAAGACAAATTTCCCATCTTCATCCTACATTACTCACGGAAATCTTATACATTTGAGTACATTTATACGAGGGAAATAAAACAAAGTAGATTTTTTTTTTTTTAAAGAAAATAAGCTTGAGTTGTTATCTTGGAATTTCTGTTGAGCGCATTCTGTATGTTTCCCCTATATACTGATACATTTAAAGCACCTAAATAGAGTTGTGAAACTTCGACAGTATATATATACTTCACTTTCTAACTAAACCAGAAAAATAATTAATTATTTGATTTTCAGTCCTCAGCATCTCCTGCATTAGAGGTAGAAGTTACAAATATTTATCCCAGATGCAATTAAATCCTGCTAGCTTCTTTTCATCAACGGTTCATCTACCAGTTTTTAAAAATATGGTTAATTAGGATTCCGCCATGAAACAATATGCAAGACTAAAAGGGAACACGTGGGATTGAAACTGCAAATGAAAACACACCCCTTTTCTCTTAACCAAGATTTAGTTCAGGTTGGCTGCGGGGTGTCTGTGATTTGTTGACTATATTCTTGCATTTATATTTCATATGTAAACCAGTTTCTGCTTCACTTGCAACGCATACTGAATTTACTTTCTTCATACTGAGATCACTCTCTGCATATTAGATTATCCCTCGGCGCAGTGTATTCATCATTGATCACTCTGTAAGGTACATAAATTCAAGAGAGAGATTACACTGTAGGATTTGTAACATAGTGCAGACACGTTTAGATGCATGCTTTTCAATGCGACGTCCTGGGATCTGTATGAAAAGGGAAGCTCTAAGAGATTACATGCATTTCATCGTGTATTCTCGACGTTTTTTCTGTCCGTCCACTGAAACTTTCTCTCCGTCATTTAACTTGTAGGACGGTATAACGACATTGATATCTTTGGTGTATACAGCAATTTGTACTCTCCTACTCCCTCTTCTTGCTTTATTAAGAGTTGTTGAATTAGATTATTCCATATAGACTCTAAGAGAGTAAAATGTTTCTTTAAAATTGAAAACTGTGAAGTTTTTAAAAGCCACTTTTCCACGTGATTCAAATGAAAATTTCAGCATAGATTGGAAGTGTTTAGTGCCATAGCTAGAAATTTGCAAGCTACTATCCGTACTACTTAATAAAAATCTAGCGATTTCTGTGAGTCTGTTACACTCAACTGATAGACCTAGATTTTTCATGAAAATAGCTTTTATACCTGGAAAGAACACAGGACTAGATCTGTTTCGAAATTTTTCAAGTTTCAAGATAGAGGCCGTTCCAATGGCTTGCGGTAATAATTGGATTATGTTGCTTGTGGTCAAACCGTTGGTCAAATCGATTTCAGAGACCATTTGCGAGATAGCCTACGGCGAGATAATCGATATATCGATCGTAGCACCAGCAGTGATAGTCTCGCTGCACCAACAGTTTTCATTGACTGTTGTATTTTTTAGATTAAAACTCCTTACTACTAGGCTACTAATAGTATCTTGTAATTATTATTATTATTATTATTATTATTATTATTGTTGTTATTATTATTATTATTATTATTATTATTATTATTATTATTATTATTATTATTATTATTATTATTATTAGGCTATACGGGATGTAAAATGTTTCACACATAAAATAGTATATTATTTCATATCTCCTGTCTCCATTCATTCTCACGAAAAATGGCTATCTCCATGATCTAAATCCACATTTTTATTTTTTTGGACAGTACTGAAAACTATTTTTTTGAAGACATTTCACTCTAGTACTTTTAGAAAGTTTAGAATTATTTTCAACCATAAGGGAATAATTTTCGTTACATTCATTCGGAAAGCATTAATCTTACGTGAGAATTCCCATAAATTATTTTTAATAATTTATCTTGGGTAATATTTTTCCACGCCAACACATTTATCACTTAGATGAAAGGCAAAGGAGATCCACAATCGAGCAAGACCCCTGATAAGAGTTAGAAGGAGAAGCACTGACCCGTCAAAAGAAGGCACGAGGAAGGGTTGACTGGTTACTAAGCTGGTGCCTTGGGAGTTTTATGCTTTCTGCCTTCGTAATGCTTATCGCTAGGTTGTATTGATCTGGGGTCTTTATGTAATTTTTCTTGTTAACTCTAGTACGACAAATAGAATTCTCGCGTGTATGCTTGCGTACGCCATGGTTGAAGATTTTGTTTATATTAATTGTACAAGGAGTAGTTTACTTTTATTCCTTTCAGAGCTGTAAATGCTGTTTACTTTATGCGAACCTAGTTTAATTTTCCTCAGAGTGTTGTTTGTAAGTTCACATAACAATCACACCCTATTTTACTCAATACCGTTTTAAGACTGAAGCATTATTTTGAACTTTAAGCGACTCGTATGTAACAACTCTGTGGAGCTTTGACATCTAACTTTGCAAAAATTAACATGAATATATTTTATAATTTATAAATTAATAGCTTAGTTTATTTTGCATTCAAGTATTTACAACGAATAATTTATGTATAATCCCTTATCTTATGTAAAGTCGTATATATAGACACGGTGGCCTGGCTCACGAGCCGCATGCAGCTCTTCTAAGATATTCGTGTGGCTCTTTAAAAAAATCTGAAGCTAAATGAAAATTGTTTAAACCGCCTTAAATGACCACCTACAGATTTCATGCAATTAGCAAGCAAAGTGGACAGTATAAAAAGTTCATGTTAATAAAAAGTCTTTTAATTTATGGAAGTTATACAACTGTTTATTAGTGTGCTACATTAATAGACATGAGATGGAAGTTTGTAAGTTTGTGGATAAATACAGTTTTTGCTGCTGTTTTTTTTTTAATTATAGGCCTATATCTATATTTGCAATTCAAAAAAATGACATTAAATCTTAAAAAAAAAAAAAAAAACATATGTGCGGCTCTTTCCAAACGCTTCCTTCAAAATGTGGCTCCAAACACCCTGGAAGTATATAGTAAATATATATAAAGTTTATGCTGTTTGAATATAATGTTTTCATACGAGATTACGGTATGCATGTTTTTGTGGAGAAAATAAAGAGCGAAGTCGATTAAACATTTATTTGTAGATTTATTCTATATTTTTTAGTCATACAAGTAAAATAAATTCTAATTAAAATCATTAACTTTACCGTATATTGATTGTATTGCATTTTATGGTAATACGATCACTATAGTGCTTTCACGTTCGCCAGAGGTTTCAAGGCCACAACTTCTCACGTCTAATATGCCCCCACTGATAGCAGTCAACAGTATCCCCATTTGCGCAGAGGAGCTGCGCTGTCGCACACACTCATACGACACCAAGGGGGAACTCCCTACTGGCTTGTCATGTGACTGGCATTGGAGGGGTATGATGTCATATGAGCACGGTAAGTGGGGGTATCATAGCCGTGCTACGTTTGGCCTTGAAACCTCTGGCGAATGTGAAAGGACTATAGTATTGTACCGGTAACTGTAAAAAGACCTTGCAACAATGAACGATTCCATAGTATGCATCCAATACCAATAGGTAATATTACAAAATATGAATTTATCGTTTCTGTCTATAGAACTTGAACCTTTGTCCATTTATATATTTACGTTCATAAAACATAATAGCTGTGTTTTATTGCTGGCTCTTTATGAGCAGAGCAGAAAGCGTTCCAGAAGCTCCTATTGCTGTGTGAATGATCTGACACGACCTTTACAACATCTGAGGGTTTAAGTGTGTATAGATTCAACACGTCTCAATTAGTTTATTTATTGGAAAATGTCATTGGTCACACATATATCATTAACTTATGCAAATGTTCGGAAAATTTTCCATTTGCAATGCAAATGTAACACATTGTCTTTGCCATGAACTTTGCAAGTATGTCAGATAGTATTATCTTAATCGCTGGAGTTGAGAGTTGAGAGGAATTAATATTGGGATAAATCAATTCTACTACTCAGCGGAACTGGTATATAAATTAATTTATTATGTTCATGCTGATATTTTGGTAGATTATCTTCAGAAAAGTTATCAGTATTTCGTAAATTGACGCAACGCCAGGTCAATTTCCTTCCGACTGATTCATTTTTCCTGCCTGTAATTTTGAGCTCTGAATAATTTTTCCTTAGTAGGCTACAGATAGTGAATACTTTTTCCTTAGTAGGCTACAGATGGTGTTATTACTGGTGCCATTTCCGGTATTTTCTCGTACCCGTGACGTCAACAAACAACATTGGCCCTCGTAAGTAAAGAAGTTGGCCAGCCCTGGTCTACAGCATAAATTCAATTGTACCCTGCATATCATGCCTTTGTAATTATCTATTACCTTCTGTATACTTTAGGACGTGTCCGAATGAAACGTGATTGCTGTATAATTCATTCCCTACTATAGAACTGGGAGTGTTATAGCATTAATAACTGAGGAACGGAGAGTACAATCTATCGTGTGAGAATCCGCAGAAATTCGATATCTAGTACAACGATGTGCTGAAAATGCTGTAAATTATGTAAAGACTTTGTCGTCACGAACACAAGCTACTAAATTGATTCTACGCGCTGTGTTGCTGAACGATCGGTTATACGGTAATATTTTACAAGTCTTGTAACTGACCAGGGTTAAACTTTGTTATGGGAACTTCAATAAAACGTACAGACTTAGCTTCAACTATATCAGACTAGTCGATAATCCTATAGGCCTACTTGTACTTTATGGGAACTTCAATAAGCTAGTATAAAACGTACAGACTTAGCTTCAACTATATCAGAGTATAACAAAAACTAATCGATAATCCTATAGGCCTACTTGTACTGACGTATGTGAAGCCTTGCGTAAAAGTTGGAATTTCTGTGCTTTAATACAGCCTACCTGTATTAAGACTTGGAACAATCTTAAGGAAAGCAATTGTGATATACGTTTACACGGACGCCAACCCCATTTCTAACCCTTCCAATTCTGAAACAGTACTTATCTGCTATATAAGTTGAACGGAGAATATTGTTTGAAACAACTCAGCAGCGTTTCTGATATTGTCTTTTACTACGCCACCCTCTGTAGAAAAAAAAAGTACTGTAATAAATTAGCCTTGTCCATTTTTACATATTTGGTAATAAATAGTTGACCTAGTTTTAAGCATGTGATATAATGTTAACAATAAAAATATGTGTGTTTGAGCTATGGTTAATACAGTAAATTTAAATATTCTATTGACATTGTATCTTGGGCAAGAATTGAACCCACGGTTTCAGGATGATACGATGACTCCTAGACGTTCTTGGGTGCATTTTTGATGAGTGGTCTCGGCGTCAGCGTACCAAGCTGAAAATCCGGGTTCGATTCCAAAGGGACAATTATTATTCTTCTGTAGGATATAATGCAAACCTCTTTAGTAAGAGAGAATTTGAAAACTTGCTGGTAAATTTATATATTTTCAATTTTGTGTAGCTTACCAGATTTTTATTCCTGTTTTTTTACTGCAATTATTAAAATTGAAACGTTCTTTTAATATCACTCGTTTTCACGTTCCATATTGCAATAGACCTACATGCTGAACCGAGGCCAATAAACTAGAATTATGATTACGATTACCATTTCAATTAATTTATTATCATCTTTAAGACCCATTTTATTAGTCATTAATTTTATTTTAGTTTAGTTTTTCAAACTTGTAATTAAATCCTTGTAGGCCTAATTTTATTGTCTGTAGCATATTTAGTTTTAATTTAATTGTAGTATCGTATATTTACGATATGTATAGTTTTACTGGTGCAGTGGAAGAAAAGGCCTTATGGCCTTAACTGCGCCAGTATAAATAAATAATAATAATAATAATTAGCCTATTTTCCTATCCACTTTTGCTCATTTCATTCGCACGGATCCGCAGATCCGGCTTTGATCTCCGGTACCTCCTTGGATTTTTCTGAGGTAGGGAGGTCTGGGAAGGGGTGCACTCAGTCTCATTAACGGTCGTGGGTGTCGGATTACTGACCACATGCCCCTAATCCTGTCATCTGCCTATGGTTGATTATGCAGCGATTTCATACACAAAACATAAAGAAACAAAATCAAGTCGCACGACACGTTCTTGCGAGTTCCGATTTATACCAGTTACTTCCTATGTCGGTTTAGAACAGATGAAGCCGATTCTAACCAGATACTACTGTTTAAGTATTTTTCTGCAGTTCAAAGGCTGCATACTATCATCGTAGCCACGTAGGTAAGTTACTTTCAATGCCACTCTATTGTATTTGCTGTTAAAATCGTCCTCTGTTGCTACGGGTGCTATTCAGATTTGTGAGGACATATATTTCTCTTATTTTAACAACATTAACGTCATTATGTGCACTATGTAGTTTGTAGGTGTAAGCTTTTCCCGTGTTCTTGTAAATGGAACGAATTTATCAAAATATTGCACTCACCCGAAACGATAATTTTTAGTGTGTGTCCTAGGCCTATTACAATAATAAAACAATTAGAAAGGCAGTAAAATTTTTTAATAAAGGCTTATTACTCAGATAATGAAGTATAGAAAAAAATTATTGTAAGATAATACATTTTTAAAAATATACTGGAATTAGAATTAGTCCTTAGTCTGTAGAAATAATTTTGAGGAATCGTCATTTTATTGAAATTGCTGTGTAACTTATGTAGGCCTAAATGCAAATGTGATAGTTTACTCATCATCGTCGTCATAATTACATAGGCCTACAATCTAGTAGTTTTTAGCGTCAGCTCATGAGAAATAGATTTTAAGCCGAAATTATATATTTGTAAAAATGTATCTTCACAACTTCCTAAGAATTGTGAACTACAATAGAACTCCAATTATCCGGATCGCCAATTATCTGGATCGATTTGAGGCCGTATTCAAGTGATTTTGGCATCAGCGAGTATTGGGTACCTTTTTTCAGGGCCGATTATTGCGAAAAATAAAAAATAAAACATTTAGCCAACAAAATCGACAGTTTGTCAGCAAAACAACTGACTCTGACCTATATGCTCAAGATGTGACACTTTATGTAAGTACAGTTTGTGTGCAATTTAGTTTTTTTTAAGAATGATCTTTTTATGATTTATCCACTTATCCTGATATTTGATTATCCGGATCGGGTCTGGTCCCAATTATTCCGGATAATTGGAATTCTACTGTAATTATGGAATGAAATTTCTCGTCTTCGGCCTTTCTAGTGTAGCATTCAAATTTTTTGTAAAATAAGTTGGGACATTAATTCATTGTCCTTTAGATTATTATTATTTTTTTTCTTCTTCATAAGTTACTAGTTATCGCGTCCTTTATGCCGGTTGTCGACCAAGAGCTAAGCTTAGCTCACATACAGTGAGGGATTTCACATATAGTTGTGCCGGATTTTATGTGTGGTTTTGTCGGCACAACTAAATATGAAATCCCGTACTGTATGTGAGCTAAGCTAAACTAACTTACCTTAGCTCTTGGTCGACAACCGGCATTAAGTTGGTAACAGTGCTGAGTTCATAGATTTTTAGTTTTGTGTGAATGTATAAACGGTCAGATTATTCCCAGCATGTATGAGCTTATGGCGAGTTACCATAGGCCT
This sequence comes from Ectobius pallidus, assembly GCA_964059195.1. Taxonomy (NCBI): domain Eukaryota; kingdom Metazoa; phylum Arthropoda; class Insecta; order Blattodea; family Ectobiidae; genus Ectobius; species Ectobius pallidus. The sequence goes on along the minus strand of CAXKWD010000010.1, from coordinate 38,571,938 downwards.
ATTAAGCATTTTACTGTGGTAAGAATTATAGCCATCTTGAATACGCTAAATAGACTGAAACAAAGAACTAATTGACATTTCGATAGTATTGCTACCCTCTTAGAATATAATGTTTACTGAAATGGACAAAGATTGGGCACAACACTTAAGCTTGTGTGTAATGCAAATTCGGCTTTTGAAGTGGTATTCGATTTTTTTAAATGTTCTACTTCCATTCTTGACTTGAAGCAAACGCGAAAAGCTTGTTTTATTATTTGTTAATGAGACTGCTCTGGTGGCTTATGCCTAGATAATACAAGCCGATCAAAAGTTAATTTTGTTGTGGACAACTTATAATAGGCTAATTGTCAGTATGATTTGGCATTTCTCCAAAAACTTTAAACACATAAACTTTTTTTAATGTGAAGTTTCAGTTAATTTGTCAAATTAGTATAAGCAACACTAAACCTTGGCGTACCATTGCTGATAGATTACCCCTTTATTGGGCGTAATCCGTAGTCCATCAGAGGTAGAACTAGCATGATTGAATGGGCTTCTCAGTCCCCTGCTGTTATTACTTTTTCAGCCTATAACTATAGATAGAGGAAGTATTGTTTTCGACCTTGAAATTTGAGTCGTTTTCAGCAGCAATACATTTTTTGAGGTCCTCTAAATCCAATAATACGATTTTCTAAGTCATATTTTTGTATATCTATCAAGCCTATATAAAAAAGCCTGTGTCTGAACGGCAGAGCTCAAAAACGAAAAATGGTATAAAAAGGCAATTATTATTTTCTTTATTAAATATCCTTCGGAAAAGGGCCTTTCACCTATGGCTCTCTTACTACCACTCTACATGAAAAATAATTTGCTATTTTCTCGAAAACTACTCAAACTATTCTTTACATTTTATACATAAACTGGATTTGTTATGAGCTGAAGCTTTTATTTAAAAACTTTTTTTCGTATAAAATCTCTGAAGAGTAATGTAATGCTACCCTTACTTAGTAGATGGTAGAGAAGTTGACCACTACCCTAGGAGAATAAGTTCTTCATAAGAATACGGGGAAGATAAAAATAAGTGAAAAAGAAAGGATTTCACGAAATACAGGGACAAATAAAACATGATCATTGATCTTTTATATTTGTAACGATATTATTTTATTGTAAAACCGTGTAATAAAAAATTGCGTGCGCATTTTACTGTAGGAAGTGCTTTCTGTCGAGATTCAACACAGAGACATAATCTAATTGGGAAGAATGGGCAGTGACAGCATGCGGAATCTAATAAGGCGTTCCCTTCTTGAAAAATATTCTTGAAAAACCTTGTGCGTCTCAGCGTCATCTAGTGATTCAATTGAGAGAAAGAATTGAAAATGAATTTCCTTCTCTTCCTTTCTCCGTCCCACCTCCTCTTTCCATACACAATCTGTAAATTGGTTTGCCGCTACCACAGCTTTTTCGCTTGTTAGTTCTGCCTTTTCCTTCGATTGTTACCTCTTTTTTCATTCTGCTGGACAATTTTCTTCTCCAGTTCGGTTTTTTGTGCATTATCAGGCATTGTAATAGTTACCAACCATTACCACAGATTCTCATTCACAGGGCCCGCACTTTTTATTTTTTAATTTTTTTAAATGTAATGCCATTTTTGGTCATTTTACGGTGTTTTTCCACATTTCATATTTTAGGTTATTTTTTATTTGAAGTCATTATTTTTTCATTATGGTCCCATTTTGAATTGTTTCTCGGATTACGTAGAGCTTCTGTGCATTTACTTACACTGAATGCTATCGGTAATCTAAATAGCCTAAGCAAAAATAAATAAAAACTTGTTATAATTTTAATTTGGATATAGAAAGACGGTGTTTGTTGTTTACATTTAATCTTACGTCATTAACTAATTACAAGCCTATCATTTTGTATTGTTTCTGCAAAAGTACATTTGAGATATTACATTATAATGGGTTTCTATACTTAAGTCAGAAATAAAATATTTCTTATAATGAAGAAGAAGAATTGGAAAATGTATTTATTATGCTTGCTACTTAGTGGTCTATCATTGGATCTGCAACACAAATGTAGATTAGACACAAATCTGAGGAAACTAGTAGTTTCGTACAAGATTGATTGATTGAAGTATACTAGGTGACTCATGGGGCGGAAATTACGGTCGGTCCTAATCCCCTGCGCTTGTAAATGTGAGGGTGCTTGCGGGTGAAGGAATTTACCTGGCCCCACACGCCATCCCTGTTTGCTAAGGGTATAGTTCGTTGCTGTTAATTACAACACATCGTACGTCCAGAAAAACCTTTTTAATAAAATAAAATTGCTATCAATTATGGATGCTTGAACGTAATAAAAGTTCCCAAAACCTAACATTTTAGAGGCCCAAATTACATATGACTGGACGAGTAGTTTGGAACCTAAGCGGAAATATACAGCAGTAGCCTAACGATTGATTCGCATCTCGCTGCTTTTACTGCTTCGAGTTAAAATTAGGCTGGAAATAGTTAAGTTTGTGAGATTTTAGAATTACAAAATTACCATTCTTTCAATTTAGAGTAATTTAGTTTTTCAAAAGACTGTCATAGTCTGAGTATAGAAGCGTTAATTATTGGAATTGCGAGGTTTTGGAGTAAGTTCAGCCATATATCACAGTGTGCTGTCACTTGCTATCCATTGCATTACAGTATCAGATCGTAATTGGATATGAACTGACAACTAAATGGTGTACACGTCTATTCAGGTGGAAATAGGAGGCATAAATACGAAGAGCTGACTTCCGGTCAGACTCGGCAGTGTGTTAAGATGTCCTTTGCATATAGGTGACACATGCACAGATAGTAATTACCTGATACAGTACTAGTTCTTCTCAAGGATATGAGTACTGAATCATTACAGTCACGCCCTGGTGGTCAAGCTGATGTGAGGAAGGTCATGTGTAGACTGTACTTCCTTTTTTTTAAATGCTATGTTTGCGCTGTATCCCAACTGCCTAATAGGAAAACAAACATTTCATACCGTACCCTCCCATGAAATTCTCTACCCTAAGCATGAGTAGGGATGGTAGATTTTAGCAACCAAAAAATAAAGATTTCGCATTTAAATATAAAATTTAGCATTTTATAGCAAATTTAACGTATTCAAACGAATGCAAAGAGTATTCATATAGTTTTGTAATTCATAGCCATGGAAATTTAAGGAAAAATGAAATTAATTAATTAATATATATTTTCAGGCTGCTTATTAAAGTCAAACTAAAAGAATCGTCTGAAAATGGTAAAAATTTAAAAAGCAGGATTTATGAAAACCTAAAAATCCGGGCCCTGGTTATTATTAATTTAAATTTAGTAAAAAAAGAACTAGGCTACAAATTGGCGTATTTTGTGATTTGTATTATTATTGTTGTGGTTATTAGTATTATTATTATAAAGTATTATTGAAACTGTGCGTTGAAAGTATTATTAGCTAATAAGTGAGCATAAGAACTTTCGGAAATATGAATATATTGTATCTCTTTTGTTATCTGACATAAAATTAGATGAATTAATTTTAATTTCGTCTTCTTAATTTGTAACGAGTCCTGGATTTTGGGTTGTGCTGTATGATGACATCCTCCTCCCCAGGGGACGTCGCCTTATCGAAGCACTGTCCGTGCAGGCGGGGAGGTTTGCGTGCTTCAATGAGGCGGAGAGCTATACCGACGGTAGCTAGCTACCAGAAGGGTCACCCATGTCGGGAAGGTCTCACGCGGAGAAGCCTGACGAAGGCGTCCTGCAACGGCCTATCTTCCATTTCCTGTCCTGTTTCCTTCCCTTTTCCCTACCCAAGCTAAGGTGGGAGGCATCGTGCTGAGGGCTGAATGGCACCAGGGTTAGATGGTGTTGCGAACGATCCCCTTGGGGAACCAGGTCGAACCCCATGGTATTCAGACCTTCTACTTCTGTGGGGGCTCCAGGAGTAGTGACAGATATTTCCCCCAGCTCGTGGGACCATTATTGAGTCTAGCAAGCTATATCATCCAGAGTGCTCCTTAGCAGGGGACTCAGATAGCATAAACCTTGATAGAACCCTGGCAATGGAACCCGGGGGACTAGAGCGCTCCACGGGGGACTTAGTTCCCATGGGGAAAATTTTCAGGGAACTTATAAAATCGGAAGGCTCCTTAAAGGGGGACTCCTATGACAATCTAGAGCTCTCCTTAATTGGGGACTCGGAATGGGTAAAGTTTGAGAGAAATCTGGCTGTGGAACCCAGGGAACTAGAGCGCTCCTCTATAGGGGACTCTGTTTCTATGGGTTACTGCGCCGGGGAACTCAAGAGATCAGAGAGCTCCTTAACAGGGGACTCCAAAGATAAAGGGATCGGACCCGACATAGCCTCAGGGACCTCACACAGCAGGAACCTGAAGCTAGAAAGAAGCTCTATTTTTAAGGCATATGGTGAGTACCATTAGGGTTATTTACTGTCTGCAGGCTAACCTTCAACACAGTTTTGTGGCCTCTAGGGTTCTTACCCGACGGCTACAGACTGGAGGGATACATATCGCCCTGATACAGGAACCATGGACTCGTGAGGGCCGTATCATGGGGTTGACTGCAGCAGGCTTCTCTACTTTTAGTGCTCGCACTACAGATAGGCCTAGAGTATGCATCCTAATTAAAGGTATGAATGCATGGGCACTACCGCAGTTCTGTTCTCAGGACGTGGTAGCTGTTCTTGTGAGCTATAAGGAGGGAAATGCAGAGCGGCAATTAGTTGTCTGCTCTGCATATTTCCCTTATGATTCTGAGGATCCTCCTCCCTCAAGGGAGTTTGAGGACCTTGTTACTTATTGTGGACGGGAGGGACTTGACCTGGTGGTTGGCTGCGACTCTAATTCCCATCATGGGATTTGGGGTAGCACCAACGTTAACGCCAGGGGCGAGGCTCTTGCCAACTACATAAGTACAACGGATTTGGAAATCTTGAATAACGGCGAACCTACATACTGTAATAACAGAAGGGAGGAAGCTATAGACATAACACTAGGATCCATAGGAATCCTGGACAAGGTTAGTGGTTGGAGGGTCAGTAGTGAACCGTCCCTTTCCGACCACAGACACATAGAATTTCGGTTGGCAGGCTCCCTTGATCCAAGGACCTTCAGGGACCCCAAGAGGACCAATTGGGACTCTTATAGGGAGGACCTGAGGGGCAGGATCGCTGGGGGAATGCCTAGAAATTCTTATAACAAGGAAAACTTGGGGGACTGCATTGATTGGATCAGTACGGCCCTCAGATCTTCCTTTGAGGATAACTGTCCACCTAGAGCAGTTAGGACAGTAAATGGGAGGTTCCGCTGGAACTCAACTTTGAGTAACCTTCGGAACTCCACGAGACGGCTTTTTAACAGAGCTAAAGGTAATCATGATACTGAGAGCTGGAACCTGCATAGGGATTCACAGCGCAAGTATAAGCAAGAACTGAAGAAGTCCTCCAGGGAAGTCTGGAGAGACTTCTGTCAGAGTATCAACAATCTACCAAGTACAGCTAGATTGTATAAAATCCTAATGCGAGACTCTAGATCCAAATTGGGCTCATTAAGGACCCCCTCTGGGACATATACTGGCTCGGAGGAGGATACTTTACGACTCTTGCTTGGGACGCACTTCCCTGAATCACAGGTAGTTAATGAGGAGGCTGTATCTAGTCAGGCTTGCCGGCCTGCTATGCAGGACTGGCGGACTGCCAAAGATATTGTCACCTATAAGCGAATAAAGTGGGCAATTCAATCATTTGCCCCTTTTAAAAGCCCAGGGATGGATGGGATTTTCCCGGCCCTGCTTCAGCAGGGACAGGATTTACTCATTCCAAACCTGGTAAGAATTTTCAGATCTTGCCTGGCGATGGGTTATGTACACTCGTCGTGGAGGCAGGCAAGACTAGTTTTTATTCCTAAGCCCGGTAGGAGCTCTTACCTTGGGCCTAAGGATTTTAGACCTATTAGTCTGACTTCCTTTCTTTTAAAGACTTTGGAAAGGCTAATAGATAGATATATCAGAGGACCTATCTTAATTGAAAGGCCTCTAAGTGCTGAACAACATGCCTATCAGGCTGGCAAATCCGTGGAGACGGCGCTTCATCAGCTGATTTCAAGGGCTGAAGAAGTGCTTGACCAGGGAGAGCTAGCCATGGCAGTGTTTTTGGACATAGAGGGGGCCTTTAATTTTACTTCATATGGCTCTATCTATAGAGGGTTGATTAGACATGGAGTTAACTTGTGTGTAACCTGATGGATTATGGCTTCCCTGGAGGGCCGCCGGGCAATAGTGTCTCTTAATCAGTGCGAGCTGATGTGCACTATGCCCAGAGGTTGCCCCCAGGGAGGGGTTCTATCCCCACTTATTTGGTGCCTGGTGGTAGATGAATTACTTGCCAGGCTCAATGAAAGTGGAGTATATGCCCAAGGCTATGCAGATGATATCTGCATTGTGGTCAGGGGCAAATTCGCTGATACAGTTTCGGGCCTTATACAAGGTGCCCTTGAAACTGTTGAAAGATGGTGTCGTGAGGTAGAATTGTCAGCTAACCCTGATAAAACTAACCTCATTGTGTTCACGAGGAAGCGACGGCTTGATGGTCTACATGAACCTACCTTCTTCGGGAAGAAGCTGATTCGATCTACGTCGGTCAAGTATCTGGGAGTCATTCTGGATTCTAGGCTGACTTGGAAAGAGCACATTGAAATCAAGGTGACTAAGGCCTGCAATACTTTGTGGGCCTGTCGGAGGGCCTTTGGTGTGAGGTGGGGACTTAAACCACGTGTGGTTTATTGGCTCTATGTCTCCATCATTAGGCCTTCCATCACCTATGCCTCGGTTGTGTGGTGGCCATGTGTTAAGACACAGGCCACCAAGAACAAATTAAATAAAATCCAACGCTTAGCGTGTTTGGGGATTACTGGAGCCTTGCGCACCACTCCGCTCAGTGCCCTTGAGGCGCTGCTTGGCTTACCTCCTTTGGATCTAGTTATTCAGGGAGAGGCCGGAGTGACTGCTCATCGTCTCTGGAGTTTGGGCTGTTGGTCTTTTAAAAATCCAGTTAAAGGACACAGAGAAATACTTAGCAGACTTCAGAAGTCGCAGCCTATCCTTGCGATGGGCTGTGACAATATGAAGCCAAGTTATAACTTTGACTCTATATATAGGGTCAGTATTCCGCCCAGAGAGGAATGGACTCGTGGCCCACGGGCTCCGGAGTCTGTCAAGGGGCTTGTCTGGTATACGGATGGCTCCAAGACGGACGAGGGGACTGGGGCTGGCATCTATGGGCCTAAGACGAGGCTGTCGTACTCTTTGGGAGGTTATACTACAGTATTCCAGGCTGAAATATTTGCTATTTTGGCCTGTGCTTATCATATTTTAGGGATGCCTTGGCTGCAAGGTCGGATTAGTATCTGTTCTGACAGCCAGGCTGCCCTGAAGGCACTATGTGCCAGTACAACAAGGTCTAGGTTGGTACGAGAGTGCCAAAAAACCTTGGATATTCTCTGCTCCCGCCGACCAGTACAGCTTTGCTGGGTTCCTGGGCATGCTGGAATCAGAGGAAATGAACTAGCGGATAAGCTAGCAAGGGAGGGCTCGGCCAATGTCTTTATTGGACCGGAACCTGTCCTTGGTATTACTCCAAGAAGGGCCAGACGTGAGGTCTTAGACTGGATGTCTCATCAGCATGGCACTTTCTGGAGTAATCTCACTACTGCTAGGCAGGCTCGAGCTATGATCGAGGGACCTAGCAAGAAGAACAGCAAGATTCTGTTAACCCTTAACCGGGTACAACTTAGAGGTGTAGTTGGCCTGTTAACAGGACATAACACCCTAAAGAGACACCTACATGTGATGAAGCTTAGTGCGGATCCCACATGTAGGAAGTGTGGTAGAGAAGATGAGTCCTCTCTACACATCTTGTGCGAGTGCGAAGCACTTGCTACAATCAGACACTTTCTCCTGGGCTCGGATAAACTGAGACCAGATGACATAAGGAGAACTAACCCAAGATCTATCCTGTCCTTCTTGAAGGCAACAGGACTTGAATGAATTCTCCAGTAAGAGGGGCACAATGGGCCCAATTATGTGGCCTACGTGCACGGGACCGAAAGGGCCCAACCCATTCATTTTCATTCATTCATTCATGATGACATCCTAAACCTAAAGCTTCCAGAAGGATGCAATCTAATTACCTATGCAGACGATGCTCTTCTATTGATTGATACTAGTAACATTAGTTCACTCAACACAACTGCAAACACAGCGCTAGATATATTATCTAAGTGGGGATGCGAAAACAAACTCAACTTCAACCCAAAGAAAACTACGGCAATGCTCGTCACAAGAAAACGTAAAGTCGAAGAACCAAAGATAAGAATGCACAGCGACAACATTCAAGTAGTGAAATCCATGAAATATCTTGGTGTTATTCTCGACAGTAAATCAACTTTCCGTGAACATTTCAACCACCTAGCCAGCAAGGGTAAAAAACTTTTAACGGGACTATCGTTAGCAACTCGGCCCACTTGGGGACTAGATTCAGATATTTTACAAATCAACTTACCGAGGAGCAGTGGAACCAGCAATTCTGTACTGTGTTTCTTCCTTTGAAAAGGTGCTGGAAAGAAAGTGGGCTCAGAAAAAACTGTTGCAGATACAACGGGGATTTTTATTGAGTATCACACGTGCATATAGAACTATTTCCACAGATGCTGCCTTAATCATCGCAGGCATAGAACCACTATATCTAACAGCAAAATATAGAGCCGTACTATGCAATATAAAGAAGAAACGAACAAATATTGAAGGGACGGAAATAGAGACTAGAGCAAGTCATTTACATACTGGTCACCCCGCTCAACATTGCACTAATGTAACATTTACTGAATGCTCAGCACAACACAGACACCAGATCTTCACCGATGGCTCACGTTCCAGCACCGCTGAGGGTCAGGCCATAGTAGGCTGTGCATTTGTGGTTTTTGACGATGACACCGAACTATGCAATACCAGATTTAAACTGGCTAATCACTGCTCAGTGTTCCAAGCAGAACTATTTGCCATTCAAAAAGCCATAGAGTGGTGCAATGAGAATGACGTAAACGCTAAAATATGCAGCGACTCACAATCTGCACTATATGCTATACATAATAAATCCAATCTCCATCAAATTGCAGTTAATATCAGGAATCTTCTCAGAATATCAAATAAACACATATGCCTCACCTGGGTACGGGGTCATTCCGCAATTGAAGGAAATGAAAAAGCAGACTCACTTGCTAAAGAAGCTGCATCTCTACAAATAGCCCCAGCCTATATTAAGTGCCCCATTTCCTACTTCAAAAAGGAACTTCGAAACAAAACCATTGACAACTGGAATCAAGAATGGCAAGCATCCACTTGTGGCTCTACTACAAGAGAAGTTTTCTTTCCAACGGTCTATGATCGCCAAAAATGCAAACTGTTGAAACCAAACTTTATTATAACCCAGTTCCTTTCGGGACACGGAAAATTTGGTGCTTATTTTGAACGATTTCACATAGAAACTCCTAGTAATAGTTATAACTGTATATGTTCTGAGTATCCACAGGATGTAAAACACTTGATTTTTGAGTGCCCTGTATTTTACAGGAAAAGACTAGAACTGGAACTTCATCCACACATCTGCTTTACAGTATCTAATAGGCAAGTCAAAACAGATACATTTACAAGCAGCTGCTGTTATAGCACATTTACTAAATTTATCATACATATATTTCATAGATTATGAAAGACATTAGGCTAGGCCAACAGTGAATCATATAATACAACTATACATACTTTGTAATTAAATATAACCCTAACATACCCGGTAAAGTAGGGTTTAGAAGATTCGGAGATTCAATAATAATAATAACTGAGTGATTATGAGAGGCTTTCGATGTGGCACATTGAACTTGTGTTTTAGAGGACTCTTAAGATAGTTTATCTCTTGATAAATTGTTTTAGCCTCGATTAAATTTCATGTGGTTTTAGTTCATTACTTCCGCTTCCAGTTCACATTTTAAAGCGTAGTATGTGGTTTACATTCCTGCAACTCGATATGGGTGTTTACAAAGAAGATATTATTAGGCATAAACCAGATTATACTATCAGTAATACTGATAGATTATGGGAATGGAACGAGTGTTCGCGTGGTAATTTTATACATTACCTAACGTATAGAACAGTATTACTATCCGGTTGCAAACGCTGAGCCTAAACTAACACGCATATATATATATATATATATATATATATATATATATATATATATATATATATATATATATGCGCATCGTATATATACACGCATACACGCATCGTGTTTTGATAGTAAATTAAAGAAGACTTGTATTCTGATCTCAACTTTGAAAATAGTCTCTTCATACTTTCGTATTCAAATGAAGTGAAATTTAAAGGTTGTTGCTATAATCCCATCATCTTATTATGACTATTCAACTCATACGCCGTGTGTTTGATATTGACCAATAACGTTAAGCAGTTCCTCGGATATAGACCAATCACGGCCGTTTTTCTTGCAATATTCTTGTAGGAATCGCGAGGAGGGTATTTTATCGCGGTAAAACCAGCTGGTCGTTACTGGAGACGCAAGTATCAGTGTGCAGTGATTGATAGTCACTGTTGCCACTAAGCGGCATGAAATCAGATTATTTTATGCAACACAACTTATTTGGAAATTGAAATAATGGAAATGTACATTGATTGTGAACACAATTTCGATTAGGTGCAAGCCAGTTCGTGTGCTTTTATTCTGTTTTGCTGTTAATCTTATATGCACTGGTGGTACCACTGATTGTACCAAGGTAGCTCGAATCGATTCATGGATGGTTGATTCACAGTATGCCGTGATCTCGTAACTTTTATTTTTATTTTTATACAACAAAGCACGAAAGTAATTATTATTTATATAATCCGTTACTTTTATTCATGGAATAGTCCTAATAAAGTCAAGTCTCGTGGGATTACCTATGACAACATCTTTCTGCAAAACCACAATAGGAGATTTCCCTTCAAATTATGAAAATCAGTATCTGTTAATGGTTTCAGTCGGGTTTATACAAGATGCCAGAAGCTCTTAGCAGTCTATATGTTAAAGTATGCCTAAGTACAATGCAAAGTACATTATAGGCCTATTTTTGTAGCAGTTTCCAGTTCATCGATTTCTATTTTCTTGTGAATTTGTTATTATAAATGCAAGGCGTGCCTTTGAAATTCCCTAGATAATTGTTGGACAGTTATTGGTAATTTTAGTAACTCACGTTACATCGCCTTTATGCAGACCTTAGATTTCCTGGAGGTTGAGGTAATCCTTACACATCCTTTACCGCCTTGATGATCGTGTTTTTCATTCCTCTTACTGAATTGATGTCATAGCCACTTTGCTAGGAAAAGTATCAGACTAATTAGAAAGCTTCCCCATTCGTCATGATTGAACCTATCTTCATCTGAACTGTGCTTCAACTATGACACGATGACCCTCCATTTAAAATTATACTTTTTAAATGCTTTTTAACGGCGGTAAGACATTCTTGCCATTTATTAAACTCACTTCGTTCTTAAGCCAAGGATAAGTAAATTCCAAATTCGGCTTTCATTGTTACTAGTAAAAAATACCTGGAAACCCACACGTAGGTTATGAGATCATTACATTATAGGTGGGATTTGAATTCGTGATCTCCAGAATGTGATTTCGCGATGTTACCGCCTCGTCTTATAAGCTGAGTCTTATTGATAAAAGTAACACATTTACGTTTTTCCAAGGTCCAAAGGAAACTGTAACTTACGCCTATTGTTATAGTACAACCTGTGCATTTAGACGTGAGCACTTGCATGCGCCACAGAGTTAGGGCGGGACGGAAGGGGAGTGTGTTGCTAGTATGAATTACGTGATGACTGATTCCACTGCGCATTGTGTTTACATTGCTCTCGTCTAAGTGCACGGACTATACATAACGAAGTTCTGAGCTCTGTAACAGTTTTTCTTCGAATCTCAATATCTTTCCTTTAAGGTTATCCATAATAAAGGAATATATTGCGTAAGGTACATTCCGTACTGAGGAAACCACGTTTCCAGGAAGCTTCGTGTTTTAGTTGTCCCATAACTTGGCATGGATGAGGAAAGAATGCTTGATATCAGGTACTTCAGGAACGCAAATTGGAGATGATGGATTTTTCCTGCTCGCGAGGGGGCAAAAAACCAGGCCAAGGACATTATAGAACTAGACCTCGCAGTGGAAGAGAAGCAATGAAAGTCTCGTGAGTTTTTTTTAATGTTATTTAGAGTTTATTTTCTTTCCAGTCAATTTAACTGTATCCAGGATGAATATGTATTTTCATTATGAAATGGTTTCTCGTGCTTCCAACCGGGTTAGTAGGAGGATTGATTCCGAGCTTTCGGTAGCTATCTCCGCTGCCATCCTCTAGGGGAAGTGAACTGCTCTTGTGAAAATGCCTGTGTCATATAGGAGAGATACTACTAAACTTAGGACCGTATCTAGTAGTTTCAGATACGGTCAGAGGAATTTTCTCCTAAAATATTTTAATGTGATGTTCAACATACATAGTACATGACTAAACATGATAATAAATCTACATTGAGTTTGTTACTTATAGTATCTTATTTTTCAGGTCTTCTTTGTGACCACAAAAACGTTCAATACCATTTATTTTTATTTTTTATTTAATAATAATAATAATGAACATTACAGGTATAAAACCTAATTACAATGCCCATGCAAAAAATACAATGCATACATACAAAATAATAAAAAATTAAGATACAAAAGATAAGAATACACGAAAGATACATTACAGCAATTTAATAAGCAGAAAAAGAAATTCCTAGTCGCTTCTGGGTTCCAGCAGTTGTCAGGTATCTTCTCCAATCACAGTACATAATGCATACTATCATGATTTTTTATGTGAATTTATTAAAATATTTGTTCATTATTGGAAAGAGTCCGAATATTCTGTCATTGAAAGTATTATAACTACTTCTTGCGCTCAATGCAGTCAGCATGTATTTCATTCTTCAGTCGCATATAAAAGAAGAAGGAAATCAAATTTTGCATTTAGAGAAGCTGTTAGGTTGCTGTTATACAAACATGCAGGGTTTACTAGTCTCGTTCATAAATTGAATTTACTTCATTGTGTGGCAGGAAATCTGCATGTCTGTACGTGGTGTAAAACTTATAGATGAAACTAGCAGTACGAAATATAATTACTACTGTGTGATCCAATCAGTGCCGAAGTTTGGCCGGAAATGACCAGAACGGCGCTCCAGCAAAGTATAAATCTACTCTCCATCGCTCCGGCTTAAAGGCAGAGAGGGAAAAGTACACATGAAATCGGCGTATATTTTGGCAACACTTTGTAAATAAAGAACTATTATTAGGGCCATGATCTTTTGTTTTTGTCGCGACAGTTGCCTTGGCTGCGTTGTTGTCGTAGATTCAATGTGTACGTGACGAAGTTGGTTGCATTGAGGGAAATTAAGATTCATTAAAAAAAAAAAGTAATTTGGCTATAATGTTTGGTTTCATAAAATGAAAAATAAATAAATACCTGCATATACATTTATGGGTTCACCCTAGAGAAAATTTCCACTTCACCACTGGATCCAATTGCATTTTTATTTTCAGTTATTCTTTAAAATAGTACGTTTTATACTGAGTGCGTGGAACGCCACGCGACAGAAGTAAAACTTTATTTATTTATGTATTTTCTTCAGTTTTCCTTTTCTTTGTCACTTTCATCCTCTCACGGTAATCTCTTGCTCTTTCTGCAATTGATTTCGGTTTTTTAAAGTCTGTGTGTGCCTTTTTATGAGAATTATAGTTTGTATAAGGCAAAATAGATTTTACCATAGGTTCACACGTATCAGTTCTATCATGCACTTCACTCACTGATGCTTCACGAGCATTTTCTAATGCTATTCTTCGTGATCGGCTTTCTCTCTTGCGTTCTGCTGCAGTTTTGGCCGTTACACTTCATGTATTTTCTTCAATTTTCCTTTTCTTTGTCACTTTCATCCTCTCACGGTATCCTCTTGCTCTTTCTGCAATTGATTTCGGTTTTTTAAAGTCTGTGTGAGCCTTTTAATGAGATTTATAGTTTGCATAAGGCAAAATAAATTTTAATATAGGTCCATACGTATCAGTTCTATCATGCACTTCATTTAAAATCGTATGCGTTTTCTGCTACGACTTTGTTGATTATAGTGCTGTTCAACTTTTTTCAAAATGTACGAAAGAAAGATGCAGTGTAATTCTCGAGAAGGCGGTGGCTAGTGCTGTTCAACTTTTTTCAAAATGTACACAGTCAAACGAAAAGAAAGATTCAGTGTAATTCTCGAGAAGGCGGTGGTTTTAACACACTTTACCAATGTCGCATAATTTATTTAAATTTTGGATAAGCTTAATCATTGAGTTGAATCATTGAGTTTATTGTTTTAATTTTTGGATGTTTTAATTTTTTTTTAGTTTTGAAAATTTGTCATTTTTAATTTTGGATTTGCGCGGTAATCAACCTCCGGGTTCCATAAAATAGATAATGCTTAGGAATTGTCTATTGCCACTGAGGAAGTAATGTCTGAAAAATTTCCTTTGATTACTCCTAATCATTGAGTTGATTGTTTTCTGTGCAGTCCGCTCCGAAACACGTAGTTTTGAGTGTGACTGATTTTGTGACTGATTTCGTTTTAGTGTGACTGATTTTTCCGATTTACCCCAACCGCGAGAAAAGAAATTTTACTTAAAAAATTGTAGTTTTACTTTTTTTGACATCCCTTTACTAACACCGCTTGCTCTAATACTATAACAAAATTAATAGTAGCAAATTTTTCCCTCTACTTATTCTAGGTACTATACTGTTAAACTAATTTGAAGTAAATTCAACAGTAGTTATATGACTTCAGATTTTAGGTAAAAACCTATTTTAATCCTTAAGTGATAATATATGGACGAAAACTTGTATATGCATGTTTCATAAGTGACTATGCCTAAAACTGATACTTTTATAGGACCTAAAACAGCCTATTTTTACGTTAGAGCCTAATATTGCCTTTTTGCTTGTTTTTCCTCTAAAGTTCAAAATAAGTCATTTTTTGTTATAAATTCTAGCATTTATTTTCAGTTTGTACTAATTTTTTTAGCTCAGAATGTGCAGTACATGACACATTTGTGACGTGGTTAAATAATAAGGAATGTTTTGTCTTCAGTAGAAAAATTCCTTGGAATTCCCCAAAAAATGTAGGGTTTTTCTCCCGACTCCCACATCCAGTTTATTAAAAAAATGTAGTAGGCCTACTCTGAATCACTGAGGAATACAAGGTGTTGAATATACTAGTATGATATGCGTAGCTTCTGGGAGCAGGGTTTAGGTTTTCACTTTTATGGTAGTAATACAGGCCCTAGTAATAGGTCTATATAATTCTGTGTACCATAGGCCTATATCTATGTTTTATCATGATTATTGAATAATGGTGACTTCAATACATATAATATTCTGCATTCCAATTGAGATATTTCAGAAAATTGGCAACTTAACGGTTTTATAAGAGACTATTTTACGATTTTTAGAACCTATTCTCCCTTTTTTAGAGCCTATTTTAGGTACCTAAAACGGCATTTTTAGCGACCTAAAAGTTCGAAATCTAGTTATAAGTTCTAGAGTTGTTCTAATTGTTTTGTTTGCTGTTTGTTTCAGATTGCTTTGTGAAGTGATTTGGTGCGAAGGAGAAAAGTGACGTAGCCAGATAGAAGTGGTGGCGTCTAACACTCCATGCTAACATTACGTCTCGTATCCACTCATTTCCTGAAACAGCCATAGACGCTCTCTACGTCACAATGTGTCGTGATCGAGACATGAACCCCTGAACTGCCACTGAACACACCCGCCGCATCAACCGAACAAATGAACTTCTGTACAACCGTAATACAATTATATTTAAAATAAAACACAAAAGAACAAGTGATTGTTGTCCCGCAAAGTGAAAAATAAAAATATATATCTATAAATAAGCTGCAATAGGATATGAAATCAGTGTTTTCTCTTAAACAAGTAGTTGCGATTTAAAACAAAGACATTTGTCATCTCCGTAGAAAATAAATAATAATACAAACAGCGCATACCTAAGTAAATCAATAACAATATAGACATTATTTTCAGCATAAACACTTTTAACAGTCTATTTATTTTATTAGTTTGAAGTTTTGTGTTTCTAACGTCCTGATTTCTGTGTGTGTTGTGTGTGTTCGGATAAATTCAAACCACCCTGTGGAACATCGCAAGGGAGTGCATTGTAAGTATATTATCTTTATTATGAATTACTCTAAGAATTATTCCACATGGAGAAAGTTGATCGAAGTAGTAATCTTACATTACTATTTCCATTAATTTGATTAGTTTGATACTGTACTCATTCGTAAAACGGTATCATTTATAGGTTACATCCCACAGACATTTGGTCCGTAACAGTTCGTCCATTTCCATTTTGACTACCTCGGCGACTTTATGATTTAGCATTTCATCCATATTACTATTTTGGTCCAGTTTTTTTCCATTTAAAGAATTAGTAACATATAAGTAGGGTTCAGATGTTTATCACCTAAGAAAATGGAAAATATGACTCCAAATATGCCCTTATGAATTACTCAAAAATGCTAAATATGACCTCATATTATAAGAACATATTTTCTAAAAGTAAATATTCCATTAAATGACACTAAATTATTCCATCACATTAAGTCAATCTTATTTATCAGATAATCACTTTTTAACAATTTTACAAGTGATTTACAGTTTCACTTGTAAGAACTTCTAATCTAATGTGAACTGAAAATGTTTTTAAAACATGTCAAGTTGTTAACAACAAGGAGGAAGAGTTAATTGTGTTATTACTTGTTAGTGTCCCTTCACATTTCAGTTACAGTACGTGACTCTTTCTCTGAAAAAAAAAAAAAATTAAGTGGACAATTTAGTGCACATACTGCATACTTGTGCTCTTTTACAGAATTTATAACTGAAATATGACGTTAAATTATAAATTTGACCGAATTATGACCAAGACCATGAAAATGACAAAAATATTACTTTATATGCAAATAAAAACGGTCCAGTTAGGATAACAAATGTGCAATTCATGTTTAATTTGTGTTTGCGGCGACAACGGAG
The DNA here is from genome assembly GCA_964059195.1 of Ectobius pallidus. NCBI lineage: Eukaryota > Metazoa > Arthropoda > Insecta > Blattodea > Ectobiidae > Ectobius > Ectobius pallidus. The sequence goes on along the minus strand of CAXKWD010000010.1, from coordinate 38,554,716 downwards.
GTCGGGATAAAAATACTTTTCATAAATATCCGAACCCTACATATAAGTAATGATTCGATGAAACTAAAGTAAAACTGTAAAATATTTTGACAAATTTATTCAAGAGTTTAAGAAGAGATCTAAAAATAAATCTCTTTAAGTGCTTACTACTCACTTAAGAGAAAAAGACATTACTAGAAAAGAAGTAAAGAAAATAATATCTTCTGTATTATACTGTAATGTGCGTGTGAATACTAGTTTTAAAACCTGAATATTATTAATTCCTGACCTAGTTTTACATCGTCTAATATTATATTCCACATTGTTCACATCTTGAATGTGGTCTATTCTAGTGTCATTTTTGCTTTTATAGTGTTACTAATAGAAATAACAGCCATGAAATAATTTTTTCTTTCACATTCAGCATTTAATGCAGTAGCCATTGTAGCAAACGAATTCAGTGTGTTGGATCCGAGCATTAGCGAATTTATCCACAGTTTGATGTAACTACAACTGCGATAATTCAGTTAGACACTTGTTTCCTTGCCAACTGTACAACCTAACTTCTGCAGGAGACTTGCTAGGAGGTGTTTAAACATCCACCCTACACCTCGGACCTCGCTCCCAGTGATTTCCATCTTTTTCCTACACATCAAGAAATGACAGGGAGTGACAGAGAATGGCAGAGAGGAGATGTTTGTCACACAGTGGTTCAAATCCCTGGCGGCAGACTTGTACGACACATGTATTCAAAAGTTGGTTCCACGGGATGACAAATGTTTCAATCCCGGTAGCGAATATGTTGAAAAATAGCTGAACACTTGCTGTATCTGTTGCAATATATATGTCCATGAAATTGTGTATTGTTTCTGTAAACGTACCCAGGGAAACTTACTTTCTGAACGCGCCTCGTATTAATAATATTATTAAAATTGCACAAATTGAACTAATTTTATTGTAATTATTAAACATACACAGGGGCCGTTCAAGTATTACGTAGGCAGTAAGGGCGGAAGGGGATCCAGGGTCTGCTTATTTTTTCTCTCAAGGGGGAGGGAGGGGTCACGACAGTTCTTACGTCAGCATTAAACGGCGAAGCAATTACAGTGCAACAACAAGCAACAAAGCATGATGGAATAAAAAGAGCGTTCTGCGGTCTGTATATAATTTAAGGAATCGCGCACAATGTGCATTATCTTAACCTAAGACTTAACCTACCCAGTCCTGAAGCCGGGGAGGGGATCTTTCACTACTGAAAAATCCCCTACCCGGCCGGGAATCGAACCCGGGCCGCCGGAGTGGAAGGCAGGCGTGCTACCGACTCACCCACAGCGGCGGACTGCGGTCTGTATATGCCCATTTATATAAATTTGAAGGATTAATAATGTAATTTGTTGGTAACTTTTTTCTGCCAAATAGTATTGACGTACAAAATGGTCATAAAATCTTACGTAAGCGAAGGAGGGGTCTAGCATTTGCTTGCTTTTTCTTATAAGGGGTGAGGGGGTACAAAATGACTAAAAATAAGCTTACGTAATACTTGAACGGCTCCATACGTAGTCATGTAGGCAAAGACAATATAACGATTATATTTATAAAAGTCTGATGTAAAACATAACTTCCTCTATCCTTAATATATCCCAATATACTGTACATGGCTGTATTGCAGTACTGCGCATTCAATTGTCATTCAAAGTCACATAACTCGCGAGGCAAGACCTAAGCCTACGTCAGTGTGTGAAACGAGTAGTGTACTATCCTTCAGAGAATTTATTGGAATATTTTTTCAAATAGAAGTTTTAGATCTTAGTGTAATATATTATAACTTAATACATAATATAACTCCCACTTCAGTATAGGAGGTAATAACAAAATATATCATGCACATTATACAGTAGCCTATTCCTGTAGAAAATTTAAACCAAATCGTTAAAGCCTTTTACGAGAAAATCTCTAAATTAAAAGAAGAAAAATGAAAAGAAAGTTGTTACAACGTTTCGTGGCGCTTCCGCAAAGGATGCACAATCCAAATGAAATTTCATGTATTGCACTCACGTAGCACTTTTTACCCTAAGCGAGAGCAATACACATTTCTTACTTCACACTCTGATCTAAAATAATAGGCAGTCTTGTAAGGAATACGTTTTCAGTTGTTCGCTTGATTCAGAGGTTTATCGTTCATCAGAAATACTGAATTTCTATTAACGGGTCTAACTTATAACCATCCGTCAGAGAATATTTGCTAAAAAATGCTTGAAATAAAATATTAGCTCTTAGTAAAAGTGAGTCCTGTACAAAATTTAAACAAGTCGTTAGAGCAATTTTTTAAATAGAAAATCGAGATAAAATATATTTTCTTTATTTAAAATGGCATTAAGAGTAAAAGAAAATCGTCGCCGATCTTCGTGTCACATTCCTAGATATTCTCAGATATAGTTTTCTTTTTAGACAGTCCAAGGTAAAAAAAAGCACTTCACTCGCCCTTACGGGTTCGTTCCACAAACATACCTACTCGCCCAATAAAATTCCTTTTTTTAGCCCCTGTATCATAAATAACTGTTTTATTCGATTTTTCTTTCTCGAGCTATGCTGTTCACGGACACACAGACATACAGATATGTTTCTGAAAATAGTAATTTTGGATTCAGGAGAACTCAAAACGTGTATTTATATGTTGAAAACACGACATCGAATTTCGGATCGAAGGTACTTGCTCTACCTTTAAGATAGTACCTGTAGCATAAGTAGAGGAAGTAAAAATTATCGGGGTACTTCAGGAAACAGAGAATAGTCTTCATAAACACATAGGCCTAAAGAGCGATTGTTCGCTCTCGTATAGCCTATTGATCCAACGTGCTATGACTGGCTTATATCTCTTCATGCTAAATAATAATTAGTAGGGCAAGGCATTCAATGACCATAAAATAGTGAAAAAATGCAAAATAAAAAATGAATTTATGACCTAAAAATAGTGAAAAAATAACCAAAAAAAATTTTCAATATTACTTATATTTAGTTTTTTAAAGAAATGAATTGCTAAACGCAGTTTAACGGATAACAGTGCGTTATATATGAATTGACAATATAAAACACACTTATTTTATTACTAAAAAAGTACTAAATTTATACTACTTGGACACCCTTAGCGAAAACAAAATTCTTTCTGACCTGGCATGCCCATCAAATTGCCCCTAGCAAATATGTATCATTTTAAAAGAAAGAAAAAGACAAAGTGCTATGGTGTTTACAATAAACCTGAATTAAAATTAATTATGAACCGTTGGCGGAGATTCTGAAATAAAACCGATTGTCTGTTGTCTGAAAGTAACGATTTGTACATGGAAAAGCTCCTCTCTACCTTCACTAAAACATGACCTAAAATGCCAAAAAGGCCTATAAATGCCAAAAATGACCTAAAAATGCAGAAAAATCTCCTAAATATTGCCAAAAAATGACCTATCTCTTGAAAATGACGAAAAATGCAAAATAAAGCAAAAAATGCAAAAACAAATTGCCCTTATGTAATCAGTTATTTAATTATACACATTTATATATATTTGAGCTATCTTTTAACCTTCATATATTTAAAAGATGCAAAATCATCAAATGCCTTGCCCTAATAATTAGTAATGCCATACTATTATAATATAACATCCAAGAGTTGTAGAATATAATAAAATAGGACTCTTAGAGGGAACTCCTGAATAAACGCACTTTTAATAGACTTGAATGCTCCCACGAACAAGGGCTTGTGTGGTACCTCGCCGGTTCTAATACACAGCAGGAGGAGCTAGGTCCCTTGTTGTTGGCCGGGACCAAACCCAACCCATTCAGTTCATTTCCAGTCACCTTATCGATTCGGTCAAACGAGCTTGCAGTGGCTTAATTTAATTACCAGGTCCCGGAAGTTAATGAAAATCATACTTACAATAATTCCGTGCTAATGTTAAAATATACACGTGATGTGAAAGAACATAAAATTTACTGTTTTATTTAACATATTATTGCATATTTAAAAATTTTGCCAAAATGCTTGACATTTGTTGACATTAAAATATTTGTAAACATTTTATTAATTTATCACATGTTTAACTCCATATTTCTGAGAGATTTTAAATGTAATGTATATCTTTATTAATTATTAAAATATTGTAATTAACCTACTATACAGTAATTCAAGTTGTTTATACCCTAATGATTTCAGAACTGATTAAATCGACTTTCACTTCACTAATTTTCAATTTACTAAAACTTGCAACTTAAAAGATTCAAGTTATTCAAGTTTCTGCCATTTAGAATGTAATTCAGCTATCTAGAGAACGTCAAGTATTAAAATTATTTAAATTAAAGAGCGTATTTCATGGGTTCTGGAGCATATTAAACAACTTTTAGAGCATATTTGCAAGTATAATTCATCTTCTCATAGAGCATTAACTTCGAGCTCTATTAATTAAATTAGACTATTTTAACTATTTTAACCATGCTATACATACATAGGCCTGTTTGGTATATTATCTCATTATGTTCTTGTGACGGTAATATCTGCTAAATTATATAGTTGTAAAAATGCGGAAAGGTAGAGTAACAAGGTAAGTAGCTATTAGGGTGAATTGTTTACCTGTAAAAAATATGCAAACTGGGGAGTTACATTAACAAACATCTGGAAAACTATTCTCATATAAATTGTGCAATTATGGCACTATGAAGTTTTAATTAGCATGCTGTGAAAAACACTGCATATTCATGAACCCCAACATGACAAAATTAACTTAGTCAATCGTCCGGAAGAGTACCCAATGCATTTGTACAAATCCATTGAACTATGAATGTACAGAAGGATATATTCTGTCAAAGGGTTAGCTCTTTGTTTATTTTCACACTAGCTTTGGTTTAAATGTTTAGTGTTCTCTGTTGTCCAAATAATGCATTTTTCTTTTCCCGTGACGTTCATTCATTGTATTTATCGAAATATTTTACATTACTGTTATAATTATATAATCGGGGAATGAAACTGAAGATAGGATATACAATTTGAAAATGAGATTTATGAAGATTCTGTAACATTTTTTTATTTGATGTACCGTATATAATCCTGAGTTCCTCTGAACCTTTTTTTAAGGAATTTTCATTCCATTATTTATTTGGCAATCAGTATGATGCATTCTTATGGGGCACAGTAAAAGATGAGGTGTACAAACATAAACCACGTACAACCTACACACGCTTTGGAATGAGATTTAAGCGGTATGGGCAGAAAACTCATGGGACACTTTGGTAAGATGTACGGAATCAGTGGTAACTCGTACTTAGAAATGTACTGTATTGATGCTGAAGGCCACCATTTTGAACATTAATCACATTTTCATTAGAAAGTCATTTATTTTTCAAATTGAACTTTGAGCTTTCCATTTCCAGAAATTTAACCTTCTAGAACGGAAAATAGATTTTCTATGACACTTCAAAGCGTGTATACATTCTTTTTTTTTTAAGCACTCTGTATAACCATATAGTCAGCCGATTCCTATAACCTCCTGCATTAATTTGTATACGGCATTTTGTGATGACATTTTAGTCCTAGCGATGTTTTGGGTTTTATTCTGTATATTTGTGCAGTATGTAGGCGGGATAGAAACAAGATTCAAGACACTGTATGGTTGAAATTATGCCATACAATAGGAGATACGAGGGACCTCCTATTGTACCACAAAATGGAAAGTTCAACAATTACATGATCTAAGCTATGCATGGTTTGAAACTTTATAAAGTTAAACTTTATTGCTGAGAATTCTGGTTTTATAAAATGTACTGTCAACCAAACTAATATAAAGTTTTAAAAAACATGCTTTGCAGTCAAATCTTATAATTTTTTTTTCCTTTCATTTGTTTCGACTTAATTTCTTACACCTAATTCTTTTACTAAATGACTAACGTAAATATATAAATGCTTTTTGTTAACTTTGAACTCCCAATTTTAATTTTCTTTTATAAAAATTGTTTAACTGTTTTGATTTGTGTTATATATATATATATATATATATATATATATATATATATATAATATGTATTATATATATGTATATACATATAGGCCTATAGGCCTAATTTGTTTTGTATATATTTTTAAATTCCTCTATTTTCTCTTATTAAGAGATATGATAATTGCAGATCTTAAACACGAGCTTTCCTTTTTGGGGCTTTCAAGAAATTACACGTGTAAGATTTTGTAATGCATGATGATGATGATGATAATAATAATAATAATAATAATAATAATAATAATAATAATAATAATAATAATAACAATAACAATACAAGAAACAAAGAAAAATAAAGAAGATAGAGAGAGAATGAAAGAAGGAAAACAAAACAAAAACAAAATCCTATGGGCGAGGCTATAACATTTTGATAACATACGAAAACTTTTTTTTCACTGTTTGGAGACTCTTAGGCATAATCAACGCAAATTTTTAATGGTTACTTTATCAGATTGCATGAGTGGGATCTGCGTGAAGAGGTTGATAGCCTGCTCTCGCGTAGCTGTCTGTTATTCATAGCCAAGGCGTTCTGGATAAAAGTGAAGTATTGATTGGGCTTATAACACGGCTTTCCCTGCTGCAGTGACCTAGATCGCTTGCACTCTGGGTCTGGGTTGAGGGTAGAGATTTGCGTGCACAGCTTTCAGGAAACTCGTTGCGATTATGTAACTGACTACCTCATCATATAATTTTTCCTTCTTTTTCTTCTTCTGGATATTCAAAATAAAACTACAGGCTACACACATTAAAATAGGCAAATCACAAAGAAAAGCACGAAGAGAATAAATCGTAAATCATATTAATATAAAGTCATTTTATGTATCAATAAATGTCCATTGTATGTTAATGACAGAAGTCCGATGGTAAGATTAGTCAAAGTGAAGGAATAATGTAAATAAACGTAGATGGTAGATTTTAATTTACATGTTGATATTGCCAAGTTTGGGATTTCCATTAACTCATCTTCAGTTCAAACACTTCTGAAGTTAATTATAGCACTTCAAGATGAGATCTTTGTGTATTTTCCTCGAGAGTGATGCTGTTCTAGGGAACATTCTGTTGATTCTTGTTAAAACGCACAATTACTAAGATTTGAATGTAGCTCCCATGAAAACGAGTTCATTGCAATACCAGATTATCGCATCATTAAAATGTTATTGAATGTAGGATGAACCAAGCGTTCTTATACTTACGGATAGTAGGTTAAAATCTGACATTTTTTAATCATGTTCCTTTTCTGTTTTATGCAAAATAGCTTCACATTTAGTCTGGAAAAGTTCATTCTTTTGCATAGTAACTATACCATCAACCATCTAAATTACGACTTTATTTTGCTGGGTGAATGACGAATGAATTCGTGTTTGACGACAAAAGAAATTATTCACAATGAAGGAAGCATTTACAAACTGAAGAGTTACATAGCAAATCTTACGATAATCTCAATACTGTGGTATTGAATATTAATATTATTATTTGAGAAAACCTGAAAAATACATTTGCATTGATGCAGTTGCTGCTAACTTACTTTTAAATCACTATGTCTTCAGAATCACAATATTGGTGTAGCCTATTGTAAGCAGTTCTCTTATTGTCTTCTTGCTACAGTAGCAAGTCAATAATTAAACTGAAGTAAGAAGGGAATCTGAATGAGTCCTTAAAATTAATAATGTTTGGAGTTTGGCACCGGAATTCGATTCTGAATTTTTAACATAAATTCATGTTTTGAGGTACCTTGAATTGTAAAGTGCTTTTTTCATAAAAATGTCTGTGCGTGTGTCTACGTATATCTGTGTAGCCGTGAACAGCATACATTGAGAAGAAAAAATCGTATAAAACAAAATTTTATATTTGGGATAGGTACCTTCTGGGGATGTGATACAAAGATTGAAGACGATTTTCTCTAACTTTTAATGAGGCGTGAAGAAAATGTCATTTTTTTGCGATTTTTTCGAAAACTGCTCTAACGATTTTATTGAAATTTGCTAGGCCTATATGAGTGGTTATTCAAATATCTAAAACTTTTATTAGAAACATTTTTTTTTTACAAAGATCTTCTCAAACTCGGTCTTGCCTCACAAAAATTACTTTAAAAAGTCACAGCTTGAGATCCAAGAAATTTTATCCGGGAGACTATACGAATAATTATTATGATTTCTTTAGGCTACAATCTGAATGTAGAATGGATGAATTCAACTTATCAGCGGATAAAATTAATTAAATTCTTCACTCCTTTACTGAGAAAGCATGAACAAGTCTTAGTATTCGCTGTATTCCCTCTTGGTCAGTATTGCCTCTTTTTTGAACTCGTATGTAGGCTGCATTATATTATTTTCCATTCTCATTAGTAAATTAGTACGAGAAGTAGAGCGAATGTTGGTAAAAATTGAGGAAGTCTGTAAAAGGTAAGTAGACATGGAAAGGATGCTTAGCCATTATGTGTACAATATTTCCTCATTACTGGCCTCTATGGTCTCTTTTTACGAATTAATAAAGTAAGCCAAAGTAAATCATATGATAAAACAGTTAATATAAGAAACGAACCAATATTACACTGGCTTGTCACTTCGTCGAAAAAGATAAGCACCTTTTTTTTTTTTTTACCAAACATTCTTATGGATTTTCAGTTATTAGGCATACGGGCATTCGGGCAGGTGCCCGGTACGCCACGACGGCATAATTTGCGGTGAAAGATGACGGTTGACCAGGGGTTGTTATTTTTTAGAAGCTGAAAAGTAGATCAGTGAAAGCTGTGCGTAGAAACTGAGTTGCACTTTTGTTTAACAAAAAATCGGAACCTTTTATGCTGACTATTCAACTCATACGCCGCGTGTTTGATATTGACCAATAACGTTTAGCAATTCCTCGGATATACACCAATGACGGCCGTTTCTCTCGCAATATTCTTGTAAAAATCGCGAGAATGTTGTTTTATCGCGATAAAATCGTCTGCTCGTTACTGGAGACGCGAGTATCAAATGTGCAGTGATTAATAGTCAGATGCTGCCACTAAGCGGCACGAAAGATTATTTTATACAACATAACTTGTTTGGAAATTGAAATAATAGAAATGTGCTTTGATTAAGAACACAATTTCGATTCGGTGCAAGCCAGCGCGTGTGCTTTTATTCTGTTCTGCTGTTAGCTTACCTGAATGAAGTTAACTATGTTTTATATGCACCATTGGTAGCACTGGTTAGAACATGGTAACTGGAATCGATTCATGGATCGTTGATTCATAGTATGCCGTGATCTCACAACTGATAGTAGCACGAAAGTAATTTTTATTTATATAATCCGTTACATTTTATTCATAGACTAGTCTTAATAAATCCAGCTTGATTTGAAGAGTTGCATCAGATAAATTCGCTCCTGCTGCGCAGTCGCGAATCTATCGATAAACTCGTCAACTGTCGTGGGACTACCTATCATAAGTATAACAACTGAAAAGGATATTTTAGAAAACTTCGCCATGATATCATGGCAGAGGACTGCACTCGTGAAATCCCTTCTGGTTTTATAAAGTAAACTCGCTTCGCTCATTGGGGGCTCCGCCCCCAAACCCCCTCTGACGTTCTCGGGAAAGGTTTTTTAATAGATCTATGGGAGATAGTATTTAGTCTGCTGTATTGGCTACTACTTTTTTTGCCACATTAAACCTGAAAAAATAAACGTGGGAAGACTTTGGGATTTTTTCGGAATTTTCCTGTCGGTTGCAAGCTAATAAATAAATAAATACTTTATTATCACATACGTCTACAATTGAGCAATGCTCGTAAACAGGTGATTCGTCATGGTTTCCTTAATGCTAAACTTAAAAATAAACAAAAGTTAAATATAAATATGAATATAAACATGAAATACAACACAATATAATAGTTAGGCCTATTGCATTCAAACACGGGACTGTATATAATCTTCAATGAGTAGAAGCAGTGATCAAGCAGATATGCTTTGATTTCAGTTTTGAAAGAAGACGTATTGACGATTTTTTTAATGGAGGTTGGTAATTTGTTATACAGTTTTACTCCCATATGTATCAGTTTGCCAAGTCTAAGTTTTCTAGATCAACTGGAAGTGTACGTACATTTATGGTGTATTTTATGGAGTAAATTTCAACTGATATTAATTTAAATGGACATGATACAAGATGAAATTGCGAGTAAGATTCATGGTATGTAAATATTCAATTAGCATTTGCCTTTACGACCAGGGAAATCATTCAAAAAGACAAGTAAAATTGGTTATAATATGTTGTAAAGAATGCGGGACTTCATATCCGAGTTATAATTAAAGAATATAAATTATGAAATTTCTTTAAAAGATAGAAGAAAATTTTGTTGGTTCTGGACAAAAATATGTTAATTGGATTTAATTATTATGAACCTGAGACTTCAGAACGCAAGTTCAAGACGTTACTATCTCGACCACACCGTTAGGTTTACGGAAATAATTATTTCTAAACTTTCAGTGCCATACGTGAACACAATTTGATAATACCGTTGCCTTGGAAACCGATACCTTTTTCGGGGGTTTTCAGGGCTAAAAATTTAAAAAAAATTACTTTTTGGAATTTTCCTGTGGTTTACAGCCTAAAAGCTATATGTGTACCAAATTTCAAGTTTCTAGCTTATCTTAATGTCAGTGAGCCGAACCGAGCCCTTTTTCGGGAGTGTTTAGGGCTAAAAATTTAAAAAAATAAACTTTTTGGAATTTCCCTATGGTTTACAGCCTAAAATCTATATGTGTACCAAATTTCAAGTTTCTAGCTCATCTGGAAGTGGGCAAACATTAATGTCGGTGAGCGGAGCTGAGCCCTTTTTCGGAGGTTTTTAGGGCTAAAAATTGGAAAAATAAACTTTTTGGAATTTTCCTGTGGTTTACAGTCTAAAAGCTATATGTGTACCAAATTTAAAGTTTCTAGCTTATCTGGAAGTGGACAAACATTAATGTCAGTGTGCCGAGCCCTTTTTCGGGAGTGTTTAGGGCTAAAAATTAAAAAAAATAATCTTTTTGGAATTTTCCTGTGGTTTACAGCCTAAAAGCTATATGTGTACCAAATTTCAAGTTTCTACGTCATCTGGAAGTGGGGAAACATTAATGTCGGTGAGCCGAGCCGAGCCCTTTTTCGGGGGGGTTTTTAGAGCTAAAAATTGAAAAAATAAACTTTTTGGAATTTTCCTGTGGTTTACAGCCTATAAGCTATATCTGTAGAAAATTTCAAGTTTCTAGCTCATCTGGAAGTGGGCAAACATTTTTGTCGGTGAGCCGAGCCGAGCCCTTTTTCGGGGGGGTTTTAGGGCTAAAAATTAAAAAAAAATTACTTTTTGGAATTTTCCTGTGGTTTACAGCCTAAAAGCTATATGTGTACCAAATTTCAAGTTTCTAGCTTATCTTAATGTCAGTGAGCCGAACCGAGCCCTTTTTCGGGAGTGTTTAGGGCTAAAAATTTAAAAAAATAAACTTTTTGGAATTTCCCTATGGTTTACAGCCTAAAATCTATATGTGTACCAAATTTCAAGTTTCTAGCTCATCTGGAAGTGGGCAAACATTAATGTCGGTGAGCGGAGCTGAGCCCTTTTTCGGAGGTTTTTAGGGCTAAAAATTGGAAAAATAAACTTTTTGGAATTTTCCTGTGGTTTACAGTCTAAAAGCTATATGTGTACCAAATTTAAAGTTTCTAGCTTATCTGGAAGTGGACAAACATTAATGTCAGTGTGCCGAGCCCTTTTTCGGGAGTGTTTAGGGCTAAAAATTAAAAAAAAATATCTTTTTGGAATTTTCCTGTGGTTTACAGCCTAAAAGCTATATGTGTACCAAATTTCAAGTTTCTACGTCATCTGGAAGTGGGGAAACATTAATGTCGGTGAGCCGAGCCGAGCCCTTTTTCGGGGGGGTTTTTAGAGCTAAAAATTGAAAAAATAAACTTTTTGGAATTTTCCTGTGGTTTACAGCCTATAAGCTATATCTGTAGAAAATTTCAAGTTTCTAGCTCATCTGGAAGTGGGCAAACATTTTTGTCGGTGAGCCGAGCCGAGCCCTTTTTCGGGGGGGTTTTAGGGCTAATAATTAAAAAAAATAACTTTTTGGAATTTTCCTGTGGTTTGCAGCCTGAAAGCTATATGTGTACCAAATTTCAAGTTTCTACCTGATCTGGAAGTGGGCAAACTTTAATATCGGTGTGCCGAGCCCTTTCTCGGGGGGTTTTTAGGGCTGAAAATTAAAAAAATAAACTTTTTGGAATTTTCCTGTGGTTTACAGCCTAAAAGCTATACGTGTACCAAATTTCATGTTTCTAGCTCATCCGGAAATTGGCAAACATTAATGTCAGTGAGTGAGTCAGTCAGTCAGCCATGTGGCTTTATATTATAGGGATATTCACCTTAGTATTCACTATCTGTGCGTATATTTTATTTATTTCTAAAACAATAAACCCGGCATTTGCTTAGCATAAAGGAAGAAATATATACAGTATATATATATTGAAGAAGTCACAGATACTTAAAATATTCTGCCGTGAATAGCTTAAAAATATCGTGTACTTTTTTCTTGTAGTTACCCGTTAATATGGTTGAAAACACAAATCGTCCTAATGAATGTGGCAATAGTTTATGTATAAAATATATTGTGTATATTATACTCTGAAACTCTAATGGTTTTCTGTACATTTTATAAAGTAATAGTGTTTCAGCACGAATGCATAAAACTTGAATGCAGTTATAATTTTTTTATCTGTTCAACCTTGAATTAATTATCACCCTTGATTGTATTCATCTTGTATCTTTCAATTCTATAGGCAAGGGTTACCGAGGACACATGCATGTCTTTATAAAATGGCACTGTCCCACTCATCATTGGGTCTAGTGTTCCCTTAATGACTTGAGGCCATTAAAAATTTAAGACTCCTTGAAACCATCTGCAACTCACAAATTCTGAAATAGGTAACTCAATGCAAATTAACTGCTGTTTCAACATCTATACTTAATATTTGACTAAAATAAACATTGTAACAAGTTGTACATGGAGAACAAGTTGTAAATAAAATTTTTATTTAATTTAATAAGGTTATACAATGTCCTAGACATCTTCCTGCACCCATTTCAGGAGTTTATAATTTTTATCCATAATTCTCGATTTGTCCATGCTTTGTCTTCTATTCTCCTTTCCTTTAGTGTTTGATTGATGCCTTGTGTCCATGTCAATTTGGGCCTGCCTCTCTTTCTTCGTCTTTTCGGATATTATCTTCTTCGATAGTCTATCGTCTGTCATTCTTTTCATGTGCCCATACCATCTTAGTTGTGCTGTTTTTACAGTATCTACCAGCGATCCTTGTACCTTCATTTTTCCTCTAATGATATTGTTCCTAATCCTGTCCCTCCTGGAGATTCTTGCAGACCGTCGCCAAAAGTCCATTTCTGTGGAGTGTAGTTTAGCTATTGTATTTGATTTCAAATGCCAAGTTTCTACCCGATATTAAAATGTTTACTTTTAATACCCGACATTAAGTAAATAAAATGTTTACTTTTAATACCCAAAATTAATGATGTTTTTGTTCCTTGTAACAAAAAACAAAACTCTGTTATGAGACCTATCTATCGTTCACTGCCATCCGTGGAATCTTTTACTGCTGTAAATTTAAGATAGCTCCAAGGTTAATATGTCCCATCATCTGTCCCATTGAAGCCACTTCCCCTTATAGAGAGAGAATAGACCTTAAAGTTGTAATTCGCAATATACCATCTGCAATAATAAAATACATTGTATATAAATAATACCCATAATATACCGACCACGGAGTGTCTTTTGTGCATAAATTTGTCATTGGTGTAGTCAACATGGTACCTAATCTGTTACGGGAGATAAGATGCGACAATCCGATTTTCCATAAACTTATTAGGCCTACTTGCAGTTTGGAGGCTTCATTCCATGTGATCGTGAAATGTGGTGCGACCACGTGAAGGGAAGCACATATCTGTAGGCCCATTCAATGTGGAATTTCGTGGCATATGACGAAAATGCAGCAGTAACCACGTAAAGATTGGAATTTATAAGGCTCCCCAGGGTTTCAGTGAAGATCTAGCCTTAGGGATAGTTATGTAATGCTCTAGGGTCTCAAGAAACATTTTCTGTTTGTGAAATGAAGTGCATGTGCACAGGAGACCCGCGGCATTAGCCTAATATTGAAAACCCTAGACTGCCTTTTTTAGTATGTATTTTCTTTGAATGCACAAAGGTACCCAGAAATATGAAATAAGCTCAACATTTTACTGAAAATGTATTTATACTGTTTTTTTAATACATTTATTCGTTTTTAAGATTCAGGCGTGCTTGCATGCACGCATAGTGAAGAGACTATGTATAGTATTATTTAAATAGAAAAAAAAATGTGCGTGGAACGCTACGCGAAAGAAGTGAAACTTGTTTTAATTTTTGGATTTTTCAATTTTGGATTATTGGTTTTTCAATTTTGGATTGTTGGACTTTTTAATGTTGGGTTTTTGGATTTTTAATTTTTGATCTTTTAAGTTTTTTGAATTTTTGAATTTTGGATTTATTAAATTTTGGATCTTAGAATTTTTTATTTTTTTATTTTGGATTTCCGATTTTTTAATTTTCGGTTTTTTAAATTTTGGATTTTTTAATTTTTAATTTTGGATTTTTTTAAATTTTGGATAAGCCTAATCATTGAGTTGATTGTTTTCTGTGCAGTCCGTTCCGTCACACCTCACTAATTTCGTGACGATTTTGAGAGTAACATTAATTTCGTTACGATTTTGAGCGTTACACAAGCTCTCGATTTACCCCTACCGTGGCTAAAGAAGTTTCACTTCAAAAATATATAATATGGAACACTTACATAACTATTCAATTTTCTAGCTAGAGCAATTTACGTGGGTCATCCAATAAATAAGTTTCCATATTGTTTTAAAGAAATTAAACACAATTTATTTGTTGAAAGAACTTTTGTTTTACGTATTACAACTCTTCAGCTTACTTTTCCACATAATCGCCATTTTTTGTAAACATTTTTGGTAGCGTGACACAATTTTTTTTCAAAACAATGCCGTTCCTATTAGCTTAGCCAACTTTTTACTTTTTTTTTTTATCATCAATGTGAAAGTGCGGTTCTCGAAGATGTAAATCGATTGGGAAACATTTGAAAATGACTGGAAGCAAGATAAGGAGAATATTGAAGATGGGAGAGAATTTCCCACTTGAATCTCCTGAGCTCCTCGTGAGCCCGTTTGAATGCAGAGAGATACTATGGTGTCGAGGAATCTCCGAGCTGCCATCAAAAGAAAATGCTCTCGACTTTTGTCTCGCTAAGTCCTACTGCTAATGCATAACAGGGTTATCGTTTTTCTGGAAATTCGATGATGATAATAATAATAATAACATTAAAATTGGCATTTTTAAAACACGAGTACGTTTATGAAATTCGCTGCGCTCGTTTCATATTTTCACACGAGCGTCTTAATTACCATTTAAGGCTCGGCTGATCTAGGCAATCAGCTGTTAGTAAATTCTAGTTTTTTTTTTCGATGGATGGCAGGTGACGGCGTTCAGGGAATTCAAAGCTTTTCTTGGCGTTTAACCTCAAAGTAGCGCACAGTAAAATACACGGATTGAACTGAATTTAGTATGAAATTAAAATTAACATGAAATGCAGATTGTTTATTGTGCAGTTTGTATTGCTACTTTCAAAGCTTGTACGATATTAATCGACAACACAACAGTGTTATAATTAAATTCTGTATCGTAAAGAATATGATAGAACAAAAATTAACTTATGTTAAAATTTTATTTTTCGATTTCATAGACACACAACACTTTCTGTCCTTTTTAAGTCAGGTGATTTCAAAATAAGTACTTCTTTTAGATGAAAGAAACTGTACTAAACAATTAAAAAAAATAGCGTGAATACAGTAGGGGACGTGTGCGTTATTGGACTACTTTCTGCCGTCTGTAAGTCATGTGGCAGTGGATACATCATAATTCGTCTTATAGTAATGGAATAAAATTCTATTCCGAGAAACATTATTACAAATATTCATGACTTAAAACATTCCCGGCATATATTATACGAATAGAAATTCTAAGGAAGTCTTCGGAGAGACATAAACGTATTTCTTCATCCTCCTGAATATGGCAACAGAGTGCGTTGCTGAAAACTTGAAGTGCTTTTTTCTCACTTTGGTGATTGTCCGAGTAACTGATTTATAACTAGCATGTTATTGATTATCCGAGTATTTATAATTAACAGGTTACTAATTTATAGAAACCTTTTCACAAAATAATATACGGTTAGTGACAGAATTTAATTATTATCAATTGGACTTCACGCTTGTAATACTGTACTTAGAAATTCTGTTTCATTACCTCTTTAGAACGTATGACTTCAATGCGATTCCTTGGTAGCCCGCTTACTACCGGAAGCGAGAGATACAAATTCCTTTGCATTTGAAGGTAGTTGATTTTAAACTGTTCCGTTCCAGTGATTTCGTGATAAACAAAGGTAACACAAATTCGCCATTAATGGAAATTACATAGCAGTGTAAGCTTGAAGTTACAGTGGCATTGACTTTTTGCGAGTTCTCTGGAAAGCATTGGCAAGTCAATGCCAGTTTTGAATAAAACGTACAATTGCTATTGAGGACTCTCATTAATTCTTGTATGCGGAAGTAACACTTGAATTAAATCATGAGTTAGAGGCCGTACTGTGATGTTAGGCCTAATAGGCTGAGGCAGTTAATTAATGGATATTTCGAAATGGCCAGAGAAGAAATTCGCCTGTGTGGTAGTACCAAGAGGGGTACGCCTTAGCGTAGTGGTTGAGGCGCTGCGCTACAAACCGGAAGGTCGCGGGTTCGATTCCTGATGAGATTGTTGGAGTTTTTCAATTGGCCTAACCCTTCTGGTGGCACTATGGCCTGGGATCGACTCAGCCTCTATCAGAAATGAGTACCAGGAGCAATCATGGGGGTAAAAGTGGTCGGTGCGTAAGGCTGACAACCTAACCACCTTCACCACAAAATCTGGGAGCCTCAACCTCCTAGAACCCTCTGGGCCTTCATGGCCTGTATAGGGATCACTTTACTTTAGTATCTCCAAGATTCGAACGGTTAAAATAGCACGTGGAATTATTTAATTTCGACATGTGTTCACACGTTGCATAGTATTCAAGTAGCATAGTATTTTGTGCTGCGATAGGCCTACTATAAAAGTAATGATGTGTGATTGTAGCTTAATTATGTATCTTCAACACCAGATCTAACCATATAACAGTGGTGACCAATTATATTTCCTGTAGGTCCGTTTCAAAACATTGTCGACCTTTCGCGGTCCAGAAAACTGAAGCCTTCCCTCCAACTCCTTCTATCGCCCCCTTCCACCGTGTTACAAACTACTCTGCTAACCTAGACTACTTGCTTTGCTTAGTAAAACTTTCCTTTGGAATCAGTTATCTTACGTGCAAAACACATTTGATACCAGTGAATTGAAGTGCATAAACATCAAATCAAGTTTTTTATTATGATATTTAGAATACAAGAAAATTAATTTAAAGTAGGCTACATATAAATTCAAAAAGACTTCTCACTAAAGCCCGGATTTTCATGCACTATCAAACTTAAAAACATGGATGCATTCATGCACTATCGTATCTCCAAATATGCACAATGAAAGGCGAAACATGCACTATCAAAAATCCGCACTGTGCTGCAATATATTTCAATTTCTCTTAAAACAATATAGGCTACAACGAGTTTTCCCAAATTCTCCTCACTTAAACTCGTGCTTTTATCAGTTAGGACATTCTTGAGCGCAGAAAAGGATTTTTCTACTTCACAAGAAGTAACAGGTGCATACTTAAGGGAAGAAATTTGACTGAGGGTGAGATCGAATTCCATGTCTTTTACATTTTTTTCCACATAATACGTCTTTCACTGTTTTCAGAAGTTTAAGATCTGGATTTTAACTAAGTACCTTCTTAAGTTTTCCCTCTCACACCCATTTCTCCACAACACGATTCTAAAGATAATTCAACGTCTTCAACAATGGCTAGTGACTGACACATTCAAGCAATGAACATTCTGTTTAGCAGTTTTCTTTCAATGGAAGGTGGTGGGGGTCGGCGAGTCTGCATTTTCTTTTGTAGCCTGATGTATTATATTACTGTTTATTTAGGGTAAACAGTAATTTGCACTCTCAAATTCATGCAGGTGGCAGACTCTGTTGCCAAGTCAATCAAATAACAATGGTAATACAATACATTTTTACGTTTCTTTGAAAAACCGAGATTTTAGGGAGGCACATTCATAATATGCACAGTTATGCAAGGTAACTTGATATTATGCACTAAAACCAGAAAATGAGGGTTTATATGCATTAAAAAGTCTGAATATGCTATATTAAACCAACAAAATCGAAAACATGCATTATGCATGAATTTTGCCATAAAAAGGCCGAAATATGCAAACATGCACGGAAAAATATGGTTATTTGGAATCCATAAGTCATCTAATGAGTAACTACAAAGTTTGAGTAGTGTAACCAAAATATATAAAAACATGCATTTGCATGGAAATCCGGGCTCTACTTCTCACACAATACACCGTGATTAATGTTCAGTGGGAAAAATTGCACGTTTTATTTTGAAAAAAAAAAAAAACCTGCTTAAAAATAATTAGACCTTTATCTATTAAGAGACTGTTCTAAGTTTTTTCAGTACTTTCGGATGTCACAGGAAATTGGGTTGTAGAATGAAACATTATTATTTTCTGAGAACCAATTATTAATTATTTTATGAAAATACACAATTTCATCACGGTCCGTACAAAACTTGCCTGCGGTCCGGATATGGACCGCGGTCCGCCATTTGAAGACCACTGCCGTATAATAAAACACGGTATAGCTACTCCGAATCAGCCCGCAGGGTCACGGTAACGAAAGAAACAGCGATACTGGGTCCGTGTTCATCAAGGCCTGCCGAAGTTTTGCGTGTATTTCTCTGGATTCTCTTTTCTTGAATTGCATTCCACCGACAATCACGGTGACAGATTGCATGCATATCTTCCTCTTACCTCCCTTACCAGGTCCTCAGCTATTGGTCGAAAATGTGACCGGTGCGGCGGACGCGGAATGATGGGGGAAAGACCATTGTTCGGGAAGTTTGTAAACTAAAAAATATGGACCAGTGAGTGGTATTAACATGTCCGCTTGACACCGTAGTGCAAATTAATTTCTTATTGTATAAAGCAGGGAACAAGTACAGTAGGCTCAGTTGTTTCTTCAATGTCTCTATTCTTCCTCCATCCATATCATTGTCCCCATCATTAATGTGAAAGATGGCAATATATTTTATTTCAAATGTCGACGTTTGTAAAGAAACTAATAATTATACGAGTATTTAATAGCACAGGAACAAAACGTGCTTTCCTTATTTTAGATACAAACAGGGCCGTCTCGTCCATATAGGCGATCTAGGCAGCCGCCTAGGACGGGAAATTTTTAGAAACATTTATGGGTGGCAGCATTAGATTTTAAGAAAAGCTGAAATTTCCAACGCGACATTAAATTAAATCGAATTAAAGGATCAAAAGTACCTTCAGGATTTTTTAGTCTATTTTCAACTCCTGCCTCCTGGAAAGAAAAGTTATCTATGATGCAGTTTCTCTTGTTTGTTTAATGTAAAATATATAAAGTTATAACCTTTTTAATTAGATGTATTTTCATTTTATTTAATCCTCTTACTATCTGGATATATGTTATAAGGTCTTCATAAATACAAACCTTTCTCAAATTAGGCTAATTCAAAGCAATTTTATATAGCCACTTACCAATACTAGAGATAGATAAATTCCATATTTAATCAAGTGGTAAAAAATGGAATCATTTACAATTTACAATTTATTGTTCCAAATTACACGAAAAATACATACAAAAGTTGATACACCACCCGAAGAAGCAGAGCCTGTGTTCGGGGGTGGTTCAGTTCAATATATTAGAAAAACTTATACTAAACAAATACTTAAAACAATACATAATTTGGAGAAGTATGACAAAATATTATGTATAAAAGGTTAGAACATGTTCTATTTACAATACATAGGTACGAGGTAATATAATAATAATAATACATAACAATTTATTTGTTCAAATGTTAGTAAAAAACAAAGAAATTAAGTTCTATCCAAATTTTAAAGTTTTTATGAAAAATTAAAGTCGAAATTTAGGCTAGCGGGTGCCGAAATTATTTCTCTCCTAGGGCGCTAAAATACCTGGAGTCTGCTCAAGATACAATCTTAATGTGAAACAAAAAATAAGTTATTTCTGCAGCTTGAATGGGAATTCCCAAGAAAATTAGTCTCCACCCTATGAGCTGCTTATTACTCTCCCATCCTTTATTGGTGAATTTGAAGATAATCGAAATCGCCCAATTTTACTCGAGGCAAAAAACCGTCAGCACCCGTCAGCAATTAATAATAATTGCTAAAGCTTATTTAATGGACACTGTAAACAACTCTTTAGGCAATGGAGTATCATGACTAGAGTCACGATTGTTCTTTTAGTGCATTTATCTTTAAAACTCTATATAAGTTAAATATTTACCAAAAACCAATATGTATAATCAAAATTCGATAGGGAGCTAAGAATTTTTAAGTAATGCTAAAATATTTATAATTCTTTTCACAAGGAGCAGGGTTGCCAGTTGTGGCTATTTTTAGACAATAACTTGCGAACAATGAGGCTAAATATATTTCCGGAAAATAAGCCACCGGTTTTTGGTTAATTATGGCTAAATTGCTACTTGCGTGAATTTAATATCATGTAGGCCTGTACAGTAGCCTATAATGCATAATGAACTAAACATGAACATTCTTCGTACAGTACCATCAACGACCATAATATCTCGTTTGTAACGCGTGTGCATGTATGGTTCTGTTGAAACGTGCAGTGCGCGGTTCATGCCCTAACTGGCAAATTGCTTCAAATTATGCTAAAATTTAATCAATTCCAATAAGCTATGCATTTGTTGAACGAGAATGTTTTCCCGTGGCTAAGAGAAGACAACATAATACATTAAATATGAGCACCCTGAAATCTATTTTGTGCATAAATATATAAAAATCAGTGCTAAAAAGATTTCAGAGTAACGCCAGATAATGCTCAAGTTGCTTAGAGTAATATGTACATAGCTTCTTCACCTGCATTTCAATTGTGGCTTCCAGCGAGAGAGTGGGCTAAGCCAGAAATAACGGAATCGAGATATTTTGAGATTTGTGTTTGGCTTTCTAACGAGAAAAAATTTCATTTTAACAGTTGACTTATTTCTTCTTATCAGAATTTAAACATTTCAAAGTGCTTACAAAAATTAGCTTCAGACCACAGTGCCAACCCTTTATCACTTTCTTAAGGGTTTTTCCGCAGTTTTTCGGTATTTTTAAAAATCTTCAAAACTTCGAAGCGCCTTATCTCGGTACGTATTTGGTTTTAAAAACGTTTAAACAATGCAAATGGTAGAAAATTGAATGCTCTTTAACTTTTGTAATGAAATGTTTTAGGCTATAACGCGTTTTTTAGGAGTTATAAGAAAAAAACTACAAAAACCCAAAAATTTCGAGGTTTTCGCTGACCTGAAGTTTGCACAGGGTTCTTGAATTGGAAAACTTGGATTCTACACCACAGAATACCCACATATTAGAAAATTATTAACTTCGGACCTTTTTGCAGGTAAAAGTACCTGTTGACAGGACAATTACCGCTGCCTCCATATCACGTTACTAATGCTTCCGAGCTGGCTTAGCCCACTGTCACTTAGTGATGAGCAAATGCAAGACCAAGACCGAGACCAAGGCGGTCTTGGTCTTGCACTCTCAGTCTTGGTCTTGGTCTTGCATAGGTAACCCTGGTCTTGGTCTTGGTCTCGGTCTGGCATCAGTGGTCTTGGTCTTGGTCTCGGTCTCGGTCTTGCATACTCGGTCTTGGTCTTGTTGCAAGAGTCTTGCAGTATTCTTTTACGCATCTTACTGTGATCGATGGCGTTTAGATGTTTTAAAGTTACACCGATTACATGTGTTATTGCTTGCGAAAGTAACGAAAGCTAATTGCTTTTGTTCCTTGGACCATGTAAACAGTAATGTGACGTCACACTGTTTGCCGAAACGTCCATGGTGATATAAGCTAGAACAGTAAACTTTGAGTGTAAATTTAAATATTCTCTGTTATCCTATTGCAGAACTTTAAACCCAAAATCCATGAGATGCTATACACTATTTGAGAGTGTAAAATTATGAATATTATATTGTAAAGTTTCAAATTGAACGGCTGTGGAGACAAGAAGTAATATTAACAGGATGTGTATGAAATGTTTAAAAGATTTCCGCATAGGAGAGAGGTTCTATCTGACCTGTTTAAAACTGTATAATATAGTAACAAAGCATAACGACATTGAAGCAGATGCTTTAGAAATTGTGCAATCTATAGCAAATCACACATTGTCCATTCGAAACCCAAACCCATAGGCTGCAATAAATAATATTTATCTTTCCATATACCTTAGTTCTAATTTATAACACATTGTGAACAGATCATTTCTGCATTTTAAAGGTTTCCACTACCCCCATAAATTAATTTCTACTTGCTTTCAAGTTACGGGCCTTCAACTAATTGGGTCATAAATAATCATAACTATTCTTCATGCAAGCAAATATTTCTAGACCAGGCATTTTCTACTTTTAGTATCATTTCCCATTCGATATGCATCCTTAATATGAATCAGCAGCAAGAACTTAAACACCGCCACCGTTATGTGTCAATAACAAAATTGTAGTAGTAAAAAAAGGTTTTCAGTGGATGTCCTACCTATCATCAACAAAATGTAGTCCTGTATAGCTACAGTACAATCAGATACGAAACTGTAAAGTAATAACTAGCAAATACCCATCAAATAAGTTCCTGTTTTAATTAATCTACGGTTTAATTGTGTTTTATTGAATAATTGTGAAGAATACCGGGCGTATAACTTGATTTTTTCAGTGGTTATACCGCTCGCCCTCCATCGCTGGGACCCGGGATCGTATCTCAATGGATCCATGTGGAATTTGTGGTGGATAAAGTGGGGTCGGGGCAGGCTTTCTCGGGGTGCTTCGGGTTCCCCTGCCATATATCATTCCATCGTTGCTACATTCATCATAGTATGACCATTTGGTTGTAATAAAGAATTATTATAAATCCTCAGTCATAGCTTTCTTTTAACCCAGTGAGTGGTTAGAGAAACTAGTTATTAAATAACTGTATGGCAGAATTTATACAGTTTTATTGATAAATTATGTGGTCAGTATTTATATTGTACGCCAAATGAAATTTCATATATGGCTTAGGGCCTTTGTTACATCTGTTTGTCTTTCGTACCATAATACTAGAGAACTATTGCAATTAAACATTTTGAAAATGAATATGGAGTGTTTATCGTGAATTTAACTCCTACCTATCGAAGGAACTAGCTGTATGGAATGCCATTCAGGGAAATCCGTCAGATTAATTGTAAGTTTTCATTGCAGTAATTTGTTTTAACGTAGTGGTGAGAGAGGTTGTATACGGATTTCACATGTATTATTTGAATGGTGCCCTCGTTTTTGGATACGGACAGCGCCACGCACCGGATCTGCTCTCATTGGTTACCTCACGATGAGGCAACCTCTACAATATAGGACTACCAGCCTTGGGACTACCCCGGCTAGCGACACTGCGGCGCCTTTGAGTAGCTGGATACACAACGGAGCTTTAAAACTTTTTCAAGTAGCAAGACTGCAAGAGTCTTGCAGTTAGGTCTTGTTCTTGCCAGAGTCTTGCAGGGTTGGTCTCGGTCTTGCATGGTCGGTCTTGGTCTTGGTCTTGCTAACGCTGATGCGGTTTTGGTCTTGGTCTCGGTCTTGCATTTCTGCAAGACCAAGACCAAGACTGCAAGACCAAGACTGGTCTCGCTCATCACTATGTCACTGGAGAAACGCCATTCCCTTAAGTTATAAAAATTGTCTTTCAAGAATAGATACAAACACACATACCTTTAATATTAGGTTTACAGTTACACGACTATATGTACAGAGTGGACCAAAAGTCGCGATCGGATAATGTTTATATTGAAATAACTCATTTTCCGAAAACGAAAACTAATTAAAAACTATTCCTAGGCTGAGAGGAATAGTTACTCCCTTCATGTACTTTTTGTAGCATTAATTTGTCAATTTTCCGATAGAGCAAGGACATTGTTATGTTTTAGTGACAAGTCAGATTTTCTTGCGCGCGGGTTTATTAGCCGATTGTTGTCGATGTGAAACGCTGTTGTTATGTTTGTGTTGTAAGAAATGGCGGATACAAGCAAATATACGATTGAGGAACGTCCCATTGTTAGTGTGTGGGTTCATGAAAAAGAACAAACTGGCGAAACGTACGAAAAAATCAGAGAGAACTTCTTCCTTCGTTTCAATAAAGCATCTCCCACTACGGAAACTGAAAAAAAAAATACTTTCTCAAAAGGCTCTGTATTGGATGCAAAACGCAGTGGAAGACCTAAAAAATATTGCGGCGATGATGTCAGTATTCGTCTGAGTGAACCATTGGAGCGTTCACCGATGAAATCAACAAGGAAGTGATCGGCAGAAATGCAGTTCTCAAGAACTTCGTTGTGCGACAACTGGCTGTGGTCCTACTTAAAAGAAAATCTTGGAATGATTCGGATGGATTCTGTTGAACAACTGAAGAGAGAGATCATCCGTATCTTCAGAACGATCTCTCCCGAAATGCTGAGGCGGGCAAGCAGAAGGACACGGCGGCGCATTCAAATGTGCGCGGAAAACGATGGTGCACATACCGAAACTTGGGAGGTTTAACAATGACGCTGATAGGCCCAGGGAACTTTATTTTACCATATTTCCATCCCTTAATACTTGTTACTTCAAGAAATGAAGTTTTTATGTCAATTGTGGCATTTTATTATTGCATAAACTAACATACAAAATATCCGATCGCGACTTTTGGTCCACTCTGTACTACACAGAGATGACAATAACTCAAATTTGAAAATGTTTTGGCTTAGCCCAGTCTCACACTGGATGCCACAATTATTCCAAACAAACACAAGCAGGAACAATGAACTAGAACTTGACAACGATGTCGAGGAGCAGTTTGCAGACATTGCTACCCAAAGTCGTAGCAAGCTCCTTCTGCGCCCTTGGCGAGTTTGACAAATCCGCCCTCCAATACTGGGTGTCTGAATAATTTTTTTTTAAATTTCTATAAAATTGTTTATTATTTTAATATAAAAACACTGTTATTATCAAAGAAAACCTAAACCTCAATTTGAAAATGAACTGAGTGTTGGACTTTCAAGGTATTAAAATTTTATTTTCAGACGATTGAATTACTTAAAAAAGAACTAAATAATAAAATCTAGTATCAAAAGTAAATTACATAATAGGCCTGAGGCCTACTAAAATGTTTTAACATATATTTACTTAAAAAAGAACTAAATAATAAAATCTAGTATCAAAAGTAAATTACATAATAGGCCTGAGGCCTACTAAAATGTTTTAACATATTAAAAGGTAAAAGTTTTTTTTTCGAATAGTTGAACCACTTTCATCTCAATAATAACGAACATTTTAATTTTTATTGTTATATCATTCCATACCGTTCATGATTTATGTTATACTCTGTCAATAAAAAACGTGTTAATTAAAGAACGTTGCATGACTGCTTTTTGTTTGTAGACAATCTGCATAATACTACAGATAGTTCACGTGCAGTATTTTTTAATAACCTTAAAGATTTCTTCCTTTAACGTGGAATTTTCATTGCTTGATAAATTGCACCAGTCTAAAAGAAGTCGGGATTTTTCATGGTTAATTTTGCGCCCTCTCTGTACCTGCGCCCTTGGCGGGGGCCCATCTCGCTACGGCTCTGTTGCTACCACAAACTAATAGGTGATTTCACACCAATATTTTAAATGCAATACAAAAAATGAATATTTTTAAAAATTGCTATTTTTATTAATATAATGGCTAATTTTGTCGAAAAGCATCTGGCAGTCCGGATAAGGAGTGTAATTTGTGCAACATTTGACATGAGTGCTAATTTTATGTAAATAAAAGGTGCAAAATAAGTTGCATAAACTTTCTCGCATATACGAGTTAAGCTAGCACAGAAAAACGTAGGCCTATGATGCGTTATGATAGTAGGCCTAATCGCTTTAAAATGGGATACAAAATAAAAAGGTATATAGGAATTCAATCTAATTAACATGTTTTGTCTGCAAATAACAAAATTTTCTTTCATCTCTATTAAAGAAATCTGAAAATTTATATTTTTCATTCATAACTCACGGATGAAGTCTCGCATTTTTTACATGTTATGGCAGGCTTTCGTGTAATCAAGTCACGACCTCATATGAAGACCAATCGATTACGGTAATTTTTTTAATCGATCTCCGAGCTAAGCTCCAGATCGGTTTATTATTTTATCTTAAGTCCGCCGCCGTGAGTGGGACGCAGGGTTGCCAGATCAGAAACGTAGAACAGTCGTACCAATATTCGAAAATAGTCGTATTCTAGTCAAAACTGTCGTATGTTTTTTCAGTGTAATGAACGTATTGCGTTAATAATAATAATAATGATAATTCATAATCGGTTTTTCTCCTTACATAATTATGTCATGTAATTGTTAATAAATCATCTTATTTGTAAATGATTAGGCGTGTTTCATTATCTTCCGATGTGATAAATTTGATAAAATACAATAAAATTAAATAAACAGCAAAAGGAACAGGACTGCTTTCCATTCATATTGATTTTAGCTACATGCTTACAAAAAAACCATGAAAAAACAAAAGCCTTGTGTGTGTGTGTATATATATATACAGTATATATATATAACAACATTTAAAATTAAAAAATAGACTGATTTACAAATATTAAACTATGTTTAAAATAGTCGTACCAAATAGCCGTACGACTCATGGTTGCGTCATACGTCGTACAAATATATGAAATAGTCGTATGTGTACGACTACGTATGGCAACCCTGGTGGGACGGTAGCCGCCTGCCTTCCATCCCGGCTGTTTGTGTTCCATTCCCGGCCGGATCCTTTCAGTAGTGAAAAGTCCCTTTTCCAAGTTGAGGACTGGATGTTTAAGTGCTAAGTATTAGGTCCCGGTCTTACGAATGTTCTTTAAATTTCGGTAATCTGATGCGACAGCGTGACACATTCTCAAAGTTGAAGGTACTTTGACTGACTAAACAATAGTTATTTATGATCCAAGTGGTTAAAAAGGAGATTCTTTTTTGGGAGTAGATTATGTTTGCGAAACGAGCCCGTTAAGGCGAGTGTAACAATCCTGCGAGTAAAATAAAATTATTCTACCACGTTTATCAAACACTATTTTTAGACAGGTGTTAATATTAGTGAAATAATATGATATTTATTTTGTCCTATTGGTGATAGAATTGAGAGGCCAAATTATATGGATCGAATTCCCAATGAAATCAATATTATTATTATTATTATTATTATTATTATTATTATTATTATATATTTTTTTCACATACTTCAATAATTATTTATTGATTAAAGTTTCAAAACAAACGTGTTTTATGCCTTTACATGAATGTGGATAAAAATAATGGGTTTCTATTTAGGATGTGCAATTCTGCTGTCACAACTGCAGACGCACAGGCATACAATATTATTCTACAACGCTCCGCCACGGCTGTCACCTTTTATCCGCGTGCTTATCACTGTAAGATAGTATTATGCATTATTTAGACTATTTTTCCAAATTTATTACTTAAGAAATTGAATTGTATAATTTTAAGGTAGAAGCCGCAGTCAATAACAGTGCAGCGTAACAGTGAGCTGCATTGCCGGCATGGTGAACGAATAATGGTGTTGGCAGCCAGCATTGTACGACCGTTCGTAGACAACCGACAGACCGCGTAACCACACGAAGGAGCAATTGCAAAACCGCAGTACCAGCCATATTAGACCCAAATATTGAAGTTACAATAATGGCCAACAACGAAGTAAATGTAGAAGATCGATAGTTATAATGGCTTAGGGGTAGACCTATACCCAAACATTCTAAATATACGAAAGGACAATAATGGCCTCCTATATGCTGTTAAAACGTCTATAAATAATGCTAGACTCAAGAAATTTCTGAAGTCACCTCTAATTTGCCACCGCTAGTCAACATAACAATAATAGAAAACATGACGTTAAAGTAGTAATATAAAATATTTAATTCCTGTCCTTTGTTTATCATTGTTTATTATTATTTATTTTTATACTACTATACATTCGCCTTTTAAAATGCATATTTAGAAATATTAAGTAATTTTTTCAATTATTCATGTCATATTTTCATAAATTTAAGGTCACTTTATAGGTCACTTTTCAGACTTTTTTAGATCAACTTCTGAGCCCTAATGATAATAGTGTTAGGCTTATCACAGCCCCTCCCGAAAAATATCTGGGATACGCCCCTGGTCGAAAATATTTCTAAAATAGGCGTAGGCCTACATAGAATAAATATTCATTGCTCCAGATCGGTTTATCAGAGCTCGTGCGATTCATGTTACGGTCGTATTGTGATTTAAAAATAACTGGCTATTGTCTATAAGTCTATTACAGATTTTGTAACTCCCTGACGAGAAACTGAGGTACACCGTAATGCAATTACGTAATTTATAGCTGTAAAATGCAGTACACCTGTCTCATAATAGACACGTCAAAAATCCAATCCGAGCGAGGTGGCAGCGGTAAGACTGGGTTCAAATCTCAAACCTCGTGTTCGGCCAGTTTAACTTGGGGTTTTGCACGGTTTCCTCAATTTCAAAGGGAAAAATGCAAGATATATTGAGATATCGCCGAACAATAGAAGCAAATGCTGCACGAATGAGTTAGTACAAGAACCTACTAGTAAATTTTGGCGGCCACGAGGTTTGATTTGAATCAGGGACCTCTTCCCTAGTAGCCTATACCACCTCGCTCTATTTGATTTTGGTGTGTTCATTACGACTAAGGTAAATTGACTAAATTTCACAACATTCAGTAGATTACAGTTTACTTATTAGACTAGTATGTGCAACAAAAGAAAATCATATTTTAATCAAAATTTGTTCTGAAATTCGCATTTAAATCATACTTATTTAGTTTTTATCATGATAGGCCTACCTATTAATTTTATAAATAAATGTGTTTAACAAAAAATGCTCATTTTAATTTTCTATAGAACTTCACTGTGCTAAGTTTTCATGAATCGCCCACTGTAATGAAGATAGCCTAGAAAAGTTGAAAATGGATACAAGTAAAGTACCGTACCCCCTAAATAATCTTTACAGAAAAAACGGCTATAGCCATTTCATTAGTCGTAGATAGAAGTTTCGGATTTTACATCTTCATTGAAATCAATAGAGAGATTTTTTTCAAAATTTAAAATTATTTCATGAAAACTCTCCTTAATAATGGGCGGTTCGGTGAAATTCCAGAAAAGTCACTAATTCATACAAAGATGTAGATATGTTACGGTCAATCTGATTATTCAGGGCAGTTTACATAATGCTTGGTCATTATATTTAATAATTTTACGACAATCTAGGATAATTTCTTACACTGCCCAGTGAATATTAATACTGCTACAATTTCTCTGGTCACTTTCATAAATTGACAGCAATTTGGCAACGTTCGTCTGGTGTGATTCTCCCTAACCTAACCTAACCTAACCTTTGTAACTCAAAATGTCACCAAACCGGAAGCTGTTCTAATAAATAAAAACTCTTGGATTTGACATTTTGTGTATATATGTATATTTTTGTTGTTGTTAGACGTACGTATTTTTCATACTCATTTACTTTAATATAACATCCTCTTATTTTTGCATGTAGAGAAATATGAATAACAATTCTCTCAAATTGCCCATTCAATTTCCAGCATTATTCATAAAGCCCGGGCAATGTGTTAATTTCTATATAATTTATAATTTTGTCACATCCCATTGGGCACTTTTTAAATTGCCCGGGCATTATAAATAATGCCCAATTGTTTACATTGACCGTATCAGATACAATGAACCGTTTACCCGCTGTGCTTGTCCATAGATAGACGGACAGACGTCATTCCAAAAACACCTTTTTCGGTTTCTACGCATCGTGAAACGTGTTTTCGGGTGTTATCTCGATTTCGATTCTTAGTCACGATCACAATATTTTCTCTATACTATATGCGAGAAAGTAAAATTTGTAATAATCTTACATATATGTAGTGTTGTACAGAATGTGTTTGAAGCCGAGATATAAGATTAATACAATACTGCTTTATGTAAAATGTGAGGATTTTTATTCACGTGTTACGATTATCATGCATGCAAACCATCCATTCCACTGAATTTTTTTCTGGTTGATTGCAAACTCAGAGCCCACTGATGGTTTCCTTTGATGATTGCTTGCCTTATATAAACCATACAACATTGATACTGTGATTGAACTAAGGATGAGCATAGATAGTTAAAACATCGATGTTAAAATCAGCGGTGACCATCTATGTGACGGTAATATCGATCTGAAAACACGATGTATTTAGACAAAAACATCGATATAATGTATATAATATAATATACTAGCTTAAAAGACCCGGCGTCGCCCGGGTTTTTTATTTTGTAATTGGAAATGAACTTATGAAGGACTTTCGATTTTTAAATGCTAGGTCCTTATATAGGTATTTATAATCTGAAATAGGAAGAACGACTTATCACACTAAAACTATTCCCTCAGAAAACGCTTGATATAGTTTTTTATGGCTCATAGAGGATGTAGAATTCTGCATCGCATCGCTTGTAGACAGCAAGCCTGGTAACGGTTCAAATAAGAAGAAACAGAAATTCCTGTAACATAAAATTGTAATACCGAGGCGGAAAATTTTATTTCTCCCTCTCATGTTACCATAAAACTGTTTTGGGGATGAAATTAAACAGAAAGCAATATCACTTTCATACTTCTCTCTCCAAAAACCTGCGATATAATAATATACCATACCTCGTATTGTTTTCTCTATGTCCAGGGTAGAGAAAAGTTATGTGACTGCTTTATTTTCGTGGATTACATTCTTTAATATTTATTTATAACATGAATTATAAATTGATACTTCTCTTATTTGTCAAACTTACATTTTTTTTTTTTTTTCCAAAGCCATCTGATACCATTAGCAACAATATGTTCTGTGATTGGGGTTTTATAATTCTGTGTAAAAAGAGATTAAGTTTTCTCAAAAACTTTTAATTTTTGGCATTTAGAATAAAAATTTTGCAAAATCCTTTCTTAGTGAGCACCTACATTATGAAACGAAGGTACTGTCAAAATTCCAAGTCTCTACCTATTATAGTTTAGGCTCTACGTTGATTCCTGTCAGTCAGTCAGTCAGTCATTCAGTCAGTCAGGACAAAGCCTCTTATATATATAGAGATAATGTATATAATATAATATATTATATTATATTATATTAAAAAAAAGGTCATGGTTTCAGAAGATTAGGCAAAATTCATAACTTATAAATAAACTGAAATATTTCCATGAAAACTATCGATGTAAAAAATCGATGTTTTGGAAAATAAGGCTCCTGTAAATAAAATATCTTAGAACCAAGATAGGCCTATTAATCTTTTTTTTATTATTATAAAAACGTCGATGTTGGAGAGAAACATCGATGTAGCAAAACCAACGATTGTTTTCCATCGACATGAAAACATCGGTCATCGATACTCAACCCTACATTGAACCATACAAATTCAGCTCTGAAAGGGTTAATACATCGATTGTCTCCCGATGTCCGATTTTTGTGGTTTTAAATATTCATTACGTACTTAATTCTGTAAGTATTCGCTAAATAGTCATTATGAATATAAACTCGTGGTCCGGATTAGGTCAGGATAAATTCACGAGCATTTGTTGCTCGTGACTATCGATAAAATCCTGACCTCTCGTTGTAATACCTACTAAAATAGAGAGTTAATGTAAAAGTTATGACAATTTTTTTCTACGATTATGCGGGTCAGGTAAGAAATTTAAAGTACACATTTGGATGGTCACGACATAATATGTTAACGTTAATGTATGGATTTTGAACAATTTAGGGATCTGTATTGGGAAAGAGATGAAGACATAGGAAGCCATCAGTCGATCGGAACAAATGTGCCACACTTAAAACATTACCGATAGAAGTTATTTCTTCTCTGTGATGACATTTCCCTTGAGATTTTTAAATAACACGAACGCTAGAACTCGTTATAGATTCTCGTAGAATATACGATAGATGTTAATGGTGACCATTACATGTAAAATTAAACCTATAAATAAGAACTTATCGTCTTATACAATATACAGTTGATATGAACGAATCTCATAATTGTATGTGCTCGTAAAGTAATTACAGCCATGTCTGGTCTTAGTCATCATGTAAACCACCACAAACCAATTAAAGCTATTTTAGGATTTTCTGGAGTGTTCGGTGCGGTGAGCATTCCATTAGTAGTCACGACACTGCTTCTTAAGGGCGTCAGGTTAAGTGATGTGTAATGAGATAATGGTTTAGTCTTCTAGAAATTTCTCGCGTTTGATTAATGATTCTAAACATGAAGAGGACAAGCATACAAAGTTGAGCTATTCATTTCCTCCTACTAGTTCCATGATGATGCCCAGAAAACAGTCTTCAATACTTGTAACGATTTTTATGGCATTTTCACTGCATTTTCATTACATAGGATTATAATAAGTAATGGGATTTTTATATATCATTTTTGTTTTTATCAACAATGAAACTAAAATTTCACGCATGTAAGATACTTTAATAAAATTATTATTAACCTAGAAAGTATGATTTGGTATGATATGTCTTGGTTTTGGAAAATACGGTAAGAAGATAAATATTTAAATCTTCTAAATACTCAAAACTGAGCAATGGTTTGTACTTCGTATGGTTTTACTTTGTGTATTCCATAAATAAAAGTACTTGAATACTACATTAATGTCCATCTGTTTATTTATAAAATTCCATTCATTTTCTATAAGTATGAAGGCAAGCATGATCTTAATGTCAACAAACCTGCAAGGCGAAGCGCTGTCCCGGTGAGTGCAAAATAATAAGAAAACTTTCGTTACATGAAAGTATTACCGCCCCGTAAAAAAAATAGTAATAGTGGTTACAATCGATATAGCCTACAAGCGTCTTTCATATATTTTTAAAAAATTAAGTATTTATTATCTTAGTCCTAATTAAGAAAACTATTTGGCTACAGCTAGAGTAAAAAAAAAAAAGTGTGCGTGGAACTCCACGCGACAGAAGTGAAATTTGTTTTAATTTTTGGATTTTTCAATTTTGGATTGGATTTTTTGAATTTTGGATTGTTGGACTTTTTAATATTGGGTTCTTGGACTTTTTTAATTTTAGATTTTAGATTTTTTAATTTTCGATTTTCGGTTTTTTAATTTTTATTTTTTTTTATTATTAAATTGTTGATTTTTAATTTTAAATTTTTTTATTTTTAAAATTTTTTATTTTATAATTTTTTGAATTTTTTATTGTTTATTTTTAAATTTTGGATATTTGGAATTTTTAATTTTGGATTTTTGGACTTTTGAGTTTTGGATCTTTGAATTTTTTAATTTTGGAATTTTGGATTT
The DNA here is from genome assembly GCA_964059195.1 of Ectobius pallidus. Lineage (NCBI taxonomy): Eukaryota > Metazoa > Arthropoda > Insecta > Blattodea > Ectobiidae > Ectobius > Ectobius pallidus. The sequence goes on along the minus strand of CAXKWD010000010.1, from coordinate 38,520,979 downwards.
TTAAAATTTCGGATCTTTGAATTTTTTTATTTTTTATTTTGGATTTTCTATTTTTTGCTATTGGATTTTTAATTTTTCGATTTTCGATTTTTTAATTTTTAATTTTTGGATTTTTTAAAACTTTGGATAAGCCTAATCATTGAGTTGATTGTTTTCTGTGCAGTCCGTTCCGTCACTCCTCACTAATTTCGTCACGATTTTGAGCGTTACATTAATTTCGTGACGATTTTTAAGCGTTACACAAACTCTCGATTTACCCCTACCGCGGCTAAAGAAGTTTCACTTCATAAATCCTTATAATCATGGAAGAAGGCTGATTTCACCATTGTGACAGCATGGCTTATACTGTACTGAATTATGTTTCCTTCACTTATGGTTTATATTTGTCCTGTTTTCTGTCATTAACTTGCTATGAAATTATGCCATCAGCCATGACAATCTCATGTTATATATATATATATATATATGTTATATATGTTATATATATATGATAAAAGTTTGGAAGTAGGCCTACGACGTCATTGTAATTTTTTTTTTTCAGTGCGGCTCCACAAGCCAGGAGACTTGCTGTGACGTCATGAGACGCCCGACGCTTTGCAGCAACGTCGCCACGGTGGAAGACTGCTACTCTCCTGTGGACGTCGGTAATAAAGAAGAAAGTCGTTTGTCCCGCATGAAGCGGATGCTGACGGGAACCCTGCTTATGGGACGCCGAGGAGGGCGTACATTTGGTCTACGTCTTGAAGAATTGCCTACTGGAAGAGATGGCGTGCCCAAAGTGGCCGTGCGTCTGTGTGGATACATTGAGAAGCATGGTGAGTTTCAATAAATCTTATGATTATGCTTTTTAGTCAGATTTTTTAAGTAAGTTAGATGAGTTCTTTGAGAACCACTGTACATGATTTACGAAATTTGATCATGGCGGAGTAACGGTTACCATTTAATGACTCGCCAGCAAATGGGAAACATAACTCCATCAAGAAGCTATCTTGTTCCAATTTAAAAGAATTACTGGTAGCTTAAGATCCTTAAACAACAACAAAAATAAAAAAATAAAACAAAAAACAAAATAATAATAATAATAATAATAATAATAATAATAATAATAATAATAATAATAATAATAATAATAATACAACCAAAGAGCGTTGTTCTAAAGCAGATCCTATATCCTAGATCCTATACTGCTTTCTTAAATAAAATGTTAACGCAAATGTTCTGTGATGGCATTATACGCTGAAGCTTGCAAGTTAATTGTTAGACATTGATAAAGAGGGATTGCTCTTTTAAATGTTTACATTCTTCGGTAGAGTACGATTACTTCCACAAAGTCTCTGGATTTTTACGTAAGCTTATATACCTTAGGAGCGAGTCTCACCGTTCGTAGAGTTCCTGCCTAGGGGAAGTAGCTGCACCCTGATTGACTCAGCTCTTCTATCCCACTCCACGTGTTGTCTATCTCTGTCTCTCTGCGGCATTATCCCTCCACTCAACTATTATAGTATTTTCTACGACTGGCAACGTGCTGCATGATCTTCACTCTGTGCTCAACAGTAGCTTACTGATCTTACGCGCAGCGAATCCGCGCAAGCTGGTAACGAAACGAAACGAGAAGCTCGCTGGCTGGGTTAGTCTTCAAGGCCAGAGACTTTGTGGAAGTAATCGTGCTCTATAAGCTTTGATTATCTATGGTGTAAATATTGTGGATGTAATGGGTATAAAATGCGAATATAACCTAATTTTTGAACCAGTAATTTACAACTGATGGATTAATTATAGGCTATTTTTAATTGAATAAAAGTTTTATTCGACTTCCACTTAGTGGCTGCCAAAAGAAACTTCTACTAATCAAGTTATAAGCTTACCGAAAATTAAAGGAACAGATAATTGTAAGTTACAATTTTCACATGGTTCTTATATTTTGTAATTATCCATTATAATATGTTATAACCATGGGAATGTGCAGTTCTGACACCAAAACTGGCACTCTTGAACGATAATGGAAATTCAAAATTTATATTAAGTTTTTGGAGCGGCAGCCAGTTTCATATTGACTAAGGATACATTTAGTTCCTATGAGATAGAGCCATACTGAGCAGTAATTTCTATAGGCCTATAGGCCTACTGTACATGCACATTTGTACAGTAAATTCTTTTTCCACCTAAAATTGCTCAGATTGATATTCAGTAGCCTGGTCGAGTCTGTTATCGAAATATTGTCATTTGAAGGAGTGATGTTTCATTTGTACACTAGCCTTCAAGAGAGTCGCATTGCTCTGACTAACGTTGGCCTATACGGCTAAGAGGGGAGGGGAATGATAGCGTGTCTCTGAATTCAACTCCCATCACTTAACGGTCTTCTCCTCACTCGCTACCAGTGCCAAGAGTAAACAAACAACAACAAAATTCGTATAGTTGAAGTAAGTCCAAAATGGCAAGGAACAAAAACAGGAAGAGTAAAAATACTGTTTAAGTTACAGACGTTGTATGAAGAAAATTGAAACTGTTTTATGTTACATATAACTTTGCGGGCTCAAGGCTTTTACTGTTGAAAATCATGTCAGGATAAATATCATATATGTTAGGCCTATATATGTATCATCATTTCTTACATGTTTCTCAATACTGTAAAACTGTTGAATACAGTATTCAAGAGCTACGGTGTTCGTGTAATCTAACAACGTAAGTTAAGTGTGAAAGTTCCATCGGGTTGCGAGCTACACCTGGTGATTCTGTAAGAGGGTATTCTCAGTGGATTTGTTTGCGGGGTGCGCCAGTCCCCTATCTAACACTTAAACTTAAGGGCGACACATACACACACACACACCTGGTCATGAACCCAGGAAAGTGATTTTTCACTACTGAAAACCCCCAACTCGGCCAGGAGTCGAACCCGGACCGCCGGTGTGAAAGGCAGGCGCGCTACTGACTTACCCAGAGCGGCGAATCTAACAACGTAAACAACTATCAAATAAAATGGCGTATCACAAGCTAAACACGAACAAGCTAATAATCGGATCAATCACCTCACAGAGCACCAATATCACTGCATGATACTTCTTAATCCTGTGGCCTGGTTCTAAAAGGGCCAATGTCAATTCCTTGCAAAAATGAGATCTATGCATTATTGAGCTCTGCTAGAATTTATCTTTCGTTTAATAAAAGTTGCAATGTATGTTGCTTTTAATAGACATAATACTGAAACCTTAGAGGCCAATGTCGGAAGTTTTCAGCAAAAAATGTTACTTCTACTAAGGCTTGTAAGTCAGTTATCTCAAAAGCAAGTTTTATGATATTGTTTTTTTTTAGAACCAAGCCACAGATCATCGTGTTCAAAGCAAAGCTAGAGGCGCGTTCAGTATGGATCTCTCTGCCTGATAACGTGTTCCAAAATACCTGTGTTAGAACATAATTATTTTTGTAACAGTCAGAAGGAAATAAATTGGCAGTACCGCTTGCAGCTGAGATAGTCGTACTGGCCCGTCTTTTTATGTGATGCTGAGTTCATTGTAGGCCTTTTTAAAACAAATGTACTGTATTATGAAATCAATAGTACAGCCTACTGGGAGAAGACAAAACTATTTGTTTACAAATAGAACACACGGACCGTTGATGCCTATCCTGATACGGTTCTTCAGTGGCGTAGAAAGCTTAGGTGGCACCCGGCGCGGAAAATTTCTTGTCACCCCCTTCCCATTTAAATTATGAAAAGGTGGAACAGTTACAATTTTTTTTTATAATCAAAGGTAGTAATCCCACTAGAGTTTAAGAGTTTATCGATAGATGCAGCTGCAACGAATTTATCTGATGTAACTCGTAAACTCAACGGATTATACAAAATTAGTAATAATTACTTTGTCACATAAAAACAAAACTAAGCTCCGAAATTATGGCATACTATGAATCAACCATCCATAAAGCGATTCGACTTACCATGTTGTCGCCATGTTGTAACCAGTGCTACCAATGGTGCATATAAGACATAGTTTTAACCTAATTCAGCCATTTTTTAGGATTAAGGAAAGACATACTGTACATATCAAGCACATTATGCTGTACATTGTACTGTTAAACGACAATAAATGTTATTATTATTATTACTATTATTATTATTATTTATCTAAAGTACGTTATAGACAGATAGATATACACTGTTTTCGTGAGCGACAGATTCACGAATTGTGGATGTTACCATTAATAAGGCGAACATCTAGGTCAAAATAGACTCCCGAAATTGTGCAAAGTTTTATTTTTGGAGTGATTTTTTTATATTTTGTTTTCCAAGGGAAATCTCGAATTTTGGAAAGATGAATTTTGATAAAAGGACAAAATTTTGTATTTATGACAGGTACCTTTCAAGATGTGAACCGAAGATTGGAGACAAGTTTACCTTATTTTTACACAAAGAAAGTTTTCTCGAAAACGGCTCTAACGATTTTCTTTAAATTTTGTACGTGGGTTGCTTATACTAAGAGCTAAAACTTTTATTTGGAACACTTTTTCGAAATAATTCTCTGAAGGATAGTTATAACATTATAAGCAACCCACTCTGAATATGCGCTCTTTGCAATACGGCCTCTTGCAACGGAAAATCGTACGAAAACAAAATTTTGTATGAAGATTGGCGACGACTTTCTCTTATTTTTAAGGGGAGGCTAACTTTTATTTAACTTTTATGTGAATTATATGCATACGATTTTTTTAATAGGTTGATCCTAATAAGTTTCATAAACAAGTAATGTAACTATTTTACGGAAGTGTACTGTATTATTAATAATCTACTCTTAAATATGCGCACATACCAGTTCAAAATTTAGATTGCCGGAGACTTCTGAGTCAACTCACATTCGAAGTTTATTTTCGTCGAAGTCATGACTGCCGCAGCGGGTAAACTTGGTTGCAGCTTGAGTGATACAAAATATCACCGATTGTTGAAGTCTCATAAATTAATAAAACTGCAGAGACAAGTATCGGCAGAAATAAACACCCCTCCCCCTAACCATAATATTATTGTTCGTATCAACACAGAGGCCAGTTCAGCCGAATTTTATTACCTTTGTTAACTGCATTTAAAACTAAAAAAAGTTTCAATACGCATATTGACGTGTAGAAATAATATTATTATTTTCTTTAAATCCCCTTGAGCGATTTTTTACTTAAAGACACATTTTTATTTTGTCATCACCCGGGGCGGCCCTCACCCCCCGCACCCCCCTTCCTACGCCACTGCGATTCTTTAAGCAAACGTCGTCCTCGGTGGTACAGAGGTAAGCGTGGCCGCTTATGAATCGGAACGTTGCGGGTCGATGGAATTCTGAGGACGTAAAAGTTCTGGGCCTGAGGTTCTCTGGAAGATATTTTAATCCAAGGTTCCCTTCTCTTTGGAGGCTCTGGACCAAATTCCACGGCTCTTTCATATTATAGTAATATTTTGGTCTCCTCCTGATGGTGTCGATGGGCACTTGTTACTCTATCCTCTATATAAAAAAATAAGTGTAACTAAATTAACCTTGGGTAATGAAACGTCCGCCTGGAGGCCCGGAGTGGAAAAGATTTCAACCATTCAGCATACTGTTAATAGTCATGAGTAACGACTATAGAGTAGAATATTATTAAACCTCATCGTTATTCTAGTAAGACCGACATTGAACTTTCAAGGATGACGACTTCAATACGTTATGTGAAGACTAGCTTACTATTCAATATTCTTATTTCATATTCCGTTTATGACCTCTTGAGAGTGCATTACCCTACTTCGCTAAGTTAAATATAACTTATATAGAGTGTCACAGACTTAAACAGTCCGGTAAATGCACTGTTTTCATAAGCAGCACATTATGACTTCCTGGCGTATAAATTCAGGACATTCCCATTAAATATGTAACAGTCACTGAAGATAAAATTTGCAAGTCACTATTCCAGATTCTGGAGTGATTTTCCAGAATTGGTTAAATACACAGGACAGGGCCGGTTTAAGGGCCCCGCAGCTGCGAGGGGTCCCTTTATCGCTATCTTGCAAAAAACTGGTAAATAGCAAGTTAAATTACTGAATTTGCTGTTGAATCCATTATCTTTTAAATATGCCGGTTCAATTGTTGCCTATTAGTGATTGTTATTAGTTATTCTTCAAATATGTCGCCAGGGGCGGCTATTCAGGGGTTGTAGGTGAAGTAGCACTTCACCAATATTTTTACCTTACCAGACTTACTGTTGAAGTATACTTTCCGTATAACGCGTCTTGGTTTTCCCCTATTTTTGTATTACGCGTTACTCTGCTGTGGCAGCAGGCGCTCGATGAGGCCGACTTGGTGAAGAGTAGCCCTCCTTCCACGCTGTTCAACCTCCGAGGCGGAACTTAACTGGATGGTTGCTATGACAACCGTTACGTCACCCGCTTTAGTTTGTCTGTAGAGAGGGCTTGCAGTGAGGTAGATGAGAATATTTACTTTCGCTTCTTCAAACGTGAGGAGTGGAGCACGCTTCCTTTTTTATTGCATTTAGTGCTGTGATGTTTAAATGTGAAACCTGCTTGTGACATAAGGTGTGTTTTATTAGAAACACCATTTCCACATGGGGAAGATGAAGATAAGTTTTAGATTTGATAAGCTTGTATAAATATATTTTTCTTTCCTATTAGCTCTTCACCTAACTTCTCAGCCACGAGCCGCCACTGCCTGTCGTTGAGTTTTCTTCATTTGACAGGCGGAAGCATCTTTCTTATTCAGGCTTCATATTCATGTTGAGATTGTTCTATAACTTTGTTTTTGTGAGAATAGACTAGAATTTGAGGTTTGTTTTGTAAAAATTATGTGCTGTAAATCCTAGGAAACAATATTAGATTAAGATGAAACATTTGTGCATTTTGTTTCGTAGGATAAATCTATGCCAGTACAGTAAATGTCAATTTATAAAATAAAATCCATTGCGTTAGTAACTCCAATGTAGTTTGTGAAACTAAATTGTCAATGGAAATTTACATAATATCTACATGGTAAATAGGTTGGTTTCGATAAATCTGCGATAAACGTCAGGGGGCCCCATCAGTAAACTTGCAGGGGGGCCGGAAATCCCTTAAACCAGCCTTGTATACAGTACCCTAGAAAGTTACACTCTTTTGCAAGAATGGTAATTAAGAAAGAAATTGCTTATTTGCCTGAGAAGGAATATACGTCTGGCGGGCAGGTATCTGAAAAGTTTCGGGCATCATATACCGCCGCATGCATTCCGTCAGAATGAAGGTAAAGCCGTTGGGCCCGAGTCATAGATTCATTGCACATAAAGAACTCTGTAGAAAAAGTAACCGACAACTAGCTTGTGTTTTTTTCTCTCTCTATCTTTCTTCCGTAGGCGATTCGTCAACCCACCATAACTATGGCGGGTTTTATTAATGTAGTTACAATTATATTTTGCTCCTAAACATAAATAAATGAATACTAATCCTTGGTAGAGAGGTGGAGAAATCATGTGTTCTTTCCCCAGCTATTTCTTTCTACTATATAGAATTAAATAGGAGTGTATGTTATATTGATTATACATTCCTAATATGATCATTGATATGCAATAGATACAAATATTTCATGAGAATGTTAGTAAAATGAAATGGACAATTGGTACCATTAGCTCTAAAAAAAGGGATTGAGTTGATGGAAAAAAAAAGGTCCATTTTATTTTATTGATCGAACTCAGCGGTACCTTAATATGCATCTTATTTTAGCCCCGTGGAAATGTTAGTGTCAATTTACTATTAATAGCTAGGTTATAGTAAGAAGAAGATTGACTGCGTATAATATTTAAAGTTTCTCTATATTTACTAATCTCCGAATTCGTACGGCCGGCAAGTAAACAACTGGCAATTTAGGCCTTATGAGTTTTCCCTGTCTTTCTAACTACTACTGATAGAATCGAATTACTTGAACAGGCCACCGTGCACGTTAATGCGACTTAAAGTACTACAGAATTGAATTAATTCCTTTATTATAACCAAAATGGCCATATTGTGATAAATGGAGCAACAGTGGAATGATATATGGCAGGGGAAACAGGAGCACCCAAAGAAAACATGCCCCGTCCCCATTTTGTCCACAGATTCCTCATGGATCTACCGAGATTTGATCCCGAGTCCCAGCGGAGGAAGGCGGGTGGTCTAACCATCCAATCCTGTGGCGGTCCTAGAATTGAATGTGGCGGTCCTAGAATTGAATGTGGCGGTCCTAGAATTGAATGAATTGAAAGTTAGAAAGATCGTTGGGTTGCAGAAATCGCCCGGTTGTAATTCCCATTCATTTATATAATGTTATTTCAGTTTGGTATGATTTCCAACGTGATTTTACTTTGCATTATTAATGATATTAAGAAACATATCATCTCCAAGATATGAAGGCTCGCGTTTTATCATGCAAGCGAGAACTTTTGTTTTTACGAGACCAGGAGGCAGATAGTGTTATCAGCTAAATCGCGTGAGTGTACTTTAATGTTCCTAAGCTTCCTCTAATCATTAATCTCGTTATTAGCAAGACATGAGATTATACTGGAAAAAAGTTTAAAACGTATAGGTATTAATTCATATCTAAATTCGAATTTAGACTAAAAACTTATTTTAAAGGTTCCATGTAGACTGTACGGAAAGACTAACACTCGATCCATCGAAGTTACAAACTACGTGTACTCATGAATTTCAATCCAGATCTGTCAGGTTTTATCTCTTGTGAAGTGGATTGATACATCAGCAATTGAAAATTATAATACATTCCTAAACGTCAGCCAGGAGGCAGCAAATTGAAGAAAAAAGTGACAGCTGTAATATGTATCACAAATAATGGCAGTCTATGTAGTATGAGGCATTGCCCTAGGTCACAAGTTCATTTCCCCTAAGGCATTGTAATTTACTATTATAATTATTTTGCAAACCATGCGGCTTTATTGTGTACCAACAGGGTTCCAAATCAGCTGTAAGTCGATTAGCATTTCAATTTTTACAATCGGTATTAACGAGAAACAATCAGTAATTACTAGGGGGCGGATTTTTATGACCTAAAAAATAGGATATATGAATGCATTTATGACCTAAATAACATTAAAATATGACCAATAAAATTTAAAATATGACTTTACCACTTACACATTGTGTATATTTTTTTAAGTTTCATTACAATATATTTTATTAAAATATAATGTTAATTATTTAAAATATCTGTAAATTCTCAAAAAGTATCATTATAATGCAAAATTTACAAAATATGATATGAAACTTAAAAATGTCTTTAATATGCACACAAATATGCCAAAAATATAACCTAAATATTCATATTCATACTAAATATGCTACAATAATTGAAAATTTCCTAAATATGCAGTTATATGCACAATAAAAGTTGTTCCATTTTCACCAGGATGCTTGGAATCGAGTTTAAATTAGTCGGAAACCTGAAATAATGCAAAGGGGAAAAATGTGACATGTCATAGAAATCCGCCCCCTAGTAAATACCAATTCAGGCACATAACCCCAAAGAAATGACATCACTATGCACAGGATGAAAATGACCAGAAGTGTGCTATAAACGTTAGAGAAATTGCATCAAGTTTATCTTTTTTGACTCAGATGCTTATGGGATGAGAATTCTCTGCAAGACTTCAGTTAAGCGATACATTCCTCTGTGGCTCTCATTCCATTACCCTTAGTGGTTGATCTAATTATTAAGATATGTTTGAATTCTGACTAATTCAGTTGGTAGAGCGTCAGTAGAGAAAGCTGGAGATAATGGGTTCGATTCCCGGTAGCAGATTAATTTTTTGTTTGGTTTAAAACCGTTAATTTATATTTCCCGTCATGCAGAACTCTCAACATTTTGTCCGGCTTTCAAAACCTTTAGGAGTATCAGAATCCATTAATTAGTAATTTGTGTGTCACCGTATCATTGAGTGAGTTAGTCGAGACAGTATTGTCAAGAGTTCACATTTGAAGGACTTTAGGTTCAAATCCTGACACTGGTTACATCTCGGGGTAAGGTGAGTAGAGTAAGATTACCTCCACAACGTCTCTGGGTTTTTACGTATATACCTTAGGAGCGAGTCTCACCGCTCGTAGAGTTCCTGGCTAGGGGAGGTAGCTGCACCCTGATTGGATCAGCTCTCCTATCCCACTCCACGTGTTGTCTGTCTCTCTCGCAGCGGCATCACCTCTCCACTCAACTATTATTGTATTTTCTACGACTGATGACGACATGCTGCATGATGTTCACTCTCTGCCCAGCGGTAGCTTACTGATCTTACGCGCACCGAATTCGCGCATCTTGGTAACGAGACGTAACGAGAAGCTCGCTGGCTGGGTTTGTCTTCAAGGTCAGAGACTTTGTGGGAATAATCCAACTCTACCTAATTGGAATTAAAGTCCACCTACCTAACGTTTGTGTCTTAAACATTGGGAATGTACTCAGGGTGGACGTTGAACTGATCCCTCCATATCGGTTTGGTTTTATGATTATTTAACGACGGGGATGTACTGCAACTTAAGGCCTGTGACCATGGAATTTTGTCCCGCAAGAGTTGTTTTTACATGCCTGTAAATCTACAGACATTGCATGAGAAAGCCAGCACGATACTGACTAAGCCACCCAGGCCGACCCCTTCGTATCCATTTCTTTATGCAAGAGGTAGAACTTGAGAGGGTAAATTAAATGACGAAAATGAAATATGAGATCAAGGATGAGGAGGAAAAAGAAAAATAAGAACAAGAAATTGTTGTTAGCCTACTGTTCAATAAGGCAAGGTATTTGTTGATTTTGCATCTTTTTTTTATATGAAGGTTGAAAGATAGCTCGAATAGGCCTATATATAAATGTGCTTCATGAAATAATTGATTAAATAAGGGCAATTTGTTTTTGCATTATTTTGCTTTATTTAGCATTTTTCGTCATTTTCAAGAGATATGTCATTTTCGGGTCATTTTCGGCATTCTAGGACATGTTTCAGCGGAGTTAGAGAGGAGCTTTTCCATGTACAAATCGTTACTTTCAGACAACAGACAATCGTTTTTATTTGAGAATCTCCGCCAAGCAATTTGTGTTGTAGCAATAAAGATTTTTTTCTTTCTTTTTAAATGGCATGTATTTGCTAGGGACAATTTGATGGGCATGTCGGCTCAGAAATAATTTCTTTTTCGGTAAGGGTGTCCAAGTAGTATTAATTTACTTACTTCTTTCATAATAAAACAAATGTTTTATAATGTAAATTCATACATAACGCACTGTCATAAATTATTTTTAGCAATTCATTACTTAAACAAATTAATTACAAGTAATAATGGTTCGTTTATTGGTAATTTTTTTTTTTTGAATTTCGTTTTTTTTCACCAATTTTAGGTTATAAATGCATTTTTTATTTTGCACTTTTTCACCATTCTATGGTCAATAATTGCCTTGCCCTTTTGATCAGTATTCTATTTTTTGTTGCCCGTTGTATTAAGTCAGTCGTGTGAAAAAAATTACTTCTTATAATACGATATTATCCGTTTCGGTTTACAAGCATGAGGTCATATCCCTGACCTTGAAAGAAAGACTAAGCACGTATTGATTTTAGTCGAATTTCTAACGAGATGGAAAAGTTGCATGCTGTTTTATGAACATGTCTCAACTGGCCCCACTGCACTCGCAAGGGTTGCTCACGTTCCGTCAGTTTTCAGTTGTGTTTTGTGTTGTGAGGCATGAACTCCGGAGGACTGTCACTTCCTAACTTAAACATCGAACTTGCGTTCAAATTTATATGGCATTTCAAAACGGGTGAGTTCTGCTGATGTTATACTTGTATTACTATTATTATCTTCATATCATCATCATCACTCAGCATTGTAATAGGATTTGCATATTATAGTATATTCAAGGTTTTCTCCATCCTATATGAACCTGTGTCCAGAATGAATTTGGGGGATTTGTATAGCATCATGCAAGTTATTTGTTGCAAAGAACATTAATTTAATCTTTTAGGTAGCCCTAATCATTTTTTATGGCTGTATGTCTACAGTTTATAAACTACAGTAATCTCTCTGAACCTTACTAAGTACTGCGCGTATTAGCATTATTATTAATACTAATTAATAATAAGTCAATCTTAATAATTTGTTGCAACACGAAGAAAATAATATTAACAGTTAAAAAAAACCTTACTACATTGACATAATTGAGGAAGATTTCCTTCATTACGCACTTGCACACTTTCACCCAGCACTACATACCAACTACATAGGTAAGTGACAGGTTAGGAATAGTGATATTAGTGTTAGTGTTACATACACGTAGGTTTATTGCAGTTAATTAGGAACAGTGATATTAGTGTTGATCATCAATCAAGTGTACAATTCCAGCCTTGTTTCCGGATCACTTGACCCATGCGTAATTCACTGCCAGACGTAATTCTTGCCTTCCAATAGCTAATTTCTGTTCAGAGAAAATAATTAATTATTGGTTAGAAACGTGGCATCTTCATTCTCATTTTCCCAGTGCATTGAACACTTTCCAGAAAAACTAAATTACTATGTGGTTTTTATGGTTTGTGAAGAAAATTACAAGCTAAAAATCAGCGATTTTGAACTTTATGTGAATAAACAATGCGTAATCATGGAAACCATCCCCAAATTCTTGTTAGGGAACTGTATAACACTAAAAACTATACTAAACTAATTCCCTTGAAGAATGTTATTATGAAATATGTGTAACAGATTAAAAAGAAGATTTAATTAATTCACACGAGGATGGTTCTTATGATACATATGTTACATATTATAAAAAACCCTAATACACTTGAGGAAGGCTCTTGTTATGGAAAGTGTGTAACAGATTAAAAAAGGAACTAAATCAATATTACAGTATTTGCTGGAGATTCGTTTTATGGAACGAGTGTAACATAAAAAAATAAAAAATAAAGGCATAAATGAGGACGGATCTCGTTCTGGAACATGTGGAATATAGTAAAGAAGCGATTCTTTCCATATCCATATTCCCTAAAAGGCAAGGGGTTGGAGGTCCATGAAAGGATAATTTAAATACCGGAAAAAAGAAGAATGAGGTTTTTCTATCCAGTAGGCTTCAAAGTATGAAGAATGTTAAAAGTATTTTATAATTACGGTATCTAATGTAACTTCTATTTCCGTTCACATCCAACGCAACCTATTAACAAGACCGTATCAGGGGCGGATCCACGGGGGGGGGGGGAAATGGGGGTAATCCCCCCCCCCAAAAAAAAATTTGTAACATTAAGCACAAATTATTCAAAATTTATTAGAACATAACCCAAATACTTAAATTAAAGCTACGACATTCATTATTTTGAAATACCTTTGTAAGAAAATGATGAAATGTTAATTTTGTTTTCAATTGTGTACTGGGAATAATTATTTTTTATGAGTAAAAACTTCCCTCTCTACTTTGGTTCCCCCCCCCCCCAAATGTCTCTCTGGATCCGCCACTGGACCGTATTCAGTTGTGAAATTTATTGAAGGTTCTCTACTCAGTTGCTATCTTGAATCAGTTGTTTACGATTCGCAGAGATCTGATTATTTTTACATATGTGAACAAAAGGGGATGATGAATACAAGCCTAAATGAGAAAACATTGAATGATTTGGACGAAACTCACTTTGGTTAATTTTCTTTTGGGGGGGGGGGGCTAGGGAACTCTAATTTGAGGTCTTTTTTCCCCCCGGACGGCGAACTTGTATCGTGAAATGCACCTCTAAACCGAGTTTTTAGCCTTTTATCACTCATTTAATTGTTTATGGATGCTTTGGGCAAGGTTCATGAAGCTGTGATACGTTTTTATCGTTTCATTTCGATTCTGTATGCGCATATGGAAGCACAATAATTAATTATGTCAATTCCTACTATTGAAGACTAACATATTGCTATATCTGAACCTTAGTTTTAAGTTTTTTGTTCCCAAAATTATTTTTTAATTTAAAAAACATGCAAATTTTAAGAATTACCAAAAATAGCACAATCTTAAAAACCCTTTACTGACATGTTCCTTCTTATGCATATGATGCTGTAAAATACGTTTATGTAGGAAGAATTACAGATTTGTTTCCAGAATTAGAAAAAATCTGCAATAGTGCTCATAACAAAAATCCTTAATTCAGAACATTATCCCATTCCTGAGCTTAAATTTAATATATAAATAAACTTTCTAGCTATATATTTAGTATAGGTTTTATTTGTTTGAAGTATAGAAAAAAAAAGAAACATGGATTGAGAGAAAACTCGGTCAAAGTTTCACTCAAATTGTAAAACTTATAGACACTGTGCCATTTAGACTTATTTTTTAATAACTTCTGGTTGAAATGTCTCATATAATCTAGGTATAATTTTGAAGCAGACAAATGTGACTTCTTTGTGCAATAAAAAAAGTTTGGCCAGGAAAAGTAGAACCAAACGTTCATACATGCTGTAATGATGTACCATCCATGGTAAACAAAATTGACTATACAGTACTTAATTTATTCTGCTGATGTAGTAATATGAATAAAATCGTTTGATATTAGGCCTAGGCAATGGTGTGGATGTACAATCACAGGTTCGTAACTCTCAAATTCCTGACCTTGTTTAAAAAGAAAGACTAAAGATATATTGATTTTAGTGTAATTTCAAACAGTTGCATGTTGGCTGCACTGCACTTGCGAGAGTTGCCTCAAACTTCATTGTTTTCAGTTGTGTTCTGTGAGACATGCACTGCAGAGGACTGCCATTTCCTAACTTAAAAATTGAACGTACTTTCAACTTAATAGCGCATAGCAAATCGGGTGAGTTGTGTCGACATTGTTATTATTTTATTGTTATTATTTCATTGTTATTATTTCATTGTTATTATTTCATTGTTATTATTTCATTGTTATTATTTCATCGTAGTTATCATCAGAGTCGAACTGGTAATAAAATTAGGTTCTGAAGAACCGGAGACACAAAGATGCGCCATGATCACCTCGACCCATCTCAAACACGGTAGGCCTACTATAGTCTGGCCGTTCTAAGAAGGGAACCTGAGGTAAACAAAGACCAGTACATCTGTCTCACTCTAGCACATTACTCGTATGACCTAAGAGAGAGACAGATATACTGGTTTTTGTTTACTTCAGGTTTCCTTCTTAGCTCGTCTCGGGTATAGGTGCGCCAGGATTTTACATCCGACATGAAACTAGGTGCGTCACTATGTAAGGCTTGAGACTGTTAAAAATGCACCATGGTTTCATAATTCCTCTAAGAAGACATAATTTTCATATTTTCTTATTTTACGAGACTTACAAGGGAAATTATTAATGAGCTTATATTGAAACTTTATTTCAAATTTTGCTGACAGAACATGTAGGTATCCTATGGGAAGCTTATGTACTAAAAACTAGCTGCTTTTATAGATTGGAAGTTCCCGAAAAGTGGACGTAAATTTGGGCTGAAGCAATGGGAGAATTGGTAAGTAGTGCAGCATCGAGTTGGGCAGCTCAGACTACCATACGAGCGAGCAAGCAGATCACAGTGTTTCCCTATCTAGCTATAGTCTAGCGGCGAGCTGAAGGCAGAGCTAGCGTTCCCCCACCACCTTACCATACAATTGCATTTATATGCTTTGTCTTTCCCCCACTATGCCATCAGCTCGGCCTTCCGCTCACCGCTAGACAGTATCATGGGTAGGTGCTTTACCTGGCGATATTGCAGCCTCGAATTGGGAAACTTTCAATTTAAAAAAATAGTTTTTATTATATGAGCTTCCTATAGGATAGAGGTTCTGTCAGCAAAATTTGAAGTGAAGTTTCAATATGAGCTCAGTGATAGTTCCCTTGTCAGGATTGCCTACGTTATTGTGTAGGGATGGTTAAAAATGATTGGTCAGAGCACTTATTGGTTGACTGTTGTAACAAACATCACTAGTGCAGCCTTAATTCAGCAGAATACTCGACGGATTATAAACGAAATTCCGGTGTGCTATTTAGAATGGGATTATACGATGTTAAATACAACGGATTTTTGGATTCAGTACAGGGATGACGAATGAAATCAGTAGGCGTTACCGTAGGAAAATATTTCAATCAAAGGCATTGAACTTCTGGGAAATGTGTAGAAGGAAAACAAAGCTACTGCAATAAGATAAGTAGTGGCAGCTATATTCTAGGTCAGTGCCAGTGATAGGTTAGGTCAGGAACAGTGATGGTATTAGATTTGCAGGGGCATACTGAATTGAGCGCGTTTCGTTATATGCCACATTGATATTCCTGCACTGGAATATTTCATTACAGTCAACTCCCGATTATCCGCGATAATGGGTTGTAGCCACCTCACGGATAAACGAAAATACGGTTAAAACAAAATTATACCTGAACACACTGTAATTGAAAAATTATTTAAAATTTATATAGACCCATGTGGAAACGTCTTGCAGTGCTAGTATCATTCATCATCAGAGGTCAAAAACTGTTTCAGCACAACAATAAAACACAAGACTACGGTACTGTATTAACAGTTTGGTTTTGGCACTTTCAAGGAATTTTTACACTTTGCTGAAATAGTCTGTTAACACTTTTTGTTTTTTGACCGCATTTTCCTTCTTGCGAATATAGGAACGGAGCCTGCGTAACATCAACTTATCATTAAGAGAACTAGCCGCCTCCTCTTCTAAGTACTCCAACAAACACTCAAGATGTTTAAGGGCTACTCCATGTAAGTAAAAAAAGTAAAAAAAAAAAATAATAAATAAAGATGTTTCAAATTTTTTTAAAGAAATAGCTCACAGTTAATCCGCAAACCGGTTGATCCACACCCGGATAATCGGGAGTTGACTGTATTGGAATAATCGTTCCTCTCTTGTTTTCCATGGCCTGGGACGGCGCCCTCAGTAGTCGCGGAGCAAACCTGACTGTTCACTGGCTTGAACATTATCGAGGTGTTCCCAATAATGTATTGTAGATGTTGAAACTTCAAGGATCGCATGTTTCATTCGGCTATTGTCTATGATGCCATTGCAGGTGACGTGTTAGTTCTCCACATTTGTAAAATGGGCATTGGCTAAAATTCTTAAGACATAATTATATTATAAAATGCTTTTTATTTGCAGTGTGTAGAGAATTTCTTTTCTTGTATTTCTAGGATTAAAATGTGGTGGTCTTTTCCGATTATCTGCCGGAAATCCTAAATTAGTGGAACGACTACGTGCTTCTTTTGATCGCACTGGAGATGCTGATCTTGAAGCTGCCGGAGATGTGGCCACAGTGGCTTCTCTTCTCAAACTCTGGCTCAGAGAACTTCCGGAACCTGTCATTGTCAGCCATGTTGCAATAGAGCTTTTGGATATCCATGAAAGTAAGTAACACCGTCTTTATGGTTCCTTTTCTGTATGTTAGAACCGACAAAGTATAATTTACAGTATTTTCTGGGGATTCTTCAGTAGTGAAAAAATATTTTTGGGGGGTTCAGGACTGGATATGCGTGTGTGTGTGTCGTCCTTAGGTTTAAGGGTTAGGTAGAGGAATTGCGCACCCTGGAAACCAATTGGCTGAATACATCCCCTTACGAAGATATTTTCACTGTCTCATACTGCTCTATAGAATCCTTCATACCTCAACATCTAGCTATCTTCCCAGTCGCTTTCATTACCTTTCTTCCTACCATAACTTGGGCACGCGCTCTCAGCTTGACCCCTTACTATCCATGCCTCTTTACAGAACTACACATTATTCGAATTCGTTTACAACAACAGCTATTCGTCCCTGGAATTCACTGCCTAGCCATCTCAGGAGCTGCCAAACGACTTCACAGTTCAAGCGCCATTTAATAAATTTAGTATATAATAACATTTAGGAATTGATGCTAATTAGTAATATATATTTTAATTTTCATTATATTTTGTAATAACTAAGAATGCATTTGTTTAGACTTTCATCTTTTTATTATTTCTTTATTTTTAGTCAATTGTATTATATATTCATATTATTCAAGTACTTATGTTCGAATTTTTCCCTTGTATTTAATGTACGTTTCTTGTATTCATGTAGGCTATATAAATTCTTTTTTAATTTATTATTAATCATTATTATTGTTATTATCATTATGTATTTCATGTTTTTGCACTGGCTGAGTGGTAGAGAAGGCCTTATGACCTTAACTCCGCCAGGTTAAATAAATAAATAAATACGAGATAGCATCCATCATGGTCTATATTCCGTGAGATCAGACATAATTATTGACTCAGTATAAGAAACATGTTCGCGTTTTTAATCATAAGTATAAAATACAAGCTATTTTAATCTGATATTGTCAGGGTAAAAGTAAATGCCTTTTTACTATGCTTGATAAATGAATATGATTTTAATCATAACGTACTTTTATGTAAAGTCAGTACCCTAATTGTGTCGTTTCATTTACGCATTCGTTCATTAATTCATTTACCATTCACAACTTTGGAAGATGCCATACAATTCAGAAAAGTAGAAAATTTGTATATTCGAAGAGATCTATTAAAAAAAAAAAAAAAAAAAAAAAAAAAAAAAAAAAAAAAAACTAATTTGAAACATAAAAATATTATTCAATTCGCTTTTGAACATGTTCTTTCAAATAGTTTCTGGGACTTGAAGGTTGGTTTATTGCCTTCAATAATTGTTCCTTATAAAAGATTTGTTTACATTTTTCAATATTATTTTTCATTAAGAAGCCACCTGAATGCAAGATCAGTAAACTATAGTTTACTATGTAGTTTACAAGCCTTGACCTGAATGAGCATATGCTGTTGATCGGGACAGTACACGAGTGAATATAAATATTTACAGTGGCGGTTTCTCCTATGTGCTGCAGTGCTGCAGCACACAGCTTGTTTTCTGCTCGTCGTATAATGTTATTTTCAAACGCAATATTATATTTTCTTTTGCGTAGATTTTGAACTTGGAGCATCCACGCGAGAATTTCTTAGCTGGTAGCTTGGGAGTCGAGTCGGTAATGTGAATACTACCTTTCCGGCACCATGATGCTTTTCTGTGAATAGCACATCTTTCGTAGGGCTGTGACGTCATGCTCAACCTTGACTGCATGGCGTATTTTGGAGTTTTAACCTGCAGAATGTGCTGCGGCAGCGGGCAGCCCAGAGTGAGATTCTGAGGGAGGTTCACGTCTCACCGGCGGGCACGCTGTTTGTTGTGTGAGAAGCGATGTAGCGAGTAAGCAATTCATCTTCACCGCCAAATTCGAATGTGTTAAATTCAGAAAAACCCGGATTCCACAACCCCGGTTAAGTATTCTGTCGCACTGGGAACACTAAGCGACTTCCTCTACCTCGATCATTAAAAATACTATTTTCTCGTCTCTTATTCCATTTCGGGGAACTCTCACGCGATTTTTCCTGCCCTAATTATTATTATTATTTATTAATGTTATTATTATTTTTTATTTTTATATTTATTTTTATTTTTGCTATTTTCTCTCGTCACACAACTCACACAACGTTCGACGAGACGAGAGAAATTAGGAAAAAAATAATTAGGGCAGAGAAAATAGCGTGAGAGTTCCCAGAGATGGATTAAGAGACGAGCAGTTTAGAAAGGCCTACTAATAATTTTTAAAAATATTTTAAGTTTGCTGTATGAAATAGTAATTGCAGCACACTTTCGTTTTGAGCCACGAGCCGCTACTGAAAATACATAAAATCAAAATCAAAATTGTTTTAAATAAAAGTTCAGTCAGTTACATTCATTTACAGTAATTGGCATAAATCGAAGGAATTATTAAAAACAAAAACTTAAACACGTAAAATTAAATATTTATATGTAAACAATTAATTTCTTAAATTTTCAATTGTTCAGATTAATTAATTCAGGGTTATTTGTAAGAATGGAATTGAATAATCTAGGATCAAAAATAGAGCTGTATTTTAGACTGCAGATATAAAACATTTAGGTTCAATAAAATGATTTGTTTGGTTTCGTCTTTGGTGAATTTCTGTAATAAACATAATTCATTATTAATTTATAAAATATTTATATTTATAGTCTAGTATTTTATACATTTTGATACTGAAAGGATAAGAGTATAATCTTTTTTTTTTTGTATGATATTATGTGGTTTGTACAAAGCACAAGAAGAATTCTGGTAGAATTTAATGAGTAACGTACTTTCAGTTCAGTCATTCTTTCTTTCTTTCTTTCTTTCTTTCTTTCTTTCTTTCTTTCTTTCTTTCTTTCTTTCTTTCTTTCTTTCTTTTTCGTAGTTTTACCTCTCCCTGTTAGGATTTAAGCGACCCAAGCCGCCCGGGCCTTACAGGGCCGCGACCTGTCGGGAGAGGGATTACCTTTGGATCACATACATACTTTTTTGACCAGACAAGGACATGGAGGGCCTCCCCGGATGAGTGATCAGCCCAATGCCGGGGCCACCTCCGAGACAACACGAACACATAGGACGATACACACCATTCACACACACACTCACTCAGAACAAGGCGAGGATGAGGATGAAGATGATAATGACGGCCAGATGATATCCGGGGACCACAAGGGCCTAAAGTTACCTGACATTTGTCTCATAGGTGAGGGAAAACCCCGGAAAAAACCTCACCTAGGTAACTTGTCCCGACCAGGAATCGAACCCGGGCCCGCTGCGTGAGAGGATTGGACGCATCCCCTGAGCCACAGCGGTGGACCAGTTCAGTCATAAGTGAATAATAATATACATGACAGTATATGCCGTCCGCAGGGCAATGAGTTAATACAGTGTCACTGAACTTTTGCAGTTTAGACTTGTTTAGCTGTAAGCACACACATCGCTATTAGTCCCATTGTAAGCGTGATACCAAATACAATCTAGACCAATACAGGACACTTTGCGATATATCGGGGGACAACATTTTGAGCACCATCTAGCGGCCCAACCTGCTACTACTGAATACAATTGCAGTATCTAGATACATATATGTTAAACAGTTTTTAATAGAAGAGCCGAAATAGCCAGACTCGGCATGTTAAGTATAAGGGGTATCTACCTAATGGCTCAGAATAGCATATTACAGTTTATATATGTTTTGAATATATTAATTTTGCCTCAAGTTTCTAGGTTGT
Source organism: Ectobius pallidus (assembly GCA_964059195.1). NCBI lineage: Eukaryota > Metazoa > Arthropoda > Insecta > Blattodea > Ectobiidae > Ectobius > Ectobius pallidus. The sequence continues at coordinate 38,499,910 of CAXKWD010000010.1, read as the reverse complement.
GCCACCAGGAGTGCTGCAAAATCTGTCCCCCATTTCTCTACCAGTAAGTGTCCGGTATTGTCTCTATAGTATTTGGTGATACTCGATGGCGATCCAATCGATACATCGCATTGGTCGCATTGTTAGCGGTCATTACCGGCACCACCATTTTCCGTTAAAATAGGCTATTATATACTTTAGATTTGACTCCCTAGTGCAGTGGTCTCCAACTCGCTGTATTTTGTGCACGTGCAAGCAGGCTTGCACTGTGGGACCCCTGTGCACCACGTGATGTCAGGTTTCCGTCAGCAGAGGTGGGTCGTCTATTTCACCAGCTTCCAAGCATTATGTTGGGTGTAGAATGTGTTCCAATATGTAGCTCATCGACTCCTACATTTATGGTAACAAATATCAATATAAGAGAAGTTTGAGTGATTTTTATTCGGATTTTCTCCGAACTAAATTCCCCCGACTGCATAGACATATTGCTAGTAGTGATGAGCGAGACCAGTCTTGGTCTTGGTCTTGCAGAAAATGCAAGACCGAGACCAAGACCAAGACCGTATCAGCGTTAGCAAGACCAAGACCAAGACCGGCCATGCAAGACCGAGACCAAGACCAACCCTGCAAGACTCTGGCAAGAACAAGACCTAACTGCAAGACTCTTGCAGTCTTGCTATTTGAAAAAAGTTTTATAAAGCCCCGTTGTGTATGCAGCGAGCCAGCGACCACTACTCAAAGGCGCCGCAGAGTCGCTAGCATGAGTAGTCCCAAGGCTGGTAGGCCTATTATATAGAGGTTGCCTCGTCGTGCGGTAACCAATGAGAGCAGACTCGGTGCGTGACGCTGTCCGTATCCAAAAACGAGCGCACCATTCAAATATTACATGTGAACTCCGTATACAACATCTCTCACTACTACGTTAAAACGAATTACTGCAATGAAAACTTACAATTAATCTGACGGATTTCCCTGAATAGCATTCCATACAGCTAGTTCCTTCAATTGGTGGGAGTTAAATTCACGATAAACATTCCATATTCATTTTTAAAATGTTTAATTGAAATAGTTCTTTAGTATTATGGTACGAAAGACAAACATATGTAATAAAGGCCCTAAGTCATATATGAAATTTCATTTTGCGTACAATATAAATACTGACCACATAATTTATCAATAAAACTTAAAAATTCTGCCATACAGTTATTTAATAACTAGTTTCTCTAACCTCTCACTGGGTTTAAAGGGAGCTATGACTGAGGATTTATAATAATTTGTTTATTACAACCAAATGGTCATACTACGATGAATGGAGCAACGATGGAATGCTATATGGCAGGGGAAACCGGAGCACCCCGAGAAAGCCTGCCCCGACCCCACTTTGTCCACCACAAATTCCACATGGATCCATCGAGATCCGATCCCGGGTCCCAGCGGTGGAGGGCGAGCGGTCTAACCACTCATCCATGGGGCGGCCTATGACTAAGGATTTGAAACTTTAAACAGTAGCCCCCGTAACTTAAAACGTCTATTAACATGCTCAGTAGCATATTTCATTAACGATTATATCCTTTTTTACACCTATCATTAATATTCATAGCCTACTCTCACATATAGAATCTTTCCTGTCTACTTGAACAAAATGTAACATAGCTATTCAGCTCATTTCTTTCTCCTTGCAGAAAATTTCAAAATAAAGTTAAGTCTGAAAAAATCAGGTATTCTTCATAATTATTCAATAAAACACAATCAAACCGTAGATTAATTAAAACAGGAACTTATTTGACGGGTATATGCTAGTTATTACTTTGCAGTTACTTATCTGATTGTACTGTAGCTATACAGGCCTACATTTTGTTGATGATGGGTAGGACATCCACTGAAAACCTTTTTTTACTACTACAATTTTCTTATTGACACATAACGGTGGGGTGTTTAAATTCTTGCTGCTGATTCATATTAAGGATGCATATCGAATGGGAAAAGATAATAAAAGTAGAAAATGCCTGGTCTAGAAATATTTTCTTGCATGAAGAATAGTTATGATTATTTATGACCCAATTAGTTGAAGGCCCGAAACTTGAAAGCAAGTAGAAAGTAATTTATGAGGGGTAGCGGAAATCTTTAAAGTGCAGAAATGATCTGTTCACAATGTGTTATAAATTAGAACTAGGGAATATGGAAAGATAAATATTATTTATTGCAGCCTATGGGTTTGGGTTTCGAAGGGACATTGTGTGATTTTCTATTGATTGCACAATTTCTAAAGCATCTGCTTCAATGCCGTTATGTTTTGTTACTATATTATACAGTTTTAAACAGGCCAGATAGAACCTCTCTCCTATGCGGAAATCTTTTAAACATTTCATACACATACTGTTAATATTACTTCTTGTCTCCACAGCCGTTCATTTTGAAACTTTACAATATAATATTAATAATTTTACTCTCTAAAATAGTGTACAGCATCTCGTGGATTTTGGGTTTAAAGTTATGCAATAGGATAACAGAGAATATTTAAATTAACACTCAAAGTTTACTGTTCTAGCTTATATCACCATGGACGTTTCGGCAAACAGCTTGACATCACATTAGTGTTTACATGGTCAAAGCAACTAAAAGCAATTAGCTTTCGTTACTTTTACAAGCAATAACACACATGTAAATGGTGTAACTTTAAATCATGTAAACGCCATCGATCACAGAAAACATAAAAGAAAACCGCAAGACTCTTGCAACAAGACCAAGACCGAGTATGCAAGACCGAGACCAAGACCAAGACCACTGGTGCAAGACCGAGACCAAGACCAAGACCAGGGTTACCTATGCAAGACCAAGACCAAGACCAAGACCGCCTTGGTCTTGGTCTTGGTCTTGCATTTGCTCATCACTAATTGCTAGGATTTTATGTTCAGATCTACATACATATGGCGAGCATTTTTTCACTAATGAAAATAAACAAAACCCGCAGCATAAGTCAATTGTCAGATGAAAACTTATAGCCTAATGTGAACTTAGACTGGCTGCTGCACAAACATTGATTCCAGATGTAGAAAAACTTCTGTGTCAAAAGATACAACAAACATTAAGAAAACAAGCTTCCGCTAATGAGTGATTTTGTAGTGTGAAATGCTTTATTTGAGCTGGTCTTTATTACTGATATATTACATGGAGATATAGTTTCTCTGAATTTTGTTTCAAACTATAACTTTAGCATTAATATTCATGTACAATAATATGAATGTGGAAGTGTGTCATTTAAAGGAATGAGTCTAGATTTTGTTTTCATTTCGCAGAATTTGTGGTATTAAAATTTAATTACTATAAAATTGAATAAAACCAGGAACTTTTCAATTATGTTCAAAACTACAGAATTAATTTGCGTGCTTTATCTTGATAGGAATATATTGTACATTATTTGCATTGTTAAAAACATAAGTAAATGATAATGAAATAATAATGTAATAAAACATTTATACAACAATCATCTGTTGATATGCCAATATGATTTGTGAATTTCAAAAGCCTAATGAGCATGCCGACACTCAACTCAAGAGAGGCAGTGCACCACGCGGTACGACTAAACGATTCTGTCGTGCAATGGGTAAGCTTGCACCGACTGCTCTACTCATTGTGCAATGAGTTGGTGGCCGCTGCCCTAGTGCCTTAGGGGCCATCAATAATATCTAGTTCTATTATTTTACGAGATTTATAATGCTTCACACATAAAATTCCATATTTTCTTATGTCCTTTTGCCCATATATTGTGCAGCTTATAATGTAGGCAGTCGCTTTGTTCAGTATTAATCTAGGATTATTATTTTTATCAAAAAAGCTGCAGGTATAAAGATGTTTCAGTGTCCAGTCCTTGTGAATTTTCGTAAAAAAATTGCACGTAGTTGCGATAAATGAAAGCGATAACAGTAAAACGATATAATTATCGAGATAGACACTTGCGATTAGTTGAACGCGCGATAACTCTGTATAGGTAAGGGGGGAAAAAAGCGGACCTACTCTTGTAGCTGATTTCAGAGCCTTGTAATACGTCAATAAATGTAAGAGATAGGCTATAACGGAAACGTTTGTTTTCACAAGCAATGCAAATTACGTGAAATTATTTCTCAATTCAAACAATGTTCTTTTCAATACATTCCCTGCTATCCTGTGAATGCCGCTAGGCATGCGCAATGGCTCATATTGGCAACTTAGATATTTTAGTGGGTCCGTATTTTTTCCCTACCTGTACATACTCTTATATTAGATTGGCCATTGATTCATGAGTTAAATAGTCATATTAGAATTCTTAATTTCGTGAAAGTTAGGTTTGAGTTATTAACAAAAATTATTTAATATGTAAATTCAACTAACGAAATTTTCCAATCGTTTTAAATATCAACACATGGAAATTGTGCAAGAATACATCATAAAGTGCGAGAAATCCATTTTTTGAAGGAAGATAGTTTCTCAAAATTCTATATTAACCTTCACTATTTGCTGAGTGACGTAGAAGGCCTAGTAGTGATACTGTATTATTTTAGAATTGGATCTCCAATGATTTATGTTAAGCATAATTGCCTGAAAACACATTAAGAGAAATTATCTATTTGTTTCTTGCAGAACTACACGATGAGACTGGTCAATGGCGCGAAGCAGTTTGTCAGACCCTGATGACCCTGCCAGACCCTAACATTTGTCTTCTGAGGTATCTTCTGCGATTCCTTCGACACTACGACCAACATGGACACAGAACTCATTGTCATCACCACTCTAACGGTGGAGTTGCGTCCATTTTCAGCCCCTTATTAATTCAGCGAGGAGTGGAACAGAGTGGAAGAATCGACAGCATCCAGCAAGTTCTGGCTCATCAGCTCATGAACAAGCTTATCCACGAGTCTAACCACATCTTTCAGGATCGGTGAGTACCCGCTTCCTTGTTCATTCATTTGTAGTAGGTGCCAGAAATATAGGTCCTCTCTGGACTAGCTTCCAGAATACATAGTCCTAGTCCTCATCAGCTATGTGTCCTCACTCGGGAGGATAAGTTATTATCTAAGACAGTACCCTCACGCCGCCAACCATTTCCTCTAGCAGGAAGTTATTCTCCTCCCATTTGAGAGCTAGAAGAAGAAAATTGTGCGGTGCATCTTGAAAAATGTACACTAAAAGGAAAACTAGATGTGAGAGGCATTTATTTGCTGATTGTGTAGCCCAGGGATGGGGAAGAGGTAGGTAAGATAAGATGCCCAGATTCACTCCCTCCACGCTAGCTAGGATTGAACTACTTATGTTTGTTTCCTTGTTGCGATGACTCAGACATTTGCGAGTGTGTACTTCAGGAGATACATATTTCCATGAGTATCATTTCATAAACTTTCCCGAATCTATAGGTCGACAGCTTGGCAGCTGTCGATACTCACGTGACTGTAGTGGGAGGGGCAGGCAGTCCCCTTGGGTTGTTTATACCTGTCCCGTTCCTTTTCAGACAGTGAATCCAAGCCAGCGATGTGACCGAGAGATCCATTTTAGCTTCAGTCTTCTCCTGCACTCGAAAACCCCAAGTGTAACACTTGCTTGTTAAAAGGTGACCTTCACAGTGAGAGTTTCGAAGCGCTACTAACACCCACTACTATTACCATGCGCAGCAAACATTATGATTCCGCGCAATGTTCTAACGTAGACCTATAAACTAACGCTGATGACAACAATACCCCGTGAGTGAGCTCTTCGGCAACGGCAGTGCAGCCTATTCAGTAATTTTCAGATTAAATAAAATCAGGTGAACTGATGTAACAAAATGCCAGATGAAGTTAAATATGCCAATATATGAAAACTTGTATTTTATATTCATAACTCCTAGATGAAGGCTTATATTCTGTACTTTAGGTCTATTTGTTGAAGATTTTTTATAACGTTTGTTAAGCATTGTATTGCAGATGTTCTTAACTAAAACTCCTCCGTCCCAAAGAATAAGATCCTACTACCCCTGAGTTCCCTTACCTTCCTAGTTTCCTTGTTTGGTTTCATAAAAAATCCGATAAAGCGTATTAGAGTTATCGCGCGTACAGACACACGGACGGACAGACATGTTCCCGGCCACCACACTATCTCAATAAAGATGACTAATGCCCGGTTTCTATAAACTCGCGAAATACCTATGGGTAAATTATCCAATGGACAACTTAGTTCCAGAATCACCCACCAGAGCACTAATGGTATGAGGAAATAAAAAGTAATATATATTACCATGCCGGAGATTGAACAGTGGACCTCTTGAACCGTAATCCAGCACACTGACAATGAGCTACGGTGAACACTGAGAATAGATCTTGAATAACGGAGATGTGAATTGTTTCATCCTATGTTTCCACTACTGCAAGTCAAGACATGGTTTTGCAATATACATTATACTAATTAGTTCGGAATAATATTGTCTTCAGATAAATACTACTATTGTCGAGATCTAATGCGTGAGAGGAAGGAAAAATTAGAAATACGACTCTAGTTTTCAATGTTTGCACACTCAATGCTACCAAATACCGGCAAATACAGTCATTAGCTACAATGTACGGTACATGAAAATTTCAATAAGAAATATGTATATAAATTCTGCTAAGCCTATCCTATTACAGAGAAACAAAGTCAACACTACAGATCATCTCAGCATTTCTAAAACTGTATTTTACAGGTACTGCAATCAGCTGCGCACGTCCGCCATATTGATCCTACGAGAGGTTAAATTTTATCCAGCCATCCATGAAAGGATAAATTAACCCAAAGATTTACCCTTGGAGAGATCTAACCCTGGTTTATAGAACATTTTTTTTTCTCATTTTCATATTTACCTAGAGGACATTTATCTAGAAACTCACCATAACTGTGTGTGATCGTTATCTTTAAATTATTTCAGTTCGTAAGAGTTTTCCTTGTGTAAATTCTGTTCATGGGATAATTTACCCATAGGTAATTCGCGAGTTTATAGAAACCGGCCATAAATGTATTGAATTATCTATTTGCCGATTTCAGAGTCCCCCGTCTCAGATTTGCTTTACTGTGTTGCTGCCGGTAATTACAGGTCATCTATTACAAGTAACTTACTATTTATTTCAATGTTGTTTAAATTATAAGGTGATTTGTTTTAATATTAACATATTTTGTGTTATTTGATCTTAAATATTATATAAAGTCAGAAAACTATTACTACTTTTCAAATATTTGGATGAAAAATTACCTTCAGGAGATTATGTTGGAGAAAGCTAAGGGTTCTACTAGCATTATTTTACATGTCTAGTAACAGTGTATATTCAAATGTTCCGCTCAGTGCATTTCTCCCTCGCAGCGCATTGATATGAGTGTAAACCCGCTTATTTCTGTGAATCCCCGTCTAGCGACAGGTGCATGCCTCGCATCAGCGTTACATCATAGCGTCATGCCAAGCGTCAGTTAGCAGCGAGCCTTCAAGCACGAGAGACGTGCTGGAGCGCCGTCCAGAATTACCGCCAATTTCATACAATAGAACAGAGGTTTTCTATTAAGTATCGAATAAAGACATAATACTTCCATTTATAAGTATTATCGTGTGATATTAAGTAATTTCTACTAGTTACAGTGAATTCAGTATTAAGCCTGCAGTTACACGATCAAGTCACGGTCTGACACTGCTCCGGTTCTAGTAACAAAAGCCAGTTCGCGCTCTTTGTATTTTCACTAGAAATCATTGGAATAAAACTTCCTTATAAGTTTTATTAATTTCAAGTAAATTACTTATACATAATTTACTTATTCGCCGTATTATAAGTTCATTAGATTCACTTATTAGTTCCAAGTAATTAAATAGCGTGTGACGTCATCACTCACCAAGAAGCTATAAAACGTGAACAATCAAGTGTTAATAACTTAAAATACATACATTCTACTGCAAAATTTATTACCGTTAAATTGAGATATAATTCATTAGTAAATTACAAAATTTACTAAATTACTTCTAGTGGTGCAATCTGGTTCGCGCCAAATTCCAATTCATTGTTTCAAGTGTTTATTCAATTAATATTCAGTGTTCAACTATTATTTCTTCGAGTGGTTACAAGTATTAATAAAGTTTAAGTATTTCATTACATTCTAGATTGTTTAACCAATATGTTTCCTTTGATCTCTGTACCAAGTGACCTCGTGATATAGTCCCTTCTTGCTCTAAATGGTCCTCCGAAATCTTATACTTCTCACATGTGCATTGTTTCATACTTACTTGAAGCTACCTTATTAAGCTATCCTGCATTTATCCATCTCACGTATATCATCGTCCAATCCCTAACATTGGTCCTCTCACGAGCCTAGTCCCAAACATTGGTCCTTTACCGGGCAGGATCATATTGGTACAATCATATTTATTGCATACTTGTATTCGCAAATACCGTTTCTCGAGTTCGTCTCATTCATATGTGCATCCGCGTCGGTCAGTTCGTGAGTTCCAGCAACCCTGAACTTCGCATCGAAGACAGCATCATAGCAGCAGTGATTCGACTCATCGTGGGATTCGGTCACCAGTGAACTTCAAGAAAGCAGTGAACAGCTGACTCACATGTATCATCGTGCAGCGGTGTTAGCATCTCATCTTTAAACTACAAGTAATTTCCACATTTCGCATTCAACATGGAAAGTGAATTACGAGGTTTGATTAAAAGAAGAGGTATAATTAAGCGTGAACTAACTCACATGCAAAAAACTCTTGCTAGTATAAATGAAGAAACAAACGTATTTCTATTAAAAGTGAAATATGACAGTTTAAATATTATTTGGGAGCGCTACGAAACAGTTCAAACTCAAATCGAATCGCTTATAGAAGCCGAAGAAGATTTAGATGAACACGCAGAACATAAGGAGACAACGAGAAGTTGTTATGAAGAGCTGAAAGCTAAACTTGGTGAACTTATATGTGCACAAGAGCAACCAGTGCGTAGTGTAGGATCTCATCACAGCCAACGATCTAATCACAGTGGTAACTCTCATCACACCTGTCAGTCTTCTAATTCACAGTGCAATAATAGAAATATACAACTTCCAAGGATTCAAATTCCTGTATTCAGTGGGGATGTGACTAACTTTAAACACTATCACGACACTTTCAGTAGTTTAGTGGTGAACAATGATTCATTGGATAACATCCAGAAATACCATTATTTGCTGAGTTCTGTTAAGGGACAAGCCCACGCGCTCCTTCAGAATCTTCCAGTCACGAATGAGAATTTTCCAATAGCATGGAATTTATTGTGTGCAAGATATGATAATACTAGAGTTATTGCCACAGCTCATATAAAAAATCTACTTTCATTACCAATAATGAAAGATGAAAATGTTACAGACTTGCGAAACTTACTAAATCAGTTTCAAAGCAATCTTAACGCCATCAAAGCCCTCAATCTTGAAATCCCATTACACGAAGTCATGTTTATTCAATTAATATTGGATCATCTTGGTGAGACTACACGTAAAGAATGGGAAAGTAAAATTGACTCAAAAAAGTTCACATCACTTCAAGAGTTGATGAACTTCCTAGAAGCAAAGGCTCATTCATTAGAAGTGTTATCCAATTCCAACAACGTGTCCAGCCCATCACCTGCAAGAAAGGTTGAGCTGCGATCTCCAAAATACACTGTCCGAGAACCGCGACAGTCGTACGAAGGTACAAGCAGATTATCGTGTGCCTATTGTCAACGCAATCACAAGCTATATCATTGTGATGAATTCCGGCAAATTCCAGTCACTGAGCGATGGAATTTCGTCAAGTCACAGCACATGTGTGTCAATTGTTTCTCAACGAATCATACGGTACAACAGTGCAATTTAGAATCTTTCTGTGGTTGTCAACAATCAGTCCACAGTCAACTTCTGCATCGTGACATGAATACGGTTTCGCTTCAAGATGATGAAAACTTAACGACAGACGAAGAAACAGTGATGCATTCTTTCGTTGTCACGAGCAAACCTAAACAGCAGCAAACTTGTTCTCTGTGTAAACGAAACCACTCGTTACACAAGTGCAAGAAATTTCGCAATTTCACTGTACAACAGAGATGGAAGTGTGCACGATCAAACCAATTGTGCTTCAATTGCTTTTCCACACAACACAAGGTACAAGATTGTGAATTGCCTGCCTATTGTAAATGTAGCTTAACACATAGCAAGTTACTGCATTTCACAGCTAAACAAGAGAAATCAACAGCTTACGCCTTTACATGTTTTAATATTGGTCAAAGTCCGCAGAGTACTTCATTACAGAGCAATTCTAACCAAGCTAGAATTCAAAACAATTCAAGCAAAGCCTCTCATCATATGCAGAGCAAACGCTTAGAGACAAACCGACCCAGTGCAGCGGTCAAACCAGTTCGCAATAGCTTCGCTTCCTTCAAACACAGGAACGAATATTTGCACCCATCTATTCACAATAAATCTTTCAGCAGTCAAAGGAGATTTAAAACAAGTGATAGTGTAAATATAAGAGGTAAATCAGATCCGTTCTACCGAGCTTTGCAGTTTAAAAGCAACACTCAACAGTGTATGTCTTCAGAGCGAAACAACACTCCGCAGTGTCTGCATTCATCGAAAAACAACACTCAGTGTCTGTCTTCAGAGCGAAACAACACTCCGCAGTGTCTGTTCACATCTAGAAACAATACAAAGCAGTGTATCTCATCTTCCAAATAGTGAAAGGCTATTTACTTGCATCATCTGCATATGTCCAGTTTAGAACTACTATGTTAGCAAGAAATCTACATGTAGCCAAACCGTTACACTGTGAGATATGTAAGAAAGCAACTTTTCAGCACTGTTTGTGTTAAAATCTTACTTAATGTTTATCCAATTGTCTTTCTACATTATGGCAAGATACCATGTTAGTAATATAAGATCATCAGCTGTGCCCTGAATGATATAAAGAAATCATCAAGCATTTCTTCAACAAGTTTCTACAGATTGTGTTTCAACAAGCCACCTGATCTACACTACAAGTTCCTGAATCAGCTGTTGAGCACAAGTCGAAGTCTTCACTTATGGATGCTACAACAACAGTTTGGATTCCAGCCAGTAGTCAACTAGACCTTCACAACCTTGCGTGTGTTGCTAGTCTAAATAGTGTAGAGTCAGTGCTTCAATGTAAATAGTTAAATTAGTGCTTTTCTATTCAATATCCTATTCTTGCAATATGTGTAAGAAGGCATATTTTCAACACATATCACATGTATACATCCAATTAGAATCAGTGATGGTTTTGTGTATATGTAAGTTTTTATTATAGCTTTCTCCTTAGTTATTTTTCTTAAAATTAATATTTTAACGGGGGGAGTCTATGTTGGAGAAAGCTAAGGGTTCTACTAGCATTATTTTACATGTCTAGTAACAGTGTATATTCAAATGTTCCGCTCAGTGCATTTCTCCCTCGCAGCGCATTGATATGAGTGTAAACCCGCTTATTTCTGTGAATCCCCGTCTAGCGACAGGTGCATGCCTCGCATCAGCGTTACATCATAGCGTCATGCCAAGCGTCAGTTAGCAGCGAGCCTTCAAGCACGAGAGACGTGCTGGAGCGCCGTCCAGAATTACCGCCAATTTCATACAATAGAACAGAGGTTTTCTATTAAGTATCGAATAAAGACATAATACTTCCATTTATAAGTATTATCGTGTGATATTAAGTAATTTCTACTAGTTACAGTGAATTCAGTATTAAGCCTGCAGTTACACGATCAAGTCACGGTCTGACACTGCTCCGGTTCTAGTAACAAAAGCCAGTTCGCGCTCTTTGTATTTTCACTAGAAATCATTGGAATAAAACTTCCTTATAAGTTTTATTAATTTCAAGTAAATTACTTATACATAATTTACTTATTCGCCGTATTATAAGTTCATTAGATTCACTTATTAGTTCCAAGTAATTAAATAGCGTGTGACGTCATCACTCACCAAGAAGCTATAAAACGTGAACAATCAAGTGTTAATAACTTAAAATACATACATTCTACTGCAAAATTTATTACCGTTAAATTGAGATATAATTCATTAGTAAATTACAAAATTTACTAAATTACTTCTAGTGGTGCAATCTGGTTCGCGCCAAATTCCAATTCATTGTTTCAAGTGTTTATTCAATTAATATTCAGTGTTCAACTATTATTTCTTCGAGTGGTTACAAGTATTAATAAAGTTTAAGTATTTCATTACATTCTAGATTGTTTAACCAATATGTTTCCTTTGATCTCTGTACCAAGTGACCTCGTGATATAGTCCCTTCTTGCTCTAAATGGTCCTCCGAAATCTTATACTTCTCACATGTGCATTGTTTCATACTTACTTGAAGCTACCTTATTAAGCTATCCTGCATTTATCCATCTCACGTATATCATCGTCCAATCCCTAACATTGGTCCTCTCACGAGCCTAGTCCCAAACAGATTATGTAAGAAAACTCGTTGACGAGATTCTCCGAAATAAGATTAAAATATGGCAGAGGGAACGCCAAAGGCAATAGGCTATACACTCCAGGGTCTGGTTCTCCTTGTCCTTTGTACGATTGTTCTAATTGATTTAACAAAATAACCTTTTTAAAAAATCAGGCAAACTGATATAACAAAGTGTCAGAATGCTATTGTTTAATCAGTGATAATTTAATTGTAGTTATGATATGCAGAAAATAAGTTATTTTTGTAATCTATCTCCGAATTAATAGTCCAGTCAATGAATGCCGTAAAAGGGGTTGTAGAGGACATGGAGAGGGGAGAATTTTTTCTTCAGGAATGTGTTGGGGGTAGTTAGGAGGTAAATATACTAAAAGTCCCCGCCCCTACCCCTTACGCTTCATGGGGGAGGGGTGGAAAGGGCCCATTTTTTGGTTTTTCGCTTATAACTTGAAAACTGTCCGTCGCAGGGAAAAACTTTTTATGTACCAAATTAAAGCTAAGATAATTCTCTATACAAGTTGGTTCATATACACTTTTGACGTATCTATAATTTTTTTCGAGATATAGGCTGCTGGATATCACTAATTTTCAAGAAATTAATTTTTACCTCACGTTTTTCGCTACATTTGTCTTTCTAACTTCTCAGCCTTTCGTTTTACAGCAAAGTCGTCAGGAAAATAGTTGTAGAAAAATAAATTTCCTTTAAATATAAGTATACACATTTAATTTATCTTCAACAAAACAAAAGTTACAATATTTTGAAATTGTCGGGTAAATTTAGTGATTTCTCAAGAAAATTGTACATTTATTTCCTAATTCAAGGGCTGTAATGATATATAAAAGTAAAGTAAAGTGATCCCTATACAGGGCATGGAGGCCCAGAGGGTTCCTGGAGGCCTGAGGCTCCCAGATTTTGGACATTCGGCACGTGAAGGTGGTAAGGTTGTTAGCCTAACGCACCGGCCGCCTTTACCCCCAGGATTGCTCCTGTCTGGTACTCATTTCTGTTAGAGGCTGAGCTATAGTGATATATATATATATATATATATATATTATACACATACATACATACATATACATATACATATGCACTTACATACATACATACATGCATACATACTACATATATATATATATATATATATATATATATATACGAGTATATATATATATATATACATACACATACATATTACACATTATATATATATATATATATATATATATATATATATATTATATATATAATATATATATATAATATATATATATAATATATATATATAATATATATATATAATATATATATATAATATATATATATAATATATATATATATATATATATTAACAGGCTGGATCCAAGAAACCACTTTCCTCATCCCTGTAAGGATAATGTCTAAATTCTACAAAAAGTTTGTACTGATGATTAGTAATGGGCAAATTATACAGTAATAACAATTTTAAAATAGCTGTTTAATTCCGAAAAAAAAACCTGGGAAGAAATTCCAGGTTTTAAAAATATAGAGTCTGAAAATCTATGAAGGTGATTTTTATATTAACAAACATTTGTAAAAATTGTATTTATTAAACAAATATATCAATGGGCATTTAGAAAAATTATTAAAGAAATATATTTTCAAAATTGGTGTAGTCCTGGCTCTGTTGGGACGAAAAGGTCCAGCTTCTGGCTGCATCTCCACAACTCAGGGTAGCAGGAGCTGAGAATCCCCGCCTTCTTCCATAACTTTTTGATGCCGGATTCAGCGTCTGCAAGAGATGTGTGAAGGGGCTCCATTTCTTCCTCATCGTCGTTTTCGTTCATTACAGGCTTGTTCAAACAGTTCCCCTGGCAGTTTTGGCATGTAAAGGGGAACAGTTCAACGCAACTTTCTTGCAGCCACATTTAAGACTGCTTCAAGCCTTTGTGCATTTACAAAAAATTTTGCTTAAAATTTCTTGTGGTGCTGCTCTGGAGCAAGATGATTTCCCATGCATTCCCAACCCCACAACTCTTGGGGTAATTGGTTTCCTAACCAGAGCTGCACCTAGTGGCGTGTCCGAAAGGCATGTTCTTTTATTGCTTGGTGGAAGTGACGAGGGATCAGGTTTTACATTAGTCATAGATTTTAGAAATGAATGGTACCGGTAGATCTTAAATGTGGATTCCTAAGATATATAGTATATATATAGTATATATAGTACATATAGTATATATGTGTACATACATATATCGTTATAGCTCTTGAATTAGGAAATAACAAACGCACAATTTTCTTGAGAAATCACTAAATTTACCCGACAATTTCAAATTATTGTAACTTTTGTTTTGTTAAAGATAAATTAAATATATATACTTATATTTAAAGGAAATTTAATTTTCTACAACTATTTCCTGACGACTTTGGTGTAAAACGAAAGGCTGAGTATCGAAAAACGTGAGGTAAAAAGTAATTTTTGGAAAATTAGTGATATCCAGCAGCCTATGTCTCGAAAACAATTATAGATACGACAGAAGTGTATATGAACCAACTTGTAGAGAATTATCTCAGCTTTAATTTGGTACATAAAAAGTTTTTCCCTACGACGGGCCGTTTTCCAGTTATAAGCGAAAAACAAAAAAATGGGCCCTTTCCACCCCCCTCCCCCATGAAGCGTAAGCGTAAGGGGTAGGGGTGGGGACTTTTAGTATGTTTACCTCCTACCTCCTCCTGAAGAAAAATTCTCCCCCTCTCCATGTCCTCTACAACCCCTTCGTTGACTGGAGCTGCAGATCGATTCATTAAGCAGGACTTACGGAAGAACAAAGGTGTAAAGTTTGATACTTAACCTTAATTCAAACTAGTTTCTGTTGTTGCATGTGCCTATAGCCTACACTGATATAAGACATTCTTAAAATATGTCAACATTTCACATAATACACAGGCGAGGAACTCCACTTAATATCAGCCAGTCAGTGTTCCCTATTACAGGCCATGGAGGCCCAGAGGGTTCCAGGAGGTTGAGGCTCCCAGATTTTTAGACATTGACACATGAAGGTGGTAAGGTTGCCAGCCTTAAGCACCGGCCGCCTTTACCCCCAGGATTCTGGTACTGATTTCTGTTAGAGGCTGAGTCGACCCCAGGGCAATAGTGCCACCAGAAGGATTAGGCCAATTGAAAATCTCCAACGACCTCATCGGGGATCGAACCCGCGACCTTCCGGTTTGTAGTGCAGCGCCTCAACCACTACGCTACGGCGTACCCACCACTTAATGTACGTAGGCCTAATTATTTCACAGTATTATATCTTCTGTATATAACAGTGTTCAACTTGATCAACGAAATAAACATCTGACTAGTTTGATAATCAAATTCGAAGGGATATGTCATGGCTAACTGCATTGCAAATTCCAAAGCCGTATATGAAGAGTGTAATGTCAGGATAACCGATTTGCATTTGTTAAATTCTTTAGACTATAATATATTAGCCTACCATAAAATAAGCACTAAATTGGGCATTACTCCGATACCGGTCAACCGATTTGGTCCAGTATCAATAGACTTCTTCCCATGAACATTATAAATGCGTATACCAAGTTAGGCCTATATTAAAATCCGATTAAGCGTATTTGAGTTATCGCGCGTAAAGACACACGGACGGACAAACGGACAAACGGACAGACATTTTCTTGTCCCCCACACAATCCCATAAAGTACCATACTGGTACTTAATAAATTATTCATTTCATAATTATTTCAGATATTCAGTAGAACTTAGAGCATTAAGTTTGTGGTAATAGTAACAGTTTTATTCTTACGTCACACCAATTTGCCAGATTTCTCCCCCTCGTTATAGGAGCGGAAATCGTTTATGGGGTCTGTGTCTTGGAAGTCGGAGGTGAGTGGTCATCCACGACTAATTCTTCCTCATATAGGCTATGTTTTTATACATTTTTCATATATCAAACAAAATTATTGGCTTGATATTGCTTATAATTAGTTTTTTCTTGAACTCAGTTAGGCGGCCTATATACAGCATCATCCAATATGGTCGAAGGAGTTGATCTTATTGGGACAGGTAGCGTATTGTGCTATTAATTCTCTTTTCCGGATAAGCGAGTTGCCTATTTGAGTATAATGCTTAAATAAATAATTTCCCCTCTCGTGTTCTATTGGGTTATTCATTTTTTTTTTTTTTTTTTTTTTTTTTTTCGAAACCTCTTTCCAACGGCGAATATACCTTAGGAATTCCTTAGAAATGCAAATGCGTACTACGCTTTCTTTAATAGTGTACTAATCTATGGCATCCTTGCATGGGGTAACTTTTCCATTGTGGACAGAGTTCTCAAGTTTCAAAAGCAGAGGCCATCCGCTTTATGACAGGTTCATCATACGATGCTCATTGGAAGCCCCTGTTTATTTCAGAAAGAATTATGACAGTTGTTAATTTATATATATGTTTTTTTTAAAGAACAAAAAAAGTTTGTTTGTTTAAAACATGTTTTTTTTTTGTTTAAAACGTTTTTTATGTGAACAACAATGTTGGTTGTTTTAAACGTGTTTTTTAAAAACTTTTTTTATGTTTACAACAATATTGTTTGTTTAAAAAAAGTTTAAATTGATCATTTTGTTTAAAACAACCATTTTAATGTATAGGGCCTATTATATACGTATATATATATATATATAACGTTTTAAACAAACTTAAAAAAACACAAGCACTTGTTTTAAACATGTTTTAAACACTTGTTTTAAACGTTTTGTTTTAAACATTCCAACCCTGATATATATATAAGTTATACATACACACCAAAGCCGAGTTAACATTAAGTCTAACCTAAATTAATATAATTTGAGATCGGATTACCATAACTACAGTACAAGACATAATAATTGTCTTGATGAACCTGCCGCCAAACTGACTGTAACAAAACTTAATTTTTCTGCAATGGCTGTAATCACAGTATAAGTATTATACTGTGCTGTAATGTTATTCAATAGGTTACCCCCATTTCATTTGGTCTGCCTGTTTCAAGATTTAAAAGAAGTTTGCTGCAGTGGTTAGCAAGAAATCGTTTTTATAATATAAATGAATTTTTAGATGCATCTGTAAACATGTAAGTTATGTGTAATTTTAAATGTTGACTCTGCCTACATATCATTCATGATTATACGACATTAAATTATTATTGCTATTATTATTATTACCATTGCTATTATTATAATTATTATTATTATAGTCCTTAATGAGGTCTCACATAATATGCACAGTCAGCATGCTTTGCACCGGTAACCTCAAATGAAAAGCTTAAAATATAGATGCCGGTGTTAATATTTGGATAGTGAAGCTGCATTTCTGTATAGGCTAATAAAGTGTACGGTAGCTGCTGATATGATAGGTAATACAGGAAAGTTTACAAATGCAGTGATTATCCTGGATTAGCAAAGATGGGAAGGAATTTATTTGCCAAATTTCTAATTTCTAATGGCATATAATAAGATTAATTCTCAAATTATGTGCCGTATTGCTTAAAATGTTGACACGTAGACCTTTACATAGATTCGTAATTTTTAATACAATGCAGTACTTAACCAGTGCTATGTATGTTCGATACATCCAGTTAACTAATGCACTTTCATTACAAAATCACTAGACATCAATCTAAAGTAACTACATTACTATAGAGCCCCACTGCTTTCAATATTTTTCGTACTTAGAGATTGAAATAAAATTATCTATATTCATATGATTTCATGAAAGAAAATTTAAGTTCCTCTTCAAATTTTGCTGACTCTGCTATAAAATGTCACTACTATTTTTTCCCAGTTTTCCCAATAGTTAGCATCCGGTAGTAGTACGTTACAAGAGAAAACATTTATCTTCCAGGTATGGTAACTGGAAGATATGTATCTACAAGTTTATCTAGCGATTGTACTACATGCCCTTAGCAACATATTGTACTGTCACTAACTAGTATTCTATCTTGTATTATCAAAGAGAGGCCCTCATTTTATCTGTAAATTCACTTGTGAATGAATTTGTCTTGAGAAAATTCGGATCTCGAGTTATATTTATTATGACTGCTTAATGAATTAGCGAATTAAGCATCTAGTGAATAATTAAAACAGCAAAATTAAATAAAACGCATCGCTACTTGCCATTGTAAACGAGAAAGCGAGATTCGCTGGAGAGACAAATTGATATATTAGCGATGGACATTTCGTCATCGAAATCAGCTGGTTTGTTTAAAACTAGTGCACCTAAATACAGTAAAATTAAAATGATAAAAATAAAACTATAAATGTACGATGATAGACACTTGTGATAGCTTGAAATTCCACGTATTATTCTGGGTTTGTCATTGGTTCCTGATCTAAATTGTCATAATTTTTTTTTTAACCAAGCCTAAACCTTTGCTTCGAGGAAAGTGAAGAGTGTTTTCAATAATAATCCAGAGGGAACCAGACTAAGAGGAAGACCGGGAACGAGATGGTGGAATTTTGTACGAGATGATCTGACTAGGTTTGGAATAAGGAACTGGAGGGAGGTGGCGATGTATAGAGGGAGATGGAAGAAAGCCATAGAGGAGGTTAAGGCCCACTTGGGCTCTAATACCAATTAAGAAGAAGAAGAAACCTTCGCTTCAGTTTCGTTTAATATAGTCGTGGCTTAAAACGAGAGTGTGCTGCATATACAATTTCATAGGCCTAAATTTAAAATAAAGAAAATATTTTTATGCCTACTTACAGAACGAACATGGTATAAGTATTACTTGTATAGCCTATTAACATTAAAAGGATTCGATAATGTTGACTTTCTAAATATAACACAACGTCTTAACATCCACCGCACAACACATCAGCCTACAACCAATGCTTTACATAGTGACTTCCTATTCCGTAGCACAATCAGAGCTGGAAAGCAGGAAATCCCAGCACAGCATGCGCAGTAGAAGTTTCACAGTAACCGTGAGTGAGATCGTCGCGGCTAAAGCTAATTCAGCACTCGACCGTTAGTTTCTATAGTTATCTCGAGGAGAAGGCTACAGTATATATTTTCCTCCGTTTTGTTTGCACAACGGCTCGCATTCGAAGAGAGTATGAGTATTTTAGTGTAGTATGCACAGTTTCTACAGTATGTGCTGTTGCACATTAGCACGTTGTCATCGACCGCCCTTGCAAGAACAGTATGTTTGGATAATATAATTTTGTGAGGTACCGCTCAGAGCTTAAAGATGCCACTTGAAAGTCTCAACGGTTCCTTAGTTTAGTAGAGTGAGAAATGTCCTCACAGTTCCTTTAGGGAGACCCCTCCCTTGGCAGAGAGAGAGGTCGTGCAGTGAGCATTCAATTGAAAGTTCTTGTCACCCCCAGGAGAAAATGTTTCCTCCCTTATGGGTTTAAAGCAAAAAATAGGTCACGTAAATATTTAATATTCATCTCTTGTGTCAAGGGGAGGCGTTGGGTCGATGGAATTCGCTTTTATAAATTTGAACAGATGACTTGATACGCTCTTCTGATGCTGTGAAATCGATATATCTACCCTTTTATCTTGTGCGGCGTGTATAATATTACACATAACGATAAAAGTGCTCTTTTTTCATTAGAATTTAGGAATCTTTATCACTGTTTAGAAATTAATTTGTGAAGTGCCCAGGCTTACATGATACGCTCACTATTAAAGGGGAACAAAGGCCACTTAACTGAAATGTTCGGCCCAGCTAACTTCATTTGCTTTGCATTCCTCGACTATAAAATTGTTTGCACGACTTAACTAATTAGTGGTACTTACGAATGTTGTTGCCGTGGATCGTAAGTTGACATTCCCACACGCAATCTTGTTGCTATGTGCGGTAAGTGTTTCCGTGCGGTTATGAATTTACTTTCGGCACATCATAATACAAGCCTTTATGGACAAGGCCCCCCAGGACAAATATTAGGTTCGCATAACAGCAAACACATGCGAATCACTTTCTGAAATAAACATCTAACTTCAAGAATGTATATACATAATATTTTCAGGTAATATCACAATTAATATAATTAAATTGATATAAATAGGCCTAATCGTGCAAAAAATAGCATGCAATAAATAGGCCTACTCGTGCCGTAAGCGCATAACGGATCTCGGAAATTGAAAAAAAAAAACTTTCCTCGATCCGTATGCATCGCTTATGACACTTATATCGCAATGTACTATTGAATGACAGATTTTTAATCTTCAAAATTTCATGTGTTGTGACTTAGATTAGGCCGTAGTTCTGAGAGTTTGTAGAATGTAAAAATGCGAATAATCCAAAACATTTACCGGACCATATGTAACAGCAGAGGTACAGTCTCTTCAAGTCGGCTGGGTGGCACACTCGATATGACTCTGGCTTTCTATGCCTAAAGTCGCTGATTTGATCCTGGCCAAGGTCGATGACATTTGCTTGTGCAGAGATGTAACAATCCCTTGACTGTAGATTTACAGGCATATAAACTAACTCCTGCGGGACAAAATTCTAGCGTACCCGCTACGGCCCAAGTAATAGTAACCTTTTTAAATAACGATAGTCTGAGACAGTTTCGTTTTGCTATAGGCCTACTTATGGGTTTCGTGGTTTTAGACCCCCCCAACACACACACATATCTTGTTTTCTTGATCACATAACTGATTTTACATTGTGGAAAATAAAAAATTCGTCAACTCACAAAGCAAAAATTAATTTTAATATAATCTAATTAATATAAAGAATTTATGTAGGCTACAATATTCTTCAGTCATATCTAGGCCTACATTGTGACACTTAAAAACAATCTTGAGGTAGAACGAAATTCTGCATAATGTGGAATGTCTGGGAATGAGTTGAAATCTAGTCATGCCAAAATATACAATTTTTTTCTGTAATCAGGTAACATTAATTATTTTCTCGTACTTGATTTGATTAGCCTAAGGAACGTTATATGATCCTTCATTAACAACTTCTTAACATTATTAGGATTTAGCTACAGTATTTTTCAAATGAGAAGCCAATTCCTTCACCGCCAATCACGTGTACGAGCTAATGAGGTGCCGCTATCAGTAAGGGTCTTCCCTCCGTCTCGCCGTCTCTGATTGGACCGCGTATCTAAGCAGGAGAAGGAAGAAACGGCTTGTCATCTGCAAAACACTTTAATGCTATAGTTTCTGTTAACCTAAAATGCTTGCGAAAGAGTATATTATCTACGATGACGTGTTTAGGTGGTCACCATAAATGATTAATTTTCATAGCGTTTTCTTTTCATTTTGTTGGTTATTTCGCTTTATCAAAGTTAGTAATAACTTGCGAAAGCATTTACATGTTATCTTGTGAAAAACTTATGTCATATCTTTTGTTATTTAGGTTATAATTGTATGAAATGTTAAAGCATAATACATTTATCTTAGAATTACTAGACAAGCCTTATTTTTAGTCTGTTTAACCTATTTAGAATGTTTACTTCTAATGTGTTTTAATTATACGTAAATGCATGTCTTCTATTGCGCTCAAAATGAAGACAATAGAGGACATCCTAGACTGATATTTCAAGAAATTCTTGAGCTGTCTCCTGGCAGGTGATGAACGCATCTTTCTTCACTCGGACAAGATGGGTAGTTGTGGAAGGATTGGAAATATGTTCGAGGCCTTGTTGGGACAGAATTCACTACTTTACGCCCTTCAGGGGTTTTCGTTCTCCTTATCCTGACCCCTCCTGCATACCATTCGCGTTTGCAAACTCATTTGCCAATTGGCAAGAATACAGATTCCCAAAATTTCAATGTAGTCCTTCGCCTTGGTAAGAGATGGCGGTGATATACTCCAAACCGAAGAACACGTTACAAAAAACGTGCAGTTTTTATTCTCGTAAGATTCATCAATGAGAACAGTGTTCGCTACAGTAATAAATAAAACACTAGCGACACAATCGAGATTAATGGGGACTGCAGTGGCGGACGCAGTGGGGGGGATAGGGGGAAAATACCCCCCTCCCTCCGAAATTTGAAAAAAGGCTATATATATGCACTCTAAGTGGCCAGTTTTATAAACTAGTGAGTTAATTAATTTTTTTTTAGTATTCTTTCTACCTATTCAAATCCCCCCCGAAAAAAATCTGGGTCCGCCACTGGGGGAGTGTGCATTATTTTGTAATCCCGTGCTTCGGCTAGACAACTACTTTCTTATCCACACAAAACTGTGAAGAAAAACAAGAGAAAGTCGTTGCCAATCTATGTGTCACATCCCCCAAAACGTACCTAACCCAAATACAAAATTATTTTCGTGCGATGTTCCTTTACAAGAGGTCGTATTACAAAGAACGCGTATTCATAGTGCATGGCTTATAACTACCTTTCAGAGAATTTTTTCTGAAGAAATGTTTCAAATAAAAGTTTTAGCTCTTGATATAAGCATCCCATGTACAAAATTTAAATAAAATCGTTCCTTTAAAGTAAGAGAGAGTTGTCGCCAATCATTTTGTCGCATCCTCAGAAGATCTTTTCTTTCTTTCTTTCTTTCTCGTAGTTTTACCTCCCTCCTTTTTTTTTTAAGGATTTAAGCGACCCAAGCCGCCCGGGCCTTACAGGGCCGCGACCTGTCGGGAGAGGGATTATCTTTGGATCACATACATACTTTTTTGACCAGACAAGGACATGGAGGGCCTCCCCGGATGAGTGATCAGCCCAATGCCGGGGCCACCTCCGAGACAACGCGAACACATAGGACGATACACACCATTCACACACACACTCACTCACTCAGAACAAGGCGAGGATGGGGATGAAGATGATAATGACGGCCAGATGATATCCGGGGACCACAAGGGCCTAAAGTTACCCGACATTTATCTCAAAGGTGAGGGAAAACGCCGGAAAAAACCTCACCTAGGTAACTTGTCCCCGACCAGGAATCGAACTCGGGCCCGCTGCGTGAGAGAGAGGGTTGGACGCATCCCCTGAGCCACAGCGGTGGACTCCTCAGAAGATACCTAACTCAAATACAAAATTTTGTTTTCATATGATTTTCCATTCTGTTCACAGACTCACAGGTACACACACTGACTGATATGGTTCCGAAAATAGTATTCTTGGATTCAAGTTACCTCAAATTGTGTATTTATGTTACAAACTCAACTTCGAATTCGGGGTCGAAAACAATAATGCAGCTATCTGTAGTACTTAATGGTACTGGAAGAGGAAGTAAAGAAGCAGAGAATTACCAAGTATTGAACGAATATAGCAATGGTTAGACGATTAGGCTTTTACCGTTGACTCAAATAATATTGTATCTTATTATATTGTATTGTACCATTTAGAGTTCGGATGTTTATGAAATGTCATATTTTGATCCTGACCTCCATTCTCGCCGAAAACACAAATTAAACATGAATTACACATTTGTTATCGTAATCGGACCGTTTTTATTTTGCATATAAAGTCATATTTTGGTCATTTCCATAGTCTTATCTTATTTCGATCATATTCGTAATTTAACGTCATATTTCAGTTATAAATTCGATAAAAGAGCACAATTATGCAGTATGTGCACTAAATTGTCGACTTAATTTTTTTTCCCCGAAAAAGAGTCACGAATATTTTGGCTTTACTTGAACTGAAATGTGTAGGGACAATAGCAAGTAATTTCACAATTTCCTCTTCCTCCTTGTTGCTAACAACTTCCAATATACATGTTTCTAAAAGATTTTCAGTTCACAGTTACAGTGATAAAGTTTTAAATTGGAACATTTATTTTTTGATAATACATTCTTTTATGAAGGGATATTTCGGATTTTTTGGTCATATTTTGACATCTTAAGGTCATATTTAGTCATTTTTGTCATATTTACAGTCAAATTTTCCACTTCTTAGGTCGTCAACATCCGAACCCTAGTAATATTACTGTTGTTTTGTATTCTCCTTGTCTTGTGCATAGGAAAAGCACGAATGGCCACATAGGCCCGTGCGCTGGATTTATTCCATTGAAATTTTTTTTTAGTGTGTATTTAGCTCGAGTTATATTTTGTTTTATATATTTGTAATTAATTCTGAATTAATTTTCCAATTTAAATAACTGAACTGAACTCGAACACGAGCACTTGCTCATTCGGGTAGTTTTGATGTATCTCTCTCGTGTTTCAATTGAAAAATTGGAATATATATATAGTTTTTGAAATATGCAATATATACGATTTTATTTGTGATAATGGGGTCATTCTTCCGATTGTGGAAAATTTCGTGTCCCAACCTTGCCAGTCTCGTAAATTAGAAATTTCCTCCCTTTTTACTATTTACTCGTATGTAATCATCATTTATCTAGTTAAAATATAAAGAAGTATATTTTTATTCTGATATATTGTGGTATTTAATAGCTTGAAATGTTGACAGGAACTACAAATTACCCATGAAATCAATGTCCCAGCTCGAAGTATTGCATGTACGAAAGCTAAGAAATTGACCGAGAAGTCTTCTAAAAAAATTGTAAATACAGGAACTGCAGAAGGTATTCTTAATCTCATTGATGATATTACGATAATTATTTTATTCTTATTTGTACTGTGTTATTTATTTTTATTTAAGTGCTTAACTGAGTGTCCCTGCATTACGCCAGTCAACACCGTAACGCACGTAGAAATTAAATTTTCGCCAACTATGCTATTGCGGCATTACCTACGGCCATAAGTTAATTGGGAAGAACGATGGCAACAATGTGGCAACCACAAAAGTATTCCTTGTGTGATTGTAGGAAGCGTAAGAGGAAAAAACCAGATTTTTCAGGAAAGTACCTTAATTGCATGTCAACACCGTAACGTAGAAAAAAGTGTGATTTTGTGGTTTTATAAATATTTTTAGTCTAACAAAGAATTTTTGGCTGTATTTGAAGATAAAGCATGTTATGAATCGTCGTTTTTTTCAGTCTTAACTTCGAAAACTTATGAACAAAAAAAAAAATGTCAACTCCGTAACGGTCAACTCCGTCACGAAGAAATTATTTACAGTGTTGAACACTGTTACAGTGGTGACTTGATTGGCTTGCATATGTTTAATTTAATTTTAATTTAGCTTATTAATTGTATTTACCTCATTATATGAATACATTATCGAAAACATGTCCACATCTTGAAATGAATGTCCACACCATAACGCAAGTGTCCACACCGTAACGCTGTCTCCACCCCATAACAATAAGTAAAATGGCAGTAAAATGGCAATAGTTAGCACTAATTTTTAAATTTCTTTTTCTTAATGAGGAGGCATTTATGCACTCTATTCTTAGCATGCATGGGATATGAAAATAAATATTTTACATTAAAAAGTCTGACCATAGTAACAAAATTTAGCATTAAAAAATCTCGATTCTATATTCTAAATTAAAAGTTTTTTTGTTTTGTTTTTTGTCCATTATAGTAAATATTTGAGATAAAATTGATACAAGGTGAATCGCAAGCCGATGACCTATAGAAACAATTAATAAAAATTCTTTTATATTTCAAATAATTGTTAATATTAGGACCGGAAAACGCTCCGTTACGGAGTTGACTGATATTTGGACCTACTGATATTAAAAAAATTATATCTAATTTAGTGATTAACATTGAGCTCGGCCAATTCACTGGGAATAGGTTAACATCATAATAAACGAGATGACATCAATAAAACACAGTTTTGTGACAATTTTAATTCCAGCTTAACAGTGGATGAAAATCACCACAATCGTGAGAATGACCCAATGTTGTTTTCTCAGTGGGCTGCGACGATATCTTACAGTATAGTACAGTATAGTATGTTATTCATACTGAATATGCTACAATAGTTGAAAATTTCCTAAATATGCAGTTACATGCACAATAAAAGCCGTTCCATTTTCACCAGGATTCTTGGAATCGGGTTTAAATTAGTCGGAAACCTGAAATAATGCAAAGGGGAAAAATGACATGTCATAGAAATCTGTCCCCTAATAATAACAATAATAATAATAATAATAATAATTGATGTCGGTGAGGACAACGACGATGATACTTGTAAAGAATGTTTGTGCAGTTTTAATTAGTTTTAATTAAAGCTGGGATTTTTATGCAGTTTCGTTTGGAAAGAATGTACAGAAATATGTAGTGAAAATTAATGGAATATGTTTAAAATATTAGAAATCATAACAATATGTAATATTAGGCCTACACATTACAGCAATTTTTTATTATGTATACAGAAACAGACATGCATTAGGCCAAATATTTTAACACTGTGAAAAATTACATAGTTATCTAAGTTGTCTGGGATCATTAATTGACGTGTCAAAGAATGTTGTTATAAGCTAACAATTACATTTAAACGTTATATGATGTAACTGAGGCAAATTTTAGGAAACTGATCTTTTTCTGAGGAAATCTCCGTAGGAAATAAAAAAATATGTCCATTGCTTTATAATTAGATCTACTTCGAAATGTTGAATATTCAGGATATATTTTGGAAATCTCCATTGTCCTTCAGCCATTTGTAAATATGTGTCTAAAGAGGCAACAACCTCTGAAGAGATTCAGTAAAAGCTGTCCTCAACTTAAGCCGCTCCTATGGGGTCAGGGTTTGTCTTATACTAAGTTACTAATACTTATAGAGAGTTATACTATAGGTGGTGAAGGGCAAATAAGGATATCTTTATTTGTTGTGGCCATTCTCTTAAAGAGTTGACATCTTAATTTACCTACTGTGGCAAGTGACAATAGGCTGAGCTTCTGTTTTGAATTCCAACAAAACAATGTATACATATAAAATAATAAGAAAATGATTAAATATGTAATTTTATATAGTGTCATAAGATATATAAAATGTCACGTCTCTACAATATCATCATATGGTGTACCATGGACATTTATGACTTTCCAAAGTCTAAATCAGTGGTATTCAAACCGCGTCCCGGAGGCCGCATGTGGTCCGTGGTTTAACTTTTGACGGCCTGCAAACAAATACTAATTTTAATTGCATTGTCAATACTGACAATTTTGTGACAAAGAAAAAGTATCAGGTCTCACGTTTAATTAAAGAATGTTACTGTGCTTTGTGTTTTTCATTAACTTTGCAAAGTGGAAGACAACACTTAAAACACACATTAGAATGTTAAGTAATCTATAAGTAATCATATTGTATATAATTTATATATTTATGTTAATTAAATGTCAAGTTATTAATAGGCCTAATCAATGCGGCCCGCTAGCCTTTCACCAAAAAGAAAATTACCCTTTAGTTAAAAGTGGTTGAAGGTCTGAAGGTACAGAGTAAAATATATAACAACATAGAAATTTTAGCTCCAATTATAATGTTCTGGAACGTTTTGTTTATCCTACCATTATCTTATATTTTTGCGTAAACAAAATGCTGGTTTATCATATCTGTTCTTAAATTACATCTCAAATTGAGAACGAATATACTTAGATAGTAGAACAGATACTGATGTGTATTATTTAATGCATTGCCTTTTAAAGGGTCACCATGCACACAGTGAGATGAGTTTCTAGTGTTCCTAGAATATTTTGGATTTAATCTGTATACAGCGCACGTATACATTAAAAGTATTAATGTGAAAAAATTCTAGCAGTAGTTTCGCTCAGTTTTATATTCCATTTTACTGTCGTACAGTAAGTATAGACTATGAGAAGCTCAGCCTTGTCCTAAATTTTTGAGAGGCATTCTCCGTGGAAAATAACTGGCATTTAACCGGCCCTTCAAAATATCAGCAAGTAAACTGCCAAAATCGCGTCGGTATTGAACAATAATTAGAAACATCTTTCCGAATTTAAAAATGTAGCTCGGCTATTTTAACCAAGGCCTTCCCGGTTTTCTGAAGCATTCACAGCATACCAAACTAATATGCTAGAGTAGTCCATGGTCAGTGCTTCCCTATTTCTCAATGAAATCTTGTTCATAATCACACCGTAGCAGTGAAATACATAATGTAAACAGTTGACAGAGAGAGAGAGAGAGAGAGAGAGAGAGAGAGAGAGAGAGAGAGAGGGAGAGAGAGAGAGAGAGAGAGAGAGAGAGAGAGGAGAAAGACAGAGAGATGTAGAGAGAGAGACAGCGAGAGAGAGAGAGGAGAAAGACAGAGAGAGGTAGAAAGAGAGACAGCGAGAGAGAGAGAGAGAGAGAGAGAGAGAGAGGGGAGAAAGACAGAGAGAGGTAGAGAGTCGTGGTATCAGTCATGATTTAATATATTACTATGACATGGGCTGTTAAGAATTAAGGATGAAAGAAAGTCGGCCACGACCTATTTCAAGTCATGTGTTTACATTTGGTGGTCAGTCGTTCTGCCCAATGTACTGGCAGCTGAAATCTTTAAACAGATCATGTGTAATTTTTTCATGAGACATTTTAATATGACATGCCACTGAAATTCCTTACACGTTTGTCGTCTGTTCTGAAGAACTGCAGCATAATTTATTAGCCTCTTCGTAGTTTTTTTCACTATGAATATTATTAAAAATTACAATTTGAATCATATCTCTTAATATTATTTTTTGCACGACGTAACTAATTAGTGGTACTTACGAATATTGTTGCCGTGGATCGTAACTTGACATTCCCGCACGCAATCTGGTTGCCATGAAAACAAAAGAAATCTCCATGCAGTAAAAATTACAAAAAGCACAAGTGCCGTAAGTAAAATCATCATAATACAAGCCTTTATGGAAAACCAGAACCAAGGCCCCCCAGTTTGTGGCGACTTTAACAGGACAAATATTCGGTCCCCATAAACAACCAACACATGAGAATCACTTTCTGAAATATAACATCCATCTTCAATATTGTATACATAATATTTTCAGCTAATATCTCAATTAATATTAATAAATTGATATAAATATTCATCGTGCAAAAAATAGCATGCAATACTCGTGCCGTAAGCGCGAAGCGGTTCTCGGAAATTGAAAAAACTCTTTCCTCGATCCGTATGCACCGCTTACGGCACTTGTATCGCAATATACTATTTGTCTTCAGTGTCTATAGGAAGTGACATCTGAAGTCAAACTTAAATTAAGAATTGTCAACAAGACTTTGTTTCAATACAAATTAACGGCACATTAACAACAAAAAATTCTCTCAATATCATTGGTTACAGAGCGAATTGTTTACAGAACAAAATACATGAAAGTGAGATCAGAATCTTCGCCTACTTGGCACAAAATTGCAAACTTGTGGCAGTCACCTTTAAACTGACTACGAACATCAGTGACAGAGGAAGAAATTTGCTGATATCTGATATTACGTCAGCGATAATTACTATAAAATGTAAGTATACAGTCATCCTGTACCTTTAAAAAGTGCAGATTATTATTTATGTATTACAAATATCACTCCAAGCATATTTATTTCCAACTGAAATTTTCCTCAGTGACTTCAAAAATGTCTTCCGCCGTCACAGTGACGGCTACAGCAGTTAAAATAACTTAATATACAGCAGTTAAAATAACTTAATATATTTTAAACTTATAGGTTTTATTTCTTTGTGTTTTATTTACTCATTCAGCTCTATGGGTTTGAAAGCAATACTTGATTAATAAAATCATGGCATGAATATAACTTATTCTTACAACAGCAGAACAGCTTTACATACCAGAAAGGCAAGCGTCTTATTTTCTCTGCCTTTAGACTGTGCTGGATCTTAATACTTCCTTGCTTTACATTCTGACATAGAGCAAAAAGAAAGGCGACGCGCAACAGGATTGTGCTTTCAAAAGCCAGTTCAAATATAAAAGCCTAATTATAACTACAGTGAGTCCCATGCAAGAGTTGGCCAATGACGCGAGTTTCTGTGTCGCGGCGGGCACAGCTCCAACTCCCGAGCGATCGGTGAAATATCTACGCTAATAAAGACGCGATCGGCGTGTCTCGTCCTATGTGTTCGTGTTGTCTCGGAGGTGGCTCCGGCATTGGGGTGATTACTCATCCGGGGAGGCCCTCCATGTCCTTGTCTGGTCAAAAAAGTATGTATGTGATCCAAAGATAATCCCTCTTCCGACAGGTCGCGGCCCTGTAAAGCCCGGGCGGCTTGGGTCGCTTAAATCCTAAAAGGGAGACTTTAAACTACGATAAGGAAAGAAAAGAAAATATATTCGTTTATTTTTTTGTTAGCATTATGCTATAGATTGTCTATTTACAATTCTCACATGTAGGCCTACCTGTACGCCAATAATTATTTATATTTTATTTGTTTATTTGTTGTTTTATTTATGAGTGCACAACATTAGGAGTAATATACCTCCATAATGATGCATTTGAGCTAATAGATTGGCAGCTCAATGCCCAGTATCAGCTTCTTTCTACATCCTTTTTTATGATCAACTTAGCTATTGCCATCGGGCCATAGCAGAGAAACAAATATGATACATACGTCCCTACATTGAGTACATTGCATAAGTACTTGCATACAGAGTGAAGATAGTAATATCTGTACAAGTTTTACTAGCTTGTTCCTTCGCTAGAAAAAGAAAATCCAAGCACCATTTTTGTCGGAAGTGAGTACTTTACTGAGACAAAAATATTGTGTCCCTAGATTTTATATGTTTTACTTGAGTATTATCCGTACTCTTATAATTTTTTTTACGTCAGCGGACGAAAGAATAAGACATGTATTTTCACTTTGCGGGTTTTCAATAAAGTAGTTTTTGTACAAATTAAATACAAAGATAATTATGGAGACCACATATTCGGCGCAGTTTGGAAACGCCAAAACAGGTGACTTTCATCACATTGTGTAGGCTTATCTTTTTTATAGGAGTGACAGGCATCGGCGATCTGGCAGTGCACTGTTGCAATTCTGCGGGAATTCTAATTATCTGTTGAATCATTCGCTTAATCACAAAACGCCAAATAGTTTTTTTATATTTATTATAATCTTATCTGCTTTCACTCTGTATAAAGAAAGTCATGATGCGTGGACACAAACTTCATGCCAGAGGAAGGAAGTTTCTACGTAGATGGAGGGAATCCTGAAAAGCTCACACTCAGATCTGCCGTATCGGAATTTGAACCTGCGACCTCCAGAAATAGTATCCGTGGTGTTCTGCTTTAGTTTAATTAAAAAGTTTCGCAGCGTAACTAATCTAAATCGTGCTATTAAGTGAGAGAATTTTATAAAACTAACAGTTACCCTTGAAAAGCATTACGCCTACATTTAAAAAAAAAATATATATAACTTTGTTCAATTTTCCCCTCATTACCTAAATATAACTACAGTATTCCCGTGGGAGATTTTAATTAAATGGAATGCGTTTAAACAGCTGGCGTGAAGGTCGTGGAAAATTGAAATCATATTGCGTATTGTAATTAATACAAAAATATTTCTATACAAGGTTATGTGGCCATCGATTTTAAACGAGTCACTCCACAGCATAGATGAGACGAGTTATAACTTAGAACAGATTCAGTGTTGTAGTTGCCGACCAAAGTCATAACGTAATTACTTCAGCAGGCTTAATTTCAGTAGCTGAAGTGAAAAATTTAACACTTCAAGTTATTTCTGGATTTTCTTTACGATTGTTTCGAAAGGAATGATAAAAAAGGGAGCAGAGATTTAAACAATGTTTTGAGCTGCCATTATGACAATACATATTCTTATGGCT
This sequence comes from Ectobius pallidus, assembly GCA_964059195.1. NCBI lineage: Eukaryota > Metazoa > Arthropoda > Insecta > Blattodea > Ectobiidae > Ectobius > Ectobius pallidus. The sequence continues at coordinate 38,467,897 of CAXKWD010000010.1, read as the reverse complement.
TGATGGTGAGGAGGTACGATGGAAAAAGGGCGAAGGGAAGGCCTTCCAAACCCAAGTCTTGTAAGCTAGTCTTTAGTTTAAACTGTAGTTTACTGATCTTGTTCCAAACCCTCTTTGACTAAATCTTTTGAAATTTTAACTGTAAATAGAGGCTGGATGTACTCGTTCTTCTGTTCTTGTGTGTAGCTATCATTATATTTTTAATTTGCTGAAAGACAGTTTGGAAGTGAAATTGTAAATTAAGACTAGTTTTGGGCATAGCCTATTGTACTTAAAGACGGGCATCCAGACAACCACTGACTGTTCGTTTACAGATAGCCTAATGAATAAGATATTTAGATTAATCGAAATAATAAATATGTGACGGGTTTACATCATATTTGTGTATTTAATTTCCTTAACTACATAACTAAGCCCGGAAGTTAACGCTTTCTCAAAGAAAAAATATGCATGCAAATATGCTCTACAATTTGTAAAATATGCTCCAAATCCAATGACTTGTGCTCTGACATTTACTGTAACTAATTTTAATACCTTACGTTCTCTTGTTAGTTGAATTACGTTATCAATTACAAAATAAGTAGCATACATTTTAAAATTACATTACAACCTTCTTAAAAAAAATCCCTTTAGGCAGGCCTACAGGCTGAGGTAGATTTCAAAGTGCTTTTGGTTTAATTTATTATCGCTGCGCAGCACTCTTCTTTTTTAGCCTTGGCATGGCAAACCCGCAGTAATAAGAACTGAATTCGGTAAAGAAGAAGAGCCTACAATCATTTGTTTTGACAACAAGAATAGGATATAATATTCTGGGAGGCCATGCGCAAGATCAGCAATGAATAAAATTAGCAAAGCCGCTAAACAAGACAAAATTATGATATTATAATAATTCTTTTAAGTGTTATTATTTTCAAACATTAAAATCTCGCGTCATATGAGAGCTATCAAGAAACTAGTTATTGATTTGTAGAGTACTCATCAAGAGCTTTTCAACGATACCCCACAAGACGTAGTTTCAAAAATTTCGAATTTCCACCCCCTCACCCCCACCCCCACTCGTACCCCCCAAAACCCCCGAATTGTTGGTGTCACTGTGAACTCCATAGGGAGTACTCTAATTTATTCAAACAAAGTTTCCCTCTATACTTCATAGGGCCGAGATATAAATGTTTTAAAATTTCAACCCCCTCCCCCGACCACCCCCTTGGGCCAATTTTGCCCATTAACGAACTTGTCCGAACTATTGGGCCTAGAAATAACATAATAAAATTTGGTTCAAATATCTTCAAAATACGGCCGCTATCGTGTAAAGATATATATATATATATATATATATATATATATATATATATATATATATATATATAAATATCACAAATTTTTTTTTGAACGGGCGGTGGTTTCGTACTTAGGGGAGCATGAAACGAAAAGATATGAAAATTTTTTTCGAAAATCATAACATGGTATCCATTGCAATAGGTAGATTTTTCTTCGAAATCTACCTAAAAATCGGGTGCTTGGAACGCCACACGACAGAAGTGAAACTTGGGATTTTTTTAAAAAATTGGATTTTTTCAATTTTGGGTTGTCTGATTTTTTAATTTTGGGTTTTTGGACTTTTTAAATTTGGTTTGTGGATTTTTTAAATTTTGGAACTTTGAATTTATTTCATTTGGGAATTTTGGATCTTTAAATTTTGGATCTGTGAATTTTTTATTTTGGATTTTGAATTTTTAAATTTGGATTTTTATATTTTTTAAACTTTGGATTTTTTGTATTTTGTTTATTTAGTATTTTATTTATTTTGGATTTTGTGATTTTTTTAAATTTTAAATTTTTGATTATGGATCTTTGAATTTTTTTAATTTTGGATCTTTGAATTTTTTTTATTTTGGATCTTTTAATTTTGGATTTACGATTTATCATTTTGAATCTTTAGATTTTTTGAATTTGGATTTTCTATTTTTTAATTTTTAACTTTTGGATTTTTAAATTTATTATTTTTTTTATTTTGGATTTTTTATAATGGCCCTCCCACCTTTCCCCCGCTCGCTCCCGTAATTTTTTTTAAATTGTTGGATGTTTTAATTTTTATTTTTTAAAATTTGGATTTTTGGACTTCTTTAAATTTTGGATAAGCTTAATCAATAAGTTGATTGTTTTCTGTGCAGTCCGTCACTTGCAGTGACGATTTTGTTCGTAACGCTAGAGTGTAACGCAACTTTGGGTTAGCTCTCGATTTACTCCTAACGCGGCTAAAGAAATTTCACTTCAAAGAAAGTCAGTGCAACAAATTTTAGTAAATTGAAAACTAACGAAGTGAAACGTCGCTTTAATATTATACGATCAGCTCTGTGCGCAGTGAATTATTGTACTGTCGGGTTCTCAAAACATTCACTAAGCCAATTATTTGTTTTATTTACAAAAGATGTGCTCAATGTTTAAAATCTGACAAATATGCCGTTAAACTAACAAAATATGCAACAATATGCTCAATGAAGCCGTCAGTTTTCTGTTATATTTTTCATGTCTTGCACGTGTTTTAAGACTAGCATGTAATAGAGCGCATGATTAAAAATATTAGTTTTATATAGTCCCGGGCCCTATACATAATATTGCATTTCCCCTATTATTAGGCCCCTTTATGAAAGACAATTTATTCTGGAACCGTCGTTGACGTTTAAATAGAGGTTTTACTGTACTATATTATTGACTTTCGTGGAAAAAATACTGTACCATAACTTACATATGCATTAAGTGCATTGAAGAATCTCCGAAATTTAAAAACATTGTCATTTAGCTCGTCTTTAAAACTCTTCCTTCATCCTCAAATTACACTCTTGTATTGCTATTGGCCCATATAGGTTGGTGTGCGATTGAAGAGCTCGATGAAAGATTTTCTCGTGCTATATATCAGCCTAATCAATCGGCCTCGAGAGGCTATTGCCCCCTCGCCCCTGCCCTAGTTTCATGCAGTATTGGAAATCCGATATGCGAGTGTATGTGCATTGTGTTTAATTATCAGAATCTGCCTAGTACACTGACCCTAATCAGGAATGGCGGAAACTACACATAATAATCCACAGTGTCACGGTTGTCAAGGAAATGCGTCATCATGCAGTAATAAAATTATATAACATTGGGTGTGATCCAAATTCTTGATCATTATAATTGCATATTTTTACATCATAAGAGTTTTAGGGTGGCAACATCCGAATATACAAGATACTTAGCCAATTTTACAAGTTTATATGTTTTTGCTGAAATCAAGTCACTTGATAACGAACGAGTTCTTGAAAAGCGTAACTTATGACGTTGGTTTTCTGTGATCCGCATATATCTCAAGCTTCATCCTAATCCGATGGTCATTGGATTTACAGTTTGTTTTATACATTAACTGAAATAGCATCGTCAGGCATCTCAAAACTAGCACCTTCTCATAAAAATATTACTTCAAAACCCCTAGCTATGCATAAACTGTAACATTTTAGAAGTAAATTTGTATGTTTATAAGTGAAACTATCAGCTGGCCTTTAAATTTGAAATCAGTTGGAAAAATTTCCATGGGACAGCTGGTTTCCATGAATGATTTGTAACACAGGTATAAAAACCTCATATTTTACATTAAACATTGCGTATTTCTTATAACGTTTTTATGCGACACATTTATATGTCAGTGGCAGTGAAAAGGTTAAATTATTGTATGGGATTTAACATTTGAAAACTTAGCTAGTACATAGATTTTCACAGCCTGTTAGCCATTTTAAGAATATTCGGATGGTTTTAGCGACCTTGGTTATATTCGATCAAATTTCTTAACGTGTATAAACTAAAATTTCAACAGTAGACCTACTAACTTTCCGTTCACGACCCATCTAGCGTACAATCTTGGTTAGCGTCTCTGGCTACAGATCCGTCGGCCCGGGTTCGGTCCCCGGTACCTCCTCGGAGTTTTCTGAGGTAGGGAATTCTGGAACGGGGTGCACTCAGCCTCGTGATTCAAATTGAAGAGTTACTTGATAGAGAAGTAGCGGCTCCGGTCATGGAAACCATTAACGGCCGTGGGTGTCGGCATGCTGACCACATGCCCCCCAATCCTGCCATCTGCCCTCTGCCTATGGTAGATGTCGCAGCGGTCGGGTGTAGACCTTATCCCTTCATGGATGTAGCGCTACGGAGTTTAGTTTAGTTTAAGTACGGAAGTATTACATTCGACCCTATAATTTGATACTGAACTTTCACAACAACAAAAATACCAGTCTTAAGATCCAAATACAAAAAGAAAACCTAAAATAGTCTGTCCATTACATTGTATACAGTTTTTTCTGTAATCCATCAATTAGATAAGTGAATTCTGCATTTTTTTATTACGATAAACCCAAACTCATATGAGACCATATCCTATGCAATTTATATATTATTGATTTATTGATAGTTGAATATTAATTCTACGGTAGGATGATCTTAGAGAAGTGTGTGTCAAATCTTAGGTTTCTGAGCATGTACCCATCTCTTGTCATAAATATTTAAATCTATTATTACCCCCTTAGGGGTTGAATTTATAAATTATTCTGTACATTATGAAATAACACGACACATCAAATTTCATAGCCTATTTATAGCTTCAGCGGTTTCGGATCAGCGATGATGAATCATTCAGGACAAATCATTAGTTTTATAATCATATATGAAATAAAACTACCGACCAAATTTCATATTTATAACTTATAACACATATTATAACATTTATAACATAGTAATTATAAAGGATATATATAGGCCAATATGCGTATGTATGTGTGAGTATACATTGATGATCAACCAGCAAAGATATTGCGAAAGTTACAATAACTTACTTTTAATCTGTTACTGAGTGACGAGCAGGTACTGTATATTAAAACCAATTTACTTTACCTTAGCTTCATCTTATTAATGAGTTGCCAGCAATTATAATGTTAAAACAGAGCTATAGAAACTTGATTTTATCAATTAATTTATGAGTCACCGGCAAGCATGTTCAAACAAATGACAGTAAATAGACTATATTTCCTTTATTAGTAATGAGTTATAATATTAAGACAAAATTACTTTGCGGTAACTTGTTTCCATTTGTTTTTTGTCACAAAGAGTTATGGGCTTTTTAAACAGTTAAGAGTTATTGTTTTGTCAGCTTCTTATGAGTCATCAAAACAGCAAAACAAAGTTACTTTACGGTAAATATATTTTATTTATGAATTACAAGCAATCCCTATAATATAAAGCCACATGGCTGACTGACTCACTCATTCACTGACATTAATGTTTGCCCACTTCCAGATGAGCTAGAAACTTGAAATTTGGTACACATTAGGCTGTAAACCACAGGAAAATTCCAAAAAGTTATTATTATTTTTTTTTTTTTTAATTTTTAGCCCTAAAAACCCCCGAAAAAGGGCTTGGTTCAAACAGTGTTCACATAGAGCTCTGAAAGGTAATAGCCAATACAGCAGACTAAATACATGCACTCTATCTCCCATAGATCTTTTAAAAAATCTTTCCTGAGAACCTCATCGGGGGTTTGGGGGTGGAGCCCCCAATGAGCGAAGCGAGTTATATTATAAAATTTGCAATACATTTTTTATTTAATAGTAACCAGGCTTGTTAATTAAAAAATGTGCACCTCACGAGCAGGAGAAAGCAAGTTGAAAATTCTACTTATTCAGTTCCACAATTTTTTGCCCACACATGCATTAATAAAAAAAAATTGAACTTTTAAAATGACAAGTTACTCGTATTTTTCACCCTGATCCTGCAAATTGACTACGAAAAATCGCAATTCGTCTACATATAAAACATTATAGCTGTTTAATTGAAAAATTGGGTACTGTGACTTATACGTAACTATAGATTGTCCCAGCCTTAAAAGACAGTATTGAGTTAAATGTAGTATTTGCATCTCACTTGCACTCGTACGTTCTGCAATTAGCTTCGTCCTTTTCTATCCCGACAATGTTGCCATTTTCCAAAGTGATAAATGTAATAATGTGATTGCGAGGTCTTATAGGGAATTTTCCGCCCTTTCTAATGATGTCAATTGTAAAGCCATAAATAATTGATATGAGGCCTATTTTTCATAATTACGTTATTTTGGGAGGAAGTCAATATTTTTGCACATTAATAACTTATCACGCGATAGACAGAAAACTAATAATCAAAACAAGTGAAGATTTTTTTTCTTGGACTGCCTGATGGTGAAAGAAAGTACTCCCTTTCCGTAGGCATACATTTTACATAAGAAGAAAGCTATATATTTTTTTATTAAGTGCTACCTGAAAATTCTCGGACGGCAACACAGAAAAGTTAGGCAGTGAGTAACATACTTTGGTATTGACTTTACATTGGTGACTAAGCGAGAAGAAATGTTTATAGATGTCTGAAAAAGTTTCTAAAACAAACCAGAGCTCTCTATCATGTAGCATTAATAAATTATCACAGTTTTCCCGAGCTCAGCATTCTCGCGCTCATGACTTGGTTGTTTTGAGATTTTGTGTACTCAGATGTTTATAAGACTATCGTGTCTTCTTCAGAGCTCATTGTTATATAGTAGCTGTGTAGTGAAGTTTAACTTTGTTGTGAAGTGGTTCTTGTGTTTTTTTAAATTAAATTTTATATTTATTAATATTTGACCGGGTATATTAATTATGAATAGAGGAACTAGAAATCTTAGAGTTGACAAATTGCGCAGTAAAGAGCGAAATATAGTATTAAATATACTTAATTATTTCTTGAAGAAAATGAACGTTACCCAGGCAATTAAAGAGAAAGCAGAAGCTACCGGGTGTTCAGAAAGTTTACTGTATAGAATAAGAAAAGAAAAAACGAAAGACCCTCTGAGAAGGAATAATACCACTACCTGAGGATAGTGAACAGGCCTAAAGGTATGTAATGTATTTTAACTATTACTTCCCTTTATAATTATATTCTTAAAAATTATAACACAATAATAGTAATAATAATAGCAATAATAATAATGATAATAATAATAATGATGAAAAATATTATCGAAATGAAATTTAATATTAAATTTAACATTTATAAATTATTAGCTTAAAGGACCCAGCGTCACCTGGTTTTGTATTTTACTTGTACTTCGAAGTCAATTTTGGAGGAAGCCCTTTTAATTTTCAAAATTTAGGCCCTAGAGAAAGCACAACTAGTCATACTCAAACTCAAGGATCCTATTACTTCTAAAGACCATGGATGGTGGGGTTGAGGTAAGAAGAGACAGAAATTCCTATTAGTCTTTCTTTTCTGTGTGTCAAGTCTTAAAATGAGCCAAAAGAATGTAGATTTAAACGTCATTTAATAGGGATTAAAACATTTAAGGGACTTTTTTTTCCCAAATTTAGTTTTACCTAAGTTTTTCTCCTGGTTCTGTTAGCTCTGTGTAAAGTCTGGTAAAAATTGATCAGATAATTTAGATTTAAATAACATTTATATAATAGGGGTTGCAACATTTAAGGAGTGGTTTCATCCAAATAAACTTTGGTTAACTTTTTTCTCTTGATTCAATAGGTTCTTGGTATAAAGCCTGATAAAATTGGTCAAAGGATGTAGATAAATATATATCACAAAATAGGGGTGAAAGATCTAAAATGTGGTTTGTTCCAAAATTAGTTTTCCTACCATTTTCTCCTGATTCTATACGTTCTGTGTACAAAGTCTGTTAAAAACACGTCAAGAATGTAGATCTAAATTTTGGTGGTGTAATAGGGGTAGAAACATTTAAGGGGTGGCTTCTTCCAAAATTAACTTCGCCTAATTTTTCTCTTGTTTTTATAGGGTCTGTGTGTAAAGTTTGGTAAAAATCGTTCAAAGAATGTAGACTAGTAAGAAGATCACAAAGTAGGGATTGAAAATTTCGCAAGGGGTGTTTTTTCGAGAATGATTGTCTCGTAGAATTTTTACTTGATTCCACAGGGTACATGTGTAACATTTTGTAGACATTGGTCAGAAAATGTAGATTTGTGGGCCTATAGAGCAAATATTACTCATGGGGGTTGAAAATAAGGGAAGGAGGGTGTGCCGTCGTTCTATCTGCAGGGCATGATTTACATTAATCATTATGTACAAGAAACAAATTTCGAGGTTTTCACGAGGTTTAAGAGCTTTTTCACATCATGTGCCGGGCCTTGTAATGTGAGTAGATCTGGCATCAGTGCGCTGCATAAGACCAATACTGTTTTTTAAGGTTGGGACGGTCTATAGACTGAATGTACTGCACGCTATATAAATGAAACCAACCTCCCACGCTAATTTGAAGCTCAGCTGATTGAATATAAAGCAGACATACATTCTACTCAACTGTACAATGAACTCTTGTGTTAGCATATTTTTCTCATTAATACCATATTAAATAAAAAGAAGCAAAAATTATATTCAAATATTCACGAGCTCTAATCAGTATGACGCACTTGCAAAAGAAACAGATAAAAGGACGCATTCCATCTGCTGCTGCCAAAATGGATAGCGCCGGTATGGGATGATACTTGGGAGCTCTAATTAAGCAGTGACGTAAGTTGAAATATCCAAAACGAAATATTCTGAAACCATGCATCTCTTAAATGATTTCAAACGTACAGCCCTAATTCCGGTCAGTTATTTAACTCTCCCACGCCTTCTTTGATATATTTGAATATCTAAAATTGTTTTTGCACGACGTAACTAATTAGTGGTACTCTCAAATATTGTTGCCGTGGATCGTAACTTGACATTCCCGCACGCAATCTGGTTGCTATGAAAACAAAAGAAATCTCAGTGCTGTAAAAATTACAAAAAGAACACGTGCCGTAAGCAAAACCATCATAATACAAGCCTTTATCGAATACTGGAACCAAGGCCCCCCAGTTTGTGGCGGCTTTAACAGGACAAACATTCAGTCCCCATAACAACCAACACATGCAAATCACTTTCTGAAATATAACATCTGTCTTCAATAATGTATGTATCTAATATTTTCAGCTAATACCTCAATTAATATAATTAAATTGATATAAATAATCGTCGTGCAAAAAATAACATGCAATACTCGTGCCGTAAGCGCATAACGGATTTCGGAAATTGACATAAACTCGGCGCAAGCGCCTCGTGTTTTCAAACTCTTTCCTCGATCCGTATGCACCGCTTACGGCACTAGTATCGCAATATACTATTACACCCTTCAGTTTTTTTTGTGAGTGAAGAGAAGACAATTTATTAAAATACAGTTGACATTGTGCCTTTTGATCAATTCAGTAAATATAAGCCCGAGTAGAGGTAAAAAATTAATAATTCCCCTTGAAGTTTTTCTGGCCAATAAAATGGCTTAAAAATTCAAAATAGGCCAATAAGAATCGTACTACACTGATTGTAAAATAAAGTATGTGATAGTTTCGCTTCATGCCGTGAAGCCGAGATCTCGTCCCTGCTTTCGAGAATACAAAAGAACTCCATATTGAAGACCTGACTTCTTACCATTACGTACATACATTTATTGTATTAAGTTATAATCTTTGCTTATCTATCAAAATTGAATTATTTTTCTTCGCGTAGAATTAGGCTATCTAGCCGAATACCACTTGTGTTGATTGAATGGTTCTTATTTTAAGTTAATAATAATATAAATAATAATAATAATAATAATAATAATAATAATAATGTTAGGTTCACAATGGATTATTAGTTCCACTGTCATTGGGTTCTTTCTTCACGTACATATTCAAAACAATGTCTGACTCTTTCATGAAGATTCTTAGTAAGAGTCTGTGTTTGTACACCTGTTATCATTGTAACTTATACCTGATGCAGTATGCGACTGTTATTGTTAGAGGTGTTTGTTTTTGTTGATTAGCGATAAAACGAAATGATGTATTCTGATGTCAAGATTATATTATCTTGATATATTAAGATGTTAGGTACCATTTGCGGGCAAATGCAAGCCGCGAAATAACGCGAATTTCGTAAATAAAACCACAAACGCCATAATCCGCGAAATAAAACCTATTTTTGGTATTTTTTTCATTTTCCCCATAAATCGGTACGGGTATCACATGACTCACGCAAAATGCGCGGGACGAAAATAACAGAACAGTTATTTTAAAACTGTTTTGCAAAATAACAGCTTCATGCCAACCAACTTCAGGAAGTAGTCACTGATTCTGCTCCTGGAACTGTTATTTTGTAACTGTTTCATGTAGCAATCACCGTTTCTTTATAGCTGCTTCCCGGCCTGCACATTATCTGGGTCCTCATGGGATTATTTCCTGTAACTATGCTTTGTCTTAGCACAGAAATAGAAAAATAACACCAAGGTGGCAAAACAGTTTCTTCCGCCGCAACGGAATAGCAGGTTATTTTGAAACTGTTTCGTTTGAGAAGCAGTAACAGTTGAAACAGTCACAATAAGAACAGTTTTTCCACAACTATATGCGTGTATTGTTCTGTTCCATTGTGGTAGCCAACAGCCTTTTTAACTAACTGTAGTTATTTTGCTCTAACTTCTACTTCTTGGCAACATTTTTGCGATCAACCAGAAAATTGAAACAAAAACGAAACTTTTAAAAATTGTTTCTTAACCTTTTTGAAAAAGTAGCAGAAATTTTCTTGTTCTGTTGAACACATTCCTATTTTTTTATTTTTTATTTTATCATCATTATTATTATTATATTATATTATTATTATATTATTATTATATTATATTATTATTATATTATTATTATTATTTTATTATTATTGTTATTGTTATTGTTATTGTTATTATTATTATTGTTATTGTTATTGTTAATAATAATAGGCCTAGGAGTAATAATAATAATAATAACGATAATCAAATATGCATGACGTCCTACGTCTTTAGTGTCTTTAAAAAAAAAACACACAAAACACCACCTTTTGAATTTTAAAACAACAATTCTTACAAAAAATAAAAACATTTTCAAACACCTCTAGTTATTGTTAATTCTAAACTGCTCCCCGCTCTCTTTTAGCTCTTTCACGCATAAACAATTTTAATACACAGTACAGTATAACGTGATTTCATTTTAGGAACATGTACTGCCCTTTCAGAATTTGTACAGATTTTTCCTTTTTGTGGTAACGTTCCGATATGTTTACTTGAAGCAGAAAGGAAGATGAAGAATTCTTTCCTAGATACCCACAGTTTGTGCGTCGTAATTCAGAGGGTTGTTATGTAATAATTTTAGCTTTAATGTATTTTCCAACTGGTGTCATTGGAAAGTTGGTAAATAAAAATGTTTGTAAATAGTTCAATAAAATATTTATATTGGTTCAGTATCTGGACGTATAGATAAATGCGAGCAAAATAACATGTACATTTGAGGTCTAAAGTTTACCGGATAATTTTTAATTGCTTTGTTTATAAACGAACGTCACGTGAGTTCTTAGCACTCATCTTTGTATTATCTGGTCTGCGTGACATAAAGCACGAAGATATCTCATCTTTCTTTCCTAGTTGTAGGAAACCAGCAAGGATAGTTTGCATATTGACTTTGAAAGCTGAAAGCCATGTTTGATTAGACGTAGCATACCAGTAGTATTTTGGTCCTTATTGTTACCCAAGTTTTTTCTGTCCTAATGTTTGCATTCAACCAAACTTTTCCCTGCAAAAGATAGGCCTACGATGCGCAAAGTATTCCTACCATCCGGTCCTGAGTGCTGTCAACAAATCTGTTCCAAATCTGCGGGGTTTTATCTCTAAAATAAAAAACAAAGAGTTCAATACAGTCTTTCTATTTCATAGTGTAACGCCATTGGCAAGAGATAACATTTTGAGTGAACTGTTCGGGATATTTGAGTTAACATTTAATTTCAAGTAGGCTTGCTCATGATATAAGCACTACCATGGAAACATTTTTTCTCGACAGCTGAACTCCTTATCTCAATTATTTTTATCTCGTCCCCTAGGCCGTCTCATTTTTAAATAAATGTAAGCAATTTTTCTTGCATCTGAAACGTAAAAAAATGCTATTAAAAACGGACTGAAAGTTGTCTCTAATTTCATCTTTTCAGTGTATTAACCTGAAATTCCACTTTTATGGTTGATAAACTGTCTCTTTTGCATATTTCCAGAGTTGCTGGAATCTTCTTCCCTCCAGCATCAGGGTATGTTGTACGAAGTCAACATTTAAAATTAGATCAAACTAATGTCCATTCAAAAGATGCCAATTTTTTAGGTACCGTTATAAAACATTTTATTTTTTTTCTGTATATTGTAGGTCTAAAGTTTTAGTAACTAGTATATTATTATTACTTAAGAACTATGTTAGTGTATTTGTTTGTTTATTTTTTTCTGTCTCTGGTTGAGTGTAAGAGAAGGCCTAATTATGCCAGATTAAATAATTATTATACATAATAATTAGTTGATTTAATAGCGATAACCGGCGTAAATAAGCTATATTAGCTTAGTAGCCACCTTGTCAGGTCTGATGACATTTGTGGTGGAAATAATATTTCATGTATAGAGTACTTTTATCTGGCTCTTTCTCTCAGTTTGTTAAAATTTGTCTTATGTTGTCAATGGACCCAACCAAAAAAGCAAAATAAAATGCTTAGTGTTATGTAAATGAAGACTAATCCGTTGGGATTTGGAACAAATGGATATTTTTTACTTTTACCTTCGATATTATAGTGGGCATACTGACTGCTGGATCTAATTACGAGCATTTCCACAAACTGACGTCAAGCAGTACTTGTGTGTGGTGTGGCGTGAAGTAGATTGTAGAAACCGTGCAAAATTCCTCGCGTCGCACTAATGAATTCGTCTCATATATCTCACAACAGCGATTCGTGACTCTCGAGACATTCCTTTATAGTGCAGCATCGGATTTCTGTGCTTACTTCTGTTTTTCTATTCGGAGACGTACGCAGTGCGCGAATTAACGGAGGAGAATGGGAGAAATTTCCGGCTGGTAAAGCTGTTTACCTGATAGATAGTATTTTTCCCTCCCAGGGAAAATCATTTCCCCCTCTTCGTATAACCTGTAAATACCAGTAGATTTTATTGGATTGATAAATTTCATGGCCGTTAAAGGCCAAGTTTCAATTCAGTGTGTACTTGATTATTCCGCCAATATAGGCTACCATTAACTAATGTGATTCTAGATTCTTCTAGATTTTGCTTGTAATCTGATGTGGAATATATGAAGTAAAGATGCTAGTAGCAATTTGCTATTTATTTCACATAAAAAATAGGTATTCTTCAAATCAGCATATTTCATTTTCAGCAGTAATCTAGAATCACCTATGAAATTAATTAATAATCAGTTACACATTATTCTAATTATTATTGTTCGTTATTGCCAGGATAAGTTCGAACATGGTAACAAACATAGCTGCATACCAGAAAAAAACTCTTGAAATACATTAATCAATTTTAAAATGTACAGACATTTTTTTACGATTTTACAAAAATACATAGTAAACATCTAAAAAAATAAGATAACGCTTTTGGTTTAAAATTTCTAAGAGAACCGGACACTCTTTCAGGTAATAAGTGATACAATTTTATAGTATGAGATAAAATATTCCTTTCAGGCCATACATAGTGGATTCGCTGCGAGTTACAAAGAGATGAGTGACTTGTCTTGTGTTATGGAGATGAACATCATATATACAATTGTAGTCGATTACGACTTCATATCTTAATCTTCTGCTGTTGAAGATTACATGAATTCAGTGTTAATTATTTCAAGGTTATTTACAGTTTAATTTAGATCTAAAAATAAACAGTAGTAAGCAGTTGGTTATTTATATTCTTATCACTTTTTAGCTGCTAAATATGATAATTAGGTTTTTTTTAGCATAGAAATCTAATGAGCAGAAGGAATAGAAGAGTGTGTCATTCTGACCCGGTGAGCGTCAAGTGGTAAACAGAGTTATAATATAGTCGGTGTCAGTCTGTGGAAAGATACCAAATCAAGGTCCTTTGAAGATATATGACCTAACTATTAGCATATTTAATACCTTGCTGAGCAGCTAGCAAAGTTTGCTCATTCGGTAGTTTTCCGAAATGATTGTGACTCACGACTTGTTATAAACGTAAACATCCTTACAATTACCATGCAAATGTTTTAAAGGTTTTAAACTACTACTTCATTTTTGTCATGTTGTTTATATAATTTATCCATTTTGATATTATCAATAGTGAAATTTTAATTTTAATTAAACGAACCGGTACGTTTCGACTAAAATTTTGTGTGTGTGTTTTTTTAAAATACTAACAATCATAGGCGTAACCAGGCCGACCATATGGGGGGTTTATAACATCCGGGGGGTCTAGGGGGTATGGAATACCCTCCAGGGAGAGCGGGGTTCGGGGTCCTCCCCCGGAAAATTAAAAAAATTAAGATGCACAATAACGAGTTTTAAGCTTCCCACGCTTTATACTCGTATTAAGTAATTTACAATCAGACTTAAACAATTGTACAATTTTCCTTTTTTTAATCAATGGGGGGGGGGGTTCAAACTCCCAACCCCCCCCCCCCTCGTTACGCCTCTGCTAACAGTAAACAAATTATTTTCGAATTATAAGTTACGTAATTCTGAAATGATATATCAGCTGATCAGCTACCTGCTATGTCTGCAGGGCCCGGATTTTTAGGGTTTATAATCCTGTATTTGTTTTTTTAACATCAAATTGTTTTATTTTAGGTTTTTATCATTTTCAGACAATTTTTTTTTAAGTTTCACTTTAGTAAGTACAATAAACACATTGAAACAAATGTTAATTAATTTTATGTTTATTTAAGGTTTCCATGGCTCTGTGCCACGTAACAAATGAACACTTTTTGCTTAATTTTCAACAGTTAATAGTTTAACAACACAGTTAATTTTAGAATGACCCCCAGCTCTACCACATGAACTCAACGTTTTTCAATTAATTATCCAGCTATTAGAACATGTTATTTTTGGAAAACAGGTGAATAAACTGCAATAAATTGTAATCTTCTTAAGAATGCCTTTAATTTGCTTCTAAAGAAACTGGGGATTTCGGTTCACTAATGGTTTTTTACAGGGACAACGGGGGTTACAAAATGGCAAAACTACAAACGGCAAAGCAGTACTTACCCTTACAAATGTACTGGCAACAATGAGCAAGATCAAAATGTAGGCAGGTATTCAAAAGTAATTTTTAGTAAAACAATAATTTACTTTATTATAGAACAAAACTAAACATTCGTGGTTAACTCCAAATATGTTGTTTGCCATACATTCGTAAACAGGTAGTTAACAAGTAATGTTTTAAATTCAATTTTGCTTCCAAAAGAAATTAAAGAAATAAATTAGTAACTTAAGTACATTCGCAATTGTATACACTGTCTTTAGCTTACTTGAAGACATAGTTACAATTACAGAGGTACTAATAACTCAGTTTAGATGTATAGCAGTAAGCAAAAAGGCATTTATAATAGCTTGTTTATATTCAGCCCACTTCCGCGGCAATGAGCAGGGAAGTAGTCAAATAAGTGGGCAGCGGGAGTATGTAATGACTTCACTCGTCTTGCTCCTGTTATGGCCATTGCCTATGACCTACGGTCCCTTAGTTGGCAGCTTTTGTGCGGAAGTCAAAAACAGGTAGCACAGCTGCAACTAATTCTGTCGCCCTCCATTAAGTATGAAGCGACAGTGTAAACGCTCACTGCCTCGATGCTACCACGTAAGTATTTTGGGCAGTAAATACAGCAGCGCGAGGAGCACTAACAATGGCTGAATATAAACGAAGCGTAACATTTTTCTTACGATAATACTTTCAGTGGTTCCATTTGCATTGCAGCATATACTACCGTGTTTTTTTTATTTTTTTTTTATTACAAACTGTGATGTTGTTGAGCACAAGATATAACCGGGTTTCCTACCAGAAAGTATTGTATGAAATTTAGTTCAAGTGCTAGTTATGTAATAAAAGTTGTCGCGCGGAAAGAAATTGAGTTACGTCTGCCATTGATTAGTTAGTGGACAGCCTTGTTTGAGCGTATTAAAATGATACCATGTCATGTGTCAGCGACTCGGCAATTCAGTAAATCAACCCCTACATGTGTTTAGTGACGGCTTTAAATTGCCCATAACAAGCTTTGGTATGAAGTTAACTGGCACTAGATAGTGCCATTCTCAAATGTGTGGCAATTATTTTAATGCACGTTTTCCTAGAGCTTACTCCCACAATATGTTCTTTAGAAAATCGTTTTCCCTCTGTCTAATCCCTTCACAAGATTTTCTTAATCTCTACTATATCCCAAGAGGTGCCGAGGCAACGGCACGCGTAGCATGGTACAGGTATCTGCTGGATGTAGGTGAGTTCCGAGGGGGCTCCCGGTGGGATCTGTTGACGGGGGGCCGTTGGGCATGTACATTATTTCATTACCGGAGGTTGACACAATGGGCCGAATGGCAGAAGTGTTTTGGGTCTTTCCCAACCCGCCTCCCCCCTTCAGGGGACTGATCAAAATATCTATAACTAAGATATTGTACGGCTGAAATCAGTAGTCCATTGATAGCCAACTCGGAAGCACGCCGTGCTAGTACGGTACTCGGAAGCCTATGCCGGCGAAGTACGAGTACTTAAGCAGTGGCGGCGTGTTTGTATTGGTAATCTGTAGTTGCTTTTATCATTAAAATATTAATGATAGGATATTAGAGAAGGAATAAGTCATAACTGTGAGATACATTAGTTACTATTTCTCTTCTGCATTATATTAAATAATATTTTAGACAAAACAACCCTATACACTTCGATTATAACATACAGTCATATACACTAAATGACAGCATGCATAAGTTATGCAATATCCTTTTTAATATATGAACAGTACTTCGTTAGTGAAAATGAGCAGTTTTTATGCTGGGACTGTTGACTATACAATGATAATAGTAGGCTACATATATCACTGCAAATTAAAAGAATAAGTTATAAACTGCATAAGTTAATGGATACATTTTTCAAGTAAGTATTTGATACTTTCAGTTCTTCCCGGTAGGCACTCTCGCTTTCTGACATCTTTTCGTTTTAAAGATATTCGCAGATGATAATGAAACAAATATCTGAACCCTTAATGCAACCTTTAAGTTGTGGTGACTGAAGTTAGCTCTTTGAGGGCCTTTATTACGTTTCATAGCTGTAAATAAGGCTTCACGTACATAGGTTGAACCAATCATTCTGATCATAAACAAGGAAATCTTGGCTTAAGAAATTGAATGTAGAAATCGAGCAAATTTCCTCTATTCCTGTAACTGTCAGCCAATTCAATGTTACATTTCAAGGCGATTAGCGCCAGTTTGACATATTTGGACAAATTAAATAAATGACACTACTACTACATTCCACAAAGAAGTTCGCAGTTTCTCATTCAGAACCAAAATAATTTGTTGGCGTGGAAAGCCCTTCGCTTACGAGTGCCCTTACACAACGCTGCACGGTGCTGGATAAAAGTGCTTGCACCGTGACAAGCGAGTTGGTTGACGCTACAAGAATGGTGTGACGTATATAAACAGTCAATTGAACATTGACATTGGATATGACATATATTAGTAATTCGTTTAAAAATCAACGTTTGTAATTATACTTATATATTGGTTAGCTAATTTCCTCTTTTGTTAGTGTAATTTCCTTAGGTGCTGAGGATGGCACAACTGATGTGTTGAAATGCACACCCATCTAAAGTAAATTACCGCACTTGGTTTTAAAGAGATAGACCAAGCATAACAGCAAACAACTACTTCACATAATGGACTAACCAAGAAATTTTTTATTATTTATGAACAGTATATTTTATAAAACTTCATTTTATGTACTTATATAATTGTTTTTTATTAATATTATTGACAACCTAATATGTATAAAATAATGATACATAAGATATAGCATGTGTAAATATGACATTACTTAAAAAGGGACAACACTAGGCTATATTTAAAGTGAACATAACAGCATAAAACAATTAAAGCTCTTATTTGCAAGAAGTTTTTATCTACAATAAGAAATTTGGTGTAAATATTTAAAAAATGGATTTAATTGCACATGAACTATTATTGAAAATATCATTTTGAACTATATTGTACATAGTAGGTCCCAAGAAACCAATTAAATAAGATTGCGTAGAAACTTTTTATTATGACATGTCAGTTTAAGTATACATTTTTACGTGATGAAATTACTTGCAAGGTTACCTAGTGGGTATATATATATACCAGGTTGTAACTAATGCCACCAATGGTGCATATGAGACATAGTTAACCTAATTCAGGTAAGCTAACAGCAGAACAGAATAAAAGCACACGAACTGGTTTGCACTGAATCGACACAGTATTTTTAATCAATGTACATTTATATTATTTCAATTTTCCAAACAACTTATGTTGCATAAAATAATGTGTTTTTATTCTGTTCACTGGCAGCATGTGACGTATTAGTAACTGCACATTGATGTCTACATATTCAGTAATGAGCTGACGTTTTATCAGATAAAATCGCATCCTTGTATTAATTGCAAGCATTTTATAAGGTAAAACGGTCGTGATCGGTCTAAATCCGAGGAATTGCTAAATGTTTTTGGTCAATATAAATCACGGGGTGTATGAATGGAATAGTCGATGTAACTCTTCTGCTTGTTTCGCAACTGTTCTGGGTAGATTTGAAATACATGCTGACATTAAAACTTGTTAGAACACACAGATGTAAACTGCTTCTGGAATTAGATTGTTTTGAATTTAACACTATCTTCCTAGTTACATCCTTCTGCATTTTGCTTAGTCACTGTGTTCTGAGATGGACATGATTCATTTGTACGTGCTTGCAAAATTTTTCTGGGCTTTAGGCCAGTTACCTACTATATTTAGTTAATGTTTGCCCTCTTGCTGTCCGGTATCATATATCAACTTTCCATACAGCGCTGTGCAGTATTTACATCATAACTTCATAAGTCTGCCGTTAGTGAAGATACAGATTTAATTTCTATGTGGCTAATTCTGTTTTAGTCTAGTAGTTTTAAAAGGCATTGAATTTACGAGACTTTGACAATAAATATGAGAATACGAAAGACAAATGTGACAAACACGCTTTTTGTTTCCTGAGAATATCTTAAAGTTACCATTTATCGTCGTAGGGTTTTTAATAATGTATCATCGCTGGATATTTTAGTATCTCATATTCATCCCCCGAAGAATTAAAAACTTTTTGAGTCTTCCAATTGTCATTTTGTTACTAGCATGTCACTAGACTTCATGTAGGAACTGAAGTAATCTTGTTAGGTAGTAAATAATTCGTCAGTAGTGTAGATTTCCCAATTATTAATTCTTTAATTGCTAATATATCCTTTACTACTATTGTGGAATTAGTTAATCTTTTCTTGGGTCATTAATTAGAAAACATAGACCTATCTCTATATTCATTACGGCATTAGTGTTTTTCTACAAAATCTATTTGTACGTCAGGTAAGATCATTCTCAGCCCCTTTCCTCTCAGGCAGTGATGGTATCGAGTGATCTGGATGTGATTGCTTGTAAGTCCCAAGATTTTCCGGATTACGTCAAATACGATTTTTTTGCTTAGGTCTACTGTGAAAATAGCCTACTCTTACTGCAGTTAGTGATGTTTTACGTAAAAAAGTTAGAGTTTTCTCGTTAGGCCCTCTTAGATGAGTTATTAAGATTTCAAAGAATTATTATTATTATTATTATTATTATTGTAATTATTCTTTAGGTATTTACCATTGCATCACTCAACTCACAACAATTTTTACGGGTTCATTCGTAAGAAGTAGAGAAATTGCATTATTACATATTGATTTTCAAACCTGAAAGACGCAGTATGAAGCACCGGTATCTAAATCAACATGAAAGTCAGTTGCCACAGGATGGGTGCCGGACAATGCTGGTGTATGTCTCGGTCATACATAAATGTGCCCCCTGTCTTTTAAAATTTATTTTTATCCGTTTCCGTTCCCGAGGAAAAAAATAGATCTTAGATCTTGAACGTACCTCGTATCAAAGAATTCTATTTCACAGCTCTGCTCAGTTTAAAGGGAAAATGGTTTCTACTGAAATGTACCAAAAGCAAGTATTTACGAAAGTGACATTTGCTAATAAAGGACTCGCATAAGTGATGCAATGCGCTGCTGTGCATATAATATGTCAGTGTTTTGACTCCAGTAAACACGTGTTTAAAATAGTTGGCAACAGTATACTTTGTTATCTTATAGGAAAGGGAGTGGATTATGAAATGACTTTCTTCCTTAATCCGTTGGCATTATGACAAACACATCAGTTTATGGCATAAACATCTTAACTTGGATTCTGTTTGATTATGCTGGCCAACCTGCAAATAAACATCAGCTGTTTGTTTCTTCCAATGGCACAGCATTTTTTGGGTTAGCGATTTAAAGAAACTTTGATATTTTCAATCCTTAAAGTACTGTCTCATTTACATAATACTGACCACTGGTCGATTTAGCTTTGTATATGTCAAACTGAACACAAAACCTAAGTGAGAATTTTAATTAATTATATTTACAGTAAGGTGTATTAGATATCAAAACTTTATCAAATATGTACAAAACCTTATCCCTTACTAAAATGTTTCTTGGTCCAAAACACAAATAATTATATTCATAAAATAAAAACTCAACACATGAACACATTAAAACAATGGTTGTTACAGTAAACAGGGTATTTTTAAATAACAAATTCGAAGAAACCCCGAAAAGTTCTGTGTCCTGTAATCGCGATCTTGTTAACATAATATCTGCTGTTATTTTAATGGTGATTGAATACTGCTACTTAGGCTTGTAACCGTCGCCGTTGCCAGGATCGAACTATTTAACTTGGGGGGGGGGGGAAGAAAGCCAGTTCATTGGAATTTCTGCAGGATGTGTTATATTGCTTTCTTCTTGAAGATACCGAGCACATGCCTCAGAGTAGATCATTTTATTTCCATTTGACCCTTAAATTTTAATTAAGTATACATTTTGGAGGCATTTATAGTATTTTGAAGTACCTGTGTTTGTTAGTCCGCCTGGCCTCAATCATGACAAAATTATGAACGTTAACGGAAATCTATATTCCGAATTTGTACTCTTCCACGAGTAACAGTGTTGTGTAGTAGTAAATAATGGAAACTAATAAGAGCCATGGGAATGGAAAAGATGGCAATATATCACTTATAATAATGCTTCAGAAAAATCTATTTGAAAATGTGTACTATCCTCAGCACCCGATAAAGGTTTGCCAATGTTTAAAACTTTTGTATTTCAGAATTTTAATGAAATCTTTCGAACATATAATCTACGATTTGTCGAATGGCCACTCTTCCATTTATTAAATATAAAATACCATGAATTGGTTTGAGATTAGTTACTGTATATGAGGTAAAAATGCTACAAATCATTATCTTCAGAGGAAAATGGGACCTTCTTAGTTGCTTGTTGTGCGACACCCATGAACAGTTGAAGGCTTCTTCATATAAATTAACGCATCATCAGGTGAAAGGAAGAGTCCATTATTCATAATTATTTTATTAGGGATTTAGGTTTTACTAAGACTTTCATGGTAGACAGTTTTCACTAGAAGTTAATAGATGATCATGAAAATGTGAAACTCTCAAAATCTCAACTTTCAGTGTTATTAATGTTTGAGCAGTATAGTATATTGTGACTGGAAAAAAGACTTCTGTTTTAAGAGCGATCAGGTTGGACACCACTGGTTGTAGCGGATGTTGGGACAATACTTCAATCTGGGCCGTAATCCCTCCTTCCCAGTGTTCCATTTATCACAATTAGTGTCTGACAAAGGAAAACTCCTTGCAGACTCGGACGAACTCGCAATTGGAGAAGGTCATGTGCGACTGTCAACATTCCTCGCACTGAATTACTTGGCAACGAACTTTTCAATCTGGCACTAATATTCAACTGTCACCGTCCATAGGAAAATAACTTTATGGAAAATATGCAGGTGTTAAATAATTTTTTAAGGTCTCGCTAAATATATCCTAACCATTATTTGGAAATAACTATGGTAACTTGACCAAATGACACTTCTTGTTGCAAGCAAAGTGATTTTACCAGAGGTTGCCATAAGGGATTGTCTTCAATAGATTGTCCCGAGAAGTGCAGCATTTCTCTCTTCAGTGATGAAACTTCACAAAATTACTATTTACCTCTGTCTGCTCTCATTCACTGAACGTTTGATTTCGTGTTTATTTCCACTTTGCGCAGTGTGCTTCCAGAGTTTACTTGGTGTTAAGCACAACTCAATATGTAGGTTAAATTGTTTCCATCTGTTTTCAGAGGTGATCCATTGGTGGTGAGTGTTATTGCAAGTTCCATGTTATTCTCCCTTCTACCTTGATCGATTCAACATTCTTTTTCATCCAGTCCCAGAAATAAAACCATGATCTCCGCACTTTTTATTTTAGAGCTTCCTTGACTATTTATTTTCAGTATATTGCACTGTCTACATTGTCAGCCCGTTTATCCGGGTTTCTTCCCTTGTCTACTGATTTGTTTTCAGTGCGAATCCTGTTTTGTTTCCTACAGGTTTCTTCTACTATCTAGTGGATTTTTCAGTGCGTCCTCATTTGTAAAATTAATTTATGTACCGGTACTTTTTTTTTCTAACGTTTTAACCCAAAGACATCAACTCAAAGACATCAAGACAGTTTATCTGTCTAACTTTAGAATCATATTATCATGTGTATATTGTCCAAAAGATCTTCAATACCGACTGTTTAGTTTTTTTAGGAATTATCTTTCTGAGCTAAGATAAAAATCACTTATTAAAGAGAAGCTATATCTTCAGAGCACCAAGTTTTTCGGGGGGTTAAAACTACCGCTTCATAATTTTATTATAACGACTATTCCAATCATACACCGCATGTTTGATATTGACCAATAACGTTTAGAAATTTCTCAGATATAGACCAATCACGACCGTTTATCTCATAATATGCTTCCTCGGATCGCAAAAATTAAATTTTATCTGATAAACCGTCAGCTCTTTACTGGACACTATTTTATACAACGTAACTTGTTTGGAAATTGAAATAATATACATGTCCATTGATTAAAAAAACACAATATTGATTCGGTGCAAGCCATTTCGTGTGTTTTTACAGCGTTTTGGTGTAAGGAACTACGACGACACTCTCCATGTTGTGGTACGCACTAATGGTAGTAGCCTATTGGGAACTCGGATCGATTCATCGAATCGATTCATGAAGAATTCATTCATTTAGTTTACCGTGATCTTGGGGCTGACGGAATATTGTCAACAAAGTAAGACAATAATTATTATTTACAAAACCCGTTACATTTTATTCATGGAACAGTCTTAATAAATCCTACCCGAGATTACGAGTTTCATCAGATAAATTTGCATGAACCTATGATAAACAAATCTTGAAGTTATCGTTTCTGGTACCATTAGCTAATTATTTTGCAATACAGTACTTAATTTCTAGATCAGGCACTCCACTACCATTGCCATCACAGTTATTAGTATTCTAATAATGATAATAATATTAATAACAATAATCATAAAGTTATTTATTTATTTATTTATTGTCAAACTGAGAAAGATTATGCGAAATTCTAACACAGCCCAGAATGGGGAAAGTTTATTATTCAGGTGTTCAGGAACGAATACCATACAGAAATATAGTCGAAATTGTTTAATTTGTAAATTTAATTCCTCCGCTCGCTTCTAAATTTACAAATAACGCAATGTTAAAAAATAACTTCTGTGATATGAAATGTTGAATAAATCGATTTGTTGTGTACCTTCAGGTTCGAATTAACAATGTTCCTTGACAAACAAAGAAAATAAATCAGTTTAATCGAATGCATTTTATTTAAGTTATAGCTTTTGGCAGACAAATCGTGCTCAAAATTTTAACAAACACAAACTTTCCTTCATGTAAAGTGGTATCAAGTGAAAGACAACCCCAAGCTGTGTATCACATCCTAGAGAAGTACTTAATCCATACACGAAACATTTTCATTTTTGAGTTAACGCTGTTTACATACACGTGTAGGAAGTTGTACTTTTGGATTCCAGTGATATCAAAGCGGATATTAATGTTAGAAACTCCATATTGAAAGGATCGAACACAATACTTCCTCTATAATATCTATGGTACGGGTAAAGAAAATAATAAACAAATAAATTTCTAGCTACTTGAAGAAAGCTTTTACCGGGTTGAAGGTCAAAGGTTTTTACTACCGATTTGGTTCCGAAATATATTGAATATAGTGTGCCATTAATTTTGTTTGTTTTTTAGACGATCTGAATACCTGTAGGCCTACTCCAATAGCTTCTCTTAAGTGAGACGTCTAGGTGCAAAGCTCGATATTTCCACTTCACTAAATTTTACAGGAAACAAAAAAGAACGTGTGAAACTAATAATTTATAAGAAGGCTCTTAAAATATTTCAGGGGCCTTGAAATTGTAACAAAATGCCCATATGCGCCTGCCATTAACAAGAATTAGTTCAAATTGCCTAAAATATTAGTTTAAATATTGGAAATTTCTGTGTTTGCTTCTAAGTGTTCTATAAATATCAACATGATTTCTTTCATTTGTGCTGCTGTTATTGTGAAACATTCTATTTATCATGTTATTATTACAATATTATTACCAATTTCATGCATTATTTACTCTGAATACACTTCAACCATTTCTTAGTTACGGGTGGGACATTCTAGCAAATTATAAAAACTATTTTTGTTTATTACATATCATAAATAATAAACTAGAATTGGTTTTTCAAATCTGTAAAATTTACAATGTCTTCTCTTCCAAACTACATGCAAAGCATTATTTAAAATTTATTTAAAATATTTAAAATTTGTTTTTCAAAATCTATTACGGGTGGGACATAATTTGGACATTGATTTTAATGATGCAAAACTATGGGCGTAATTTCAGCTTTTTAACTGGGGTGGCAAGGTCTGCCGGGGGGTCTGGGGGTATGGAATTTTTTTTTTTAAATTTGGCGTTAAATGATGTAGTTTAAACATTTTTAAAACGTTTTTTACCTACCATACCAGCATAAATATTAAATACTTTATACCTATTGTTCTGTTTATTATTTATGTGCCTTGTTATACTAAAATGTTTTATTTTTAGTCACATCAACAACAAAATCGTTTGAAAAATACATACCATTTGGGAATTCTGGGTTGGCAAGCCACTCCTTGCCACCCCGTAATTACGCCGCTGTGCAAAACAAAGTTCATTTGCTGTTCTGCTATTACTGTTAGGATCTTAATGTTGTTATTAATTAGGATATGAGGGATTAAATGCAAATTATAAACTGTTTCCAGGTTGTCAGAACATTTATTTAACTCATCAGTAATAATTTAACAAAACTATCACCATTACGGGTGGGACAAAAAGTCACTTGTTTGTTATTTTAAATAGTAATTAACCATACATATTTTTTTAAGTTAATCTTATACCAAATTGTGCCTTAAGATATATATATTTTCTCAAATGAAAATGGACATAGCTGTTTACTCTTTACTACTTGGTATTAAAGAGTGTTAAAATCCTGCTAAAAATGACAAAAAAATAACTCAATGCAATAAATAAGTAAATCGACAGATTTTACACATGAAACCACTTCAGATACATCTAAGTCCTTAATATTCAGAGAATTTGAGGTTTTAAACTTATTTTTGACCACCCAATTACTGACGGTCATCACGTGACATAGGTCTGATTCAGTATTGACTGCATGAAAACGTCGCTGTTTGCACCTAGATGCCTCAAATGTCCGTGGCACAAGAGGGAACAGTTAACGCTCTTCTTTCGAGGTTGTTTGAAAGTGACAGTAAGTGCGCTTATACAATCTCAGATGCAGGACTTGACCTGACTCAATCCTGTCCCTCTCTTCTCGCGAGGCAGAAGAGATGGAATAATGAAATTCCTGTTGATGCGCACAGTTCTAATTTTAAACTCCAGCCCACACATATTTCTCGCCGAATTCCGGGACTCATCGGCGTCCAGGATCTTCATATTATGTTAATTCGATATCTAAAAGTGCACGCTTACATTTCTACATCTTCTGAAAACATCCCGAACATTTGTTCTGATATTAACGGTATGCGAATGGCAAGTTGCCTGTTACTTATTCGAATATAGAAAGCAGACCAAAATGGAAAATGTAATTTTCATTCCTGTGAGTAATTATCTGCTCTGAAGTTATGTTAGTCATTTATCACAGCTTTCATAAGCGCAGATTTCGGTAAGCTCAGAAATAAAATATCCTAACCTACCGTATATGAAACATTCGCTTTACTTTATCTATCCTAAGCATGGAGAATGCTGTTTCTCACTGCACATCCCGACACAGAGTGAGTGACCGCATTGTGGGAGAGTTCATTCAATTGTCCTAACTTCACACTACTTCACTTTACAGCCATTACAAGATAAACTTTCAGATACTGTACTTATCTCCCAGATTACTATCTGGATGATAAAAATTTTCTCTTGCCAGTGGCGGACGCAGGGGGGGGATAGGGGGGTTACATCCCCCCCCCCCCGAAATTTGAAAAAAGTACTCCAAGTGGCCAGTTTTATAAACTAATTGTATATGTAAGTTGATTAATTTTTTTTTTAGTATTCTTTCTACCTATTCAAATCCCCCCCCCCCCGAAAAAAATTTCTGCGTCCGCTACTGTCTCTTGCACTACCAAATGGATGCTGGATTGCTATCTGTAAGGCGCTGTAACATTTTATAACGTTGGTAGTAAAATTTGCGTCCAGAGATCTTTTTTAAAATTCTTTCATTGATATAGTACCAGATTTCTATAAGTCCCTAACTATAGAAAAAAATTATATTCGATAGAAAATGTGAGTTTAATTACGGAAATAAAAAATAATTGAATCATATAATAAATACATATGCACACCTTACACTAATTATTCGAAAAACAGTCTTACTTAAAACTGTACACTCGCATATACACATATAAACTGACAGATTTTAGTGGCCATAGATTATGTTTGTAGAGCCATCCTCAGAGTCCATCTTATTTGAGCAGCGTTCGCTATGTGTCACTATAACTTATGTGTGCCTTTAATACGTTGAAATTATATAATAACACACATTTTTTCAAGTAGGCCTATATTACAGTATTTTTCAAATGGGAAGCGTTTTCCCTCACTGCCAATCACGTGTACGAGCTAATGGAGCACCGCTACCAGGAAGGGTCTTCCTTCCGTCTCGCCGTCTCTGATTGGACCGCGTATCTAAGCAAAGAGAAGAACAAAACGCTTCCCATTTGAAAAATACTTGTAATTTGTGCAATTTTATATAATTCAAATGTGAATCTACAACTGTATTGTTAAGCGAGCTACTCCTTCAAAGGCCAACACCAAACGAAGATAACTAATAACAAAAACACCAATAAACATTAATAATTTACAATTTCAAATTATTGTAATTTACTCCTTCATTGACTTTCTTTGATAGAAACATGATTTTCCGCGGATAAGAACTTAAATGGATGAATTCAGAAATTTATAAATCTCTGTGAGTGTAATTATTGTGGTCATTGTTATTATTAACATATTATTCATGTAATTAAAATGCTTGTTTCTTCTTTGTTTCTTTCTTTCTTTATCGTAGTTTAACCTTTCCCTTTTAGGATTTAAGCGACCCAAGCCGCCCGGGCCTTACAGGGCCGCGACCTGTCGGGAGAGGGTTTATCTTTGGATCACATATATACTTATTTGACCAAACAAGGATATGGAGGGCCTCCCAGGATGAGTGACCAGCCCAATGTCGAGGTCACCTCCTAGACAACACGTACACATAGGACGAGACACACCATTCACACACACACACACACACTCAGAACAAGGCGAGGATGGGGATGAAGATGATAATGACGGCCAGATGATATCTGGGGACCACAAGGGCCTAAAGTTACCAGACATTTGTCTCACAGGTGAGGGAAAACCCCGGAAAAAACCTCACCTAGGTAACTTTTCCGGACCAGGAATTGAACCGCTGTGTGAGAGGAGCGAACGCATGCCCTGAGCCACAACGGTGGACTAAAAGGTTTGTCCGAAGTCCAAAGTAGAGTCGATGCATAAATAAATGCAGTAGAAAATCCTTCCTGGCAGTAAGAAAGATGAGTTCACTGACTTTAGGTTTATAAAACAGTACGTCCCTCTCGAAAGAAAGGGGCTATGAAAAATGTCGATAATGAGTTACGGCTTTGGTGAACGGCGCCTATGTTCCCCATCTAGAATTTTCGCCTTTCACCAGTTGTAACGAGATATGCTTAATATTATATTTTAATAGTTGTGCAAATGCGGGAGAATCTATTTTGTAAGTTGTGCATCGGGAGCCGAACACCTACACAGTTAAGTACAATGTACTTATGTCCTTGGCACTAACTTCTCTTTAAGGCTAGCACATGGGCTCACCTTGTTTCCTCTCCGACAATCGTGCAAAAAGAATGCTTCAGACTTTTTTTAGGTAAGGATTTTCCATTCTATGGGTCGCGACCCCACTCCAAAGTCTGAATTATTAAATCACTGATAATATTGTTTTTTATTATTATTATTATTATTATCCTAATTTATTCTCAACTTTCTGGTTTTACATGTAGTAGAAATACAGATATCATTTTCATAGCATAAATACCTAATTACATAAGAATTTAAATCTATTTTACAGGAAATACATTATGCTTGAGTAAGATAAATATCCTAATTACATTATACTGTCTAACAAATTTTCCACCTATTACCAGATTAACTACTTATCTTTAACTACTTCACAATTTTGTATCTTTAAAAACAATTATTATTATTATTATTATTGACAATCGTTCATCTTTCTGGCTGTGGGCCGTAGTCAAAAGCTTCTAACTTGCCACCAGCCACCGAAGTTTCCCACAGTGGGAACGAAACGTTTGGCAAGTTAAAAGTCGTTGACTACGGCCTACAGCCCGAAATATGAACAATTGTCAAGACCCCGGCCGTGAAAGCCTCAGAATTATTATCATCATTATTATTATTACTAAACAGAAGTAATGAAAAATTAATAAATGAAGTTAATCTGTTTTTAACAAAGTATTTCTAAGAAATATAATACAGATATCATTAGATAACTTTCCTCGGATTTTTTATTATTATGTACCTGCTAGCTATTAGCTAATAGTTCACGGATTTTAAAAATGTTGATACAGAGTTTCACCAGAACCGGACGAGTACACCATATATTAGGAAAAAGGTGCAGTATTTGTACGATCCAGACCGTACGGTTGAAAGCATTATCAATAACAGAAAATTGCGCCATTGTTTGAATTGAAATGTTAGTTACATGAACGTCTTGAAAGCTGACAGAAAATTCTCACAACGTAAAAAGTGCACGCTTCAAACTTTATTAAGCAACAATATGGTATGGAGAGCAATAATGTGATTCTCCAAAAGAGGTCTGAATTCGAAAAGGTAGTAACCGCTGGTTTAGATAGGCCTAATGTAAAACCGCATTACTCTAAAAAAGTATTGTACCTTTTAATTAATAATTTTCAGTACGCATAAAATTAGTACGAAAGGTATTATTATTATTGTTATTGTTATTATTATTTATCAAATCCCCCATTCTTCCCTCGTAAAATAGGTTGTCCCATGCGTGAAAGGGAATTATTTTCTTTCCTATTGTGAATCAAGTTGTAGAGTCATGTACCTGAAATGATCTTTGATGAAAAACTAAACTTAATTTTCCTTGGTCTTCTGTGTTTCATCTTCTTGCTTTGGTCTTCGTACTCGTATTTCTTCATTTTGCAGCGTCTTAGCTAACTTTGATTCATCTTTATAATTAAATTTTGAGGAATTTATTGAGCACCCTTTCTATGGAGTTAATGTGAACGGTCTGAACTAGGATTTTTTTTAAATACAGTGCACGCTGCTCATTGTGATCTCTTCGCGATGCAGCTAATCTGATAATATTAACCGATTGATAACAATAGCCAGAAGAATTATTTGAAGGTTATTTATTCATATACAGTACAAAGAAAGCAGAGCGAGTTTAGAAAGGGTCATGAAGCAAATATTTTATTCTAACGCACCAAGAATTAATATACAGTACTCATCTTTTCAATGTTGAAGATTGTTCATAAACTTGTGATTTTGTCCTTTTATTCACTATAAAAGCTACCGGTATCATTAAATGCTAATAGAATCGAAAGTCAATTTTAGCGATATTGAGTTCTGTATAGTCTTACCTTATCTATTCCCTCACACAATACTGTATTTTATTCTTCATTCTTCACTATCGGGACAGCTCGTCTGTGGAATTCCTTACCTGAGAATATAAAAGGCTGCCGAACACTCAGAACGTTCAAGATAAAGTTAGTTGTTCACTTGACCACCAACCATTAACATTTATATTATATACTACTTTCATGTTAAAATTGTTGCTTTTGTATTAGTTTCATTAATTTTTATTTTACTTTTCTTCCTTTCCTACCTATTATTATTTTTTTTTTAGTTTTTTTCTCACTAATTTGTTCTACTTACAATGTTGAATTTTCATTATTAGGCTATAGTTTAAAATAGTCTTAATTATAGTTTTCACCAAAATAATCTACATCTATATAGTATAATCATGTTTCTCTTTTTATTATCATTATTATGTTTTATTCTTAATTAGATTATTTGGTAAGGTTTGAATGTATCCACCTCTGGTTAGTGGAAGAGAAGGCCTTAAGGCCATAACTACACCAGAGGGAAATATAAATAAATAAATAAATAAATAAATAAATAATGCATACACAGGGCTTCCTTTCTTATCTTATTTAGCCTTACCTTACATACTATAGGTAGAGAAAGTATTATTTATTTTGTTCAAATTCAAATTTCTTGAATTAATTCACATTCCGGGGTACCCTAAGTCTTTTCTTGAATTAATTCACATTCCGAGGTCCCCTAAGTCCAAAATAAAATTTTCAGAAACATTCTTAGTCTGTCTCTGTGTGTGTGTGTGTGAACAAAATGGTTTAAAAACGAAAATTTACAGTTGGTTTAAGTATCTTCTGGGGTGTGACATGATCACATGAAGCATAAAGACTTCTCTTATTATTACAATTTACTTGAAAAAATATGGTTTTCGCAGTTTTTTTTTTCCTAAGACGAATACAACGATTTTAATTTTTGTATACTAACTCCGTATATAAAGACCTAAAACTTACTTGAAACATGTTTCGTGTAAGCTTTGCGAATGGTAGTTATAAGGTAGTTATTTATTCCACAAACTCAGGCCGTCTTGTTTCGCGTTCATTATGGCTTTGCATATTATGATTTGAGACAATTGAATGCGCACTCCTTCAAAGCAGCCACTTACACTTTTCCCGATGTATTGAGTAGTCTGTTGGATATCCTGAACATGTTGATCAGACAAAAAGCTTGACATTTAATAAATAGGCCTACCAACTGTTTTCACGTAGGTGACTGTGTGTACTAGGTGAAATTTGAAACTTATCCAAGTTATCAGATTGTGTTTCTTTTCATAGAATTTAAGCTTTCTTCCAATCTTCATAACATAAATTACATTTTGCGTAAGAGATTTCCCAGTACTCAACATAAGAATATAAGCAATGTAAACCTTCTGTTTATTTTATTGCATTATTTTAGAATACTTCCCTCTGTTCTGAGAACTCACGTAGGCTATTATAAGATTCGCTGAAATCGTTTAAAATGTCCCTCTCGTTCAGAGCCCTTTGAAAGTTATATTTCCTTTACAACTCTATTTTCGTGGCGATTTTCTTTATTCTTTTCACTGCTACTAAAGTATAAATGCTTTGCCGCAAACACTGTGTAAAAGCGGGGATGTAAGATTAGTTACGTTTTACGCAAATTCTAAAAATTGTTATTTGTCATTTATAGAAACGAGCTAATCCACTCAAATCTTCCTCGTCAATTTTAAACTTAGAGCCCACTGATGTTTTCACTTGATGACTGCCTTATTACCAATGTAAAAATTAGCTCTCAAAAGGTCAGAAACTTTATGTTGTAGGCATACCAGTGTTGCCATACGTACGACTATAGTCGTACACATACGACTATTTCATAGATTTGTACGACGTACGACGCAACCATGTGTCGTATGCCTATTCATACGACTATTTTTAATATTAGCAATTTATACTACCATTTTGTGTTTACTTTTTTTAGCAATCTACTGCAGAAATTCAATTTAGATAAACATGAAGTTTTTTTGTTTTTTCGTAGTTTATTTTGTATGTCACTAAATGAATGGCGGAATGTTATAATAGCCATTGTCAAATAAAACTCAGTCCATTTATTTATTACAGGCTTTCACGGGCCGGTGCCACACCTTGCTTAAGTTGTATTGTTATTGCTACTTCTCTCGTTATTCTTTTCCAAACATTTTATATTTTAGCCGCACGTGTGCAAAACGAAGCAATCCAAATCTCTAAAGAAATTATACCGATAATTATTTTGACCAAACATAATAATCATATTGTTACTATTAATAGCATATGTTGACACGTGCATATAAAAAGTGACTGTATTAATGACATTTAGAAATCTTACTTTCGTATGAATTGTAATTTATTAATAGTTTATTATTATTATTATTATTATTATTATTATTATTATTATTATTATTATTATTATATTTCTTCCTGCAACACCTGCAGGTTGCTGATGACAAAGAGTACCAACAACAATGAGTATATATTGTATACAGTAGGAGAGACCAATCAGCTGAGTACTAGCGGTAAACAGCAAAGTCAGCATGCGTGGGTGGAGTAGTGGCACGTTATAGAACTTACAAAAGCATATTATTATAACCACCAAGCTTGCATTTATAGAAAAACCATATCTTATTCGAAAATGCAAGGGCGCTTCGCTACGGCTGCCGCCTCCGCTTCGCGCACTTAACTATATGGTTGGTGTTATGCATTATTTAGGTTATCTGTAGACAACTTAGCTTAATGCAGAGGTGGGTATAATACAAGGCACTAGCTGCTTGTAAGAAATGGTTTTGATAGAAAGTTATCAATGGAAGTAATTCGCATTCAAATCGCACAATAAAATTGTAAAAACATACATTGTGACCGGCACACAGCGCACCTGCCATTGTAGGCTACTGAATTTGTCGACTGCTGCGAGAACCGTCTGCTATCACTATATAGGCTACAAGAAAGACAGTTGGTCATTCTGCCTCGCTCAGAAACAAAAAAACATCACACAGTCCGTGGAAATGTGAATATCGCGTGAACGGGTCCGCGCCATTGGGATTATGCCAAAATGTCTGTCAAAATGTCACTTGGCAATCATTATAATTATATTATTATTATTAGCATCATCTTCATCCTGACAATTCGCAAATTGTACGACGATTTTAACTAGCGTACAACTATTTTCAGTTGTTGGTACGACGGTTTTACTTTTCTGATCTGGCAACCCTGAGGCATACGTACGTGTGTTTTATTTAAAATACAATTTGAGCAGTAGGGATGAGAATCGATAGTTAAAGCATCGATGTATATTTTATAAAAGTCATGGTTTCAGAAAATTATGCAAAATGCATAAATAAACTGAAATATTTTAATGAAAACTTATTGATAAAAAAATCGATGTTTTGGGAAATTTTCTGTCAATACGTTATCAATGTCCGATTCGGTCTATCAATTCATTATTAATTTATCAAAATTAATGCATAAACTGTAGATATTTAAAAAATCTATGTCAGTGAGCAACATCGATGTAGCAAAAACATAGGTTGTTTTCATCGATGTAGAAAACATCGATCATCGACATGAAAACATCGGCCATCGATGCTCAACGCTATTGAGCAGTGCTTCAGATGTTTTTCTTTGGGGGGGGGGGGGCACTCACCTTTACTATGGTAGCTTCCATAAAGAAAGGTACTGCAAGATACGAAAATGTTCGGGAGCCTTACACAGAAATATTAAGAGTATTCCGGCAAATTAGCTTTCATAGTTTATATGGAAATGTAATCTAATTTTTTTTAAACTTGAAACTGTCCTTTCTTCTCTTGTCAAATAGTGATGTAAGATAAATGTTTTGTAGTTGAAATATAGTAATGTAGGGATGGGCCTGGATAGCGCAGTATGGTGCTGGCTTTTGTGCTCAAAGTCATCGGTTCGATCCCAGCCCAGGGTCGATGGTATTTATATGTGTATAAATGTGACAGGTTCATATCA
Source organism: Ectobius pallidus (assembly GCA_964059195.1). Taxonomy (NCBI): domain Eukaryota; kingdom Metazoa; phylum Arthropoda; class Insecta; order Blattodea; family Ectobiidae; genus Ectobius; species Ectobius pallidus. Next base: position 38,433,659 of record CAXKWD010000010.1, on the reverse strand, counting down.
TGTAAATTTACAGGCAAGTAAAAGAAAAACACTCCCATCGTTAAGTAGACGTATAACTATCTAACCAAAGGTGGGTAAACGATGGCATTCTTGCCTTCTCGGCAACTAACCACATTAATATTATGATCATGTATACGGTGTATTTTACACACAGTCATTAATACATTATGTTTGGGAACTGCAAATTTAGTTGCAGTAATGGAAGAATTTTACAAAGATCCAATGGTATGGCAATGATCCTGGTCCTAGGTCCTGAATGTTCCATGTTGATAAAGTATCCCATGTGCCAAGAACTATGAAAATTGTGAAATGTTGAGACCCAAACAACTTTCAAAAGTAAGAGAATAATATAGGAGAAACATTTCTTCTGACACTGGGATTTGAACCCAGGACCTTTGACTATCCGTGTCAATGCTCTACCAACTGAGCTAAGCCAGAGTTCACTTTACTGCGCCAAATGGAACCTCTCTCCTATGATTGCCCATAATGGTCTACCTCACTGACTGACAAGTTGTGTCATGTGCAGCACTGTGAGGCAGACTAATTAGTGATTTTTGTGACCGGGCTTCTACTGTTACTGTACAGTAACATTCAAGATGGACATACGCATATGCATTCATGAACCGCAGATTATTGTCACTGTTGGACATTACATGAGAATATCATGGGGAGAAAAATTCAAATCCCAGTGTCAGAGGACATAATGTCCAACAGAGACAATCTGTGGTTCATGAATGCATATGCATATATCCATCTTCAAAATTACCCTACATTTGATGGGTTGTGGAAGTGGAAAAAGCACAGCTGAAAGCTTCCGGCGATTTACTTGACTCACGCGGAATTTGAATTGATGTATCCAGGTGATGTAAGACAATTGGTAGTGAATAGACTTCGTTTACCCGAAATATGTTCTGTGGAATAGGCCTATAAGGTATAACTCTGTCATGTACACCATTGATTGCCATAACATCTTGAGGAATTACTTACTCCTACAAGATTGAACATTTTTATTTTCGTTTTTTTATATTTTCTATGAACCCTTTAAATAGGTGAAAGGATTTTTAAGATAATTTTGAAACTGGCCAAGTTAGTCAACGGTTCTTTTTAGGGGTTCAACCACAAGTTCACAAATATGTAAGTTTATGGGCCGTTTTCTCAAAAACTGAATTTTTCAAAACTATTCAAATCATAACTTACACATTTTAAAATATAATTTCATACAAATGTTCAAGGCCTTTTTATTTCATTTACAAAATGTACAAAAAAATAAACACATGTGAAATAAAAATTTTAAGTTTTCTTCAATGGGAGTCAGTGTTTGAGAGGATATTTAATATAGGCCTAGAAATTAGGGAGAATAACAGAATTGAAGATACCGCAAAATTTATTAGAGATAGAAGAAAATATTGGGAAGAACATATTGGTGGCAAGAGCTACGGAATATAGGCCCTTAGATGGAAAGAGAAAGAGGAAAGAGAGATGGGCAAACCAGAGATCTCCAAAGAGATGGGCAGATGCTTGAACGGGAAAACAACCCGGATTCATATCATAGCATCAAGGAAGAAGAAGTGTAGCTCCATTTATATTCTATCTTTAATAGAACACACACACATACATATATATGATTATATATATGTACAGCATATATAATTATACTTATATATAGCCTATATAATTAAATTATTTACAGCATATATATAATTCAAGTGTTTTAAAAAGTTTTCCTCTTTACACTACAAATATTTTAACAATTTTGCGACAGCTTGTTAATCTGAACGTTATGACAATAAAAGAAGTTTTTCAAATATGCTTCAAGTCTTGGGAATACGTTTTAAACAGAAGTTTAATACAAATATCACAACGAAAATTTTAAGAGTTCATAAGGCATGTTAATATTTATGTCTTTTTGATTGAAGAGAAGCTTTAAACACATGCAGATATAATTTCATTATAATAAGGATTATGAGAGTGGAAAAACACATTTATAAAATATTATGTATTTCTGATGATACAAGGTTTAATTTACCTTACTTTTTTAAGATTAATTGAAAAATTCATGAATGTGAAAGTAGCGGAGGTTCTTCATATTTCTTGTTATGGCGAAATACTTTTAATTTCCTTGTAATTTTAACTTATTAAACACTTAACAATTTAGCTACTTCTCTTTTTCTCTCCAGATCATTACTCTTTAAACCTTTATCAGCTCTAAGACAACAAAAATTGTCCTTTGTAGTTTTATATACGGAAAGTGAGAGACCTACATTTCAGATAAATATAAAAATAGCTACTCTGACATGGCCTCTCTGAACTTATGAGAAACAAGATAAGGCCAGTTTCCTAACTCTTGCTTTTATAACTTGAAGCAGTTAGGAAAAGCTGGACAGTTCTGGTTTTCGGTATTATAACCTAGAAAGTTTGAAGTTCGGATGGCGGCTAACGAGTCAGTTGATGCTAGCAGCTGTTCTCTGCAGTGTTTAAGATTACAATGTCCTTTTCTGGTTGTATTTATGGATTTTAAGTTAATAAGGCTACCGAACGAAATGGTATATATCATGAATAGTTCAATACAATTATTGCTATAAGGCATTCGTTGGCCTAGTATTAAATTTAACACTTCATTGCTACTAAATTGCTTATTGTATTCCGTTCTTTCTGCTGTAACTTTATGATTTTTCATTCGTTTATATAATGAATTATGTATGTTGTATGTATATGATTGTGTGAATGTTCAGATGTCTCCCATGGAGCTGAAATCATTGCTGTTTTCCACCTGAAATTGCGTTTTCAGAGCTTCAGGGAGTCTTTGTTTGTTCGTTGTTTTAAATGTTCAGCCCAAACACAAAATTAACCGTACCTCACAATTTTTTAAAAATATACTTATTTTGTCGAGAACGGATTAATGACTTAGTTTGTAATTCGAATATAGCGCCTAATTGCCATGGCAAGTTATGCATGTGTGTGAGTGAGTGAGTGAGTGTGTGAGTGTGTGAGTGAGTGAGTGTGTGAGTGAGTGAGTGAGTGAGTGAGTGAGTGAGTGAGTGAGTGAGTGAGTGAGTGAGTGAGTGAATGTGCTGTCCAATAATTTGTCCGTTTTTCTCAGATTTGCATTATACGAAATAGCAATTCTGACAAGGTTACAACTTAAGAATTAAATTGCATTTTGGCATGTGTCTAAAGAATCGAGAGTTCTGTAAAATGTCTTTAGTGTAGGCCTACTGTTCGTGGGCTAGTTTCGTAAATCTATACCCAAATTTATGGTGTACAGAATGTGTAATGCATTAATGACATTTTGCATTTTGGTAAATTGAGTTACGCAAAGCAACCTACAACACTATTTTACTTTAATTCTACAGAAGTTTTAAGTAACGTTAAAAAAGTATGTCTTTATATTTACTCGAATTGTACCCTCACTACCCGTATAAACTCATTCTACAAAGATAAAATATTATAAGAGGTTAATGTCATAGCTGAAGATATTATGGTTATCCGGTATGGTTGAACAATGCTGCATTTAGTACACGAAATTGCTAAAATTTCGGTCGACTTTCAATGTCACCTTCATTTGTTTCGCATAGGATGACGGAAATAATAAAGTGCAGCAGACTGCAAAGTTACAAGCCATTTCACTACTGTGTGCACAATTTTTTTGTTCTAAACACTGCGATAATATTCTGCTAGCATAATCTGCAGGAAGTAAAGGCCGTAAACAGAATCATCAATTTTTCTTCCTGATGTGTTGCGTCCCAAGGAATGTTACGTTCTTTTAAAAGTGCACGCTCAATTTGTCATCATTATATTAACATTTCCGGACATGGAAATGAGTAACGACGTTTCGAGTCAATAGATCCAATATACTTGTTTACGCTACATAATTGAAATCATGACATGATGAAGTAAATAAAATAGATACTTGATATCGGCAACTCAACAATATTTTATTATTCGACAAACTTCTGTCATCTTCAAGGCATCATTATATGCTAGTGTACATGTATTAATAATTAAAAATTAAAACTGTATTATCTTATATTCTTGTCACTCCTTCGGGCGTCTATTTCACGTTTTTATTGTATAAAAATTTAAAATAATAATAATAATAATAATAAATAATATAATTTACACCTTTCTTGTCCTTAATAATAACAATAATAATAACTAATAAAAATAACAAAAAATAGAAATAATAATAAAAGAGAATAAATAATAACAAATAAAAAATAATAAAATAATTGACACCTTTCTTGTCCCTGCATCCTCATGCTTGAAACTAAGAGACAGTAACCTGTTGGCAGAAGTCACTAGGCTATTTTAGAGGTTGCTAATGATCAATAGTGCCTATTCATAAAAACCTGATAAAATTTAACAATAGTCTAATTACGAAATAATTCTCTTTGAGATTAATTATTAAAATAAATTGGGTTTTATTTCTGTTAACCCTGTTCATTTCATAGTTTTGTAATTCCAGAATCGATAATTTCTATGAAACTTAAACGTGACAAATTATAAATTCACTGGTTGCTCTGCAAATACTATCTACTCCTGAACTATGTTTGATCATTTTTAAAATGTTCCATGAGCAAATGATACAGAAATGCCACCATCTGTCGAGGGGTAATGGCTTGAAAGCTCGTGGGTTTGAAGAGGTTGGCTTCTTGAGGATCCGGTCAGCAGCAGGTTTCATCGGAATCTTGTATTTGGGCTGCGTCATGTGCAAAAACTCCTACTCGTGATTCTCTCTACATTTGGGCCTCTCACACCCTCTTTGTTTTGGCTTACGTCAGAAATAATTTCGCAGTGACGCACGCTTTGCCAACATTTGACAATTTATGCGAATACTTGAAACATGAAGGAGTTGTAAATCATACCACCTAGTGTCTGTTTTAACTAACGCTTTGGGATTGAATAGGTATTTTCAATTCTATTCAAGCTGAAAGTCTATTTACTTTCAAAAGTCCAGTGCATGTAAACATTGCACTATATCATTCCCCCCGTGACGTTATTTGATTGGTAATGTGTTACGTCAGTCTTCTCTTTCCATACATTGTCCACCTGTGTTAATGACATATGATGCCAAATACTTTAAAAATACATAATTATTGCGTTGTTCAAGCTTAAAATTAATACTACACGATTATATTATTGCTGTACTGTATGGAATGAATTTCATTGCGATTATTTACTTAATCGGATTCCGCTGTACTGATAGCTCGCTTCCCAATACTTTTAGTAGATGAACCAAGAAATTGTCAATCTTGCAGTTTCCTCAATTGTAACTGTGTGGTATCTTTTTCAAAATCAATGAAAATTGTTACTGTACAGATAGGGGGGAAAAAGCGGGCCGACTCTTGTAGCTGAATATAATATAATTTGTGTTAGTATTTTATAATAATATTAATAATTCATATATTCAGTTATAAAACAATACGATTAGAAACCATATTCTGGGCTTCGAAATGGGCTAAGTCAACATTCCCTGCTATCCTGTGAATGCCGCTAGGCATGCGCAGTGGCTCATATCGGCAACTTAAATATTTTAGTCGGTCCGCTTTTTTTTCCCTACCTGTACACATTGTTTCCTTTTGTCCACTTCTAAAGGATTTCCATTCTTATATCTTATTGCGTCATTCGGACAGGATTAGTGGAACGTTCGAAATGTTGCAATGATAAATGAGTATTCCATATTGTAAGCTCAAAATTTGATTAAAACTTGAATTAAAACTTGACACCACCGACCATTAGACAGTGACTGCTGCAATAGGTTTTTTAAAAAATTGCAATCATGTCAAAAATCAGTCTCTAACATAACCATCCTCTTCATTCAAGAACATTTCACTTATACTGTACAGAGCTTTATTCAAGAGCCATTCAGTCATCCATTTCTTGAACTAACATAGCGAGCTAACGCCCTCCGTGGTTCGGATTATGCTCTTGTTGGTTACTACCAACTTCAGCTGTCGACAGTAAATAAAACGGGTTGGTAACCATCATCCACATGAAGAAGTGTAAGGTCCACAGTGCAGGAAGCCTGAAACTTACAGATGACATAAATTACAGAAAACGAAAATCGAGTAGGCTATTTTATATTGTACAGCATTGTACAGGATAAAAATCCCCTCAATGTAATGTCAGCAGGGTGATTGCACAAGACACATTGATTCGAAGAAATATAAAACATATTATAAATTATTAATACATTTTGGATCTGAATTTTTTTGAAAAGTCGGATGGGGGTTACGGATTACTGATAACCAGGCCCCGGATTCTAATGACATGTCATCTTTTTATTGATGCTGCATAGACCCTATCAAGTTGTAGATAAATCCTAATCATGGCCTCTAGATTATAGAAATACATTTTTATTTGGTCATTTTTTGTCATTTATGCGATTTTATATTTTTAGGGCATTTATTTCAATTTTAGGTCATTATTTTGTCATTTTCATGTCATTTGCTTCCTTATTTAGTCATTTCCATGTATTTACATTGAGTGTATTAACTTTATTTTCGTCGCTAGCGGTGCTGTCTTTGAAGTGTTGTTTGTTTAGTGCAAGAAGGAAAAGTTCGACGTTAAAGTATTGTCATGTCTCAGTCGGAAATGAGAATCAAAGAAACGCCAAAATTTTGTATTATATTACTATTGTTATTAGATTGACTTGGCACCTGCTTGGATTTGAGAGTGAAAACTACTGTTTATCCTCAATAAGCAACAATATAATCCGGCAGACCACAAAAGGAAAATGACTCACCAGTGCCTCATTCAGTGCCAGTATAAATTTCGGTGAGAAAGGAACATTCACAGCATTACAGTTATTTACAGTTTTTACAACTATGTAAAAATTAGTCTAAAACTTTGTGTGTAAAATAGTATTTTTTTATAAATAAAATATCAGTTTTAGGTCATTTTTTATAATTAAGTCATTTTCTTTAAAATTTAGGGTCATTTTATAGGTCATTTTTCAAAAAATTTAAGGTCATCAGAATCCGGGCCTGCTGATAACCCACCTGAGAGGTTGGCGCTTCTGCATAATTATAATGTATTTTAATAAAAAAGAATAAACATGTCAAAATGGAGTTAATCTAGTCGGCTTGTGGGAGGTACATAGTATGATATAAAATGCTTATGCTAAAATCGTAGTAGTTTTCGAACATCGGAACGTTGCCTAAAAATCGTCGTGTTCTGACCACGTAAGTCGTAAGATGACCCGTTTGTTTGTCTCTCCATTGCAGAATTTAAGTTTTATTACATAGGTTTCTTCCACTTTTAAATCATTTTATTTTCTGGTTGTAGACACGTGTTTGACAGTTTGTGTATTTTATCACGAACCGCTTCCAGTCGGTTTAAGTTCATAATTCACACTCGTATCTGGAACAGCTATCGTGTCTTTGGCCTGATTGTAGATAATGCTTATACCCATGTTCTGCTTAACTTTCATCGCTGATTCCTGTTCGGTGATAACATTGGTCAATGTAGCCTGACTGAAGTTTCATATTTTAGTAAGGTGATTAATATTAATTGACTTCGGCCTATCGTTAGCTTCCTGCATTTACAGCAGGTGTCCCAGATGACCTTGAAAATTTTCCGCGACTTCTGAAAAAAACTACTATTATCACTTTACTTTAGTATAAAATATTAATATTTTACTTCGTTACAGTTACTAACTTCATGGTATGTGAGGTCAGAAAAATTCCTAACCATGAAAAATATATTAATTGCCTTAGAAAGGTTTCCATGGCGTCTTTGATTTAGTTATTTTATAAGGATTTAGAAAGATCCCTCATAACTGCATATAAATAAATCATACCACTCATTGATAGCGCTTATTACACTCATTGATAGCCCACGTCTGTAAATTTGTAGGCATGTAAAAGAACTCCTGTGAAACAAAATTTCGACACACTGCAGTGGCTACAGGCCTGGGTAGCAGTACACATCCGTCGTTATATAACCCTAAAACCCATCATTCTAGCAATAAAAAAGTAGGCTACATGTCTGACAATTTGTGAGAAAGACCGCAATTCCACGAGAAGGTATAACAACATTATGAGGGAAGTGTTCAAGAATCTGCATAAGAATTCTGTCAATTTTAATCGTGTAATAAATTCTTTTTCATTCTAAGATATATCTAAATTAAATTCAAAATTATGTGTTTGTAAGTTGTGTGTAGTACCTAGATCTTTCAATGGGGTGGGTGGATTTGCAAGTATCCCCTTTTAGATAAAAGTAAGCGATAGGTGAAACAAAGGTTTTCCAATTCAATGCTGTAGGCTTATTTTACAGATAATTCGGCAAAAAGACACTTGACGAACATTGTGTCCCAGTTGATTACGTACTCTCACAGATGATCCAGCTTTATCCTTTTTTTAATATCAGTCTTATGTTCTTTTTTATTATCTTCGTTTTAAATTCATCACAGCTATCTTTAAATTTTTTCCCCTTTAGTCTGTCCATTTAATTTATAATAAAATTATTATATATGATTTGAGGTTTTTCTGGCGTACCAAAGGTAAAAATTCTTCTCGGGTTTGCATCAGTTGAGAACTTTGGCGTTATCCGAAGTTTCAGAGCTGACGCTGCCTGTCTTCAGGGATCAACCCGAGAAGAATTTTTACATTGTATTAAAATTGTTTATTCCTAGATCAGTTATTCCCAACCTTATACCTTGGTACCACCTAGGAATTTGTAGGAGTGTGGCATACCACGGGATATGTTCTAAATTTTTGAGGAGTCAAATGAATCCTATACACATTAATAATTTAACAGAATGTACTTATTATTAATAAATTCCAGGAAATAAATAATCCATAAAACTAGAAAATACCCGTTTATGGGTAATTATTAACAAATTAAAAAAATACAATTTTCCAGCACAAAAAACCCTTTATCAGGAGTCTTAAAAAGGAACTTGTTGCTTTTCTTTTGCTTATTTCTTATTATAACTTTTTTTACTAGGCTCGTAAGACCTTATTTTTAATTTCCACGCACAATCTGTTTCTGTAGCCTACTTGTTTTTCACATACGATAGCTCTGAAAACCCAGAACTTTGTATCGTTATTGTTGTTTTTATTATTACTATTATATTATCGATATTATTATTATTATTATTATTATTATTATTATTATTATTATTATTATTATTATTATTGAACCATTCTGCATATAATCCCAAATGATCTGTCCTGCCACCATTGTTACGCGTACCACCAGTTCGGAAACCCTGCACTAGAGAGTTAGAACAAAATATTTTTTCTCGATGTAATATTATTTTCAGTACATTTTATTCATGGTCAGATTTTAAACAGGTTATTGATCAGTGAAAGTGAGATCCTCTAAATTAGGAAGTAGCAATAGAAGCGTCTCATACCTTCGTCATATAAGGAACAAATGAGAAATAGAGCTTCCTATGGATGGCACTAATTTTATTGCGTACTTGTACTTGATGTTGTTGCGGGAATGAAATGACTGACAGTGTTACGAGAGCTGTCTTGTATTACGTGTAAAGTGTTTAAAAATACCGCACTTGCTGGCAGCCAGTTGGCACAGGCCCGGGATCCCACTCAGGTACTCGGTAAACAACATGCTTGTGCTGCCGGATGTATGACACTCACATTGAGTCAATGACTGTACATGTATTTTTGTGCTTTTCTCTGCTCGCTGAAAATTTAAAACATTCCCGTGTTTGCTTGAAAAGTCCTCGAAGATAGTTTTTTAAGCAATATATACTGTCTTACTGATAGTAAAAGTAAAGTGATCCCTATACAGGCCAAAGAGGCCCAGAGGGTTCCAGGAGGTTGAGGCTCTCAGATTTTGGACATTCGGCACGTGAAGGTGGTAAGGTTGTCAGTCTTACGCACCGGCGCCTTTACCCCCAGGCATAGGCGTACCGAGGGGGGGGGGTTGGGGGTTTGAACCCCCCCCCCATTGATTAAAAAAAGGAAAATTGTATAATTTTTTAAGTCTGCCCATAAATTACTTAATACAAGTATAAAGCGTGGGAAGCTTAAAACTCGTTATTTTGCGTCTTAATTTTTAAAATTTTCCGGGGGAAGACCCCCGGAAGCTTAAAACTCGTTATTTTGCATCTTAATTTTTAAAATTTTCCGGGGGAGGACCCCCGGACCCCCTTTTCTAGACCCCGCGGATGTTATAACCCCCCCATATGGTCGGCCTGGTTACGCCTATGCCCCCAGGATTGGTCCTGGTACTCATTTCTGTTAGAGGCTGAGTCAACCCCAGGGCCACAGTACCACCAGAAGGATTAGGCCAATTGATAAAAAAACTCCAACGACCTCATCGGGAATCGAACCCGCGACCTTCCGGATTGTAGCGCAGCGCCTCAACCACTACGCTACGGCGTACCCCGTCTTGCTGATAGTTCGCAAAAAAAAGGAATTCACTATAAAATTTCAGTTAAAGGTACTTAAGATAGAATCGTATAGAATCGTTTCACTTGTACTTCTGCAACAGTGATAATTCTCTACACAAAAATTAAAGGATGTGCGCATAGTTATTAGGATTTCTCAAGTAGCAAAAAGATCGTCATTAATATTTTCAAGCAGCTAGAGAAATCCTGTATTGTTTTGTATATTTCCGCATTTGTTCTTATTAGAAAGAAAAATAAGTTTAAAAAGAAGTATGGTATTCAGTCTTCTTTACTCCGGCGAAAAGTTTTCTTGTGCATACGGTGAATTCCTAAAAAAGGATATGCAATCTGTTGTAGCACAAGCTAGACTTGAGTGGATTTTGTATTTAAATAGTCAAGGTTCATGGATATTTTGTAAATGGGTTTCTTTGTATGAAGGAATGGGCCTTTCTGTAAGGTATTTGCTTTCTACTCCCAAGTTCGTGGCTTTGATCCCGACCCAGGTCGATGGTCGATAAATGAGACAGCCCCATGTCTGTAGACTTAGGGATGTAAAAGAACTGCGAGAGAACATTCCAGCATACCGACCACAGTTACATGCCCAAAGTTGCAACACCCAACCATCATTAACCACACCAAGCAAAATTAGACAGAAAAACACCGAACACAGATTATCTAAATCTTATTTCTGAAGTTTGTTTTTTGTCCAAAACTTGTCATGTTAGCAATATGTTAAGATTTGTCAACCGCGGCGGTGCAGAGGTATTGTGCTCATTTCTAAATACGACGTTCGTTGGTTTAACGGTAGTTGGATTTCTCAAGACGCCAAAATCCTGGGCACAAAGTTCTCCATGAGGGACTATAAACCGTGGGTCCCATTGCATGGGCCTACTGCACGATAAATCATAGAACCTCTGGGCTAAATTTCCCAGCCCTTTCATTTCGAAGTAATGCATTAGTTTCCTCTAGCTGGTGGTCGAGGCGATAGAGTTACTATCCTCTATACAGTGGTCGCCAACTTATGAAGCTTCTGAGCTACCGTACCGTTTTAAAATCCTACTGTGAGCTACCAGCCAAAAGAACTACCATCTTAAAAGAAATCTTACATTTGTTTATTGCCTAAATATGAAATCAATTTTAATTAAACTGTATATAACAAAAAGAATTTGAAATGGAATTGCACATAGAAAGAAACTGAAGTGTAATTAGTAATAAATATCAAATGTACAGGCAGAATTTTTTTTATTACACTTATTAACTTCAATGAGAAGGATGGAAAACTGTTTTGTCATCAACAAGTTTTTTTTTTAATGTTGGTGTAAATTGGTTAAATTAGGATATACAATGTGAATTAGGATAATTAAGTATACACCTAGTAAATAGACTCATTAAGGATGTGCTATGTAAAAAACATAAGTTAGGATAGCTAATATAGGACACATCATGTAAATAGATTAACTGAAGATATATAATGTAATAAAATAACTTAGGAAATAACAGGATAATTTAGGATATATCATGTAAATAGGCTAATTAAGAGTATTATGTAAATAGAGAAAATTAGGATATACTATGTAATCAGGCCAATGTAGGATATACTATGTAAATTGGTTAAATTAGGATATACAATGTGAATTAGGATAATTAAGTATACACCTAGTAAATAGACTCATTAAGGATGTGCTATGTAAAAAACATAAGTTAGGATAGCTAATATAGGACACATCATGTAAATAGATTAACTGAAGATATATAATGTAATAGAATAACTTAGGAAATAACAGGATAATTTAGGATATCATGTAAATAGGCTAATTAAGAGTATTATGTAAATAGAGAAAATTAGGATATACTATGTAATCAGGCCAATGTAGGATATACTATGTAAATTGGTTAAATTAGGATATACAATGTGAATAAGTTATAGATTATGCATGTAATATTACTACTGTAATGGGGCATGCTGATAAAGAAACGAATAAATAAAAAAAAAAAAAAAAAAAATGTTGGGAGAGTAGGTAGTAGCTGTCATTCGAATACAGTTGTCCAAGTGTTCATCAGTGAGTCTGTTTCTGTACTTATTTTTAATAAATTTCATATTGGAAAAAGAAACATCTCACAGAAAGGCTATGTAGAGCTGAACACCGCCTTCACTTTGAGAGCAATCTGGACCAAAATTAGATATTTTTCTTTAAGAACAAGAGGCCAAATATTTTTAGAGCTTGAAGAAGCGATTTTACAGATAAATCATTTTGAAAATCAATCGGTTCCAACTCCACTGCAGCACTGTCTTCTTCAAAATCAAAATTCTCCACGACACAAGTAGAGAACTCTTGACGCGATCTACCGAAAATGCGATCGACGGTTTGACGATCACTGCTCTATAGTAAAATAAGCGTAACTAAATTACTCACTCGGAGACTATACTCTATGGGCGGAGATTCAACAGTTAAGTTTTAACACACATACGCACACAAAACCTTAGTTCTGAACGATTTGAATAGGTAAATTTAAGGAAAAGCAGTATTTTCTTCTGTTTGAATTATTACTTTAAAATATATTTTGCGTATTTTCGTAAATTATATGCATACAAGCAATACGCAGTACAATGAAAATAAACGTATTTCATAAATTACAGTAACCTTAAACTTGAACAGGTTTTGCCCCTGAATCTTTCCTTGTTCCCATATTTATCTGAAGCACGGCGAAGGTCATATGGTCATGTTCATGGCTCTATTCTCTTCGCTCATAAATCCTAATAAAAGTTTTTTTTAGACGAGTTACTTCGGACTTAGATGACTCATCTTCAAACCACCCGTAGCCTACTATTTATTTTATTTCACGTCACGCCATCCATTAGGTTTTTAAAGAATGGCACGTTGAATTTATGTCAGTGTTCGGTACAACTTATGCATGCGAACTAGGACTGAAAATCGATTAAAATTTCTAATCGAGTTAACGCTTGACGTCAATCGATTAATCGACCGATTAATCGACCGATTAATCGACAAACAGGTCGGTATTTTAAACGAAACCAAAGTATAATTTAATATTGTTAACACGTTTAATAACTACTACACTACAGATAATCAGAAGAAATCCTGAATTAATGAATACCATTATTAGTTAACTAGAGAAAAAAATATATACAAAACTTACATTTCCGGTTACTTTTTCATCCAAGACTTCAGACACGGGAGTTTGTTGACTAAACTATCCTTCAGGTTTCTGAATAACGGGTATTGTTTGGACACAATAGGCTGAATGACACATGATGTGCCAAGGCCGGAGAAGCGAGAGAAAGGAGTCTGGTCATTTGACAAATTTCTCGAAAAACGTTTTTCAGAATTCGACTAAACCGATTAATTGGAAAATGTAATTGATCGACGATGAAATGTTTAATCGATTAATCGAACCGATCAATCGATTAATCGGCACAGCCCTAATGCGAACAGATGTTTTCAGTTATGAATTTAAATAAAAGTAAAACCAGGACTTCTCTGTCTGATGTTGCCTTAGAGGCTGTACTTTGAATTTCCATTGCCAAATCGATTGTACGCAATATTGGTAAATTAGTTGCGGCAAAACGATGTTAACAATCTATTTAAATTCTAAATGTACTCAAAGGCAATCACTATATGTAAAGAATAAATGGTGTGTTTATGTGTTCATAAAATTGTTATTAATAATATTGTTTTCATAAGCTGAGCGCTGGCTAGACCTGTAGAGCTTCTTCTTGGTGCTACACCGGTGCTGGCCTTCGCCATGGCAGCACCTCAGTTGGAAAGTTCTGGGCTAAACCATCTAGACTGAGAATAAATTTCGTCCAACCAGGGATTGAAGTGGATGGAAACAAAACTATGTGATTGATAGTCCAGTCGATATCACTTTTTACCTGGAAAATATTCCGAAGTTAATGAAATTTTTATAGGTTATCTGGGGGTACTCTAGGATGTCTATCCTAAGTTTTCGACCTCGAGGACCCTGTGCTAACTTGGGGGTGGGGCAAAAACCTCAAAATTGTTGAACTATTTTCAGTTTTTCGCTTCTATCTCGTAAACTAAGCATATTTTGTGCACCATAGTACAATACAAAGTTGTAGAACATTAAATTTTCTAAAATTTGGTTGATAAATCGAATTTGTAGACCCAATATTAACCGAGATACGGCCGATCAAAGTTAGACAAATTTTCGCGAAATGTAAAAACAATATCCGAAAATCGAAGGTTTTGGCCCTATAACTATTTATTACCATCATTTACATGTTAATTATGTTAATCACTCATTAATATCAACATCTTGGAACACCTATGACCCCTTTCTCCACCCCTCCCCTCCCCCAAACGTGAAGATGCCTCATTTTAATGTAAGAAATGCATTTTAAGAAACCGTCTCACACCAAAAACCCTTTCGTTGTACACACAATGTGATGTCACCGAGGGGGGGTCCGCTGACCAAGAACCTATTGTTGTGATTTGCAGTTATTTACATATTTTCGTGCCTGGTCATCACCCTACTGTGAATTCCTGTTAACCCATAATCTTGAACCTCAATAAATGTAGATCAGGTAGTGTAAAATCAATAATTAGTAATAAAGAATTAAAGTAATAGAAGTATAGAATTTATTTTAAAAAAACATAATTTAGAGCAAAATTATAATAATTAAGATAATTGCAGGTGTTAATGACGCACGTAGAAATAATTTTTAATAATTAATACATAGTATATCAGGCTACGAAAATCTGGAGCGCTTGAGGGCTGCCGGACCTTCCTCCTCCTCCTCCTCCTCCTCCTCCTCCTCCTCCTCGTCTTCGCCGTCATCGTTGTCGGGGTCCATGGACACGTCTTCCTCATGCACCTTCTTCTTTCCAATTCCAAAGGGTGCTGAGGTAGTGTCACACCCACTTATCGCATGCAGGAAAAGAATATCCTGTGGTTCGTACTTGAACGAGTGGGATGAATACAGTACAGTTGGGCTGTTACCCTTTCCACTCTTCGGGAAATAGACGTCTATTTTGGAAGAACCCAAAGCAGTGAGTAGCACCAGACGATCTATGTCTTTCCCTGTTATGATGATACTATCATATTTGTCAGCAGCTAAGACAGCAGTATCCACAATCATTACATCGGTGTCTTCTACTGCCTGCTTCACTTGGATCCCCTTGGCTTCCATTTCACTCTTCAACGTGGTCATGAAGTTCGTCTTGTTGCTATCATTGGAAAGAAATTTCGCCTGAGAAATCGTGCTAATCAAAGTTGTCTTGGAAAAGGCCAACTTTGTTGAGGAGTGCAGCAAAGAACGCCGATAACGTTCAGCTGCTTTGGTGCTTTAGTAGTTTATCCCAGAAGGATAACCATCAAAACCACTATGACATTGCTACCGAAGTGCCTTTGGACGTAATCCACGTAGTTTTGGCAGACTAAAATGTGGCTTCACTTGACTTGGTCCAAACAACCCTATGTAACAGAAACCCAACATCAATGACATTGTATTTTTTGGCGCCAAAGTCTACGTCTTCACCCACGATAGGAAGGAATGAATCGTACAGCATCTATTTTCGGCCTTTATGCATTCCTTCTTCTGCGAAGAGAGATATGGGGAAGGGGCGAGTTCATACTTGAACAAGTTCCTGAGGTCAGCCTCTGATTGTTTGGTTATGCACACTCGTTGGAATAGAGTGAGTGGGTCTACTGTGAACTTTTTGTCTTTGATTTTCAGAGAACAGGAAACAGATGCCAGAGTAACCACCTTATCCTTACTCTTCAACTTCAAGTCTTCCAAATTTCCTTTCTGCACATAGGGCCTACATTAAATTGTGTAATATTAAAGACCTCCAATAAGGGCACAAATGTTGTTTTTGTTATAATGAAATGTAGACAGTGATTTTCCTCGTGTATTGAAGGCTGAGTATTCAAAATTTCATCGAGATTCGAATAAAACTGCAGAAGTTATAAGGAAAGACTATATATATATATATATATATTTATATTTATATTATATATATATATATATATATATATATATTTATATTTATATATATAAAATAAAATATGTATGTATGTATATATATATAGCCTATATGCCTATATATAATATGTATGTATGTATATATATATGTAGCCTATATATATGTACAGTATATATAGAATTTGTAATCCTGATTCCTATAATACTGAGGGAGGGGAGGGGTGGGAAGAGGGGGTGGAGGAAGGGATCATAGATATTCCAAGATGTTGATATTAATGAGTGATTAACATAATTAACATGTAAATGATGTTAATAAATAGTTATAGGGCCAAAACCTTCGTTTTTCGGATATTTTTTTACATTTCGAGAAAATTTGTCTAACTTTGATCGGCCGTATCACGGTTAATATTGGGTCTACAAATTCGTTTTATCAACCAAATTTTATCAAATTTAATGTTCTACAACTTTGTATTGTACTCTGGTGCCCAAAATATGCTTAGTTTACGAGATATAAGCGAAAAACTGAAAAAATACACAAATTTTGAGGTTTTTGCCCCACCCCCAAGTTAGCACAGGGTCCTCGAGGTCGAAAACTTAGGATAGACATCCTAGAGTAGCCCCAAATAACCTGTAAAAATTTCATTAACTTCGGAATATTTTCCAGCTACCCCCCTATTTTTCATTATAGGTCTCATTGTTTTCGCCTTCAGGCTGCAATCTCCGCGTACTAATATAATCACCTGTTAAACAGAGAAAATGTTATTTAATTCTTTGGTAGAGAACTGTTAATCTTAACACAAAAGCACAATATTTATTAATTAATTTATTTATTTATTTAATTTCATGATGATATTTTAATGCAGTCTTTTAAGCTGGTATCAACACAACGTTTCATCATGAAATCCTCACGCCCCTTTTGATAGTGATGGAGAGAAGAAGGCCTAAAAAACGTGATTGTCAGTACTTTTGTACTTTAAATGATCCCTATAATACCTGTCAAAATAAAATTAATACTGCTCACCTCTTTTATTATGCTTATTTATCATGTGATGCTTTTACTGTCACACACACACAAAACAAGAAACTGCATATCTAATTATTGTGAATCTTATTTGAGTCTCAGTAAAGTTCATAAAAAACAGTTATGTAAAAACACAAATGTCCAATGTAGAGTTAAAAACTGAATATTCGTGAGATGATTAGCACTGTTTTGCTTTCACCAGCTCCGAGATATTAGGTTTTACGTTTGACAGAGCACAACGCAGATCACTCGTATCTCGTATTTGGATTTCCAAATTATTATAAACTTGTTGAGGACAAGATATGACTATTTAATATGACAGGGAAAATATAGTTACAATTTATAAGATTATAACATGTAAATTCACACTTTTGCTTTCTTGTTAATTACGGCATGTGTCTGTGTATTTGTTTGGTTCAAGTTAACCGATTAAAAATTCTTGTCGACCGACAAGGCAACAACATTAAATCAAAATATGAATTTCAAATTGTTGCACGCCCCTCAAGAGCCTCACGCCCCCCTGGTTGGGAACCCCTGCTCTAAATTAACACGTGGTGGGTACAATGATACTTTCTGCTTTGTTTATATTATATACATCTGCTTCAGTCCATAGCGCGAAAACTTGATATTGCATCCTATACGGTTTCTTATTTCTTTACACTATAATCTACTTCGAAATCCGACACCAACACGTTCCCGACTTCAGATTACCATGACTCATTCTAATGAATTAAAATTCCTATGATAAAATTTTAAGAACTGTATTTTTAGATAGTGTAAAATGCAAACACATTGTTAGGCCTCTGCATCTAACATGTTATATTTAAGAATAAGGCATAATTTATATTTCCATTATATAGGCAACTTGCTATAATAATTACCAATTTAACAAATTCAATGCTTTAGTTAATAAATGACAGATCATATTATATCTGCTATTTATGTACTTGGCAACTTGCCATAGGCTAATAATTAATAACATAGGCTTTTATCACACAGTTGAATTTCACTGTATTAACTGATTATATTAAGTTACATTGTTTTGTGTATTATATATTTGGCTAGAATTAAATAATTGAATACAGTAAGTTCTTATAAATCTATACATAGATCTTCATTGTCAAATGATTTTTTTAATACAAGCCGATTATATGATATAGCATCATTGCAATAGACTTAATATAGATACATACAACCGATAAAATTATATGGACTATTGCATTTTACATTAATAACACAGTCCTAAAGTACAAGATAATTAATGGTACTTGACCAATATAAATTGATAGTCTATATTGTCCAACAAGTGTATATAAAATTTTATGACTTGACCTATCAGGTCAATATTTGTTTAAGAGAACATTAGTGTTTTGGTACTACATAACACTGTTGCTATTAAAGATAACTGAACTATTTAAATGAATATTGATGTTATAATTTCATATAAAATTACTTTAGCTGACCTCGTAGTCCTTACTTGTTTCCTCTAATAGTTACAGCTGTAATCATATTAAATGGTAGTTTTGGCGGAAAATCCTTTTTACTTTTGAATTATTATTATATTTACCGCTGGAAACATGAAATTTATAAATTCCAGAAATTACATTAGCATTCATGGCCATAATTATAATGAATAGCTAATACATAAATTAATAAAACAACCCCTATAAATATTATTGAAGAAGTAGTTCAGGGAAGTTAATATTTACTTAGACATTAATTTCATATGTAGGCTATATTTGACGTAATGCATTTATCTTATGACTAATACGCATAAAACTGATAATTCTTGACCAGCTGTGGTTATAAATAATTGAACAGTATATTAGTGAGTGCTGGCGAGATTTCGCTATGAGCTCACTGTGCTAACTCCATGTTGGCGAAGAGGTGACGAACGAATTGGAATGTGCTTACACGTGGCACTTTCTGTGTTTTCAGCAAACTCGTAAACATCCCGAAAATAAACACAGGGAAGTAATTTAAATTATAAAAATATCTAAATTACTACGCTTTCACTTGAGCCTTGACGTAACGTCTGTTAATTTATTGTGAATAGACAACTCCAGAAATTTGGCACAAGTTTTTATTGAGTTATCGTATTGTAGCCGTAAATTGTAAATCTCTCCAATGTAATGAGACATATTTTGCGTCTGCACATTGAATGAGCTATTCAATAAAGGTTATTCACTCCTTATACCCCCAGTATATATGCATAAGAATAAAAGAACTAACCTTAAAAAACACCGTGGGAACTTTTTGGAAACAGTTATAGATTTAGACATACAGTTGAAGTATATTTTAAAATATATTAAAAACTTTTCACACTTGAAAATGTCAATGAAAAATGTGCGGCATAGAATCAACACAGGGGGTAAACTTTATGGAAACAAACTAACCACATAAGGCAACAAGTGTGCACCTGACGAACTGCTGAAATACTATAGGCTTAACCGACTGCTCAACGTCAATAGAAGCTCAGCAATTTCAACAACAGAACTTCACAATAGTCGGGCAATATATTTTATAT
This sequence comes from Ectobius pallidus, assembly GCA_964059195.1. Lineage (NCBI taxonomy): Eukaryota > Metazoa > Arthropoda > Insecta > Blattodea > Ectobiidae > Ectobius > Ectobius pallidus. The sequence continues at coordinate 38,413,783 of CAXKWD010000010.1, read as the reverse complement.
TCATACAGTGTTCTTTTATTCATTTACTCTGTAGCGTAGAGAAGTTTTTTTTTTAAATGACAGCAATTAATCAATTTTATTCACTTGATCACAATAGGTTTTAACATGTTAATATTTATTTTGGAAAAGTGCTTTTGGTGACAAGGCATGATTTCTATAGTGGACTCTTAATAATTCTTTGCACAGTTTGAGAGTTCTGCTGTCACATGCTTTCATACATTTAAAACAAAAAAAGTGTGAGTCTTGCAACCACGCCAAATCGAATGTGTGTATGTATGTATGTGGGTATGTATGTTCCCTATACAAATCTACATTTCTTGACAAATTTGCACGAAATTTTGCACACATACCCAGTTAAGCCCAGGAAGTATCGCGGCCAACATTAAATTTCAAACAAGCCACTCCTTCCCTTGAAAATTTGTATCATTTCTGAGAACATTATACTGAAAAAATGAAGTGCAATTCAGTTATCATGACAACTGTGCATTGTTTACTGTGTTCACATAGGGCTTTGGGAATTATATAATACTGGGCTTCAACAAATTCTGATGCTATCGATGTAAAACATTTGTGAAAATAATTCTTGAAGATCGAAATCCACGAAGATAAAGCACAATGTAATGCATTCTCTACGCTCGACATGGAAACTATAATTTTCTCACTTCACATTTTGATGTAGAATAAGCGGTCGTATTGCGGGACAGCTTAATGGTTTGTCGTTGAGTATGCTATATCAGAAGTCGGTAAAAAAAAAAAAAAAAAAAAAAAAAAAAAAATCCTCTCCACTGATCCGTTATTCATAGCTGTAGGCTTTATATTAGTTGAGAAATAGGGATGTTTATCAGAGGCCCTAAGCATCTAAAAGAAGACAAAATGGGGTGGAACATTTTCAGTCCTACGCGCGCAGTATATTATGTCCCAGGTTTTTTTGGAAAGAAAGTATGAAAGTGATATTGAATTTCTTTTTTATTTCAGCCCCGAAACGGTTGTATGGTAATATGAGAGTGAGAAATAAAATTTTTGTCAAGACAATACAATCTTATGTAACCGGAATTTCTTTTGCTTCTTATTTGAACCCCTCCCAGGCATGGTGTGCAGAAGCAACGAAATGCAACATCCGACATCCTCTATGAGCCATAAACTTGAAGAACTTCGTGTATTTAGGATTGACGCTTACTATGAACGGACGATGGGCAAAGCACATTGAGGTGACGAAACATAAAGCGGGACTGAAATCAGCTGAAACTCTTCGGATACGTAGCAATATTCCAGACATGCCAATAGGTGTTATGGAAACTCTGTACGAGGCAATAGTGAGATCGACGATAACTTATGGGGCTGAGATATGGGGTTGGGAAGAAACAAGGAATCTAGATCAGGTCAGGCCGCGTTTTTTGAAAGGGATTTTGGGGGTAGGGAGGGGTACTGCAAACTGTGGCATTATGAGAGAGTTTGGAGCGCATAGTGAGACTATAGAGTGTAAAATTAGGGCGGTGAAATATTGGTTACAACTTATGCTGGGAGATCAGTCTCTAATTAGAGCAGTATGTTATCAAGAACAGCTAAGAATAGGAGGAAATACGTGGGCTTCCAAATTAAGAAAGGGATTAGAAACAATTGGGATGGGATACGTTTGGATGGATGGGCAGGGAAATAGGAGAGGTGTGGGGAGGAAGGTTAAGAACCGTTTGAAGGATATTGATAGACAACAGACAAATGCACAATGTCAGAATATGGTTTCACTTGAATTACAATCACGGTTAAAATTGGAGTGGGGGAAGGAGCAATACATAGGAAAAGGATCTAAAGTCAGTAAACTAGGCCTCGCTTTGATTAGACTCGGTGCGTGGAGAATGATTAAGATCACAGATGAAAATGGAATGAGAGTTTGTCCATTATGTAAGGGGGAAGAATCATGGTTTCATATTTTGGCGAATTGTGAATGTTTGGAAAATTGGAGGGAAAAATATTTACCATTATCTTTTATGGAATCAAATAGAGAGGAACGGGAATGTTTGGAGTTACTGACGGGAAAAAACGTTGAGGAAGGCATTAGGAAGTTTTTAATGAAGGCGAGACAGCTCAGGTTTGAAAAAGCGACAAATTGGAGAGCGGGTGTGGAGGGTGAGGAATAGATTTAGTTTGTTTGTGTTATTTTGTATTTATATTATTTGTTCTTTTTTTGTCTGTGTGTTTTTGCGTAAGCATGTACGGTCCATGCGGACCCATGCGATTGTTTGCATTGGAATTTGTAAAAAGTTAATTATTGTAATAAACACTTATGATATGATATGATACATAAAAAGCTATATCTAGCGTTTTCTGAGGGAATAGTTTGAGTGTGATATATCGTTCTTCCTCATTTCAAATTCTACATACATATTATGTAAGGACCTAGAGTTTCAAAATCGAAAGTCCTCCATAAGTTAATTTCAAATTACAAAATATAAACCCGGGCGACGCCGGGCCTTTTAAGCTAGTTATTAATATAACACACGTTTCTTAAGAATTAGCACGGCGATTGTTTAACAGGTTAGCCACACAAACAGCCAATTAGCCAATAGTAAAAAAAAATATCATTCCACTTCCAGAACTTCCCATGTAAACAGGGAAGGTATTGAGTTGAAATCAGATTCAGATATATTTCAATACCGCCTGTAAACGTGTTAATTAAAGCTTTTCAAATCGTCAAGGATCAAGACCGTCGGTGATTCTGAGGGTATTGTGGACTAAATACTGAACCAGACATGTCGGACATGCCTACGACATGACCATGCTCGAAGCAGACGTTTTATTATTTAAATGAATTTCTCGTACGTCTTGCGTGAAATATTATATCATTAATGCCAGTCTATAGTATTATCTTTTAAAATATGGAGTCTACAAAGCTCATTCTCACGAATAACCGTACTACAATAAATTATGCAGATAATAGCAAGTCCACTGCTGGTTTGTCTAGGAATCTTGCATAATCTTAAGTGAACTTTTCATAAATCATATTCTTTTTTAATCCAGTGTAATATAACTTAATCTTCGTTCAATTAACAAACACGGATTTTTATCGATACCTTATCTCTTTTTTAATCAAGTGCAGATTATATTCGTTTAGTGTGCATTGGGTATTAAATCTGGAAGTGGAGACGTGACTTGCCCACTTGTTCATAATCCTACTTGCCAATGAATAACTTTGTATTTTATTCCTCAGATAAGCACTTTGTCTTTGTATATATATCTATCAAATCAAGCACTTTATCTGTACGGTAACTAATAATTTAATCTCATTTCAATAATTATCAAATGTCTCTATTAAGTATTTTTTTCTTGTTTGTTCATCTTATCGTTGCTTCACCTTGAGTCATTTCAAGACGGAGAGAAGTGAAGCATATATGTTTTCAGACGTGTTCGATTGAGCTAGTTCAAATTCTTTATTATATATATATATATCTGTATCTGTATCTGGTACCCTATGATCCCAGGTGGGGCGAAGGGGCCTCCAAGTGGAGGTTTCATTACCTATACGAATTTTGATATGCTTATTTTCCGAGAGAGGGTAGAGGGACAGGTGGTAAGCCCATCGCCTCGCAACCCCCGTCTGGAAACTAAGTATTTCTTGGACGTGAAAGGGCCGAGAAATTTTGTCCAGAGGCTCTAATTTAGGCTTGGAGTTCTTTTACGTGCCGTAAATCTACGACACGGGACCCCCAGCTTAAAGTCCCTCCCGGAGGACTCCGTGCCCAGGATTTTTACGTCCTGAAAAATCCATCGACCGCGGCCGGGTTTGATCCCGCGCCCTGCGGATCTAGAGGCGGGCACGCTACCTCTAGACCACCGCGGCCGACATATATATATATATATATAAAATTTAATTGAGGCTTAGGCTAGTAGCGTATCAAATGTTATTTCTATGCAGAACACTGTTGAAAAGTATAGGTCTCGCTGGGTGGAGAAGTCTCATTAAAAGTTTGACATACATTCTAACTTATTTTATAATAGTGAAAAATAGACTCAAACGTTAGTAAAATATAGTCCATTCTGTGGTATTTGGGCCATCTGGTTTAGTGAAGCATTGTCCTCAAACATAAGCTTGCACTGAAAACCGGTTCTCAGGTGTCCAGCATTTTCTCTATTCACACTGCCGCATTCTGGTCACCTCAAACCCTGTTTTGTGAGCTTTGCAGATACTCGTCCGAATAGAGCAAGTGCTCTGACACAGGATAACTTATTTTTCAGCGAAAGCTTGTGACATGTGAGGGCAATTTGTCACCAAAGAAGTAGTCCCAAAAACCAGTGAATCGACTATAGAATTAACCTAAAATAAACTTAAAAGCTGTGCCATTATTTTCTTCTCTTGTCTTAAATTACAATATTCTATTATATTTCAAGCACCAGATCTTGTGTCCTATCTATAACTGGTGAGAAATTAAAGATTGGCATAATCTTTCTCAAACCTCTCTCAAACTCCCGATCCATACTGACTTTATCCTCACTTTTTCCTCATAATAGCCGAAAGGGTTGAAGAGGTGGACGTGAAACTTATGTTAAATCATCGTTTTGGCTTATAAGTTTTCTAAACTTTCCTTAAAGGTATTATATCGGTTCAAAAAACTTTATTTCTCTTTTGTTCGCTCTCCAAGAGATATTTTAAGTCCTTTCAACCTCCAGCCTGCTTCAGGAACCGTGAGTGGAATCGTAGAATGAGAGCCATAACCAGCCCATGGCGTACTTAGCAAGATAATGCCGTGGAAAAGTGAAGGTCCCAGGATTTTAACACGATATTGTTTGCACCATAGGCGCAAATGCTAGTATTCAGCTGATCGGGGACCTCCCAAGATATTAGTCGTGTTTGATTGTGCTTAGTAGACCTACTTAATATTCCATTAACCAGCATTATCTCTAGAAGTTAGGTTTTATTGTAGTAACAGCATTCTTTGTGATAAGATATGATTAGTACTTTAATATTATATTAAAATCAGCATTTTAATCACTACGCTTACTTTTATGATGTCTTATATTTATGTTTGGTTTTATCTACTGTACTTAACATAAGTAATATAATGATTATACTTGGTGCCCGCTGTAAATTTGACTTGTCCTATATTCAAATTGTATGTTGACGTGTACTTTGAATCCACGGAATGTAATAAATCTTATGTTAACAAGTTAGGAATATTGGATAGCTTTATTGCTTAGGTTGAAAGGAAAAGCAAGTAACTGATGTGATATATTGTAGTAGGTCTGTATTCCAGTACTACAAGTTACCTTTGCCATTCTACCCAAGAATAGCGCTTCATACTTGCAGGAATTATATGACACCGGGAGGAAGTTCGTAGTATATCCAAGGAGAAACTATAACAATATTGACATTCCTTTGTATGTTTGCTCGTTCACATAGTTTAAAAGTAATATGATATGCCATTACTAATATCCATTTTGTCTTGGTAGTCGTAAAAATGATTTACAATTTCCCAGTGCTCGCTTATCGTCCTCCGTACATGGCATAAAAGTCATTCAGTCCTAAAATAATCCTCTCTATGGGCCAAGTTGATGCAATCTGCATATAGCGTGATTGCAGAAACCAAAGAATGTATTCAAAATTTGCATTCCTTTGTGAAAGAAAAATACATGCATAATATAACCTTAACATTGAATGGTAAACTATTTCGTAATGTATTCAGTCGTATAAAGAAATGGCTCTTTATAAATCGTACTACAATAAAACCTTGTCTAGTTGTTTTGGAGATTTGAGTCATCGGTAAATAAGAGATCTCATTTTGCGTTGTGGAATCCTATAGTAATATAAATGCATTCCTAAGCTTAACACAAATACTGTAGTATAATAAAGTCGTTAAATCTAAGGAATTGTTTCGGTAAAGAAAATCGCTAGTTCCAAGTAAAATTTCAATTAATCTATCACATTGTTACTGCTTCTGTGTTCATGGAGAAACTTTTTCCTTTCAATGATTTTGGCTTTGCTTAAATAATTATACACCCACAAAACTACTTGATGATACTAACTATAGACTAAATGCATTTAGTTTACCTAGCAGATCAAAGGAGTGAAGTCTTGTTTTTAAAAATTGCGTGATCTGTGTACTTTTCAAAATTACCGCAATTGATCTATCTAATATTTCGGAGAAAGGGCTGTAACCAAATTCTAGTTGCGCTTCACATTTAAAAAAATTGAAAGTGGGATATAATTGCTCAGAAAGAAATTATTGAATCCAGACAATCCCAGAGACAAGAGTTCTTATCATGATTTTCAAATTTCTAATCCCACCATGTTACAATGCAAAATAAGTTAACATTGCGATATGTTAGGATGATACATATTAAATTCATATCAATTTAGACATAGAGATTTGATTATAAATACACTCATGGCCCACCTGCAGAAAGAATCTGGATCCGCCAATGTCACGAAGCCGAGTTTATGTAGTGCAATATATCACAATCGTCAATACGGCTGTATTTTACTAACATTACTAAAATTCTATAAAGAGATGGACTTACTAGCTATGAGTTATTATGTGGCAGGGGAAATTACGAGATCTTCTGAGAACGGAAGATATTTAATAAGGATTGAAGCTCCTGAAGTGAGATATCCCAGATTTGTAGTGCAGATACACATTACACAGCCCAACAAAAAAGAACTTTTTGTTTGGTGTCTCAGATGTTTTGCAGGATTTTGGCTATACTTAGTGTGCTTATTCCAAATATGTAAACAGTTTTTCTCTACCAGCTCTACTTTTATATAGATTTTATTCGTGAACTTTTAGTCTAGTGAAACAAAAGAATGCTTCATAATATAGCTAGTGAAGCTTCTTGACCATACTTTGGACACGTAGGACGAAAACTGTACGAAGTACAGAAAAACTAAAAGCTGGATTATTTTTTGGCCCTCAAATTGACAGCTCATAAGTCATAAACGACTGTACAATATGTGATAATATCAATTTTGTGAAAGACTACGTGTTATATTGTTATTGTAATATAAATGAAATATTAGTGTGTTGTTTTTTCTTCACATGATTTAGAAGCTAAAAATAGGCATGTTTTTATTTAGGCCTATATCAAACTTAAATGGGATAATATGCATAATGGTAATACCATATCTCACAAAACTAAAGCTGATAGGGCAAAACTAATGGCATATTTGGCATCAGCGACCTAAATCTACCCAAGAATAAGTATAAATTCTAAGGCACCAAAATGGCTGTTGGTCTGTGTTATTTGATAGAAAGAGAAACTGCAAGTTGTTGACTGGATAAAATGTTTACTTCTTCCTCTAAATTTTCTTTGATATCAGGTTTAATATGACATAATTGAGTGTTTTTAAATCATCGGTAGTTATTTATTTCTGGATTCACATAATGATGTTACTCTGTTTATCGTTTTGGCCTACTTGAGCAATGTTTGGAACTCAAACAGTGTATCCATGCAATCGGTAAATATTGTTGTATTGTGCGGGTGGATGAACGTAAAACAAATGGGTTATAAATTAATATCTTTTTACATTAACATAGTGCCTACTCGAAAATGTTAATCTTAGACTAAGCAAAATCCGTATATTCTTCACCCACTCTTCATTCATTGCATTGGTTTTTTCATCACTTGAGTCGAATGTTTACATGTGGAGTCTACTTCCTCAGCCTTGGAAAATGAATTGTCATATGATATAATTGCGTGCACAGGACACACTTACTGATCTGTCAATTCAGAATCTGTTTATTAGTGACTTTATCATGTTGTCATGTTTCACGCTTCTTTATCGGCGAAGCTATAAATTTATTCCTCCCCTATCTGTAAAAGCATACCCACACCTGCTTGGGGGACCCCTAGGGGATAGATATAAAAGCCAGTTTATAAACTAATTCAAATTGGGGGTAGATTCCTTATCGATGATTGGTAAATGCGTAGTTATATTAAGTCAGGCCCAAATGGCTCCATCATAGTGGCCTGTACATTTTTCTCTCTCTTTTTCGCAGTTTTACCTCTCCCTTTTAGGATTTAAGCGACTCAAGCCGCCCGGGCCTTACAGGGCCGCGACCTGTCGGGAGAGGGATTATCTTTGGATCACACACATACTTTTTTGACCAGATAAGGACATGGAGGGCCTCCCGGATGAGGGATCAGCACAACGCGGGGCCGCCTCCGAGACAACACGAATACATAGGACGACATACACCATTCACACACACACTCACTCACTCAGAACAAGGCGAGGATAGGGATGAAGATGATAATGACGGGCCTAAAGTTACCTGACATTTGTCTCACAGGTGAGGGAAAAGCCCGGAAAAACCTCACCTAGGTAACTTGTCCCGACCAGGAATCGAACCCGGGCCCGCTGCGTGAGTGGATTGAACGCATCCCCTGAGCCACAGCGGTGGACCTGTAAATGTTTAAAAAGTTAATATTTATTTTCTCTTGCTCTGCAGGTCAACGTAGGCTATATTTTTAAGCGTATGGTATAAAAATATTATTTTATGCTTGATGGCGGACATACGAAGTAGCTTCGGCTTGTTGCAAGGTCCGTTAAAAACACAACCAAATTTTAGGCAGCAATCAGGAACCAAAAATGAAGTGCGTCTGCTACAGCTTAAAATTGTAGGTAAGGGATATGAGTTTGTAAATCGAAGGTAAAGTCTTAAATTCCCCTTCAAAGGAGCCTCGCCAAGGAGCGAATCCGAATTCAATTTTTTAGTACCGTTACATATATGTTTCGTTTGGGGGTTAGGTGACACATATAACCAACTGGCTAAAATATGGTAATTATGTACAAGGAGGCGTTTCCTTATAGATATCAAGGAAAAAGGCAACTTATCTGTCATCAAAGATTGCACATATTACAGGATATGGCGTCACCACATTGTTCACAGTTGTCAAGTATTGAAATTTCAAGTATTATTCTAAGAATAAATATTGTAATTTATATTAAAAGCATTCGTAGAACATGAGTAACTGTCGTGGTGTAATGTAAGAAGCTAAACTCCACCCGATCGCTGCGTCATCTACCATTGACAGATGGCAAGATTAGAGGGCATGTGCTCAGCATTCCGACACCCACGGCCGTTAATGGTGGTTTCCACGACCTGGTGTAACGTAAGAGGCAGTGGGAAAAAATCGGTGGATTATTATTTTTACTTGGCGTTATTAATCACTTTTTTCTGAATCTGCGATGATATAAATCAATAATAACACGGGTTTGCTGTTCCTGACTGCGACAAAGACATTATGAAAAACAGCTATTAATGAAACGAAATTTGCAGAGAAATTTAAAACTAGCACTTATCCGTGCTCTATGCTGAGTTTTAACCCTTAGTACGAATTAACTGCTAAGACAAATGCACAAAAGGAGTGCCGTATTTTTATTTTTTATTTTTTACAACTACACCACTGAAAATGGCTTTATTTAGGTCCTACGTAACAATTTTATGATAGTGTGTTAACATGGCCACAGAATACCAGACCAGACCAAATAAGCTAACTGAGGTCAGAGAATTGCGGGCGAAGCAATTTATCCATTTATCAAATGGAAATCAGATATCATGACAACATATTGTTTTACACGGCTTTGGAAATTGCAATACAGTTAGCTGTGACAAATAACACTATTCCTTCACATATGCTTATGAAACTAGCCCGTTTAACTGAGCGAGGTGGCCCGAGATGGCAACGTCTTGGACTCGCATTTAGGAGGTCCCTGCGGGCTAATTTGACCCTTTTAAAAAAAATTTATGTGAGTGTGCGATTGTCAAGATGTCACAAATCTGTATAGTTCTGCTGATGCTGGACGATTTTAATCTGATTTTTTTTAAACTAGACCTTTGTTCTTCCGTAAGTCCTGTTTAATTAATCAATCTGGAGCATAACTGAGAAATCAATTTTAAAAACTTATTTTTTGCATATCACAATTGCAATTATAACTGGTTAAACAAAAGCATTCTGGTACTATGTTACGTCAGTTTATCTGATTTTATTTATATTACATCTGTTCTCTGTGTAAAATAATATAGGCACCGGCAAATCCATTCTGTAAGGAAACCATATATAAATGTATATAATTTTGGAGAAGGGTCTACAGATTAATTTGGCACCTTCGACATGATTAGAAATCAAACTCGGACCTGTAGGGGCATATATTGGAGCTTGAATTCCAAGAAAATGCACATTGTAGGCGTGAAAACATGTCCTTCTGCTTCTCTTGTATAAATTTCGATACAAATGTAGTTTCTGTCCAAAGAACGCTACATAAAATAAAACAAATTGAGTACGGTTTTGATTCGCCCACCTAAGAAATAAACTGTTCGCAGGCATGAGCTGGCTAAGATAGTTCATAAAAGTGCAAACTCTGTGACGTAATGTAATCAGTTCTCAGATGCGCCTATCCCATAGCCAAAGGAATTGATGGTGGTTAGTCTATACGGTATTACTTTCTAGACACCCAAGTCCCATATCCGCCAATTAAACATTCATTTGTAACGAATTCCTAGTTTAGGGATTTTAACTCAATATTATTATAATTATGCATGATGTATTTTTATTGGCAAAAATGTTATTACGGCTATGTGAAAGCATAAAATGTTTCATCAGACCTGTACTGTTGCAGTGTGCTTTTTATTATGATAATGGTGATTAATATTAATTTTATTTATAAACGTTTCTACAGCGAGGTCTCAAAAAGCTTACTAGGATCTTTTGGTTATAAAAGCAGGCCGTACAACTATTGAAATACATTTTTTGTTTTCTGTTATTGGTGTGTTATGGTTTCTGATAATTTTCATTACGTTATGATTATGATAATATTATATTATGAACTGACAGTTATATTATAATATTATATTATGATAATTTTCATTACGTTATGATTATGATACAGGGTGACATAGCGGCTAGCATGTAAGTCCTGCAGATGCCTGGGGAAACCATGAAAAACTTCGAAGTAAAATTGGTCGGCAACGGGTTTTAAACCCGGGACCTCCCGAATGCGAGCTCCATCCGCTAACACCTGAGCCATTCCGCGCGGATGTGTTTTTTCTTCAATTTACCTATATTAAAACTTTTTCAGATTTTTCGGTAGCTTGCCGGAAATATTTAAATAATAATAATAGTAGTAGTAGTAATAATGTTTTATTTTGCCTGGAAGAGTTAAGGCCTTAGTGCCTTACGGTTGAAACACATTTCACTGTAGTTTTTGGCCAGCAAATTAAAAAAATACGAAACCTAAATTGAAATTAAAACTGTGGTAAGAGTAATTAGTGGTATCTTTTCCAGCGCATCCCTTTTAAAGTATATAATCCACGCTTGGAAAGAGTTTTAGCAAGCGCAAGGCTTATCAGGTCGACAGCCTTATCGATTTCACACAGAAAATTACTTAGATTCTCGGACAGATAATATGATTGGTTTCATGTGTCACACAAAAATGAGTTTTAGTTTAGTTTAGGGTGTATGTAACCGTAAGTATACTTATAATTACTTTTTTAACTTGAAGTTATAGTACGAGTTTCGTTACACTAAATTTACTTTTGAGCTTTCACTGGCTGCCCTTGATACTATAAAATCTATGAACAGGCTCTCATTATCAACAGTAACATCAATAGTAAGCAACACTGCCTGGAGTATATACATTGCTCTTGAGTTCTGAGATATGGACTAAAATTAGAACGATGCAAGCCATATGCCACATTCCAGATGCCAAATTAATTTGCTTATGTGTATTCCTGGAATAAGCTGCCCATAATGAATGTTGCCTTTCCTGTTTGGATAAAGCCTCATTAACTACTTGTTGTTTACTAATCTGTTTTTGGTTTCGTTCAGAAATTCTTGACTCCTATGAAGGTGGACGGGATTCTTGGCGGGAACTGTTTTCTGCATTACAACACTTGCCATAAAGTACGCAGGAAAGCCTTGTTGTAATGTTGATCAGCAGGGCCCGCATTCTGATGACCTAAAATTTTTGGAAAAATGAACTAAATTTTAAAGATAATGACTTAATAATTACAAAGAATGACCTAAAAACTTATATTTTATTTATAAAAAGTATTACTGTGCACTCAAAGATTTAGACTAATTTGTACGTAATTGTAAAAACTGTAAATGTAGGAAGGATGTTGTAGGTCCAAAAACTTTGTTCTTGATTGGAACATTTGAGAAGAAAAATAAGAAAATTGTTTTTAAAGTTGATTCTACAAAAATGTTGCATTTGTTTAAAGTAAATGTATGAAAATTACAAAATAAGGAAGCAAATGACACGAAAATGACAAAATAATGACGTAAAATTGCATAAAATGACAAAAAATTGACCTAATAAAAATGCATTTCTATAATCTAGAGGCCACGATTAGGATTTATCTACAAGTTGGCAATGTCTAGGCAGCATCAATAAAAAGATGACATGTCATTAGAATCCGGGCCCTGTTGATCAGATATAAATGCATATCCTAAAACTTAAGTCCCCCCTCAGTTAAGAGTAAAACTGTTTAATTTGAAGGTTAGGTGTCTGATCTTTCACTTTTATATGTTTAACACATAACTCCAGCGTCATACTCATTCAAGTTGACGTTTTAACATCTACATAAATTAATGAAATAAATCGCTTTTGCTATCCAGTTTATGCCCATGCTACTATGTTATTCCGGAAATGCCTTTGCTGTGTTCTGCGCAGTTACCACCATGTACCAAGTAATTCTTCTCCTTCGGTGTGGAGGATTGCATCATTTCGAGGCCACTGTTGGAATTTCGATTTACTGCTTCCAAATTGTAGTAAACAACTAAACATGCCACCATTTTTATCTATAGTGCTTTCACATTCGCCAGAGGTTTCAAGGCCACAACTTCTCACGTCTAATATGCCCCCACTGATCAGAAGTCAGTATTCCCCTTTGCGCAGAGGAGCTGCGCTATCGCACACACTCATACGACACCAAGGGGGAACTCCCTACTGGCTTGTCATGTGACTGGCATTGGAGGGGTATGATGTCGTATGAGCGCGGTAAGTGGGGGTATCATAGGCTTGCTACGTTTGGCCTTGAAACCTCTGGCGAATGTGAAAGGACTATAAATACGAGTAGGTGGAAGCCCAGCCTCATTCGAAAATGAAAATAAAAAATACTGACGAATCCCTTTCTCTCCGTTAGCACATTCCGGCACAAAGTAAGCGACCACGTAAGACGACTGTGCTATTCAGTCTCGAGAATCAAAAGGTTGAGTCGCTGGCGTAATCAAATTTATATTTTCGGTCATGTAGATCAGACGGTTACAACTAACACGAATTACATATTCCAAATAAAAGTTGTATTACTGGCCCTGAATACAAACAGCTATTATAAATTTAAACACAGAGTAGTTTTCCACACACGAAAAAAAATCCGCTATTTGTTTTTTAACAATTGAACGTGTTCAATTTCCTTAGTACTCGAACTGATTAATGCTGAAAGTGTATAATTAACGACTATAGTTTCGTATTTATAAATTATGTATTACATCCTTTTCAAATTTTATAATATTAAACACTATAGCGAGACAAGTTAAATAACAATATGCGCAGAAGCAAGGGGCACAGAAACTAGAGCTAAAGGTATGGTCGATTCGCAGCCCGTCTAATCTAGGTAATATATATATTTTTTTAATGTATTCTGAGTTTTCCTTAGGAGTGTAGAGTAGTGGTTCCCAATTACTTCAAGTTGTGGACACACACCTAAAAATTTGGTAGACCTGTCTGCATAGAAATACTTGAAAAATACGTAGAAATTAAATACATTAATCCCTCTTGAAAAATCAAGAAATTAGCGGTCAAGACTTAACTAATGTAAGTAAACGTATCGTCAATAAGTCAAGGATCATTATTTTATATTGCTTGGTAAGATACATACTTTTAAAAACATCATTATATGTTAGAAAATAATTAAACTATTTTATATTCAGTTTTATCATGCACATCTGTTGCTCTTACACGAGGGAATATGGTACCATCTTCATTTATGTTGTAAGCATACGACATACGGTACACACCAGAATCTTGATATCGTGGGAAAATTCTTTCCACGTCTGGTTCAGTATATGATATTGTTTAGCCTTAATTCAAATTTAAATTAAAGGCGATTTCTAAATTTGGTTTCCTACGAAACAAAGTAATATATTGAAAATGTTTCTGCATTAAGATATGTGCTACAAAACGGAAGTAGGTGTTTCAGTGGCTTTTCGCCTGTTTTCTTATACACAGAAATACTTCCTTCCAAAACTGATCAAGTGTACATTTTTTTTACAAATATTGTAAACAAGTTGATCTTTCTGCTCCTCGAAGGGATGTAAATAATACCATGAGCCCCCAGGATTTGTGGAGCGTCAGTTGGGAAACACTGGTCTAGAGGGATATTTGGTACAGGTTTGAGCAACCTGTTCGATAGCTGAACAGTCTGAACATCAGTGTACTAAGCTGAAAATTGTGATTTGATTCCTGTCCAGGATATATTTTGCTCTGAGGTTAATACAGAGAACCTGAAATTTCGTTGCGAACAAATTGTGAAATGCGTCAAGTGACGCTGCTATGAAGCTGCGGTTAAATAAAAATGTGAAGAAGCCTTTAAGCCTATAACGTGCAAAAAAAAAGTATCAAAATAACTAAAATTCTATAAAAATAAAATTAAAGCACTCCATTGTATTGAGGAATGTTCTTGATTGGTTAGAGGTCAGTTATTTAAATCCCTTTCATTTATCAACCACAATTTCACAAGGTGAGACACGTACAAAAATGGTCCTTATATAATATATTTAAAAATATTGAAGGATGTGTTAAGGTTATCTCACTTTTGGAATTATCACAGTTAAAGTCATGTATTTAATGTTAATTTAATTCGTAGTTTGTTAATAGTTGCAAAATTACTTAGAGTCCTTTTTATATTTAATGTGTTGTCCTTTTACTAAATTTCGCGTTACCATTATGTAATTTAGATATTTCAGTTCTTGTACTACTTACTCAATATTAACGTATTAGATTAGATTGAGGGGTAGTATAAGCCCTTCGGCTTCTCAACACTGCGACCTTAATAGATCTATTATGAATACCTTATTCCCTATTCTTGCAGTCATCACTTTAATTTAAGGCTTTTTATAGCTTATAATTTTCCTGGGTGATGTCCAGTCCTGAACCCGGGGATTTTTCGTTACTGAAAACCCCACTAAGCGGCTGGGAATCGAACCCGGACCGCCAGGGTGGAAGGCAAGTATGCTACCTATACACCCATGGCGGCGGACTATATTAATGTATTAATCTTACTGTATTAATTATTGTGGTCGCTGGTGACCCTGGTTGTTAAAAAGCGACCTTAAATAAATATATTTGTTTAAATGGATCCTTGGATAACCAGATTAACAGTAAAATAATAAAACGTACCTGATAGTATGCGTTTCTGCCCTTTTCCAACCTGTATCTATTCTGATGAAACAATGACACCATGTTGTGAAGTTTACTTTTAATGGTTACGGCATCATTAATTGCGTTTTGATCTCGATTTAGATTTCACACTCAGGCGCTACAGCATGTGACATGGTGTAAGTTTATAATAGACGTCGGGATACCATTGGGCGAAGAGATGGTCGGCAGATCTTAGGTCACCTGGCAGCTTCACGTGAATAGTGCGACAAGCACTAAACTTAAGTGACTCTAGGTCTGTTACAGTAAACAAACTACAGTTTGAGGATTTGTTATATTGCTTACGTTCGATGCATTAACAGTTATCTATGGACACTGATTCTTGCTGGAACGATAATTGTTCAGTCGATAATATTGATTTATGTCTATATTTAGCTGATATCGATTCGTATTTAATGACAAACCTTAATAATATAATATTCATATATGCCTTGTACCAGATAAGCCTGGCATTTTGATTTTATGCCAAACGAACAGCTTATGTGCACCTTTTTTTTTTAAATATTAAATCAGTTACCAGAAAATATTTTTCGTTTAACAAATTAAGAAAATAGCTTATATGTAACAACCGTAAATAAACATAATTAAATTATATAATATAATATAATATAATATAATATAAATGTTATCACATTTGCCAAGAGCATGATTCGTTTATTTTTAAGATACGATATTTTTCGAATGAATAAAAATGTATTTTAATTCAATGAACAACTAAATAGTAAAACAGAATTAAACAAACGTAGGCTAACTGTATGGTGATGGCATAGAGATTTGTCTCGTTTAAAATCTGATTTTTTGAATAGTGCTTTGTTTTGCCCTTGAAATTTTCAAGGTCTTTCTTTATACAGTACAGTAGGCCTACCATCTTTGGTGTTGTGCACGTTCAGTTACGAATTAGCACGCATTAATTATTGCTTTACCGTGTAAATTTGTCTTTAGAGTTCAAACTAGAACAAACGTAACGAAATATTCGGACAGAAAAAACAAACTATTGCTCTATTTCTCACATTGAGGTAACTGCATGGCATGTATCACCTTAGACAAAATCACGAGTCACGGAGCATAAATAAGTAAATCTCAAATTGTCAGTATTGTATCTTAACAGTTAATGACCTTTGAGCCTGAAGTCACCTTTAAATATTAGCAGAATATAGTATTTTTAAATTTAATGGTCAGGCGTTGTTTGCGTTGTTATTTAACAATGCTCTGCTTAAGAGTTTACAATCCAAGTATTGTCTTCTCATAAGAAGACCTCTGAACAATATGATTTAGACATAAGTCACACTCTGACGAGGGGATGAAAAGGTTTTCTTTATGCTAGCAGTAATTAAATTTTACTACAATAACTGAGTATAACAAAGAGATGTTCAAAAAAGCATGGTTATGAGTGGATCAAGGTACGTCACGAAGTCTGCGACAGAAATAAACCTGGGGGTCAAGAGAGGGGACTTGTGTCCTATTGTGCCAGGTGGTGGGAGCCAGTTCGTGTGCACTGGCTTGGAGAGTCCGATATTTGCAACTTGAGCGTCCCCCCATTCCATTGTCTTTACAGAAACTGAAAATTCAACCTCAAAAATTTCCCGTTTATTTATACGATTATGTTGTCTCGGAGGTTACATACTGAGTCAGTGCCCATTAATACATTAATACATTAATCCATGAGTGTATTCTGCATTTGATTTTGGAGTAAGACTATATACAATGCTATATTTAAAAAAATCTCCAAATGTAAATAAAATGAATGTACAGGGGGAAAAAAAGCGGACCGACTAAAATGTCTAAATTGCAGATATGAGCCACTGCGCATGCCTATCGGCATTCACTGCAGGGATTGTATTGAAATTTATTCTAGTGTCGATAAATTGCTTGAATTGAGAAATAATTTCACGTAATTTGCATTGCTTGTAAAAAAACAAACGTTTCCGTTACATCTCTTACATTTATTTACGTATTACAAGGCTCTGAAATTAGCTACAAGAGTCGGTCCGCTTCCCCCCTCCTACCTGTACATAGATTTAAGAATAGAATAAGATATTTTATAAGATAGTTCTTCATTTTCTTGGTGTATTTTTTTATTCTTGCTCCGGTATGTAATATTTCCTTAAACCTACCAGACAAAAAAAAAATACTATCTGCAATTATTACTAATGTCGCTAATGTGTGTTTGTGTTTATGGCTGTTGCGTGTGTATACGTATTGAGTGTTCTCTTTCATATAATTAAAAACTAGCATGATTTCATGCTTATCATTGAAGCGAAAAGCAATACTGAAGCAGGTGTAAGGTATAGCTGCAATTTCAGCCCCAAATTATAAAATGAATTTATTAAAATAAATCCTGCCTTAAAAATACTAAACAGCACAAGATTTAAGAAAAATACTAGAACTGATATAACGCTAGTAATTGAATGTGTATAATTAACCTATATACTCTCGAAATAACAATATTTATAAATTAAGTAATATATCCTGTTATCATTTTTTAATGAATCCCTATCAATTGTACATATTTTGTCCTATGTTTTTTGTAGTTTTTTTACTTTGTACAATTTTGTGTGTGTGTGTTTTTAGCTATTTTATGTATTCCCTGGACAACATACCGGCCAAGGTTAAGGCCTACGGCATACAACTACAGTCATTAGATGACTACAGCAAACAAATTAACAAAGCAATATTACCTCGTGCTTAAAATTATATAATAATCAAATAGCAAACAAACAAATTTACTGATTATGCTAAAAGACAGAAATGTTAAAATTAAAAATCGTAATTTCGGATGTCTGTTCCTTGATATATTTTGACAGATTGTTGAATAATTATCCATTTCGGATTAACTGATCCCCATTTTTATTTTCAACGTAAAATATGTTTATTAACGTCCATATATATTTGACTGTCTGTCATACAAGGGAGCAGAAAGTAAAAAATAGATTTCACCTGCAGGTTCCACCCATTTATAGCGAATTTCTTGAACAGCGACGCTATTGCTTAATTAAAGTGGTTCAGTTTTTTAGTCAAGTAGAACTGGGATTGTCCGGATAAAAGTTAATTGGTTAACTGAACAAGTAATTGCTCAAATAACCATCTTTCATCCAATTAACAGTGGTATTGGTTTTGTCCGATGACAAACACAGAGAAGCATACAGTAGGTAGGCCCGGAGTGTAAAAATTAGTCATAATTAGTTGTCTGAGTATGGTTAATCGGTATAAAAATCCAGATAACTGCAAATAATATCCAATTAATCGTGTGTTGAAATAATAGTTAACTGTTTTATCTTCTGTGCAATTAATTTCCTGTGCAGTTAACCGCATCCAGTTATTTGTCCCAACTATAGCCTACTCTCAAGGCTGTGCGCCCCGTTCCAAGGAAGGTGTGTCTGGGATCGAACCAGGACTTCCAGTTCCGGTAACTATTAACTATTGGGATGCAAACAGATTTTAGCTACGCGACCACTAATTCTCCGAAGAATAGTTAAGATCGAACTATGGCTTTTTAATCTGTAGCTATGTTGCACATGCTATCCAGTGATTCAATCCTTCATTTTGACATAAGACACGTTTTCTCGGCGACTATGAGCCTTTATGAATAATTGCAAGGTGGTAGGATAGTGTTGTGGGCTACTTACAAAGTTAGAAAAATCGTACTATTGTCGGATGGGGCCTATTGATGCCGTTTATATTAGCTTATAGCCACAACTGAACATGATTCTGAAACTCAATGGTTGTCTGTCTGGGTATAATATTACCGGTACATATAAAGATCTATTTTTACTTAATCTGCCCCTACCATAGATACTATACGTAGAGGAAGTATTGTGTTCGATTCCAAAATTCAAATTTGAGTTTAAACATAAATAGGCCTGCATGTTTTGAGGTTCCTTGAATCCAAAATTACTACTTTCAGAAACATGTCTGTGTGTCTGTGTATCTCTGAACAGCCTAGCTCCAGAACGAAAAATAGTGTGAAAACAGCATTTTACATTTGGTACCTTCTGGAGATACAAGACGAAGATTGGCGACGACTTTCTCTTACTTTTACTGCTACTTTAAGAAAATTTAATTTTTCGCGATTTTCTCGAAAACGGCTCCAACGATTTTGTTTAAAGTTTGTACTTGAGGTGCTTATACTAAGAGCCAAACCTTTTATTTGAAACTTTTTTTCGCAATTTTTTTCTGAAGGGTTTATCTGTGGCTTGATTCTAAAAGGCTCAATGTCAATTTCTTGCAAAAATGAGATCTATGCATTATTGAGCTCGGCTAGTCTTTATCTTTCGTGTACTAAAAGTGCCAATGTCTGATGCTGTTAATAGACATAATACAGAAACCTTAGAGGGCAATGTCGGAAGTTGTCAGCAAAAAATGTTACTTCTATAAAGGCTTCAAAGTCAGTTATCTCAAAAGCAAGTTTTATGACATTGGCCCTTTTAGAACCAAGCCACAGATATATAAACCATCAACTGTTTGTAGAAACTCAGTCTTGACTGGTGAACAATCAATAAATCTTTGTCAGGTTGAATCAACTGAATATGCGCTCTTTGCAATACGGCTTCTTATTCGATATCAGTATGTGAAGTGAGAAACGTGTATAGCTTAGGGTAAAGAAAGTTACGTGGGTGCATTAATGAGATTTTTTCTTTGCGTGTAAGACCTTCGGATGTGCGATGTGGTAACGACGTTCCCTTCGCTTTTACAACCAATTTACATGAAGAGAATATCATACATAGTATATTATAATAAGAGGTAAGACTTTTGTTTGGACAGAGGAAGTTATGTTTCACATCAGATCTTTATTGTAATACAAATTAAAGCTTGCTGGAATTAATTCCAGAATCCATTTGAAGAGGAATGTAATTTATTTTGTTACTGGCAACAAGAGTTTTTAAACTAAAAATCGTTGTGTATATTAATGTAATCTAACACAAGAAATATATTCCCGTGTGCAACTAGCGTATGTTTTCCCACAGTGTTCTTCTGATTGAAAGAGTTAACAGGGATGCGTATAGGAGAAAGCAACGGTTACCCATTCAATTTCTACCCCGGTCTAATGCTTAAAGCGCTATCCTACTAGTATACAGAACGCCCTCTAATGTTTGTGAAAACTATTACTAGACTGAACTTGCGGAGTCTAATCGAACGCATCTGATCTTTAATGATAGTCAATCCTTTAATTATAGTGCTTATCTTGATTGTATTATGGTTTTATCCATATTGAAGCTTATTGTTTGAGTGTTCTGTTATCTCTTAATCTGAACAGACTGTTAATCCAGATCGTGATCGCGTGCACGCGCCCACAGGGTGAAAACGATTTAGCAGAGATTTTGCTGAGATTAAGCACGTCAAGATACACTCATGAAGTGTACTAGAAACATCGCATTTTAGGGACAGTTTTTTTAAACAGCGATAAGCACGAAATCTTACAAAACACCTTAGCTAATTAGTTTCATATATGCTTAAAATATCAGTGTGAAGCAAATTGTATGCACGAAATATCGCGAAACTTGTTGAATCTCATAAAACTTGTAAATTAGTGCGAAATACAACCCTTCCTTGATAAACTTTGCTAAATGTGTAAGAAAATATTATTTAAAATGGTAACTTCAGTTATCCGGATTAATTGGGATTAGACCTTATCTGGATACTCAATTATCCGGATAATTGGATAAATAATGAACAAAAGTGATTTATTTAAAAAAATAAAAAAAATAAACTGCACAGTTCTATGCTTACATAAAGTGTTACATTTTGAACATATCGGCCAGAGTCTGTAGTTTTGCTGACACTGTCGATTTTGTAGGCTAAAAGTGTTCTTTTTTTCGCAAATAATCGGCACTGAAAGAGGGTTTACCAATGTTCGCTGCTGCTGCAAACCACTTGAATACTGTCTCAAAGCGATCCGGATATTTGGCGATCCGGAAGTTGGAATTCGGATAATTGGAGTTTACTGTATTTGCAATTCATTTTCCATTCTTTTAGTAAAATGTATCCTTTATACTCATAGGCGTAACCAGGCCGACCATATGGGGGGAGGTTATAAAGGAATACTCTCCAGGGAGGGGGGGTCCGGGGGTCCTCCCCCGGAAAATTTTAAAAATTAAGATGCAAAATAACGAGTTTTAAGCTTCCCACGCTTTATACTTGTATTAAGTAATTTATGGGCAGACTTAAAAAAATTATACAATTTTCCTTTTTTTAATCAATGGGGGGGGGGGGGTTCAAACCCCCAAAACCCCACCCCCTCGGTACGCCTGTGTTTATACTGTATCTACGACTGCCGAGAGGTTATAGGCCTAGATACTTATGATCCATTACAGCAATGATTGGGATAAAGTACTAAACAGATTCCATATTTCATGGAGTGTGGCTGACATTTCTGTTCGGGAATAACTATTTTTTATTAGCAAAAACTTCCCTTAACAGAGGCTGCCACATGACAAAACAATAGAACTTAGGTTAAAATTAACATTGAAATATTACAGATACTGTACAATTATCCAAATATAAAAAATCCCTACATAAAGCATAGTGTAGTTGTTTTATCTTTGAATACTGAAACTAATATTTATTTCCATTGCCAAATGTTTTGTATTAATTTTGGTTAAAATGATAGTAATTGATATCCGAGTTAGGCCGCGTCGTGTTTATGGTGTCTTCTGACGTTTCGGACAACATATCGTGCCCTTCTTCTGAGAAGACGCGGCCTAACCCGGATATCAATTACTATCATTTTAAGTATAACTCTGGCCGTGGAAGCCTGCGAACTAAATTAATTTTGGTTGTATTTCTCACAGCTTTATTTGAGTGTTTAATTAGATATTGTGTTTTATCTTTCAACACTGTATCTAACATTTATTATCATTGATAGATAATGTTTTATAATAATTTTCTTTGTATTTCTCACCGCTATAAATATGTAGGCCTAAATAATGGATGAGCTTTTTAATGTCAAATGTAGCAGTCTAGTCACCGAAATAGAAGAAAGTTAACACTGAAATTAGCAATTCTCAAAGAAATCAGACAAGGTTCCTAAGCATTATCACAGGAAACCCCTTCTGTTACCGTAACTAGACTACCGGAGTGGTGGCCATGTCTGACGTGTTGAGGGTTTTTCGAGGCTCATACCGTTACTTTAAAATGTTTCTTATACTTTGAACAACTGTCAGTTGTTTTATCTTCTCCAGTTTCCAAATTTTGTGCACGTTTATATCTTATTATTTTCTTAAAAATTGCATAACACATTGAACATAATACACTAGTGTTCCCGGTTTTTGATGAATGAAAGATAATTCACTGAAAATTAGTCATCACTGCACTATTATTATCAATCACAAAATAATACAATTTTACCACAAAGAATAACCAACCTTCTCAGGGAAGTTTTAATCCTACCTCATGTATTCAAAATTTAGTCAGAACTTGACCTTCAATTAGATCATGGTATAAAATACGAGAGATGGGGCATAAGTCAGGGCAACTATTTTGTATTTTGAAAATGTGGGACCATTTTAACATTTTGAAATATATAAATGAAAGGGCAGGGTATGGAATGTATGTATAATGCAGATTATGAGTATTAGATGTAGGATAGTGAAGTAAACAGACGCACATAAACATGCAGACCCGATTGCATCGTGCCACTCTAATGCATTACGGTAGTTGGAAGCATAAAAACAGTCATTGTGTGACCACTGTCCATGTGTAAAATTAGCTCGGATTACTAAAATTCATAAGCATGGATGTTTATATACATCACGCTATGCCCCAAACTGCAGCACGCAGGGATTCGAACGGAAAGCCGAAGATCAAGAGTTCGAGTCCCAGTGTTAGAAATTTTTCTCATAAAATATTCTCATGTAATATTCAGCAGAAACAATATTCTGTGGGATCATTAATACATATCTATAGCTTGAACGTTACTGTACAATATCAATGCATAACGGTTATAATCCATTCAAAGAATCACTAAATTAGTGTTCTTCACAATACTGAATATGGCGTAAATGTCTTTCAGTGAGGTCGACATAATTAAGGGTAATTGTAGGCGAGAGATGCCATCTGGTGCCTCGAATCGAACTCCGGCTAGCTCAGTTGGAAGGTCATGGCACGGAAAACCGAAGGCCATGAGCTCGAGTCCCTGAATCAGAGGAATTTTCTCCTAAAATATCGTCATAAGCTCTAGTCTATACTTTCTAGTTCAGGGAAAGAGTTCAGCCATTCTTTCTAAAAATTGGCACGTACATGTACAGCTTTTTTCTGCAACACATTAGTAGTACTCCAGGGTTATTTCATTATATACTACTAAAATATTAATTAGCCTTCTTTCCGTGTCTGAGAGACTTGCTGTTACAATATAGAACTTGAGAGGTGCTTTTACTCTTAGGATATAGTATATAGACAAGTAAAATGCTCAGCGTTCTTTAAGTTCGTATTAAAGGAAGAGGAAGTGCTCAGGGGAAATGCATGTAATGCTAATAGGTGTTTATAATGACTGAGTTCAAGGCGTCCTCAGTTCAGCATAGTGATAACGAGTAGTATTTATCTGCCTCAGTACTTATCTGCCACCAGTATCCAAACCGGTTCATTTGCAAATACCAAATATGGCGGAAAGGTTGAAAGTACACTGCATTTATCTTTGACCTTGCGGATGGGTTTTAGGAGAACTTACGTCCAGACAAAGTTTGAATTCACTATCATTGTATTTGTGCTATTCTTAAGAATTCCATTGAATGTTTTAAATTCCAGGCAGACGTGCACAGCTTTAAAATGTTACACGGTAGAGACGTAAAAGCTGGAATCAGGGCTGGTTTACAGTTGCATAATCGATTGTAAGTTGGTGCAATACTCACGGGATAAGCATAGGAACATCATAGGAAGATGCGTTTGTTCAGTATTTGGAATCTGAAAGTATGGTGCTTCAGGTGACAAAACCAGTGTGTCTAAAGTAATAATATATTTCTTATTCTTTATCGAATTTACTCCCCTTTTCATGGGGTTTTAAACTTCATAGGAGAGGGAACAAATCTATGGATCTCAAAATTATATTCAGACAGGCATAGAAAAACTCCGTGGTGCGAAAATAAGAACAGTTTCTTCACATATGATTCATGGGTTAGCTTAGCGTAACCTTGATGAGTACTCGACCGAAGGATTTATCGCTTTGATAAAGAGTTATCTGCTTTTTCACATCATAGTGGTACATTCCAATCTATCTTCCTGAGCGAAATAATTACGAACTTTTTTCGTTCGAGATAAGTAAACCATATAGAAATGTAGATAAATCTTGTTTGTCCGTGAAACTTCGTAACTAGTGTATAATACTTCTTTAAGGGCTGGCCGAAGTGTTGAGAGTGGTTATCCTAGAAACTTGAAAATTTGCCCAATCAATTAAAACGTAAACTTAAGTTAAAAATTTCATTTTAATATCTCAATTCGTTTTGTGATATCAATAATTAATTTAGTTGCTTTTTAAATTTAAATTGAAATCTATCTCCTCCGACAGATATTAAAATATGAAACTGAATTTTTGTGTGACATTCTTTGGCGATTGTTTTACAAATTTACTGATGGATCTTTTTGATAAATATTTTTTTATTAAAGAACTAAGGCCTATACAGAATATTTGATTAGAAATTTTATTACGCACCTTGTAAAGTAAATTGTGAGAAAATATCATAGCTGTATCTCTATTTCTGTGGGAGAAGATAGACTTTGAATATAGCAAAATAACATGCAAATTGAAGCTGAGAAGACTGCGATTAAAGTTTGAATGTCCTGGCAGTTTGAAGATAGTTTAAAAATGGCGACAGCAGCACCTGTTCCATGCGTCCAAACGGCATAAGATTTTGCACAGTTATACTTCAGGGCAAGCTTGATATTTTGACACTAAAATCCACAAATAGCATTTTTAACAAAATTAATAAATCACTCCTGTCATCCCTTAACTGGAAACAAGCATGTGGTTAAAATACACCACTGGTTTAGTTTTTATGCCTAAATCACATTTTTACTTGTTCTACCGGACACTGCTTTGAAAATAATAATAAGAGGTGTTCAGCTGGCACTACTTCCGCAATGAAAATTACGCTTTAATTATAATTATAGGCATATTTACAAAGGTCATATTCTCTTATCAGATTTATTATGGAATGTATCCTTGTAACATTTTCCACTTCGATAACTACATTTTTATGTATTTCTGGTCCTATGAGATAAAGGCCGTGTTACCAGTTACTAAATACCTATGCCTGGAATTATTAAAAGTATATTTCATTCAAATTTATATAAGCTGACGTGAGTGCTAATCAGGGTTAGGATCTTTACGTGCGAGTTCCATATGGAAAAGGGAAGGGAAACGGTGCTAAAAATTAGGCAAAATAGGGGACAAAAAAGGTGTTACTAAACTCATTATGTAACAAACTTATATTCACGGACAGCAGGCTACTGACTAATTCCAATTAATTAAAAAGAAAAATTGAATGTTTAGAAATTATTTTAATTCTTGCAGATGTACATTTGCTGAACGCAGACAGGTTCACTGTTCCCATGTCCATTGCAAGCTGATGAAAAGTTAATTGCAAATTACTTGAGATCTTAGATATTGAAATGAAAACAAGATATAATTAGGGCCTATAAAATAAAATTCAATGAAACTCAAAAGTCATTATAATGTGCCTTAGACGATTATTAAAAAAGCTCCAGTAAAATGAAAAAAAGGGGGAAGGGATTATGGGCATGGTGGAGAAGAAAGGGATAGCAACCCTAAAACGGAGAAATAGGTGATAGAAAATTGCCTCCATTCTCAACTAGAGGCAACGTTTCACACTGTGGTTTCTTTCGTAGGAGCTCTAATTTGCCAAGTGCGCATCGAAAAAATCGTAACCCTGGTGATGAACCCATAAAACTTTAATTACATTCAATGGAAATACTGTGTGTACTGTTAATGTATTGCGTGTTTGTTGCAAGATGTGATGCCAATTTAATGATTTCTTGGCACAGTGTTGACTCGTGCTTTTTCCCTCTCATCACTGCGACTAACGTCGTAGACTGATTTATATGTGATTAGGTGCAGGTATGAGGCAAGGGTGAAGGGAAGCAAAGTTCTCTCGTACGCTATGTCTGTTGTGTTGAAACTATCCGAGTTTTAATGCTTTCTTTCACCTCGGATTGTTGGCCGATGAACAGAAACATCAAGATTGCTCTTTCATTGTACCTTGTGCAAATTGTCTTATTTGCAAATAAAAACGTTGGAATCTTGCACCGAAGCACAAAGTGTCTTACCAAATTCACTCACAAGTGGCAAGGCTTCTGTCTGACCACTGCATCATAATATACTTCTATCTTCAACTTAATTGGTAGATGGCGGGATTGGACCATATAGTTAGTTCACTGACTCCCAGAGTCGAAAAACTAAAGCAGATTGCTCATAAAACGAGAGGAAACCCTTGTCCCTTCATGGGATATCGTGTCTTGGGGTTTAATTTTAAGCATATCTTAGAACTACCTCAAAACAAGTTCATGCTGTCATTCAAATAAGTTTAATAAACAAATTAATATTTGCTAGAATTTTACTTTCCTTTCTAACAAGCATATGCTCTATTCCTTTTTAATTTTGTGGAGAACCACAACCTCTTTTCACGAATATTCTTGAAGGCAATTTAACTATTTAACGACGGAGGTGTACTGCTATTTAAGCCTGTGACCGTCGCCGTCGGAATGTTGTCCCTTGTGAGTTCTTTTTAGGTCCACTGCCGTGGGGGAGTTGGTAGCATGACTGTCATCCACCCTGTCATCTTCCTATGACTGACATCCACCCTGGGTATACGATTATTGCCGGGTCAGGAATTTATCAGTATTGAAACATTTCCTTCCTGAGTTCAGGACTGGATGTTATGTTGTCCCGTCATCCTCATCCCGCGAAAGGCAAAGGCAAATCTCCACGGTATCACCCAGAAAGAGTCTTGGACGGGTCGTCGTTGGTCATCATCCCACTGCTTCGTTCCGGGTCTGGACCTGCCTTCGGGCAGAACTTTAATTGTAATTACCATCAGTGATTTTACGTTGCTGTAAATATACGGACTGTGACCTGTTAGTCACATTTAACACATATCTAAATAGGCTACCATTAACCAGGGCCGGTAACGAACAGTCTCTTCAAGAGACGAAACACAACATGAAATAAAGTTATTACGTTGCAGCTTTATATGGGTTTCGACAGACGTACCTACGGAATAAATAAATAAAAAAAAAGCTTTTAAGACATAAATTCCTTTTGGACTATAGTATGTGTAAGATAACTGAGAATTTTATTCAATACAATAGATGAAACTTACACTTCTAATGGGTTTTAGGTCTTTCTTAAATGGAGATAAGACGTACTGAATTACAATGATAGTGTACTCGCATATTCGCTTGAAAGAATGCTCACTGAGGATGGAACTGGTTAAACAGGGTCCAACCTGCAGGTGAGACTGATTTGGAAGCTCCACAGAAGCAGTTGCTGAATGTTGGCGAATGCTTCTGAGGTAGTCTGTAGAATGTCCATAAAGCGTAAATTAATCATTTCAAAATTACGTAACTAATTTCAAAGTAAAAATCCAAACAAACTCAATTTAAAAATGGATTATCGAGGCAGCTCCAGTCCAGGTGAATAAATTCTAATATTTTCTTACTCGCTCTTTGCAGATAGATTATTGGCGCTGCGAAAATTAGGGCCTACTCTATCCCCAAAGATAGCTTAGCTTAATAGACTATAAGGTTTACGGCTGTTTGGAGAATATTTGTAAGAGAAAAGGTTTACTTACAGAATCCTTTGGCATACCATATACAGAAACAAGCAATTTTTATTTGTATGTAACATATTTTTTAACGTTTAATTTATTTACTCACCAGTTATTGCATAATGAAATTACGCAAAAATAAGTAGCTCATTGTGTAGAAACGTTGTAAGCGGTTGATTTTCTGGTACCGTAACCCATAAGTTATTCATATTTTTCGGTCTACATCTATTAACATATTTGTTTCTGCTAAATCCGTCTTTAGTGATCGGAGTAGCGTATTAGGTGTGTTCTTCACACTTAATCCACAATGATTTTCTCTATTAAGTCAGTCTTACTATTTTGGAATGTTTTTCTTGTACCAGTAATAATTCTGTACATTGATGTGAAGGACTTTGCTTGAATTTATTTTACGTATGGAATAGACAAGAAGACGTCGAGATGATTGTGAGTTCTAAACGCTAGACATCTGAAATGTTGAGACTCGGAAAATTAATTTGTTCTGCACTGACTTCTAACTAGAGTAAGTTCAAGGTAACATAACAAATCCCTCTATTGCGGCAAACAAAATTAAGAAGGCAATCAGAAATAAGTAAAATTAAATAATAAGCTAGAAATCGGTGGGGTAGAATACTATTAGAGGTGAAAACGTTGTATGCACTTTTGTATTACGTTCGCTCTTCAGACGTGTAATAAATAACTAATAAACATGACGCGCCTCGCGGTCCTGAATGAAATGAAGTTAGAGAACTTACCAGAGTCCCCCCACCATTCCACCTCCACCACATTTCGCTCTCCTTCCTCCGGCCGGCTGTGTCCCCGCCCTAACCAAACCTGTAAGTATTACGTCTTCTCTGCTTTTGTAGTAATGCACATGTCCCAAGCGCGGATTGGCTTTTTACAAGATCAGTCGTTTGCCGGTTGCCGGTTGAGTTGGTAGTGTTTTTGTTGTGAGCATTTTCATTTAAAGATTTTCGATTTCACCACTAGTTTGCCATTACATTTTTAGTTGCTTTAAATTGCAGACATATGTGAATTAGTGATAATGTGACTGATTAGAATCATCATAGTGATATCAGTTTATTGCGTTAGCAAGTGAGTTTTCTGTTTTTGAAGACATCAGTTTTTTTCAAGTGCAACGAAACTACACTTTTAACTACTGTTGACAGTGTAAAGTGCTTTATAGATAATCTCGTGCGAAATAAAGTTAGAGCAAGCGTATTAGTGCAAACAGTTATACACATGGTGTGTCGTCTGACAAAGTGAGTACATTTATTTTTAACACAATATTCTCCACTTTCACTTTTAAATTTTATTTTAACGAATACACATCTGGTTTACAAAACCAAGTACCGGTAACAACTTTCATATATTTTAATTGTAAGTAGACTTGTCCCAGATATGAATAAGTAATTCAGTGATAATGTTGTTTTACCATTCATTTTTCATCCTTTAAAATATTTCTTTCTTTATCAATAATTTTTGTTGATATTTTAGCGCTGAGTTTCCTTGGCTTCTTATTCCTGTTTTCATGTTGCCCTGCTGTAGTCCGACTAGCTTTTGTAAAGGCAGTAAAATGGAACTAAAGAAGAACAAAATGTGTTTTATTCTAAATTCGTCGTACCGGCACTTGAAACGCGAAAAATTGAAGTTTCAATAAATTTATCTGGAACAACAACCAGTGTCACAGGATAACGAATAAAGCAGGTAGTTTTATCTTTCAAGAACACAGGATTACGCCGAACACTGCCAGTAACTGTTTTCTTTTTGGCAAGAGAGATGGTCTGCAAATTCTTCGGTGTTCATGTGGCAAAGTCTGTGTGAATTATCGTAGAATTAGTGTCAGAGATTTTTAAAATTATTTATTTATTTATTCGTTTTTCAAGCCAGAAAGATTATGTCTAAAATTCGTGATTTTAATATCGGTCGAAGCAAATGTTTTCTGGTTCCCCTCAAATTAAATTTTTTTAAAGTGGAAATTTACCGGTATGTCAAAATGAAGGCCGATACTAATGGCTATTCCATCTTTAATAGACAAAAAAAATTAAAGTAAAACTAATTTACCATAGGTCTATTTCTACAAAATTATCATTTTAAAATGCTAAAAAGGGTTCGCTTATTTTCAAAACTCGTGTATGTACAGAATTATGAGTTTATAGTAATACAATTGATAGCCTACTGAAGTTGTAAACTTGCATAATATATAGCTTCTCAGTTTATATATTTTGGGCAATATATTCTACGTAAAATACATTATATGTTTACCTATATAATAGAAGTATGTGTTGAGTAAATAATATAAGTCACTAATTAAATATCAGTAATATTACTATTATTTCATAATATATAACAACATGATTGCAATATTTGGCATCAAACAAAGAAGTCATCTAAGGTATTTCAAAACCCTACAAGTATATAAGTTACTGGTACTACATAAATATGAAGGTTGTTCTGTTTAAAACCATTCACATTATTAAAAACAAAGGAATATAACAAGCAATACATTTTTGAAAACTACAGAATTCGATTTCCGATGCGTCCTCGGATTTTTCTGAGGTAGGGAGGTCTGGAACGGGGTGCACACAGCCTCGCGATACAAACTGAGGAGCTGCTTGATTGGGAAGTAGCGGCTCCGGTCACGGAGACCATTATTAACGGCCGTGGGTGTAAGCGTACGACGGCCCTAACGTAGCTATTATAACATAGCCAATATAATGACACTTACTATTGAAAAGACCCACTTTATCCAATTTAGAACAAAACATGGATGTAGGATATCTCAAACTTTATAATTAATTATCAAACATAAATAGTAGAAGAAATTAGCAATATAAAATTCCTAGGACTACAAATTGACCAAAATCTTAACTGAAGACACACATTGAAATTATAAGTCCAAAACTGAGTTCAGCGTGTTTCACTTTAAGAATTTTGAATGATATATTACAACAGGTTGCATTACTCATGGTATATTTTGCATATTTTCACTCTGTAATCAGATACGGAATCATATTCTGGGGCAACTTTTCCCATAGGGAGAAAATATTTAGATTACAAAAAGAGCAATAAGAATAATATGTTGAAAGAAAAAAGAGAATCTTGTTCACCACTTTTTGAAATATTAAAAGTTTTCACTTTCACAGGGGAGTATATACTTATATGCTTTGTGTGTTATATGGTAGATAATGTCGATAAATTTCAAACTAATTATTACAGTCTACATGGTCGTACTACTAGAAACATGAATGATTTACATAGACTAGCTAATTCATTAAAACTCTTTCAAGAAGGGTGCTTATTAT
Organism: Ectobius pallidus; assembly: GCA_964059195.1. Lineage (NCBI taxonomy): Eukaryota > Metazoa > Arthropoda > Insecta > Blattodea > Ectobiidae > Ectobius > Ectobius pallidus. The sequence goes on along the minus strand of CAXKWD010000010.1, from coordinate 38,382,278 downwards.
TCTGCAACACAGATGTACAATAAGCTTCCAAGAAACATTCAATTATGTTATATAAAAATAATAATGAGATGGATTGTTACACCCTAACTTCCAAATCTCTCAAGGAATTTTTAATAACTCACACCTTCTACAATATGGATTAATATTTCCAGCTTGAATAAGTTTGGCAGCTTACAGTACCGTATATTGTTATCAGTGATGGGAAGTAATTGAGTAAAAGTAATCGGATTACAGTTACAATTCCTTTTTTGGTCCCTTTACTTGTAATCAATACTTTTTTTAAAATGTAATTTGTACTTGTAATTTACTTCTGGAAATAAAATTGTAATTGTTACAATCTAGTAGTCGTTAGTATTAGTATCATTCTCGCTTGTTATATCGTCATCACTACTGTTTTTGCAACTATAATTTGGGCTTGTGCCCAAAACATACCAAAAACAAGGAATTTTTAGGTACTGCCATTTTGTAAAATAATTATAAATGTAATTGTAATTTCACTGATTACTTTATGAGAAAGTAATTTGTAATTGTAATTAAGTAAAATGTCTCTCAGGTAATTGTCTTTCAGCCCAATTACTTTCTTTTTGTACTTTTCCCATCACTGATTGTTATAACATGCATGTATATTTTGATCTGACGTGTTCTACATCCTTGAACCTTGCTTATCTCGGGATCTACAGAATGAGATGTCTACATCTACAACCATGCCATCTGCCCATGGTAGATGATGCAGCAATTGGATGTTACGTTTAGTCCCTCCAGGGATTTAGTGCCACGGAGTTTAGTTTTTGTTGTGTAGAAGTTAGCACATAGGAAGCACATGCATGGAGAATTTCAAGCATAGCAATAAGTTGTGTTTATTTTGTGTGCTGCAGATTGGTGGATCAAGCAATACAGGCTGCTGTTGGAGAAGGCAGTCTGCATTTGTTTGCTGATGCCAGTATTCATGCTCCTCATAAGTCTTCAGTGGAACCTGTAGAGGTCTCCACACCTGCTAGCAGCCACAAGCATCAGCATCAACACCGTAAGAGGAAGGAGCGTCACGAGAGCTTCAGCTCCCAGAGCCAGGAGAGGAAAGTTATAAGGTGAGATACCGTACTCTCAAATTAATTTCCATTGCATCTTATAATAAAACTAGCATGTACCTGCGGCTTCGCCCGCGATAATTATTTCAAGAATTAAAAATGAAGAGCATAATAGTTAAATCATTATATTTATTAACACCTAAATCGCGTGGACTACATACCACGATTAGATAGCATCGACTAGTAAAAGCGACCTCAGATTCGAGTTCCTTGGCCCAGAATACCCCTGTATATTGAGTTTCGTCCACATCGAACAATGTTTGACCATATTTAGGACTATATTGATTAGCCCTCTTCCGTGTAGGTTGAAAATTTCATATGTCTGCGTGCCTTGATATTCTAAACAAATGAATCGTCCAGGATGGACTTACAAAATCAAGCGATGGCCCGCGACAATTCCTTTTATTAATATAGATAACATGAATTATATTGATCACAGCCTCCTAAAGGAGGCATACAATAAAGGAGGCCGTGTATTGATACCTTCTCTAATTTGTCAAACTTCCATTTCATTTAATCCAAACCCATCTGATAAAACTGGCAACAATATATTCTGTGATTTTGTTTTGATAATTATGTGTAAAAAGGGATTAAGTATTCTCAAAAACATTTAATTTTTGGCATTTAGAATCAGAATTTTTCAAAATCCTTTCTTAGTGAGCACCTACATTATGAAACGAAGTTACTGTCAAAATTCCAAGTCTCTACCTGTTAAAGTTTAGGCTCTATGTTGATTCCTGTCACTCAGTCAGTCAGTCAGGACAAAGCCTTTTATATATATATATATATATATATATATATATATATATATATATATATATATATATATATATATATATTTATATATATATATATATATATATAACTTATATATAGATAGATAGATTCCAGTGTGAGCATTAAATACCACATAAAAATATCAAGTTACTTCCTCTGATATTCTTTAAAAAGTATTGGTACTGCCAGTAATGAATATTAATACAAATTTGCAAGATAGTTAAACTTGCAGTTCTGCAGACAGTAAAATTTTAGTTCAAAGTGTAAAGAAATATTTCTGTAATAGTGGGGTAAAAGTTTAATAACTTTAATTTGTTTTGTTCAATAGGTCAAATTCTGAAGAGAGGCCTCTGGAAGAAGGAAACATAAACTGTAAGGACAGTATTCGTCGAGTCAGTAGTCATGAAGATTTCTCTCTTGTTAAGGGTGGCAACAGAAACAATAACAATAACATAAATAAAAGCAATAGTGGCAAGAATTTCCTCTCAGAACTCATTGATCCTTCTGCTGGACATGGAGTGGTGAGTATCTATTAATTTGTAGACTTAGAAGTTAGTATTTCATATTAGAGCCATGTACAGTTAGGGACCGTATTTTTTTGTAAAATAAAATGGCTGATTTCAGGATTAACTTTCTTCTATTTTGTGGGTACCGTATTTTGCAAAGTAAAATATTTTATAAAATTATCCCTGGGGATGCTACGGCACTCTGCATGCTTGGTTTTTTTTTAGGACCATGGAACATTGCCATATTTGAGGTTATGGCGTTCTTTAAAACCTATAGAATTTATGTATGAAATCAGTTTGTTGCTAAAAAATGTGCAAAATGGAAAAAATCATGAAGTGGGTATTTACATAACCTAAAATGACTTAATTTATATGTGCAAAAGTTCTAACTACTGTGGATAAAATATGAAATCTGTTAAATCTACACTCTTTGCCACAATCTAACATAGGCATCTCAAACCTGGCACAGAGATAGCAGAAAACGAGTATATCATGATCACTGAATAGCGTACAATCTTTGCTGTAATTGATCACAAGTACTGGTACTGATAACTTCTCAGCAGCCATAGAAATAACAGAAAAGGAAGCATGCTATAAGAAATGAAGGAAAAAATCACACTAAAACAAATTATGGTTTTGAATCAAATATTTGTACACTTTTTTTAATTTATGTATGGGAGGGGCATATTTTGCACTTCCATTTAGACAATTCCACAATCCAACAAATCTTGCGATGTTTCGTAGATTCATATTGGTATTTTACAGATGTACAAAGCTAAATATAGCTAAGGAAAGCTGTTCTGTAAAATTTATAAGCCCTTATTCCCAGTAACTTGGTATTTTGGAAACTCGTCCTTTCTGTCCATATTAGGCAGAGTTTGCAGGACTCTACTGTATAATATGTTTGATAAAAATAATTTTACATTTGTTACCTGCTAAAGAGTAGGCCTATGCTTAACTTTAGGGCATTCATTTTTATGTCTTGAGTTTGGTGTTCACCATCTTCTTTACAACAGCATTCAAGCTCATTTTAGGCAAAAAGCACACCTTGACGTAGTGGCAAACTAGTTAGGTAGACTATTTATAATTATTGCTAATATTGTTTTTGAACATTTATTTATTTGTTCATTTTTCTTTCTTGTAGCGTGTCAATACAAGCTTGCCCCTACATGAACGCAACTCTGCCCCATCCAAGTCAGCACCAAACAATGATGGAGACACAACAGTGGTTGTGGCCGAAATGTTTGATGACAATGAACATGAGAGGAGAAGAAACAGTGAGAGATTTGCGCGAGCAGCAACTCCCAGAGGAAGGAGAAACATGGCTCGAAGGAGAAGGATTCATAAGACTGCCAAAACCTCACCTGAGGATATGGATGGAGGAGGGTCCTCCAAGGTGAGTAATTGTTTCATGTAGGTCATCATCACGACTAGTACCAAGTCTTCATCTCATCTTCGCTTCTTCCTGAATACATGGAAGAAGAAAGAATACCAGTTGTGCAGTGGTGTAGTGTGCCATCACAATTAGATTCAAGTTCCCTGTATGTAAGCAGAAGTTGTCTACATTAAGGTGTCTGGATACTGGTTACCCTAAGCACTCCACACTTCACTCCTTTTTTTAAAGGTATTACATGTTTGTTCTTCATTGATTACATGCATAGTAACAGTTAGCTCTTACATTCTTGGTAGCCGAAATAAAAACCAGTAATTTTAATTTCAAAAGAATAAGCTCTTTTTTATCCTACACATTATTTTGTTTTGCTGTAGTTGAATTAAAATATGGTATCTCAAATTTTAAATTATAATTTCATATTTACTTAAATAAGCTGCACACTGCTTTTTTCTCAAGACTAATAGAAGTAAAGTCTTACGATATAACTTCTTATTAAAATTAAGACATGGCAACAGGGTGTATTCCATTTGCAGTTTCTGAGACTTGCAGCATGTGATGTAGAATATATTAGCATTCCTTGTCATATTAAAATAAATATTTTGTCTATCTAATGCCGGTATAGATCAATTACTTATCCAATCTTGAGTAAGACTACTCTCATTCACACCTGCTTTACTAATATCTCCATTACACTGAATTTAGGATTCCATTTTGTTGTAATTTCAATAGACAGCCATTGGAGGGGAGAATAGCATTAAAGCTTATAATGGCATAGCAACTTAATTGTAGCATCAAAATAAATATGAGCACCTGTATGATATCTGTACATAATCTTTCCTTTTATGAAAATGAGCACAGCATATGGAATTATGAAGTGGATTTGTTACTAGTACCTATATAGTCCTCCATTCTGCTTTCAGGAAAATGAGGATCAAGAAAGCGAGACAGCTAACACTCGAATCCCCCATCAACAGGTTTCCATCACCAGCAGCACATCTGATGAGGACTCGAGCCAAGATGCAAGCTCCAACTCCAGTTCCACTCATTCATTTCTCCAGCTGCACCCTCAGGTAAGTACATAATGCTAAGATGCCTTATCCTGATGGCTTAGTTGTAATCTCTCTGTATTCCAGGTAATATTGTTCATAGCAAAACATTCAGAACTGGTCTTGCTACTAGAAATTTAGATAATACTGAAACTTTTTCTCTCTCTTTTACTATTGTTAGGTCTTTCTGTGTTCAGTTCAAACTGTGAAATTGCAATGAGACTAATTTAAAACAGACAATTAAGCTTCTTCATTTACTGTTCCTACAGAAGAGCTCTTTCGCTTCGGTCTGAAGCTTCATAGGTTGGGGATTTAGTCAAATTCATCACATTGCAGCTCCATCTGTCTTCTGCCCGCTGCCCTCTGGTGGAAGTCTATTAATCCATACATGGCACCAAAGACTTTTGAGACAGATGGAACTGCATTGTGGTGAATATGAATCAGTCCCCTACTGTTAACGTTTCAGACTGAAGAGAAAGTGCTCTAGGGTAGAGAAGTGAAATAGGTTAAAAATATATTTTGAATTTTATCAATTAAACGTTTGTGTCATAATTTTGTCAATCAGTGTAACTTCCTACTCTTCTTGCCATGCTGGATTGTCATTCTACCAAAGACTTAAGATTTTTCTGAGAAAAATATCCTTTACTAGACATTAACTGGTATGCTGCCCATAGATAGAAAAGGATGCCAAGTTTGTGTATGGAGCATAAGACCCCCTGATGTATGTTTCATTTACTGAAGTGATTTTAGTCAAGTTTATTTTCCTATAGAGGACAGAGTGACATGGTAGGTTCTTTTCGTTGTAATTTTAACTTTAATGATTCAGATTCTCACAATTATATTGTTAGCGGCTTTATTTGCATAGATATATCACCCGATCACTCGGGAGTTAGAGCTGCGGCCGCCGCGGCACAGAAACTCACACGATTGGCCAACTCTTACGTGAAACATACTGTATATAAACTGTCACTTAATTGTTTTTCAATGATTTCTGAGGTCTGGTTATCTAGCATTTTTACTAGGATGCCTTTTTTTTTTCATTAAAAATGATTCTGCTTTCTTTGAACATGGAAATAATAATGATTACTTCAGGATGAAAGCATTGTTGGGATATTATGAATTTTAAAACCGTGTTATTTGTATAGTTGAAAAAGTTGTGTCTGAAACACATTCACTGTGTTCTAGGAAAGAGAGAGATCTCCTTCTCCATCTCCCAGCCCTTGCACACCTCCGCTTGATCTCAGTACGCTGCATCAACAGGTAGACTGCAACGAACCCCTCACAAGCATGGGAAACTGGAGCTTCGCTCATAGACAGCCAGTAAGTGCAAACTGAAGAATTTTAAAGAATGAGAAAGTGTTTTTCAAAGAGCATTTTAAATGATTTGTCTTACCATAACTAAAATTCTAAAATATGTATATTTGGTATACATAAAACAAAAAATTTAAATTTCCCTGCAAATTAAATTCAATTGCAGCATCCATATTTATATACTAGTGTTTCTCTGTGATAAACAAGTAAATTACAGCTCTTTTATTCTTCTGAACCTTTCACCAGCACTGGATTATAAAATACTTTTGAATTTACTGTTTCCTTACAACAGGTAATAATGAAAACCAACTGGTTCTTAAATTGTGAAAAATCTTTGTAATGGAAAGGAAAAGAATAGTGACAATTAATATAAATGTATTTTTCAACATTTAAATGTTTAAACTCAAGACCATTCTTTTCATTTGATTGTACCGGATCTGTTAGTGTTTGTGTATTTAAAACAAAATAAAGTACTACCCGCGCACGATTTCTTGAGCACTCGGCTCCCTAGTCCTCATTCGGTAGGTTTCGTTCAACTTCGTAGGTTAAGCTGACAACATTGAAACACGAAGTACGCTATACACCCTGACATCTAGTGGCTTCAATACTAAGCTTTCATTCTGTCTCAGGATTCTTATTTATTTATTGGCATTATCTTTTCTGATGCATCGAGTTATGGGGAAAAATACAATCTTTCGAACTGCTGATTTCACAACACTTCATTGTACATCCAACACTTTCCTCACCTCTTTAAGAATTCCGTATGTGCTAATTTCTGACGATCCCGTGAACTCTGATGTCAATTTCATTGACTGAAAGTTGAGCGAACTTTTCACAATTTGTATTAAATACTTTTAAAATTAGGCCTATAGCTTTCTCCATTTTTAGATGCCTTACCTCTCTTACGTTTTAAAACACGAAATGGCGAAGCATGTTCTGCTAAGACTCTTCTTTATGCTTAAAATTAGTCATCCAGTGTAAACCTATTGAGCCTATATTATGCATACTATTCTTATTTGATGACTTATTTGATAACCAAAGGCTTATGACGTGTAATTAATTGTTACGCAATACCGTTACCACGTTATATTATTGGACTGCATTAAAATCGTTGTATATTAAAGTCACTACATAAAATACCATACGCGCAATTCTGCTGAAACGTTATTTCTTTGGTTGACAACACTGCAGAAAGACTGGCGGAATAGCTATGTTTTGTTCCCCCCGACCCTCACTTCCCCATAAATCCAGCGCCCAAGAAGTGGCGCGCGGGTAGTAGTTACTTGTAGTTATGATTTCCAATGCATAGTACAACAACAAATGGCAAAATCATTCCTCCTCATGAGAATGTACGCTACATTCATGATCATGAATGGCAAATTCTTTATTGCACAAGTTGCTATTACTTTCAATGAGCATTTAAAAAAACTACTTCAAAATTCAACAGGAAGCAAAAAGACCTTTTTTCAAATGGTTCTATAAAGCAAATCAAATAAAAGTATAAAAATTCTAAACAGATGAAGTACAGATTTAATCCCAGAACTACCTAACCTGCTGCTGTGTTTATATTTTCATTGGTCACTATTGTTTTAGCAAACACCCTCATAGAATAGGTATCCTAACTTCACCAGTTTGTGGCTGTGCTCACAAGATAAAAAACATGAACAAGGATCACATAACCTGTTTATTGCTACCGACATTAAATGAGGCAGCTCAAAAATTGCATAAAAGCAGAGCTGCAAAGTTAATAGCAAAATGTGAGGATTTTTATTAAAGTGTCATTAATGGAAAACAGATAATTCGTTGAAATTTTTCTCATTGATTTCAAACTTAGAGAGCCCATTAATGTTTTCATTCAATGTCTGCCTTATTACTAGTTCTGAAAGGTTAAATTGCATCAAGATATCACTTTAAATTAATTGGGAACCAAAGAAAAAACTTGATTGTTAAATCAAGAACATATGATTAATATAATATACGTACATTATTGCATATTAACTTCTGTTTCAGGAGGAACAGTTGGTCAGTAGTCAAGTAATGCTTTCACCCAGGAACTCCATGATCTTGACAAGGCGAGTGTACCTGGATCCCAGCGTTCCACCATCACCTCCACATGAACATAGTGCCCCCATCCCAAGGACATCCTGTGCCCCTGATCCTGTGGATCCTGATGCAAGACTTAAACAGCTCACCAAACAGATGAACAGGTATTACAGCTCAATATTTCATAGATATAAATGTAGTGATATTCTGAGATCAGTATGAAATCAAGTCTGTAGCACCAAGCAGGCAAATATAAGAGAATAACTTCTTATTTTATTTGATTTCAGTTACAAGAAGAAGCTTAAGCGTTATGAAGAGGAATTCGAAAGAGAATATGGCTACCGACCATCACATGCTGATAAAATGGGCAATAAAGAAGTAAAAAAGATGTGTGGAGAGCTCAACAAGCTACGAAAGGAAATAAAGCGTAAGTTCATTGTTTTTATTTTTATACGACATAAGTGGGAACCTCGACCAACAAGAGAATTAGCACAAGTTATGATTGTAATTTCAAGTAATTTGTGGTTTATGTAAACAGATTTGACACATGCATCACAAATATGCACTCATTAGTCCGTTCCACACTTGTACTGAACTTTTTGCAATGCTACCATAGCTGTGAAGTTGGTAAAGCTCCTTTAAACTTATTTTTTCTACTATAATGCAATTTTTAAAATCTAATAATTACAAATCATTATGCCACGGTTATGCATTCTAACTTTCTTTCCTATTGCCTGTGTTTTATATTTTATATCATTTTTGTTTTTATATAGTGTGTATGCTTTGTGAAATTACAGAATTGAAAGAAGATCCCCATAGTGTGATGATGGATTCTCCTTTAACAAAGCCACTTGATTTACTGGCAGGTTCCGGAAACAATAGCAAGAACAATGGCTATGATAAGAGTCCTAATATGGAAGAAAAATTTCAGGAAGTCGAAAAGGTGAAAAATACATGAATATTTCCTCTACATGTACTGTAAAAAAAAAAGGGTGATTTAAAGCATTGATGGGTTGTTGATAGAATGGATTCTGCCTTCAAATTAGATAGCTCTGTGGAAGCTACAGGTAGATATCATTCTTTCAATAAGATGTGAATGCCCTGAAGTTAAGCAAATATTTTGTTACATTTTAAAAAGTTAAGTTCATGAATACTTTAATTATACATTATCAATAATCGTGTAGGAATAATGATGTTTATTTGATAAATTATTACATTTTAATCTCTTCTCCAAATTCTCAGCATAATCTTTCATTATATAAGATATTTTATCCCCAAAATCTTCAGATACTGGTTAAAGGTTACTTTATAATGATAACACATTCAGAACTGTCAACAAACTCTTTTCAAAACTCCTGAATTCTACAGTGGTGGTAATGTCAAATAAATCATATTTAAAACAGTTTCTTTATCTTATATATATATACACACACATATATACATACATACACACACATATACTTTGTTACATAAACTTATACAAAGTGATCCTAATTTGTTTTTATTTCTTTGGATGAGCCTTCCATAATAAAATCCATGAGCTGCCATTTTTACTCATAGTCATTAAGGAGTACTAGACATGCATTCAATGATTTTACATGCATTGAATAATTGAGAAATGGATGTTCGAATATCAAATTTTCAGCAAAGTCTATTCACAGTGAAGAAGAATAAAGTTTTAAAATAATGCACATAATACACTTTTTCTCGTCATGTTTTCTGTCAAATCGGCTTTTTACAATTTTATGATACTCTGAAAACAAGCAAGCAATCAAAGAAATTAAATCTGTATTACTACCACATTTAAAGTTGTTGCTTATGTAAAGCAGAGCAAAAAATAATCCAACAAAAGTAAGTTTATTATTATGGATTTGCACAAGCTAATTGTATCTTAAAAGCTTTTGTAAGAATTAAAAAAATGGTTCTAGTTTGGATTTTAAATTACCGGTACAAGTTTAAGGTTCCTACAGTTTTTACATACTTATTTTACAATAGTATAAATTTGAAAAATGCAAGAGCCTTGTTTTTCTTCACAGCATTTAGCTGAAAAGAGGTTACTGGCTGGAAGGCCTGAAAGCTTGGATGAACTTACAAGAGAGCAGTTGTTGGATGAGAAAGTTGCAGTACAAAAAGCTCTGTTGTATCTGGAGGGTATTTTTGGTCGTCCTGTCACAAAAGGAGACAGGGACTTGGTGCGACCCTTATATGACAGATACAGAGCACTCAAACGTCTTGTGATTCGTACGGGACCTGTAAGTATTTTTACTGTTTTTTTTTTTTCCAGATAAGTCTAACATTTGTGTACACAACAAAGATCAATGTAAAATCAACTTTAAAATATTAACTCTCTTACTTAATGTAACAGTAGCTTGTAACATCACAAGAAATCTTTAGCATTCAACACAGCTTCATCAGCCTTCTGCACTACTTCTGTGGATATTCTGTGACTTTTTTTTTTCCTACCATATATTTCCACAGATAAGATGACCTTCAGATAAGACAAAGTATATATTTTCATCAAAGATTTGTAGTTTTAGCATATATCTGTCCTATAAGAGTATCCCTAAACTATTAATGGCCTATGAATTTATGTTTACTAAACTACTTCAAAAACTTTTATTTTTGTTCAGTTTTCTGATTGATAACAAAAATGTTGCCAACTGTTACAATCCATAGGGTTGGAAGTAGAAGTTAAGGCAAAATAACTACAGTTAGTTTAAAAGACTGTTGGCTACCCTTCCTGGAACAAAGCTTCTTCGATCTGTTTTTTCAAAATGGCATAACTAAGCACAGTCACAAACATAATGGAACAGAACGATATGTGCATTGTGCTTGAGCCATGTGTTACACGTAAGTTATTGGTACATAGGGAAAAAAATGAAAAAGTACCAAAAATAGTTTTTAATTCTACATTTGCCTGCGAATGGTACCTAACATCTTAATACATTTAGATTATAATCTTGACATCACAAGACATAGTTTTATAATGGTTTTAATTTATATAAATTTTAGTCTAATTTTTTTTTTTTGTATCCTATAAGATGACCCTGTATTTCTGGGGGCCCTTTTTATGATTCAATTTTAGTCTTATCTGCAGAAATATATGGTATTTATTTTTTCATTTTTGATATTAGGAGGAGTCTGAATCTCCTCAAGATATAAATAACATATTTTTCAGACCATAAGACACACTCTTTTACCTTGAAAACAGAACCTAGAAAGCTGGGTGCATCTAGTGATCCGGAGTAAATATTTTCGGCAATATCATAAACAAGGTGTTGTATAATAATAAGGCTTTATTCTTCTGCTAGTCTTATGACCCTGTGCTTGGCTCAGCCTGTAATAGTAGTGGGCACCAGGAACAATATTGTTGGTGTAGACACAACCAATGCTCAGTTCTGACACTGTTTATGCCAGTTGTCTGAACATTTAGAGCCTCAGCCATCAGTCATTTCAAGGATTTACCTGGATCTGTATAGAGAAATAAATAAATTTCTATAATGATAAATATTTGAAGCATAAACATCACCCTACGTACTGCTTCACTGTTTTAGCAGGCCCGTTCTCACTCATCACTTTAACCATGAAAATCGTTTAAAAAATTGTTGGGCCTTTTTTTAACCTTGCTGTGTATGTAAAAGTAGAGTATTTAGTTTTCTCCAAGATTGTACATTTTTATTGTACCTATCCAGTGGTTAAAATAAAATAGAGAAGGGAATATTGGCAGATTCCAACCCATGTTTACTTCACATGTTAAATTTTGGTGCAGATAGTTTTGTAATAGTATTCAGAGTTTAAAACAAAACACAATACATTATATTAATGGAACTTTTATACAGTGAAGCAATATACTATGTTAATTAAATGAGATGGTTTACATTTAAACACTTTAGACTTCACTTTTACTTACATTTTTGTAGAATGTAAAGCTAGAGAAAAAAAAAAAGCAGACCTACTAAAATATCTAAGTTGCTTGCTTACATTTTTGCAGAATGTACAGGTAGGGAAACAAAAGCAGAGCTACTAAAATATCTAAGTTGCCGATATGAGCCACTGCGCATGCCTAGAACCCACTAGGCAAGCGCAGTGGCTCATATTGGCAACTTAGATATTTTAGTAGGTTCGCTTTCCCCACCCCCCCCCCTACCTGTACATTTCATGGGCATTACCCACGTTTTCAACTACTAGTCAACTCATCTGCAGTTGAAAACATGAAGCATCGTAGAAAATGCATAAAACTGCTTAAGCAAGCAATATGAATTTTATGATGCGTTTTGAGTATGGTATTTTATCATGTTTTTATAGAGGTATTGCGGAATATGCATCTATTATAAGCTGCTCAGATGTAAAGAAATGCAAATAATGGTAATTTTAATCTGATGAAAACTGAAACAGTTATGAAAAATAAAAATAAAAAATTGCGTGAAATTTAACATTGAAAGCCACCTGAAGTGCAAAGTACTGATTTCTATTTCCTTTTTTGTCAGTGTTCCTTAATATTTGATGAAATAATTAGAATTTCACAATTTAAGTCAGCTGATACTTTCTTTTTCTTATTTCAGGCCTATTTCTGCTAAAAAAAATGTGTTAAATTAGTGTTATGAGAAAGAGACAATTTGTTATGTCTTAAAGGCAGGTGTGTCTTAAATTCATGAATGGCTTATATTTGAGTAAATAAGGCAAGTTTTCAAATAATAATAGTAATAATAATCTTTATTGTCTTTCTACCTTAATTGCAAGGTATAAGACATTAGGAACTATAGATTACTTGTGGATTTGCAGTGTACCAATGAAACAGTTTTTTCAGAAGTCATTTAAGTTATAAATACATTTATGAATTAGATATCTTTTTAGTTGTAATTTGAATCCCTTATTAGTGCTAAGTTCATTAAGGTTGCTGGGTAGTTTATTATAGAAAAATTTACCTGCTACATATGGGTCTTTATTAACAGATTTCTTGTTAAAAACATCACGATGGAAATTCCCTCTTTGTCTAGTTACATGGTTGTGTATGTCCTTATTTCTCTTATTTAGTGATTGCGCTATTACCATTAATATGACTTTGTATATGTAGTGCTGCAATTGTGCTTTAAATCTATAATCCTTACAGAAAGCTCACAAGTCTGAACACTGTAGGCAGTTTTTTCTTTCTCTTGTAAAATTTTAATGATGCAATTCATGACTTTCTGAAATATCAATCCACATGTAGGTACCAATAATGCTTGTTTCTGTTTGCTTTCAGTCAAAGCTAAAGGACAGTGTAGTAGAACTAGCGACTATCCTGGAACATGAGACAATGGACTTCACAAGTTCCCCACCTTCTCTCTCAGCCCAAGAGGATACACCAGAAGCATCAGCAGCCATAGGAATTGCTGATCTACCTACAAAATTCGATCAGCAGTCCGAACCTTCAGACTCTCTATGGGAGAACCTTCATTCCTTGCCATTGTAAGTTTATTAATGCAGAATATATAGTATCTAAGAAAATAAAACATCAAAATCTATAAAATCAACAGCATTTTCAGTAGTCACATGGTTAAGAGGATTTATGGTGTTTGAAGGTCTTGGCTTAAAAAACAAAGCATACCTTGTTTTAAAAGGAAAGCAAGGCCATTGATCCCATTTCATATATTTTAGGCACACCGAAGAGCCCTCCCATAGATTCCAAAAGGGTCCATGGGCAAAATTATCAACTACAACATGCTGTCACTGTACCTTCTCCTTCCTGATCCTACTGTAGTATTCAGACAACAGTATAGGCTCTGAAGGAACGAAGGGTTTGTAGTATCCCTTTGGTTAAAGAGGTCTCATGCCGTTCTAACACATGGGTGAACCGATACATTAGAAGTATCAGGGATGGCAAAACAAGAGTATATTAGAAGTGTCACTGATTGCAAAACAGAGTTCCTACCTTATTAGAAGTGTGAACATCGCAAAACAGTATATGAGAAGTATCAGTGATTGCACAGCAGATTATATTAGAAGCATCAGGATTGCAAAACAGTATTTTACATCAGGAATTGCAAAACAGTATACTAAAAACATTAAGGAATGCAAAACAGAGTAAATTAGAAATGTCTGCAATTGCATACAGAGTATATTACAAATGCCGGCGATTGCAGAACAGTATATATTAGAAGTGTCAAGATTGAAAAACAGAGTACTGTATATTAGAGTTTTTTTTACCCATAAATAATTAAGCAATGAACTTGAAATTATTGTATTTTTTGTTGTTTTGTAGATCCGAATTGCTAAGTCAGCAGAGGTCAACACGAGAAGAAAAGAAACGACTTCGACGTTCACTGCGAGAATATGAAGAAGACTTCCAACGCCGAACAGGAAAGAAACTTCAGCGAGAAGACCGCATTCCTATGGAAAGTATTTATGTTGCCTATAAGCAGGCAAAGGCAAAACTGCGTCTCCTGGAGGCTTTGGTAGCAAAACAAACTTAAATTTTTTTCATAATGACATTAAGTGTTACATGTTCTTAATAGCATATTTTCAACTGTTAAATCAACTGGAAAAAATTCAACTCATTTGTGATGAAAGTTAATATTGCTGAGAAACCATGTTCATCCTGTCTGTCCCAGTTGATTTGTGAAGAACTAAAACACAATAGTTGGAGAATATGTATCTTAATAAAAGATGGTATGTTTCTGAGATTATATTTCAAAGCTATCTTTTTACCTATTTGATGAATTTTTAATGTATAATGCTCCCGAGCATGAATATTTGTTTAAATAACATAAAGCGATTTTCTAAATGTTGCTCGAAACTGAAAGGAAATTATAATTTTAGTAACAAAATATGTGGAAAGATGATATGAAAAATGTGTTCAGAACTACTGTTCACCTTCATGTAATTGAGAAGTTGTGTAGAAACTGATTTGAAAATGGAACCAGATAAACAGATACATTAAATAGGATAAAGGATATACATACCTGTGTTGTTAAGCCTTAGAACTTAGTACTGATTATTTCACTTCATGATGGTTTAATCAAATGTTCCATTTATGGAATAGTGCTATTTATTTCACTAAATGGATGCCTTGCTGAAACAGAGTAACCAGCAATAAAGCATGGCATCTGGTGCCAGTGTAAGATCAGTACAATCAGGGCAAAATGCATGTTTTTGCAAAATATACTATTTTGTCTTCACAAGATGTTCGATCTCTATGTCTCTCTATTTCCTCATCCCACAGTTATAATATTCAGCTAATATTTATGGGATGTGGCAGCTGAAAGCATGTGTATTTCCACATGCGCTATGTATCTAGCAATATTTTGAATGTAAGGCTTGCTCCCTATGCATTTCTGCCCTACACTATAGTAAAAGTCCGTAATAACAAGGGTTTATAAAATAATTAATATTACTACAACCATGTTTGTGTATGAATATCAAAGTACTACATAACTTTTGGGGGAAAATGCTATTTCATAAGATCCTCTTAGATTGATATTTTAACATACTAACTTATCTTTGGTTTGACTTTTATTATTGTTTTTCAGTTCCTAATCCTCACTAGGTATAGAGTGACCATAATATTTCGAGCTGAAAATGGGACATCCCAACCAAGTCAGTTGAACCAAAAAATATATATTCTAAAATAATATTAGTAATAATTATATTAATAATAATTGTAATAATAATAATAGTCATCATCATTGTCATCATTGTAAAGGAACTAACAAGGAACATTGTTAAGGAACTACAAGCCTATAGTCTATAGATTCTATAAACCATAATACCGGCAATTAATAAATATTAAAATATCAGATGAGGGTTATAGCTTAGTGTTTCTGCCTTCTCTTGATCCATCCTTCGTGATGTTGAGGACTAACACAGATTTTTAAAGGCAGAATTCTTCACATCAGGATATTGCAACATGTGGACTTCAAATTAGTTTGATGCCATGTTTCATTCGAAAATGCTAACATTATAATTACATTAGTCACGATAGTTATCACAGCTGTTGTCTGCACCTTTATATTGAAGATCACAATACAAGCAGTAAGCTTTACAAAGGTTACAGCCAAACTGAATTACAGTTAGCTCTTTTTGAAGTAGCCTTTTTTAAATAGCATGCAGCCGTTATATTGAAACCCAAACCATTGTCACCCTGAAAAAAATTGCTACAATGAAAGTAGGCCTACTCAAATTCCAGACATTACCGGTATCTAAATAGTGTATGTGTTCTATTGTTGAGGATCTTTCCTTGAATTTTTTAGATTGGGATAATTTGTATTTTTTTTAAATATTGATGGGACAGCCAGGACATGTTCGAAGTGAGACTAATCCGGTGAAAATGAATGGATGATTTTTAACCAAATGAACGTCTTAAAGTATGTGTATTTCCTAAGAAGAAAATAAAAATTTTTGTTTGCAGTTTTGTAATTTATGCTTAAGAGTGCATGTTTTTATTTTTTTTATTTTATTTCTTCCTGCAACACCTGCAGGTTGCCATTGACAAAGAGTACCAACAAACAGTAAAAGAAAACAGATTAAATTAATAATGAAGCTTTAACAATTAGTATATAGATAACAACTTAAAATTAGAAGGTATGATTGCGAAATATGGCAATAGACCCTTTCAATGCCGTAGTTATCAGTTAACACAGGTTGTGATAATTTCAAGAGCTGTCCACAAGGATAGAAAATTAAAGTATACTGGATAAAATTTCTGGTCATCCTAAACTGCTTTCTATCTATCCTTCACCAACATACCTTGGGTTTCAGTTGGTGTACCTTCATACGATTTTCATGAATTAAAAACTGTGCAATGGGAGATAATAATCAATAACATTTATTTAGAAATGTTTATGGTGAAAATTTAAGAAAACAGTAGTCAAAAAACCTTGTTAGCAACGGACTTTTACTGTATATTAATTACTGTTCAATATTTCATTTACATAATGGGATGATTACATTTTCATTAATATGGAAGTGATAATTGCTGTCAGGCAATAGATATCATTTCAAGAATTTTCTTGCAAATAATGTGAAAATAAACACTAGGGAATAATGACTGTTTATGGACATGTTCTTTATGGTTATATTGTCATTAATATTGAATTCATCGGTAATGAGAAGTGAAACAGTATTCAAACTCTAAGAAAGAGTTTCATATCCAGAAATTGAATAATGAATTGAAACAGGTTGAAGTATTGCATAATAATGAAATTGGCAAATTCAGTTGAAATATTTGCCTAAATCCGGTGAGGACTTGTGAATGAGTTTGTGGTTATAAATTGTCTTGATAATAATTAGAAGTACACATTATTAATGCAGAGTATTCAACATAATTTTGTGGAGTAGAATCTGTAGAGTGGTGAGTTTCTCAGGTAGAACTTGGAACTTGTGTAGACATTCTTCACAGCAAGTCACCTTAGAGCATTGAAAGAAAATCAGCATCTTTACAGAGTACCGGTAGCGATTTAAAAATCTTAATACAAGTTTAAAATTTAAGTTTTTGATGGCCCTAAGATTATCGTAAAATACATAACAAATACATATAAATAACAAAGTTATCTTAAATAAAATCCACCCAATTGATCCTCCATCCTATCTGGCAATAGATGCTTGGTAGTCACATGTTCACTAAAATATTTATTACAGTAGCAATATTAAGAACACTACAGCTTTTTAATTGACCTAAATCATTATCAGAATTTGATTTGTTTTAATTGTATGCCACTTACACTGATTACTTCCATATTGAAGCTTGTTTATGTTCCATTGGAAGAGAGTAATTTTTGTTGTTTAAAATTTTCTGGTCTGTTGGGCCATGGTGTCAGGTTGGTTGATCCTGACGTTTGCCTATGACTGTGAAGGCATGAGCAAAACTTCAGGATCAACCAATTGAGACCATGGCCCAACAGCCTGGAAAATTTTAAACAACAAGACTGGCCATGAAAGCATCCGTAATTATATTAAAGTAATTTTTATTCTAAAATATTAAAGCTGTAGAGAAGACTTGATAAAATTGAAATGATCAAGTTTATATACAAAATATTTATTATACACGTTATAGATTAGCAATCCCCTTTTAAAAATATTTCTTCCATTTAGGGAGATAAGTTAGCTCTGGTCAGTGAAGTTGTTTGGGATTTTTATGGGTGTTTCTGAAGAATTGTTTTAAATAATAAAGCTAAGTTCTTGTTCATGAGGTTAGTTTGTATGTAAGAACAGTAGATTCTTGAAGTTTGACAAAGGTTAGAGCATGTTAAATGTGCGTGATTGGAGCAGAAAAGTTGATGGAATGAGTATGCTAAGAAAGAAATTAATTTTTGGTAACATTATTAATACAGTTTTCTCACTATGATATAGAGACTGAGTAATATAAGACAAGCTACAGTACAATGAATAATCATTAAGTATATGTAATCTATAATTTACGTGTGGGAGTAATAGTTAAGTAAATAATTAAAATATATTATTAAAGAGAAAATTAATTGCAAGCTGTGCAATTAACATTCTCTGTGCTAAATGCTAATTAAAAGTCTGATCATTATGTTAATTATTGGTTCATGGAATGTGCAACAGATATGTGTATTGCCTGTTCTTTGGTCCTACCTTGTAGCCCTTTATTTTTTATGAGGATATTTCAAGTGTTTTGTATTACGCAGAACTTGAGAAATATTAAAAATTTATAAATGTAATAATTAAAAAGAATGAATCCTGCAGATAGTATGAAGACTGATCATTATTAATTTTACAAATAATCAAACCATTAAAACATATTTTATTAGTTAAATATTTCACTCTTCCATCGTGTAATTAAGAAATTTAAACTTTCAAGCTGAAACGATACAAAACTCTTTGCCATAGAAGTATTTTGTGTATTATGTATTACATTTTTTCAATTATCATTAATGCTTGCATCTTTTTATAAACATTACTTCAAAGTTCTGGTTTTCATTGCCAGTGCTTACTGGGGGAAGATGTTTAAAGGGTTTTAGTATGGATTAGCATATAATATGTTTGATTTTCTTTATGCTTGCTATTAAAACAAAATCTTCAAAACTTCAAATATCATGACTGATTCTTATCAGTGCATTGACTTTGTAGATGTACACTACTATAAATAAATGTCACAACCATACCTTGATAAGGGTGGTGAGGATAATGTAATGATAATACTGCTGACATATTTATTATGTACATTATAATGCAATATTTAGCTTTTTTAGATGCACTGTAAAAGTCAAGTTGAAGTTTTGGAGAAAAAATAATAAGGAATAGTGTTAATGGATTATGCATTTCCTAAAAAGATTGTAGTTAAAAAAACATTCAAATAATATATTTGACTAAAAGAATCTATATATGGTTGCAAGAGACTAGGTATATGTAAATACATAATATTCTGGTCATATTTCATATTAGTATGTGACTTTTTGCTTTAATTAGTTAATAGATTAAAAACAGTTTATATGTGGATTGTTACATGTTCTGTGTAAGTTTGTTATAAATGTACTTGATTTTGTCACAGTTATTTTATAGGGGTGAAATTAAAAGAGATTTGGTTTCCGTTAAATGTTGGAATTATTTTCATTCACTCCTGTTGCTCCTACTTTTGGTAAGCCATACTGAATACTCTGTGCCAGTGTGTGGGTCTTTACAAGTAGAGAGCGAATATGAGCCTGGATGTTGTGGAGATTTTTCCTTTCTGTTTGTCTCATACAAATTTTACCATAATAAAGAAAGAGTAGCACTCTGTTGTTAGTACCCCCAAAATCAAAAGTTACTGTAAGAATACAGTAGTTATCTGAATTTCTATTATAGTTCAGGTATGTGTGCTGTAAGTCCTTATTTCAAGGATATTAAACATAGTTGGACTGATAAAAACAAATTAAAACGAAGTATTGTAAACAGTGGGGCAAATTAAACTAAGATAGTTGAAATATAAAAACACTTTGTGCTCCACTTACGTCTGGAATTAGAATCACAGGACTAGTTTCGGGAGTTACCCCATCATCGGCTGTTGTTGAGTAGACCAACAGCCGATGATGGGGTAACTCCCGAAACTAGTCCTGTGATTCTAATTCCAGACGTAAGTGGAGCACAAAGTGTTTTTATATTTTAACTATCTTAGTATAGTTGGACTGATTTAAGTTTTGGCATAAATTTAATAGCCTGCCACTTTTGTTGCTACAATTACTGTTTACTGTAGTCAACGAATATTCTTCTTGTTTGGTGCATACGGGTACAACAAAACAGTGAACTGTTGAATTTTGATTTTGCAATAATTGACAGGTTTGGTTTCTAATAGGATGAATAATGAAGTGTTAAATTTTTATTTTCATTTTTCATTGAGCATTGACAATGGAAGGAGTAACATCCATAGGAGTCATGTGTTATGGTAACTCATAAGTTAAAATCATTTGAAATACATGCTAATTTCACTTTCCATGGATTATAGGCTAATTTTACAACTTCCCCAGTCGAGGGCTGCCTAAAAGACAAAATTTAAACAGTTGCAATTGAGACATAATATTATTCTACAATATAAAAGAAAGAAAAATTGCATCACAAAACAGTTGTATACCAATGCGTAATGAAATAACTATTACTTAGAAACAGGCAAGTAATTTATTCTTATGGTAAATTTTGCTTTCTGGGACACTTGAGAAATATAATTTTTCCCCCAAATTAGTAACTTTGTATGTGAACACATTTAGTGTAAAAGTACTGTTAGTGAATATCTGGTTTATTGTAAAAACCCTGTAAGTAGTCTGTTGTATTCTCCATGCCTACAAATGTAAACAGATTATCATAAAAGATCTAGTTTATTCAGAAACTCTCTTCATAATAGGTTGGGTAAGTAGTGTTATTTTGTCCCAGAACTGATCCTGAAGTGAACAGAAAGATATCGAAAAAAGGAAGAATTTTCCATGGTCGATAAAGATATTATTTTACTAATTAGAACACAGTTTTTACACAAACTATGTTTTTTACTCCTCCTGGTACCTCTTTTGAGACATTGCAGCTCTTAACAATAGTTCATCCTGTTTTGCAAATTGGTAAAACTGTTTATATATGAAAGAAGGATTTTGTTCAACTTGTAGTTCTGCTTTGATCTGCTCAGGATGGGTTCCTATTTCTTATATCTGTCCATTTATTCATTAGACAGAAAACCCTTTCTACAAAGGCATTCCAACCTGGAGCGCTGGTAAAAACCCCACGACATTATTTATGTTGGGAACAGTTTCTTACAAACTAAGGGGGGGGGGGAAGAAGAAGAAAAAAAATGACTCTTACTACTTATAATTATAATCTAAAATAATCAAAATTTCTCATATGGTTCATCAAGGTTCTCAAATTCTGTAATCATATTATATCATCTGCATTTGCAATCAGAATATCCAATTCTAATTTCTTATTATTTTCCGAAAAATCGTAGAGTTTATCAAGATATGTAGGCATAAAACTCACAAAATTCACTTGTTTATGTATTTATTTTATTTATTTTGGCTGTGTAAAAAGATTTCAAAGTTTTGTAGCACTTCCAAAGAATTGATCATTGATTCTTTGTTCATTTTACTCTTTAGTGAGATCATGCATTTAAAGGATTCTAGCATATGCAATTCATTTTTTTCTAGAGCTTTGCTGGTAGGATCAAGCAGTTCATCATTAACCCAAGATCACTCGCACCATTAGATTGTAACTAACAATAATTGTGTATATATTTTAATAACTTGTGTATATCTTGAAAGAGAAAGTTGTTTTTCTAGCAATGCCTTCCTCGATGTGCTCTTCATAATTTCTGAGAGTCAGCTGAACACTATATCACACATGTCAGCAGCGGTATTACTAACAAAGCAACAGATTCATCCTGTGCATAAGAGGTAAGTTGATGCTACAGCTCTTGAATAATGTTATTTTGATTCTCTGCTTCCTTTTCAGTTTTAAATGTTATAATAATAATAAACATTACCATAAGAACAAAATAAATAATATAATAATAGTAATAATAATATACTAACAAATTAAATGTTTACAATGTCAGAATCATGTAAAAAGTCACTTTCCTGAAAGTTCATTTATTATTATTATTATGTTTATGAAAAAGAAAATATAATAAGTTAGTATTTACTCTCATAAACGTTAAAATGTTTACCATACATAGAAACTTCACTCAAGTTTTGGCACATGTGTTTGAGTTGCATTTAATAGCTATAAAAGGAAAAAAAAAACAACAAAACAATTAGATCAGATGTAATGCTCGCGTGATGGCATGACACAACCACAGGCACGAGCGATTGCAGGTTAACAAAGAAGTTGAAGTACAACTCAAAATACATCTCTGCATCTGAGTCATTTTGAAATATTTATGCAACAAATTTGGGGTAATCATCAAGGCTTTGGAAGTAGCTTTTAATAAATTTGTTGATGTTCATGGATGACAGGAAAAGAAGGGAAGAAATAGTATTACAAACAAACAAAAAGTAAGTCATAAAGGTATACGAAAAAACTTAAAATTACAGGGAAAAGACCTGGCAACTTTAACCAAGTTTTAAAGGTATTTGCCCTAACGTGATTTCAAATCCTGTCACATCACGCTCGTGAACTCACGTGACGTTACTGCAGCCGTGCGATCCTATCGCAAAAAACTGGAACTAAAAACATAAGAATGTAGAGAGAGCGAGTGACAGACGATAGTGTGACGTGAGGTTGACACTTTACGGACACTTGACAGAATAGTCTGTATTCTGTAGTAGCATCATGTAGTAGAGTGTCTGACAGTGAGTGAACTAGAATAGTATGAAGTGAAGTGGCTTGGCATGGTATTAAGGCATGCAGTTACCTATATTAAAATTATCACATATCCGAACATTTCGTCTGGCGGTGATACAGGTAAATATATTATGATTTTATAGTTTCTACTACACGTGCCTTTATTAGGGTGAAATCCACGACGTAAAAGGTAAATGGTCACTGAAGGTGAATACTGCCAAGTTAACTTGTCCCGATTATGCTGCCTCCCTTTCTTCCAGCTACATCTCAGGGGTCTTTTCGGTAATCCTGTACTTCGCAGGATTCGAACCATGTATTTTAATGTTAGGTTAGGAACGTTGATGTTATATTAGAATTAGGTATGTCATTGCCAACATAATGCGGGTCCCGCAACGTGATAGTTTCCATGATGCCACAAATGGCTGTACACTCCCCGTCTACATGTAGCAAATTCAGCACTAAAACTTACGGTAAAATCCATATAGGCTATGCTTGACCCATTCTTTAAAACCAAGATTCCCTTCATAAAGCACCTAATATCACACATATGCATACACATAGTTACATAAAGGAGATGATGTCTTCGCAAATGATTTGGTCCAACCCACCCCCCTAAACATTAAAATTTCTTTTATACCATGATCTAGCGAAAAGTAGTCAAATCTCTGCCATACCGGTATTACCTTCCCCAAAACGATACAAATTTTCGTGATTGGATGCCAGAGTTCTGACGTCATACCAGCGGAGCAGGTAGAGTTCTGGGTAACAGGCTGACAAACACACTGCAATAATTCATAAAGGTTTCTTGGGTTGTCAACCAGGTTTGTAGATCAATTAGCTCCGACGTTTCGGAGACGAACGCTGTCTCCATCCTCAAGGTTACTGAAGTGATGTGTCAGATGGAAAACCAGCTACAGACTGTCGAGATGTCACTAGAGGGGTAGTATATACCTAGGTATACTACTCCCAAGTTGGGAGGAGTCGACTAATGAGGGGACACTATCATTTCCATCGGTCCTTTTCCGGGCCAATGTTTCTCTGCTGACTTTAAGTTGTTTAAGACAGTGGTTCCAAGTTGGGTTGATGGCCAGGCCCTCCTCTCTGTTAAAGTTATGGGGTTCCAACTTGATTTCAACAGCTTCCTTGATCAGTCTGTCCCAATAGTTGGATGTTTTGGACAGAATAGTTGTCTGGGCAAACTTGATTTTGTGATGTCCCCCTTTGATAGTGTGCTCTGCCACCGCAGACTTCTCCGGGTATTCCAATCTAATGCACCGCGCGTGCTCAGCACATCGCTACTCAATGGTCCGCAACGTCTGCCCTATGTACGACTTGCCGCACTCACAAGGGATGCGGTAAACTCCCGGTGTCTTAAGTCCCAAATCATCTTTAACCGGTCTCAGGAGACTTCGGATCTTCCTTGGCGGTATGAAAACTGATCTAATATTGCGTTTCTTCAATATTCTGCCTAGTTTTTGTGAAAGGTCACCAAAATATGGTAAAACCGCGGTTCTGGTGTCTCTAGAATTCTGCACTGGTTGAGTTCTCTTAATCACGGTCCTTTTAAGGGCTAAACTAACTTAATTTCCGATTCATTGTATCCATTCTTACTAAATGTCCTTTTTAGGTGGTTGAGTTCATCTGCTACACTTTCTTTATCCAAGATTAAAATAGCTCTATGGATGAGGGTATTTAGCACTCCTCTGCGTTGAGCTGGGTGATGGTGGCTATTACCGTTAAGGCAGAGATCGGTGTGCATACTTTTTCTGAATACTTTATGGCCAAGAGTGTTATTGGGCTTCCGGTAAATCAAGATATCCAAAAATGGAAGATGGCCCTCCTTTTCCTCCTCCATGGTAAAAGTGATGTTCCTGTGTATACTATTCATGTGTTGTAGGAATTCCTGGAGTTTCTCAGGACCGTGGGGCCAGATAACAAAAGTATCATCCACGTACCTGTAGAAGCATGAAGGTTTGTAGGGTGCTGTATCCAGGGCTTGTTGTTCAAATTCTTCCATGTATAAATTAGCTATGGCTGGAGATAGAGGGGAGCCCATAGCGACCCCTTCACTCTGTTCATAATACTTTCCACCATATAGAAAGTATGTGGACGTTAATGTATGTCGAAATAACTGAATAATGTCATGACTAAAATGAGGTGTAAGCAGTTCCAATGCATCTTCCACCAGCACTCTAATGAATAATGAAACAACGTCGAAACTAACCATCAAATCACCATCACTAATCTTGATATCTTGGAGTGTCTTAACAAACTCAATTGAGTTTTTAACATGATGTATACAATTCCCCACCAAAGGCTGCAACAACTTGGCCAAATGTTTGGCAAGTGCATAGGTCGGAGCCCTTATAGCGCTGACTATCGGATGCAGCGGTACTCCTTCCTTATGTATTTTCGGAAGTCCGTAAAGTCTCGGAGGAACTGACCCATGGGGGTTCACCTTCTTTTTAACCTCATCCGGTAGGGTAGATTTCTTAACAAATGCTGTGGTCCTCCATTCAATGGTAGATGTTGGGTCCCGATTGAGAGGCTTATAGGACGCATCTTGGAGGAGATTCTGTATCTTCTGATCGTAGTCAGGTGTTTTAAGTAGTACCGTAGCATTCCCTTTGTCAGCTGGCAATACTACAATTTCACCGTCATTGCGTAGAACCTCCAATGCTTTACGTTCTTCACATTTATTCACAGAAGAAAAGTTCAAAATCAGTGATTTTTAGCTTGTGTTCTTCATAAACCATAGAAACCATATAGGCCTAGTACCAGGAATTTAGTTTTTCCCAAAAGCAGGGTTCCCACTCGTAACATTAAAAAATATAGTACATTTTGAAAAGAATATATATAGGACACCTTCTATATGGGAAAACATCAAAATAAGACCTCCCTCCCAAATCACACATACACCAAGCACCCATGCATATACCGTATCTACATTTTGGTTGGTATTATGAGGCATTGCTTAACTGTTATCGGTAGTAGCTTCACATCTACAACAAAGTTAAACTTATCAGTCATGATAACACTTGTTAAGAAGCATTGGAATTCTGAATACGAAGGCAAGATGGAAAGTTCTCGGCCTGGTAGTGAAAGAAAGTTTTTTTCTAGGTCGAGAAAATGCCCTTATTTTTTTAAAAATAGTCTCCCTTTCAGATCAGTGCAGTTTGTCCAGTGAGTAGATTTAATTCAGCTGCCCATTTCTTAACCATAGAAAATGAAGAAGCAGACTCTTCATAAACTTTTTTGCACTCCTTAGCTAGTAAGTGGTACTTACGAACGTTGTTTACATGGATCGTAAGTCGACATTCCCACACAGTCTTGTTGCTAAGGACGGTTGCGATGAGGTTAAATTACTTACGGTCCAAGCGCTACGTCATAATTCATTACGATACACTTCATAATACAAGCCTTTATGGGCACGGCCCCCAGGACAAATATTTGGTTCCCATAACAACAAACACATGCGAATCACTTTCTGAAATAAACATCTATTTTCAAGAATGTATTTACATAATATTTTCAGGTAATATCACAATTAATATAATTAAATTGATATAAATAATCATCGTGCAAAAAATAGCATGCAACACACGGGCCGTAAAGGCATTTACGGGTCTCGAAAACTTAAAAACCCGAGGCGCAGCCGAGGGTTTTCAATCTGTTTCCTCGACCCGTAAACGTGCCTTACGGCACTTGTATCGCAATATACTATTACCAACATTGGATGCATTTCTGTTGGTGATAATCCATCAAAAACAAAGAATTTTATGATGCCACAGTATTCCAGTTTATCCATTTGCATGAAACACACACCAGCCATTTCATAATTACGGGTGGGACATTCTAGCATATTACGATAACTACTTTTGTTCATTAGATGTCATAAATAATGAATTAGAACTGGTTGATGTAGATGTAGTTATCTAGTTTTGTAGATCCTGTGTTGAGTGGGACTCAAGGATATAACTTAGAACACATCAGATTACAATATACAAGCAAGTTATAAATAATAATATATAGCCTAATATACTACACTGTAAACTTATTCAAACTGGAAATAGGCCCTACTCATCCATATTGTAGAAGGTGTGAGTCATTAAAAATTTTTTGAGAGATCCTTTGAAAGATTTTTTTTTCTTTCTTTTTTCTTTCTTTCTTTCTTTCTTTCTTTCTTTCTTTCCCGAATACATAATAATTTAATGTTGTTTGGAAGCTTATTGTATATTATCTGTATTGTGGAGTAATAAGCACCATTCTGAAAAAAGTTTTAATGCATTAACCGGTTAATAATTCCTGTTTCTAGTAGTATGTTCATGAACACTGCTATTAGTTTGGAATCTCTCAATATTATATCTATCATATAACACATAACAGAGTATATGGGTGATTCTTCAAATACGGGAAAATTTGCGTTCCGGAGTGATATTTCCCTTCAAATTCAACTTTAAAAAAAATTAAAATAAAAGTTTGTTTCTACTACTTCCATACTACAACTATCAGTTTGAAATGTCACTAACTTTAAATTCTGATATTCCAAAATCGAATTTAATTCAATGAAATGTCATCCACATGCCCTGTCCCAAACTTCGGTTTTGTATATTCTAATGCATTTTTTAAGAAAACAAAATGTTATTTCGTTTTCAACTTTTTTCCTGTCAATGAGTATGAATGGGTGAAGAATATTAACCCCCTAAAAAATAAAATGAAATCAAATTGTCACCTCACCTAATGAACATAAAGAATGTCCCAAGGGTTTTTAGTCATCCACATGGCTGAAAAGAATGGAATTTTTTCTGCAGAAATGAGAAATTTGTAAAACTGGCAACAGTGTTAGAAAGCCAACAGGGCAGCTTGTGATTGAATTGTAAGGTTGAATTTTGCTTGCTTACAAACAGTTTGGGATTAACAAAGGACTTTGTATCATTTTCAAGGAAAACGTTTTTATTCCCCGTCATTAACATGGCTTCTAGAAAGTAGGCAGAAAGTGAATGTTAATTAATTTTGATTATGCACTATGATAAACCTTCCAATTCAAAGTACCTGACTGAAGTTGAGCCTACAGAGGTTTAGAAATGGCTTGCTGAGACCACTTAAACTCCTTTTTTGTCATCCACATGCCTGATTTTTGTGTCATCCACATGTCTCATGAAGGAGTATGTGGATGACTCTCAAGTCATGTAGATGATAAATGTAGGATACTATTGTGTTTGCGGTGTCTGTGACCTGTACTTAAGATCTTAAAACTGATTAAACGAATTTCTGCTTGATTCCCCCCTCCCCCAAAACCATAAAAACACAGTCTCGTTAAAATTACATTAATTCCGGAGTATGCACACAAATTTGCAAATTTGATGCAAAATCAACTGAAGTATGCTGAGAAAAATATGAAATCACATAAAGAAAAGCAGATTGTTGCCAAAGTTAGTCATTAATGTGGCCGTCTGCCATCCACATGTACACGGATGTCATCCACATGGCTTTAAAAAAATAAAGAAATTAAAATAAATAAAAATACAAACATTTAAGCTCTGCTGGTGTCATATTATAATCAAGTAACCCCTGAAGTATTTTTCTGATTTTTTTTAGATTTTTTAAACAAAGTAAAAAATTTGGATTTTACACACTCCAAATTTCCCCGTATTTGAAGAATCACCCATATATACTCCCCTGTGAGAGTGAGGACTTTTAATTTTTCAAAGAGCGGTTTACATGATTCTCTCTTTTTCTTTCCACACATTATTCTAATTGCTTGCTTTTGTAAATTAAATATTTTTTTCCTATGGGTCAAGTTACCCCAGAATATAATTCCATACTTCATTACCGAGTGGAAATTTGCAAAATACACCATGCGTAAGGCATCCTGTTTTAATACATGATTCAGGACTCTTAAGGTAAAGCATGCTGAACTTAGTTTTGGAATTATGATTTCAATATGTGTCTTCCAGTCGAGATGTTGATCAATTTGTATTCCTAAAAATTTGATATTACTATTTTCTTCTATGCTTTGTGTTTGGTAATTAATTACAAGGTTTTGGGTACATCTTTGTTTTGTTCTGAATTGAATTAAGTGGGTCTTATCAATATTAAGCATCATTTTATTAGCTTGGAACCATATATTTAATTTGTGAAAAGCCTTTGTAGCTACTCTTGCCAGTTGTTCCTGGGATCTTCCTGTTACAAATACACTAGTGCCATCCGCAAAAAGCAATAACTTTGTTTCGTCACTTAAGTTATGTGGCAAGTCATTGATGAAAATTAAAAATAGCAAAGGTCCTAGTATTGATCCCTGTGACACTCCACTTCTAACTACTCCTAGATTAGATTTGTTTCCATTTATTACATTTTGAGTTCTATCAGACAGGTATGATTTGAACCATTCCATAATGTTCCAATTTTTCAATTAATAGTTCATGATTTATACAGTCAAATGCTTTAGCTAAGTCAGAGAAAATTCCGAACGTATATTTCTTTTTATCTAGCGCTTCCAGTATTTCTGTGGTGAGTTTAAATGTAGCATTTTCAGTAGACATGCCTCTTCTAAAACCAAATTGTGATGGTGTAAGATATTAAGATAGTAAACTATGCGGTTATATACAACTTTTTTGAATACTTTTGAAAATGAAGTTAAGAGTGATATAGGCCTGTAATTTGATGGTAAATTTTTGTCTCCTTTTTTAAACAGGGACTTGACAATTGCATGTTTCATTCTTTCAGGAAATATTCCAGTTTCTAGTGAACATTTAAATATATGGCTAAGGGGTTTACTAAGTTCAGAACAGCAGCTTTTTAATAGCTTATTACTTATGTCATCCCATCCAAATGAGCTTTTACTTTTAAGCAACTTTATTATATTTTCAATTTCTATAAAGGAAGTCAGTGTGATTTCAAATTTATGGTTACAAATTGTAGATTTTGTCAGTAGGTCTATTGCCTTAACACTAGTACTGTTAGTGGGACCACAATTCTTTGCAATATTTATGAAGTGGTTATTAATGCATTTATAATATCAGATAGATTGTCTAATTTCTTATTTTTGTATATTAATGACGTACAATCACTTTTTTCCTTCGCTTTCCCTGTTTCATTTTTTATTATATTCCATATAGTCTTAACTTTGTTGTTTGATTTATTAATTATTTGTGAAAAATACCTGCTCTTTGCTTCTTTAATAACCTTTTTAAGCACATTGCAATACCTTTTATAATACGCTTTCTGAGTTTGATTGTTACTGGTTCTATATTGTAAATAGAGCTCTCTTTTTTTAGCACATGATATTTTAATACCAGGGGTTAGCCATGATTTATTCCTTAAATTAGGTATTTTAGCAGTTGTCTTTTTTGGAAAGTTGGCCTCAAAGTGTCGCAACACAATATTTAGAAACTCATTTAATTTACTATCAATGGTGTTATAGGTAAATATAGTTTCCCAATTTTCATTTGCAAGATCTTGTTTGAAACTTAAGATATCATTCATTACTCTGATAATATTCCTACGGGTATTGTTTGCTAGTCGGATAAGCTTCAGTATTTAACATTACCATCTGAGCATCATGATCTGATAACCCATTTATTATTGGGATTACTTCAAACTTCAAGTTTTTTTCTTTATTTAAGAATATATTATCTATTGTTGTTTGAGAGTTGTTTTGAATTCTAGTTGGGAAGTTCACTATGAAGTCTAGATTATAACTACCTACTAAGGACAGAAGTCTTGCCTTATTTTCACTATCAGTTGACATGTCTACATTAAAATCACCACACAGTATCATATTTACACTATTACTATATAATGAATTAAGAACCCTTTCTAACTGATTGATAAAATAGTTGTAATTACCTGATGGTGCTCTGTAGATTGTTATTATTACAAACATATCATTGTCAGTTTCCACTCTTGCTGAGCAACATTCGAAATCCTGTTCCTTGCAGAAGGAACTGGTGTCTATATCACTAAAATCTAAGTTTCTTTTGATAAAAATACTCACACCTCCACATTTTATGGAACGTCTACAAAAATTTGAACATAAAAAAAAATTATCAATTTTTAATTGTTCCAGCTCTTTTTCTGCACATTCTGTAAAATCTACTATGCCTTCTCCTTCATACTAAACCTTTTCCTTCTAAACCTAGTTCCTCGCACAAACTTATTAATTTTATACCCTCCTGATTATATGTTCTGTCCTTACTATTCCTAGCATTTTCATAATTATTTATACTATTTATACTTACAATATTCATTTCTGCAGTTCTGGAGTTAAAATCACCCCCAATTAAGTAGTGGTTGAGGTTAAACTTATCAATGAGCGCTTCTATTTCACATTTTAATTCATTCCATATCATTTCATTATAGTAATTGGAGCCTCTAGGATGTAAGTAGCAGCAACCCATTAAAACTTCTAATTTTCCTCTATTATTCAGTAATCCGATCCA
Source organism: Ectobius pallidus (assembly GCA_964059195.1). Classification (NCBI taxonomy): domain Eukaryota; kingdom Metazoa; phylum Arthropoda; class Insecta; order Blattodea; family Ectobiidae; genus Ectobius; species Ectobius pallidus. Next base: position 38,350,943 of record CAXKWD010000010.1, on the reverse strand, counting down.
AAGAACCTCATTTAAATTGGAATTTATTATTATTATTATTATTATTATTATTTTCTCCCGTAATTCCTCCTTTATCAAAAACATAATTCCTGCTGGGGACCTACCATATCTTTTCTTCTTCAATCTGTCTTTTCTAAAACAAAGAAAATCATTTAACATGTATTTTTATTACCGGATTTAACCATGTTTCCATTAAACCTAAAATATGACAACTTAATAAAATCTACTGCAATTCCCCATTATTCTTTTTCTGCAAAAAACCCTCAATATTAATAAAACTGCATTTCAACCCTATTGTAATTGCATCCTATGGATTAAACGAATTTCTGGACTCGTCCCCAGAAATAACCCATTTGCATAAATTATGAGTTCTGGATTGTTTGTTTACATCCTGTAGTTCCATTATACTTCCCTGTGGTGACGAAACCGGAATTAGTGTATTTCTACTTTCTGCTGATCCTTGTGCTGTCCCCTGCGATTGCTGAGATGGCATGGTGCGTGCTTTAAACCCTGGATCCAAACTCTGCCGCCTAGCAGGTGACTTTTGTGCTGATCTCAGTGTTAATTCCCCTGCCTCATTTTCCACATTCCTTGAAGTCGATCCACTGGCAGCCTTGCATTGTTCATTTAATTCTTGCTGACTTGTCCTCTTGTTTCCTTTCCATACACTTGACCATTGATTCCTGTTACTCATATTTTTACGACAGAACTCCAAATCAAATATTTCTCTTTCAATTTTCGATTTGTCCTTAACTAAAACTGCGTATTTCCCGTTTCTTCTTGCCTCTTTCAGAAAAGGCACCAATTGATTTCTGATTTTCCTCGTCCTAAGATCGAAGTCGTGCTCAACTTTCACTCTTTTCATAGATTCATAGATTTATTGGACCATTCAGTATATACAATAGGTGAAGTCAGTAAATAAAATTAATTAATACATTAAACATAAGTTAACATGGTGGAGTGGTCTGCTTCAAGAAACTCCTTAGTCGTATAAAATGGATTCATCAGTAGCCAAGTTTTTAGTGCTCTTGTGTAAACTTAGTAATAGATAAATTACGCATTGGGGCAGGTAGCAAATTATAAAATGCAATACCAGTAGATGGAAAGCAATTTAAAGTTTTAGAGAGTCTATGCCTGTTTACATGTATATTCGTGTTGCTTCTACTTGCATAGTCATGTACTTCAATGTTCGTAAGGAAATTACCTTCTCTTTCCTTGATACACACCAGACATTGCAATATACGAGTTGCATTGGCATTTGACAAAATTCGCACTGCCTTCTTCTGCAGTTGAAGTACCGTGTGCACCTTGGTGGAGTGGCCTCACAACCTGGTGCCATATAGAATGTGGGATTGAAAGAACGCAAAGAAGGCCAACATAACGAATTCATATGGGAACTCAACCTTCAATTTTCTTAACAAATATAAAACCCTGCTTAGTTTTGTGCAAAGTGCTGCGATGTGATCATTCCAGCAGAGCTCAGAGTCCAGATTAAAACCCAACAGCTTAACTGAATGGGTTGATACTGTGTCACTGGGAACGTGATTCCTATTTATGGTGAATAGCATTTTTTTAGTTTTTGCCTCATTCAAGACAAGCCCATTTTGTTCAAACCACTTAGATGCTTCATTAACAAGATTGTTTGTAGAGGCCACTGCTAAAGTGGGGTCCTTATGACTCATGAACACGGTAGTATCATCAGCATAGAGCAGTACACCTTTGTTTAGCTTAAAACCTAGATCATTCATAGCAACAATGAAGAAGAAAGGCCCCAGGATGGAGCCCTGCGGCACACCAAGTGTCACCCGTACTGATGCTGACTTCAAACCCTGCCAACTAACGATCTGTGTCCTGTCCACTAGGTAAGATTGTAGCAATTTCAGAACACATTCAGTTAAGCCATAATGGGCCAATTTCATCAAAAGAATATCATGAGGTATACACTCGAAGGCACGCGACAGATCACATAAAACGGCTGCAGTAGCACACTTTGCCTCGAAGGACTCAATGATAGTTTGGATTAGAGACTCAACTGCGAGAACTGTGGAGCAGCCTTTCCTGAAGCCATATTGGCCCGGTGTAAGCAGATGGTGTTGCTCGAAGTAGTTATATAATTGATTAAGTATTAATGCTTCAAAAACTTTAGCAATTACTGGAATTATGGATATTGGTCTATAGCTGGCTACGGAGTCGTGCTGTCCCTTTTTATACACTGGGACCGTTCTGGAGACTTTGAGCACATCAGGAAACACGCCTTCAGCAAAACAACAGTTCATAAGATAGGCCAGAATAGGAGCGATTAAAACAATTAATCTTTTAAGAAACACAGGGGACATATCATAAATATCCTTGGTGGTGCTAGACTTGAAACTGTACACAGTCTTAATTACATTGTCCGTGTTAACTGGTTAACTGTTAACTGGTCTTGAATTTGGAGAGGTATATGTTCAACACACCTGTTGACAGAGTCATTATTATCAGTATCACTCACTAAATTCATAACCGAATTCAGAAAATAATTATTGAACTCATCAGCCGTTGCGAAATCTGTATCTCTTGCAGAGGATTCAGGTATGGATTGCTTTATCAAGCTCCACGCTGTCTTACAGGGATTAGGAGAACTCATTACAGATCTAGCCACTGCCTCTTGTTTGGCCACTCTCACCTTGATGCGATACTGCTTTCTGAGAGTTCTCAAGAGAGGAGTGAGGTTAGGATTACTATTTGATAAGTCCCTTGTTAATAGTATGTGTTTCTTGAGCTCTCTTAATTCAGGGGTGTACCAGAGTTTTATTGGGACTGAGGTCTTTATGTCCGACATCACTGGCGGAACAGTCCGTTCTGTCAGTGGAAAACAGAGATCAAATTTTTCTTTGAAAACATCAAAGAAGCTATTGAAGGCATCATTAGCTGACAGTCCTTGTGCATTTGCGAACCAGAGTTCAGCCTGGCCTGCGACACATTCATAAAACATATCGAGTTTGGCTGCATTATATAAGCCAGTTCTTACAGTCACCGTTTTATTCACTCGTACAATATTTGGGTCACCGATTGTGCCAAAAGACATCAAGGTGAGCAACACATGATTATGGTCTGCTATTAGGTCCGGTGATACACTCACTTCATATTTCCAACAGTCAAGATTAGTGAAGAAAGTGTCCAAAGATGCCTTGCCCCTGGTGGGTTCCACAATGCTAGCATATGGATTAAAACTACGCAAAATGTTAAGAAAAGTGTGCATGTCCCCAGAGGGATAAAGTAGGTCAATGTTGTGATCGGTTCCAATAATTATCAAAAGTCCTTTAGAGATCAAATAGTTTAAGTAAGATTCGAGAAGATTGAAAAATCTTTCAACTAGACCATTGGGTGAACGGTACATTGCCACAACTATTATATTGAAGTCTAGCAATACTGCTGCAGTAAATTCACCATACTTCTCCTCAGAATACATACTCAGGTCTAGGCAGGTGTGCCTAATTGAATTTTTAACATAAACAGCAACACCACCGCATGAATTTCTGCGACTAAAAGAAGCTGCAAGTTTATGATTGAATAAGTTGCTATAAAAACACATCTCTTCCTCGAGGAGCCAGTGTTCACATACACACAAAACATCCAACCTATTATTATCAATTAGTAATTCAAGTTCAGGAACTTTATTCCTTAATGATTGAACATTTACTTGACCCGCTCAGCCTTCTTCTATTATTTAACACTGCCTCTTTCGCTCCTACATTGGTGAATTTCACTAAGATCGGCCTATTAGCCCCTTTTCCTATTCTGTATGCATCTTCAATTTGATATTCATTGAAATTTAGCCTGAAGGTGTTCACAAAAAAGTCCAAGACTGTACAGATGGTATCCGGTTGGCTCTCATATCTCGTTTCCGCTATCCCAAAAATTACTATATTTTCCTTTCTCTCATTGAATTCCAGGCTTCACAATCTTCTTTTCCGAGCTATGTTGTCTTCCTTCAATAATCCAATTTCTTTTCTGTTTTCTTCTGCATTCATGTTAACTGCTTGTACCATTTCCTTTAGTTCCTCCATTGTTTTCTTAAATTGGATGTGCATTTCTTTAAATCCCTCTCTCATTTCTCTCTTCCATTGATGGACCTGGATTTAGCTAAACACCTCCAATTACTAAGAGCATCATAATTACTAGTCCAGTGAACCACATGTTATCTGTATTTCTCCTGTTTTTGTCTTCACTTCCCTCTTTCCTCACTCTTCTCATGTTGAATCTTTCTATCCTTATTCTGTAAGTCACCAGTTCAATCCCCATCTTTGCTACTTCAGAAAACTTCTCGACAACAGGTTGTAAACTCCGCCGCCAATTCTTTGCATATCCGCAGTCGTTGACTCGCACACACGTTTAAAACTCTACTTCCACCTCCACACAAAACCAACCGACCTCACCGACTACTGAGGGATGAATGATATAATACCGGTATAACTATTCCTAACCTAACATAACTTGTCACTCCTTGCCTTAATGTAGAAGCATTTTTTACCCTTCCACACCTTTTGTAAAACATTGTTACACTAAGAAGTCCAATGCTTTTTGTTTGTTATACTGATTTTATTAGTCATCCTATATTAACATATTATGGGTATGTTATTTTGTATTGATGGAAATATGAAATTAGTAGGAAAATATTAACTCGTTAGACCTAGCTCATCTATCAAGCAACGCTCCAAGCTAACCCTGCTATTGGCGGGAGGCCTTTGCCCTTATGGGATTAATGAGGCTTATTTATTATTATTTTGTATGGGATTACAAAATAACACACCAACGTGGCATGTCATGTTGTTTATAATCCACATGTCATGTCATGTTGTTTATAATCCATCTGCTAAAGTCCAGTCAGCACGTAGTCATGTTTGTAATATTGGAGACATTGTAGACTTAGTCCCACTTCGTACATCTCAGCTTAGACAGTGATCACGTTATTCTCAAGTTTAGCGGTCACTAACACTCATTATTCCTAACCTAACTGCAACAAACCTAGCTCTACATGTCGTTAACACTATTCCTAACCTAACTGCCACTTACCTAGAATCGGAAGTTTGTATGTAGTGCGAGGCGAAAGTGTGTGGAGTGCACAATGAAGGAACTAACTAAACTCCGTGGCGCTACATCCCTGGAGGGACTTGGCCTACCACCCGACCACTGCGTCATCTCCCGTAGGCAGATGGCAGGATTGGGGGGCATGTGGTCAGCATGCCGACACCCATGGCCGTTACAATGAAGGAAACTTAACCCAAAAAAAGCGCTTATACCAGTATGGATTCTACAGATTTTGAAGAGCAGGGTAACTTGAAGTTTGGCCATTTTTTAGGGAAAAAAATATGTATCATAAAAAGACCCAGATACGAGCCATAGTTTCCTTGTTATTTCTTTGCATGTGTGGTGTGTCCTTTCCCTTAGCAGGGCATACTCTGTTCTGTCATAGATTTAATGTGTTTGCTGAGATTGGAACATTCAGAAAAATCAAAGAAACTTAGGTGTCTTATCAGTATCTCTGCACCTTAACAAGAAGGTAAAGGAAGCCATGAGATACTTTTTCTTCCATAGAACTCCCAATCGTCATACTTAAAGAAAACATTCCACCCCATAGAGGCAACATTATAATTGAAGCATGGGCCCTAACAACTTGTGACTTTTGCAAATATTTTCAGTAAGAACAAAAAATGAATAAGAGGGCAACATTTTTTCTCCATTTTATAAATTTGGACAAAAAATCGGATCATGGGATATTGGCTTTAGAGTGAATGGATGTATATTTGGCTAGTATTAATGATCACTTTGTTCTCATAAATCATTCTAAATAAATATACACAGATTTTAAGTAACATTTGACGTAATTTATGCTTTTTTGATACTGTTCCAGGCTCTAGATATGGATCATGATTTAGCTGAGTTGTGAAGAAAATAAAATAAATATGAATCATGTTGTCTCCACAAAACAACCTTCAGAACGAAGTTTTACAAGAATGTTCTTTTGAAGATGAATATCTTGATGATATTAAACCAGAATTAATAAGTTTCACTTTGTCTGGCTCAAATTCTAGTCTGGAAGATTGTGATAGATGTTGCATTAATACATTGAATAATTCAGAAGAGGAAACGCCTTCAAATTCATTGCTAATTACTTTAAGTTCAAATTCTAGCTCAGATACTTTGGTGACACATGATGAACTTGCTCTTTGTTCCAATCAAGAACCTACTTTAGAGGATGTGGCCATTAATAGAACAAATGGAACAGCTGTTGAAAACCCAGATCCTTTTGTAGAGTTAAGAGAATTTGAGCAGATGCCTGAATTAGAAAAGAAAAATACACGGTCTAAAATTAATGAAATACCAAATCTGCCTGTTGCCAAATCAAGGCTGTCATTGTCAATGCATGATGTATCAACTCTTCCTGATTTTCCATTGAAAAGTAAATACCGGTGCCAGAATGTTTCTTCAGATGCATTTCAGAGTCAGTCTATGACAACTCTTTCTTCTGGTCACAAGTCTAGAGATTCAGGATTGCCTAGATCACTGAGTTGTTTGAGTTTGAATTGTGGAAACAAAAATTATGATCATGTCCAAAGTAAAGTTAAAGAGTACATAAAGCACATTAAAGATGGAGAAGAAAGAAGAAAGGCTCTTAAATGTGAAAACAATGCTAAGAGACAAGGTAGTTCAGATAGTCTAAAACATTTAAGCAATGATTTTCTGGAAGAATCTAAGCAGTCATTAGCTTCATTAGTGAATGTCTTACAAAATGAATTAAAAGAGAGAGATATAGTTCTATCTAAACTACAAAGTAACTATGATAATCTGTTGATTAAATATGCCGAAGCTGAAAATAGAATAGATAATTTGCGATTTAAAGTACTTGATCCATCTGTGGAATCTCCTCAGAATTTAAATATAAGAGAATCAAATCACACTGTGGATTGTGCCTCAGGTGGACATTATAATTTTTCATTTAACTCCTTCAAACAATATACAGTGCCTCGTAATCAAACATTTGGTAGTGATAATTTACCTAAGAGCTTCATAAATATTGAAAATGCTCATAATTGTTTTGAGGAAGTGAATAGTTTAAAAGAAACATCAAATGAAATTTATACCCAGCCTACAGTTTGCATTGAAGAACATGAAAAAGATTTTCGTTATCCTTCTGTAAATCATACTGTGGTGAAAACTTCAGATGAATTAGATATGTCTTCAAGTTGTGAGACAGAAATCTCTGAAAAAAGAGAAAGTTTAAGTCCTGTGGTTAGATTCTACAGCAGTTCTTCAAGGTTGGATAGAAAAATGGAACCACTCTCACAAAGCTTAAAGTTAAATTTCTATGAACAGCAAGACCCCACAAGTGGAAAATCACATAATGGTGCCTTCGAAAATAAATTGGAAGATGATAATATATATAATGATAATGTTCCCAAGATTAATTCAGATACTCATAAAAGAAATGATTTTTCTGGAATGGGTTGTAAAACCACCAAAACAATACACAGAAGACATCGCAACTGTCAATTGTTGAATGTTGCAATTCCTAATAAAAATAAAATTGCATTTAATACCGAAGATTTAGTTCTAGACAAATCTGAAATTCAAAATGGAGATGGTTTACAAGAAAGTATTTTAAAAACCAACAGCTTTAGACATCTTAATACACGTATGAAGGTAAGAAACAATTTATTATAATATGTATTTTGGATAAGTCCCATCCTAATTTTAGCAAGCTCTTACAAAAGAAGGGACAATAAATTGTATTGTTAATGAAACTGATTCCACTTACATTGAAACAACTGCTGGTTCAATTGGTAGAAGAAAATGTACCTTCCTCTTGTCTAGTGCTCACTATTAGTTGCTTTGAGAAACTATTAAGATAACATACTTCATGAGGTAAGATAAAAACGTAATACAGTCAGCCCTCGATATAGTGCCACCATCTGTTCTCTAACATTTAGTGGCACAAAGCAAGGGTGGCACTAAAACGAAATTTAATTTTTTAAATAAAAATGCCATAATACAGTGCTGTATTTATTTACTGTGTTGTATTATGAAAGAAAATTAAGTAAAAGGCAAATAGAGACCTTTAGCACAAAATAAAATACTGTATAGTGACTCTATTACAATATATGTCCAGTGCTACAGTACACGAAGGGGTTGAAAAGCATGTGGGTCCATGTAAGTGATTCACTGTAACTGAGCATAGGCGTAACCAGGCCGACCATATGGGGGGGGGGGGTTATAACATCGGCGGGGTCTGGGGGGGTCCTCCCCCGGAAAATTTTAAAAATTAAGATGCAAAATAACGAGTTTTAAGCTTCCGGGGGTCCACCCCCGGAAAATTTTTAAAATTAAGACTCAAAATAACGAGTTTTAAGCTTCCCACGCTTTATACTTGTATTAAGTAATTTATGGGCAGACTTAAAAACATTATACAATTTTCCTTTTTTTAATCAATGGGGGGGTTCAAACCCCCAAACCCCCGCCCCCTCGGTACGCCTATGTAACTGAGTAACTGTAGTGTAGTGTTTTACAGCTGAATGGACACTGAACTATAAGAAGTGAAAGTTTGGAATGTCTCGTTGTATGAAGGGCTCTTTCTACAACACCCTCACGCAGGCTGTCTGTCAGACTTCTTAACATTCCACCATACTGCATTTACAGTTAGTGGCAGGGGAACACTCACTTCTTGGAAATACAGTACAGTATTACACTAAAACCAATTATTTTTACATAGGCCTACATGCTTCACTAAAGTTTTATCTTTTTAACAGGACAAATTTGTTTCTGCCACCATTGTGGCCATCATCAGCTGATCTCGACTACCAGCAGTTGTGATGCCCTCTGGTGTAGGATGGATGTACCTGGTAATGAGGTTGTCTTCTACTCTGATGTCAAAATTCATAACTTTTTCCTTATTTTTTTTGGATGAATAGTTTTTCCCAAACTGTTAAATCTTTCTGTTTTCCTACCTGTTTTAAAAGTTTAGCTTCATTGTCTATTTTGTGGCCCTCTTCCCAATAATGAGCTGCTACGGCTGACTTCTATTTGTTGGTACTTTATATTTCAAAAATGTTCTTTCACTCTAATTCCCAGGTTTCTCTTGGTTTGACCAATATATTACATATCTTATTGCAATCCTTACAGTTAATTTGGTAAATTCCTGATTTGTTGCTCTGAGGCTCTTTATCTTTATGGCCTGACTTTATTAATGACTTGATGTTGAATCTGTTTTATATCTGCTTCTTTAAAAACTTTTTGGAATCTATTGTTTGCCCAGGGATGATAAGTTATTGTCCTGTATCCTGTTTTTTCTTTTCTACTTTCTAGAAAGTAGAAACTTTTTTGTTTTTCAAATTTCTTTATTTTCTTGTCTATAAGACCTTTGTTAAAACCATTCATTCTTGCTTTGTTAACTGTGAGTCAAACTATTAAAAACTGCAATTTTGTGAGGAGTCGGGTTGTAACTTTTTTCTTTGTTGAAGTTATCAGTGTGAGTTGCTTTTCTATATATGCCAAATTCAATTCTGTTAGAGTTTCTTATCAGTTTTAGGTCCAAGAAAGATAGGCAATTTTTTATTTCTGTCTCTGTTAGTGAATTTAATATTTCTGTCCTGCATGTTAAGTAATTTTATGACGTCTAGGAAGTGTTTCTGATTAATTATGGTGAAAATATCGCCCACATATCTGGACCACACTTTGAATATTAGTGGGAATCCTTTGTACCTAAAACTGATAAGAAACTCTATAACAGAATTGAATCTGGCATATATAGAAAAGCAACTCACACTGATAAATTTATAAAAGAAAAAAGTTACAACCCGACTCCTCACAAAATTGCAGTTTTTAATAGTTTGCCTCGCAGAATTGTAAACATACCCATGAACAGAACAGAATATGCTGCAGAATACAATTATATAGTTAAGACAGCTAGAATGAATGGTTTTAACAAAGATCTTATAGACAAGAAAATAAAGAAATTTGAAAAACAAAAAGAGATTAAGAAAATCAGCACTCTAGAAAATGGGGGGGGGGGCAGGGTACAGGACAATAACTTATCATCTCTGGGCAAACAATAGATTCCGAAAAGTTTTTAAAGAAGCAGATATAAAACAGATTCAACATCAAGTCATTAATAAAATCAGACTATGAAGATAAAGAGCCTCAGAGCAACAAATCAGGAATTTACCAAATTAACTGCAAGGATTGCAATAAGATATGTAATATATTGGTCAAACCAAGAGAAACCTGGGAATTAGAGTGAAAGAACATTTTTAAAATATAAAGTACCAACAAATAGAAAAATCAGCCATAGCAGCTCATTATTGGGAAGAGGGCCACAAAATAGACAATGAAGCTAAACTTTTTAAAAAGGTTGGGAAACTGAAAGATTTAACTGTTTGGGGAAAATCTATTCATCCAAAAAAATAAGGAAAAAGTTATGAATTTTGACATCACAGCAGAAGACAACCTCATCACCAGGTACATCCATCTTACACCAGAGGGCATCACAACTGCTGGTAGTCGAGATCAGCTGACGATGGCCACAATGGTGGCAGAAACAAATTTGTCCTGTTAAAAAGGTAAAACTTTAGCGAAGCATGTATGTAAATATAATTGGTTTAAGTGTAATTTAATACCACTTCACTGTGTAATTCCCAGCAATAGTTAAATAAACAGTAGGCCTACAGTATGTTTCTTAAATCATTTTCCTGACATTCACACCAGTTTTAAAATAATTCTGCAACTGAAAAAATCACTGCAAGCTATATTTTGCAAAAATATTGTCTTAAATTCACTGGCACTAAATGAATTGGCACAATAACGAGGTTTCGTATGTGTTTTATATATGGGAGAATATCTGTTCACTTGAATTTATTGGGGCAGTATGAGGGTGGCACTGTAAAGAGGGGCATTATATCGAGGGTTGACTAGTCTTGTATAAGAGTATAAACAGAAATGTAAGCAAACAGTCAAGTTGGTATACGATGGTTTCTCTCTAACAGTATAAATATTATATGATCTCCTTCTAAATGCACAACCAAACAGTAGGCTATAGCAAATGTTAAATTATTGATATAAATATTAGATGGAAATTTACAGTGAAGTGTTCAAATCTGTAGCAAGATTGAGATCGGAAATATACACACAAACTTCACTAAAAAGGTATATTTACCCAGTATGATCATTTCAACGGGTCTTCCCGTCATCATCAGCTGATTCCGACTGGCCCTCTGGCGGCGAATGAATGAACTTGTCAATCAAGGTTCCATGTATGCCAACTGAAGTGTCAAAGTTTAAAAGATTTTCTCGGTTCTTTTTAATGAATATTTTTTCCCATACAATAAGATCTATTGGTTTTTCAACTTGTTTTAATAATTCAATTTCATTTTCAATTTCATGGCCTACTTCCCAAAAATGCATTGCCAAAGCGGATTTTTCAATTTGTTTATTCATAATGTTCCTAAAATGTTCTTTTCTCCTTGTGTCTAAATTCCTTTTTGTTTGGCCAACATAAAATTTTCCACAATCTTTGCAATTAATTTTGTAAATTCCAGCTTTTTTGTAATGAGGGACCTTATCTTTCTGGTTGGTTTTTATTAGATTTTTCAAACTGAATTTATTCTGTGGTGCCAATTTGATGTTTACATTGTTGAAAACCTTCTGAAATCTGTTGTTTGCCCATGGGTGATAGGTGAACCTTTTGTGATTTTTGTTTTCTTTTTGATTTCTTAGTGTAGTTGTCTCTTTAACCTTCTTCTGTTTTTTGAATTTCCTTACTTTTTTGTCAATCAAATCTTTTTTGAAACCATTCTCTTCTGCAATTTTTACTATGTGATTGTACTCTAGTTTATATTCATTTTTGCCCATGGGAATGTTGACCAATCTATGTGCAAGACTGTTAAATACTGCCTGCTTATGAGAAGTGGGGTTGTAGCTGTTAGCTTTAATGTAGTTGTCTGTGTGGGTTTCTTTTCTATAGATTCCAAATTCTATTTTGTTGTTTCTGTTGTAGATTTTCAGGTCCAAGAAAGGTAAGTAATTTTCTGTTTGAATTTCCATGGTGAAGTTAATTTTTTCTTCTTGAATGTTGAGAAGTTTTACTGAATCATTTAAATGTTTTTCCTTTACAACAGCAAATATGTCATCTACATATCTAAACCAGACTCTGAACATCCAAGGAAAAGCTTTGTTGATGTTTTTCTCAAAATTACTCATAAATAAATTGGCCAAAAAGGGGGAAAGAGGATTGCCCATTGCCAAACCAGATTTTTGTTCATAATAATGTCCTCTGAAACTGAAAAAATTTTGACTAATACATAATTTAGTTAATTCAATATATTCATCAATGACTTCTTTTTCCAAATTTGTGGTCAATAACCAACTTTTTAGTACTTCCATCAATTTTTCCTTTGGAATGCTTGGAAATAGTGAACAAACATCGAATGAGACTAATCTGTCTTCTGTCGTCAATTGTAAGTTCTTGATTTTGTCCACAAGTTCTAAAGAATTTTGTACACTCAAAGTCTCAAATTTTGGGAGGCCTTGAAATTTATTCAATAACCATTTTGCTAAATTGTAGGTAGGTGCTCCAATGTAACTTATTATAGGCCTCATTTTATTTCCAGGTTTGTGAATTTTTGGAAGTCCGTATATTTTGGGGGTTGTAGGGTTGCTTGGTTTTAATTTTTGTTTCTCTTTATCGGGGATGAATTTTGTTTTATTAATGACTGAGTTGACAGATGCTGTACATTTTTTGGTTTGGTCTCCGTTGATTTCTGTGAATTCTTCACCATCTAATAATTTTTGCATTCTATTTTCATACTCTTCCCTATCAAGAATTACTATTTGATTTCCTTTATCAGCTTTTTGAAAAATAACATCTTTGGAGTTAAGGGATCTTACTACCTTTTTGTACTGTTGTTTTTTATGTTTGCTGTTTTCTTGGATATCCTCTAAAATTTTATTGCAATTGCTCCTTACTTTTGCTTGGTCTTCTTCATCTAAATGATAGATGGCAGTTTCAATGTCTGCTATGTAATCTTCTATGTTTGTGGAATAATCAACACAAGTCTTTAGGCCCTTGTTGAGGAATTTTAATTCTTGGTGTGTAAAGTTCTCTTTTGACAAGTTTACTACATTGTTTGTGTCTATATCTTTTGAATTTTCCAACTCCCTGTTTTCCCTTTGTGTCTGCATTACCGATTCCCTGTTGTTTTCATGTGTTTTCAATTCTAACTCCCTGTTTTCTCCTTGTGTCTGCATTTCCAACTCCCTGTTTTCTCCTTGTGTCTGCATTTCCAACTCCCTGTTATAACCTTGTGTCTGTATTTCCAACTCCCTGTTTTCATGTTGTGTCAACCTTTTCACCTCCCTGGTTTTCTTTTGTCTCTGCCATAACTGATTGAATTTTTTGTTCAGTTTATTTGATTTTTGTTTTATTTGGAAATTCAAAAAATCAAAGAATTTGTCTTCTAAATTTTGCCATATTGTACTCCCCAAGTTTCCCGTGCATTTCCCGTGCATTTCCCGTAAGAACCTATGAACTTCATTTGAAATGCACGGGAAACTTGGGGAGTACAATATGGCAAAATTTAGAAGACAAATTCTTTGATTTTTTGAATTTCCAAATAAAACAAAAATCAAATAAACTGAACAAAAAATTCAATCAGTTATGGCAGAGACAAAAGAAAACCAGGGAGGTGAAAAGGTTGACACAACATGAAAACAGGGAGTTGGAAATACAGACACAAGGTTATAACAGGGAGTTGGAAATGCAGACACAAGGAGAAAACAGGGAGTTGGAAATGCAGACACAAGGAGAAAACAGGGAGTTAGAATTGAAAACACATGAAAACAACAGGGAATCGGTAATGCAGACACAAAGGGAAAACAGGGAGTTGGAAAATTCAAAAGATATAGACACAAACAATGTAGTAAACTTGTCAAAAGAGAACTTTACACACCAAGAATTAAAATTCCTCAACAAGGGCCTAAAGACTTGTGTTGATTATTCCACAAACATAGAAGATTACATAGCAGACATTGAAACTGCCATCTATCATTTAGATGAAGAAGACCAAGCAAAAGTAAGGAGCAATTGCAATAAAATTTTAGAGGATATCCAAGAAAACAGCAAACATAAAAAACAACAGTACAAAAAGGTAGTAAGATCCCTTAACTCCAAAGATGTTATTTTTCAAAAAGCTGATAAAGGAAATCAAATAGTAATTCTTGATAGGGAAGAGTATGAAAATAGAATGCAAAAATTATTAGATGGTGAAGAATTCACAGAAATCAACGGAGACCAAACCAAAAAATGTACAGCATCTGTCAACTCAGTCATTAATAAAACAAAATTCATCCCCGATAAAGAGAAACAAAAATTAAAACCAAGCAACCCTACAACCCCCAAAATATACGGACTTCCAAAAATTCACAAACCTGGAAATAAAATGAGGCCTATAATAAGTTACATTGGAGCACCTACCTACAATTTAGCAAAATGGTTATTGAATAAATTTCAAGGCCTCCCAAAATTTGAGACTTTGAGTGTACAAAATTCTTTAGAACTTGTGGACAAAATCAAGAACTTACAATTGACGACAGAAGACAGATTAGTCTCATTCGATGTTTGTTCACTATTTCCAAGCATTCCAAAGGAAAAATTGATGGAAGTACTAAAAAGTTGGTTATTGACCACAAATTTGGAAAAAGAAGTCATTGATGAATATATTGAATTAACTAAATTATGTATTAGTCAAAATTTTTTCAGTTTCAGAGGACATTATTATGAACAAAAATCTGGTTTGGCAATGGGCAATCCTCTTTCCCCCTTTTTGGCCAATTTATTTATGAGTAATTTTGAGAAAAACATCAACAAAGCTTTTCCTTGGATGTTCAGAGTCTGGTTTAGATATGTAGATGACATATTTGCTGTTGTAAAGGAAAAACATTTAAATGATTCAGTAAAACTTCTCAACATTCAAGAAGAAAAAATTAACTTCACCATGGAAATTCAAACAGAAAATTACTTACCTTTCTTGGACCTGAAAATCTACAACAGAAACAACAAAATAGAATTTGGAATCTATAGAAAAGAAACCCACACAGACAACTACATTAAAGCTAACAGCTACAACCCCACTTCTCATAAGCAGGCAGTATTTAACAGTCTTGCACATAGATTGGTCAACATTCCCATGGGCAAAAATGAATATAAACTAGAGTACAATCACATAGTAAAAATTGCAGAAGAGAATGGTTTCAAAAAAGATTTGATTGACAAAAAAGTAAGGAAATTCAAAAAACAGAAGAAGGTTAAAGAGACAACTACACTAAGAAATCAAAAAGAAAACAAAAATCACAAAAGGTTCACCTATCACCCATGGGCAAACAACAGATTTCAGAAGGTTTTCAACAATGTAAACATCAAATTGGCACCACAGAATAAATTCAGTTTGAAAAATCTAATAAAAACCAACCAGAAAGATAAGGTCCCTCATTACAAAAAAGCTGGAATTTACAAAATTAATTGCAAAGATTGTGGAAAATTTTATGTTGGCCAAACAAAAAGGAATTTAGACACAAGGAGAAAAGAACATTTTAGGAACATTATGAATAAACAAATTGAAAAATCCGCTTTGGCAATGCATTTTTGGGAAGTAGGCCATGAAATTGAAAATGAAATTGAATTATTAAAACAAGTTGAAAAACCAATAGATCTTATTGTATGGGAAAAAATATTCATTAAAAAGAACCGAGAAAATCTTTTAAACTTTGACACTTCAGTTGGCATACATGGAACCTTGATTGACAAGTTCATTCATTCGCCGCCAGAGGGCCAGTCGGAATCAGCTGATGATGACGGGAAGACCCGTTGAAATGATCATACTGGGTAAATATACCTTTTTAGTGAAGTTTGTGTGTATATTTCCGATCTCAATCTTGCTACAGAGTTAAATTATTGCTTTACTAATTTTAAAATATTCGTTAATAGTAGGTTAAAACGTGCAAGAAGTGAGTGTACATATTGCCTTTTCCATTTATTGCAAATATGAAAACGAACTGTAACATACTTGATTCAGGCAGCTTACACATGATGTTTCATGTACCCTGGAGCTGCATCCTCTATAATGTACATCCTACCCTACTTTTTAAAACATTTTTAGACTTTAATGGTGAGAAATATAGAATAGATTCTATAATATACAGGCCCAGGATAGATGGCAACCCTAAGTCGTAGGTTGGGAAAATGTTAATCTATACTGAAATGCGTACTCCTACAGGATTTCAATATTTAATTATTGTTTATGGAATTGTTACAATTATCCTAACTTCTTTCACTTGATCCAAGTGCTTGATATACAGTGAGTCCCACGCAAAAGTTGGCCAATGACGCGGGTTCCTGTGGCAAGGCAGGCACAGCTCCAACTCCTGAGCGATCGGGTGAAATATCTACGCTAATAAAGCCGCGATGAGTGTAATGATTCAGGTTCTCGCATTTACAGTTAAAATTACAATGAAAATAAACACATACCTCATCACAAGAGATGTTGGAAATGTTCTCCTCTTGTCTCCACACAATACTGGCACCTTTTTAGGAAATTTTCTTTCACGTGCATAAGTTCAGCTTCTGAGATAGAGTTAATTTCTCTTGTGATATTGTCTTTAAGTTCTTCTAATGTATGGGAAATTGACCTATACACTTTATTTTTCAAGTTTCCCCATAAATAATATCCACATACTGTTAGAAGAACTTCAAGACAATATCACATAGGTCTATCACAAGAGAAATGAACTCTGTCTCAGAAGCTGAACTTATGCGCGTGAAAGAAAATTTCCTAAAAAGTGCCAGTATTGTGTGGATGCAAGAGGAGAACATTTCCAACATCTCTTGTGATGAAGTACGTGTTTATTTTCATTGTATTTTTAACTGTAAATGTGGGAACCTGAATCATTACACTCATCACGGCTATATTAGCGTAGATATTTCACCTGATCGCTCAAGATTTGGAGCTGTGCCCGCTGCACCGCAGGAACCCGCGTCATTGGCCGACTCTTGCATAGGACTCACTGTATTATTAAACACAGTTTTTTGTTTATTTTAAACTTTTGCAGCATGTTTATTATTAAAAGAGCAAATACCCTATGAGTTAAGTATCCTGATGGGTTACTTCATTGTCTGCCTTGTTAAGTAAAACATTTTATGGTAACAAATTATGTGTAGTTGGTGGCATTTTCTGCTTCCCACTGCTTTTGAACCAGGAAAAATACCTGTTGCAGTTTCTAATTGAAGGTAAAATTTCTTTCTTGCAGGAAACAAGGCAGAAAGAGGCATTACAACCTCTGAAACAGAAAACAACTAGCCGTGGAAGTCCACAGTGCTGCACGAGCAAAGAAGTGAATGGAAGCTCATACAAAATGACTCCCCCAAATGGTCGTGACAGTGGCTGTCCAGGTTCTGATCTATGTTGCGTTTCAGTGCAACCAATTGTCCACAGGTTTTTTACGTCTCAGACTGCAAAAACTAATAACAATGAACTTGTAGAAATAATTGATGTGTCTCATATAGATATGCAACAAAAGCTTTTGCTTAATTCATCTCAGTTTCCTTTTGCTTCGTCTCCTTGTACTAACGTTAACAGTTATTTTTGTTCTACACCAAAATTAAACAGTAGCGAAGTACAGATGGATGAAAGCTCATATTATGACAGAAACACCTGGAAAGAAGTTTCCGCTGTCTCATCTCCACTTAGTATTAATACATGTGAATGCTGGAGACTGGATGAGTCAGAAGATAAGAGTACAGAGTCCATTAATGATGCCACAGCCAATACATGTGATACATTATCGAATGAAGCAGTGGAGGAATTTAATGTGCCTCGTTTAAAACTTGGCAGTTTATTAGATGATGATGGTTCATATATTTCACAAAGCATGGACAGTATAGACATGTCTAGAGTTTCTGCAAGTGAAAGTGTTCCAGTTACATCATGTGATGAAGGTACTAATTCTAGTCATGAGGGTACATCAGATGATGTCACTTATCCGTCCAACACATTTGAAACTTCTAGTCATTCTGACAACACAACATTGAATAATAAACATTGTAAAAATAGGATTAATCCATCCTTGAAGAAACTATCTTTTCATTCAGACGAATCTTCTAAACGCTACTCCAGACATGTTTCAATAAATGATAGATATGCTTTAAAGAAAAGCATTTATCGTGGCAATAAAAGCAGACATACAGAGAGAAGGGCATGTCAGGATGATTCTTTACAGCCGTCATTAGGCACTTCAACATCCTATAGAAGTATACAATCCTATGCAATAAATTCAGGAAACCATTCTCGTATAGTGTCTCCTGACAAAAAACTTGATTTCTCTCTACACTCACTCACAACCTCAACTTCATATCAAAACATAGAACCTCAAAAAGGAACTTCAAGTCAACTATCTCCACCTAAAAATCAGGAAGAAATTAGTGAATCTTTGATTCAGTCAGAATCAACTTCAACTTCTTATAACAACATAGTAAAACATCAGAGCATTCAAGCTAATAGCAACAGCATGAATAAATCTGCTTATGCTCATAAAACTCACATTGAAAAGTGCAAATATATAAAACCACCAGCCGAAACATCATCATCAACATCATATAAAACAATAAAGTCATGTGAAAAATTAATTCAGAAATTTACTTCCAAATTAGCAGCAGAGGTGAATGTTAAAACTCCGTCCACAGAAAATGAGTTGAATTTCAAACCTAAGCAAAATGTTACCCCTCTCGTTACTACTTCCGTCCCTGGAAAGTCCAGCTCATCAGTTCAGTGCAACAAACATCAATCCGATAATTCAAAGAAGAATCTTTTAGAAATAGTTCTAAGACTTCTTCTAATACATTTCTTAAGTACTACAGAAAAGTGCAGTCGACCTAGTTGTATTTGTAACAAATCAGTAAGCCGAAAATCAGTTGTGAATACAGAAACACAAACGGATGAATCTTCAGTAAAAGGTTTTGTTGAAGTAACACTTGGTGCTGTGTCTAATATCAAAGATATGAGTGATCCAGCTATTAATTTCCTATTGAGTGGGGCAGCTGGTTGCTCTTCTGAAGTAGAAAATGAAGTCAAAGAATGTGCTGAGAAGTCTACTTCAAGAGTCTTAGCAAATGAAGGCAAAATGGATAACAAGGAAGAAGAATATGTTTTCAGTGAGGGCCTAAGTCAAAGACAGAGCAAGTCTAAAGAGCTGAAAAATGGAATAAAGAAGTCTATTGGGTAAGTTACAATTTTATCCTAATACAAAACATGGTAAGCAGACATTAAATCTTATATTCATCTAACTTAAATAATAAGAGGAAGTGTTTGTATGTCTTTCTGTCTGTACGCGATGCCCTGTGAAATCTACTGAATGCAGAGATCTGAAATTTTAAGCATAGATGGACTGAAGGGTGGGCAAATGCACCTAGAAGCCAGATTTTTTGTTTTTGCTTTCGTTTGCGAGTTATGAGTGAAAATGGGGCAGAAAACCATTGCAAACTCACCCTCTTTCACTGCACTGCTAGACCTGAACGTTGTTCATAGGCTAATGCATGTGGTTGGACGTGAACTAAAAACAATAAGAGACTGCCTCACTCAGGGCTGGTATGGAACACAAGGGATAAGATTATAATAGTGATTGATTCTAAGCATTTATCTCATTTAAGGTTTTTGAATACCGGTATGTACTTTACTATGATTGCTGGATCAAAACATATGTCCGACACATTTTCTTTCAATTTTTAGAACCCAATTTAGAAATGATTTCATTTTTGCAACTTCCTAAAAGTACACCTCAAGCATAAAAGCTTAACTTTTCTGCTCTGTGAAAACATGTCTAGTTTAGGAGTAATCCGTTTTTCTTTTTCTTCCTATAAAGTTTTGTTTTTTGGACATAATATGATTTGAAACGATGGTCCTCATATGGAAGTACAGTTGAGTGCTGGAATGGGCACTGGTTCTTCTTGGTAGGGGAATTCTAAACCAGTTCCACCGTGCCCACTCCCCACCCTTGTACCACCCCTGTACCACCCATTTTTTGTGATGGTACACATGGCTAAGAACCTCTAGATTCGTCGAGAGAACATAATTTCAGAATTAATCTTAACCTTGCTCTATAAGAGAAATAACTTGCGATTTGTTGTCCATGTTCTTTGTTCACTTGAAATGACTGTGTGTATGATATAGAAGCCGCTATTTACAAGGCAATTTCATCCAACCCTCCATTTAATGTGTGTCTTATTCCCCCAACCCTTCTCCCCTAAACCTGAAACCAATCTGTGTTCATAGGTTAATGTTTGATGGCAGACTTTGGCATCAAACCAATACGAGTTTGACTCATTCAGGGGCTGGTCTAGACATTTGTTGTGACGTACGCCTTACAACCACTCAAATAAAACTCCACCCCTTTCACTGCGCTGCTAGACCTGAGCATTGTTCATAGGCTAATGCATGTGGTCGGACTTGAACTAATAACAATAAGAGACCGCCTCACTCAGGGCTGGTATGGAACACAAGGGATAAGGAAATTCATTGCCAACTTTAAATAAAGAAAAACACTAGAAGAAAGCAGAAGTATTGCAAAGTTTCCATGCTCTTGACTTGCACCATTACTTAGTGGCAGTTATACCATTTATTTCACTGGTGTAGTTACATCTTGAGGCTGTGGGGTTGTTCATGTATTTAAAGAGCAATATGGCCATGCAATGTGTAAGGCCACAATACATTTACATACAAAGGGGTTTCAACTATAAAGGGCTATGCGGGCAAAGAGAGTTAAGGTCGCCATCCTAAAAAAATTGAGATATGTCCATAAAGTTATAGATAAAAATGTTCTCTACATTTGTATTAAGTCCAGTAAGTCATATTCATAAATGTACGGTAGTTATGGATTTGTGCATCATGGGTTTATCCATCTCTAAAGCGATGTTGGGCGGGTAAAGTGTGTTAAGTCACTCTAATTCTCAGTAACATGAAAGTGGACTTAACTCTCTTTGCCCACACACCCACGAATTAATACCTTAAAGTACCTTTATTCATATCTCATTATCTGTCAGTCTGTGATACTTTTCCTGCAGCGTTTTCTCTTGGCATCTCCACAGTTTTGTAGAGTTGAACAATCCATTGCCACCAATGTAAGTCATTTGTTTGGTGTGGTTTTCAAAAAATGAACTTGTGTTTAATGTTTCATTATGGTAATATGTATAGAACTGACACTAAGAAATGAAGTCATTGTGAATACATGTTATTTGTCATTAAAGGTCTCTTATTTTATACCATTTCTCACGATCCAACGTTTAATGCCCATTGATGACAAGTGTAGAAAAGTTTATTAGAATTTTGGTTATGTATGTCTATTTCCTTGCATCATTTTACAGGTTTATTTCTTTATTTATTTTTGCAAATTTTTTTGCTCGCGGTAATTTATGTTTGGAATAATTTTTATTCACATAAGCCCAGTGTATCATCAATCAACTTATGAGTTTTGAGTTCTATTTATTTAAATTTTTTATTAATCTTATTAAAGTTACTTAAACCAAAGAGCTGTCAAGATTAAAAAAATGATTTCATTCTCTGCTTATGGATCTTACAATTTAAAATAAATTTCTGTTGCAGCCACGAAATAGAGAGAGTGCTTGCTGAACTACCAGTTGATCAGGTAAATATCTTAAAATTTCATAGGAAATTTAATATACAACAGAGTCTTGGTAATTTGAGGGGGAAAGGACCAAGACTAACTCAAACTGTAAAAAAATTCGGACTTATGAAATTACACAAGAAAGCCTATGTACACAAAACCGAATCATTATGATAATGATACTATTTACAATAGTTCAGGAAACAAAACCATACAGATTGCCTTATACTAAAAGAAACTCAAGCGTCTTTCGGAAATAAAATCTACTTAATTTAAACATTGTAGTTAAACTCAAGTTAAACATTAAGGGCCCGTATTACCACCTGCCGACAATTCCTCCTGATACGTGACTTCCAGATAGCTTAACTAGAAGATGTCGTGTAATACCACCGCTGAACTGCTACCGGGAAGAACGCAGTAAAATTTTTAAAAATGGTCCTTAGCTGATTGAGCAAAGAGGTGTGTTTGTTGTAGTTCGGGAGGCGTCCGCTAGGTGTGGCAGCTCGGATTTGTATTTCTACAATTGAATTACACAAGAACATGTCGTTTTAAGTGCATTAATCGATTTGTGCAGTTCTATCTTATTCATAAGTGAGCATAAAATGACATTTTTGTGTAAATTAATCTTCCGGCATCAGTTCTAAAATTTAGGTGGCCAAGGACGCTTCGCGGTGCTGCCATCTTGCTTCAACCAAGCTTTCCTAACTAGCAGTTGGAAATTTGTCAGCCACTCCATCCTCCTGCTAGCTTATCTGGAAGTTGTCTTGCTAGACAGATTTTGTCAGGAGATCACAATACGCAATTCTCGGCCAACTTCCAGATATGTTTTCTATCTGGCAGATAAATATGATATCAGGGGTTCGTCGTACAAGCCCTAAATAGTGAAGAAAACAAAAAAACATACATTTTATTCAAATTTTTAAAAAATGTCAGGTGTCTTCTGTTTTAACAAAGTGTACAGTTTCCGAGCAGAAAAGTCACATCACTCTCTTAGACAGGAAGTTGTTTATTAATAACTAAATTCTGTTTCTGAGTTATTGTGCAGACAGGCTGACAGATATTTTTGCCATTCATCAAGTAATGTTAGAAAGCACCATTCTGGCATTTAACAATAGGATAATAATAAAAACAACAAAACAAAGTTACATGATGAAATTTGAACTTCATCTAAACCACTATGAATATATGAATTTTTTATGCCTCGCTTCTGATCTTTTGTCATAATTGGACCAACAACAGTGTTCTATGTATGTGCTGCATTAACGGTTATTGCATTAACACTACAATAGAAGTAAAAGAAAACGTATTTGGATCAAAGCTGTTATAATGGTTTGGATAGGGAGAAGTGATTCAAAAGGAATCCATCAATAAACTCGACTGAGAGAACTGCAACTTGAACATCTGAGATCCTTAAAAATGGATGATGAAATATTTAGGCTACAGTACTAAAAGTGCAAATTTATATCTTCTGTGTTTTTTTTATATTTCCAGTATTTTCTTCCTGATTTAGGATCTTTTTGCATTGAATTGTAGAAAATTCTGCAAGCACTGAAACAACGAACTGCAAAGGAGAAAGGAAATCTATGTGACTTATCATTTCAACCCATCTTAAAGTAATGACTAGTTTATTTAACAACAGCAACCTCTTTCATGAAATTGATTTCGCAAAATTAATTATAAACCCATTTCCTTCAAAACAAATTCCAGACACATTCACATTTCTCATAATTTTTTTAAGTTCAAGACTTGAAATTCCACAAACACATTTGGACCGTGTATACATCCAGAAATTTCATAATTTCCTCACTTCATTTTACATAATGCGAACAAGCAGAAGATGTGTAACCTCAAAACTTACTATAGTTTCGTTAATATTAGGGATGGGTCGATATAAGATTTTCTCGATACTCAATACCGATACATGAATTTTTCCTCGATACTTTTAATTAAGTCTGCATATTTAATGACACAAAATTTATTATCATCAGTAGCCTATAATTATTTTTAAACTCTACATTAAAACTAAAATTAGTTTTTTAAAGAGTCCACTTACAAATTTTGTTAAAAATACTAGCATTCTCACTTAATTGTAGAATTACAAAAGTATCGAGCGAGTTTTCTGAAGTATCGTTCGATACCGATACCATGCAAGTATCGAGAGTATCGAGGTATCGAAAGTATCGAGGACCCATCCCTAGTTAATATTGAATCAGCTGAAACTGCATAGTGTCATAACTCATTGTCACCATTACATCTAGTGCATGCGATTTCAAGTAAAAAAGCTGTTGCAAGATTTAGTTATGGAGCCTAGTTTTGTCGTGTAAACTGGCCTTAATGGTCAACATTTGCAAATATATTTATCTAGACATTCATCATCGTCAGCATGCTTCTTGTATTAGTTGTGAAAGAATGGTTTCGGCCTGAAAAGGGGAGTTTTCATTCCCTCATTTCATGGAACATCCCAGTGAACATTTTCCGTTTGAGTGGTTATCTCTTTAGGGAACCTGGACCAATCCATTTTCATGACATGTTTCTTCTAGTTTTTTTGAGATTTGGAAAACCTCGAGTACTAGTAGAGGTAAATTCTTGTAGAATTTTTATATATTTATTCCAATCTCTTTTGATACAGCCAGCTGTTTGCACGTTAATCTCATTTCACAAGTTTAAATCAGTTTTCGTCTCTTCTCTATTGACATGGGCCCAGTGGTCCAGTGAACATTTTTTTAAAACAGAAATGTGAGGTGAATTTCTCCAAACAATACAATTCTCTGAGATTATTCTTAATTCTGTTTTTGCACAAGAAAGTTTTGCATTTAATCACATGGTCCACAGATATTTCTAATAAGGAAAATCTCCGTTCAATAAATGCATGTTTAGGCCTGGTTTTACTGTATTTCAAATGAAAAACTTTGTATAAGGTAAACCTAGTTGAACTTGCCAAATTAGCTGTCCCTGATTAGCTCATATAATCTTCTTGTACTTTATAGGAACACCATATCCTGAAAAAGTGCCTTGAAGAGATGGACAACATTGCTCAACAGCTAACAAATAGTTCACAAACAATACTTGATATTTTGGCTGTGCACAAAAATCATAGTTCCTAAGTTGATTGTTTGACTTGTTTATATAATTTTTCTTTATGATTTACTGAAAAATATTTCAGAAATGATATGAAAGAATTACGCTCATTAATTGGTTGAGTTCAGAAAGCATAGGTTCCTGCATGTTTTAAAATGCAGACACTAGGAAAAGACTTTCAGAATGTATTTTCTTCATCTGATTCTATATTCAAATTATAAAAATCTTATTAAATCCTGCTAAATACTGAGCTACAGATGCTAGTCAGAAAAAAAAATAGTCCCACATTTATAGAGTGTAGTATAAAAATAAGCTAGTATATGTTTTTATAAAAGATATAATTTTATTTGAAATACCAGTATTTTTTGTGTTTTATAAGATCCCTAGGATCTACTATACTGTGTTAGAGACATCCCCAAATGTTCCTAGGATCTACTATATTGTATTAGAGACATCCCCAAATGTTTTTATTTTCATAATATACAGTGAAGCATAGTGAGAAAATGAAATTTCCCATTCGTTATTGAACAATCTTCTATGGTTTTATAATATTTTAAGAAAAAGTTTGTATTTCATTTTTAAATATTTTGCTTCGTCTTATACTGGGTAAAATGCCCGTTTATTTAAAATTCTTGTTCAGTAATCTAGGTATCATTGATTGGAATATGTAGCTTTCCTTGATCATTTGAGATAGTAGCGAA
This sequence comes from Ectobius pallidus, assembly GCA_964059195.1. Classification (NCBI taxonomy): domain Eukaryota; kingdom Metazoa; phylum Arthropoda; class Insecta; order Blattodea; family Ectobiidae; genus Ectobius; species Ectobius pallidus. The sequence goes on along the minus strand of CAXKWD010000010.1, from coordinate 38,325,468 downwards.
ATGGCAGTTATATTCAAAATACTTAACTGAACTATCCTTCTGTAGGCTATCTAAAATATTTTTTGTTCTTTTAGAGCAGGTATGGGCAACCTTTGGAAAGATACGGGCTAAACTTTACGATATTTATGAAGTCGCGGGCCGGAGAGATAATAGGTAATTGTGAAAAAATAATCATGATGCGGTTTTTTAAATTTATAAAGTATAATGCCGAAGTTACATGAATGATAACAATATCGAACTGATTAGGTATTTACTTGCAATCAGCAGAAATTAATGAGAAGCTTGAGCTTGAATTTGAGAAACAAGATAATCAATGTTGGCATCAGTCCGTGAACCGAAAATATTTACTTTTTCGAGTGCAATTTTAAAATGTTCCGCGGGCCGGATCAAAAGTCGGGGAGGGCCACATCCGGCCCGCGGGCCGGGCGTTGCCCATATATGTTTTAGAGGATAATGCAGTTTATTGTTAAGCTGTAATAATGTTACTCATAAAGAATATATTCTCACTTTATAAAATTTATATTAAAAAAAAAGAGTGCCTACCTAGAAAAAAAACTATTCCACAGATTAGGGTAATGTTATGCTCCTAATGAAAATGAAACTAAACTAAAACTCCGTGGCGCTACATCCCTGGAGGGACTTGGCCTACCACCCGACCGCTGCGTCATCTCCCGTAGGCAGATGGCAGGATTGGGGGGCATGTGGTCAGCATGCCGACACCCACGGCCGTTATTGGTGGTTTTCGTGACCGGAGCCGCTACTTCTCTATCAAGTAGCTCCTCAATTTGGAATCACGAGGCTGAGTGCACCCCTACCAGACCTCCCTACCTCAGAAAAATCCGAGGAGGTACCGGGAATCGAACCCGGGCCGACGGATCTGTAGTCAGCGACGCTAACCACAAGACCACGCCGGCGGACAATGAAAATGAAAACTGTAGTGTTATTAAGAGTTAAAATGTTTATTTATTATTTTTATTATATATTTTTATATTACAGTCATTGTGTGTATTTTATGTTTTTAATTTTTAAAAGTGTGTTTTATGGAATATATGTGTGTTCTTTTTCTGTCAGGAAAAGTGATATTATGCAATAAATAAACATTCCAATGTGGTGTGTATATATATTGAATATCTGTCAATTTCATACATCATAGTCAGTAACCATACATAATGTATTGCGGGACTCATAGTGAAGAGGTCAAATTATAAAATACTTCATTTTATCTCTCAGACTTCACTTTTAAGTGTTTACTTACTCATAACGCGTTTCACAAGCGACTTGCTTGCATCCTCAGATGAGGTCCACTGCCGGGTCCGTTGTTGGGCCAATAGATGGCTCTGTAGGATGGATCATTCTGGAGAAAAGGTTGCTTTCCTTTGGCATGTCAAAATTTAGAATTAAGATTAATTTAAAAAATTTTGACATGCCAAAGGAAAGCGTCCTTATCTCCAGAATGATCCATCCTACAGAGACATCTATCGGCCCAACAACGGACCCGGTTATGGACCTCATCTGAGGATGCAAGCAAGTTGCTTGTGAAATGCGTTATGTGTAAGTAAACACTTAAAAGTGCAGTTTGAATGATAAAAAAAAAGTTTTTTATAATCATAGTCAGCGATTTAGTAGGTAACATTTGGTGGAAATCACCTTTATTATGGTAACTTCCAGAAGGGCACTATAGGGAATTAAATTTTTGAGCCTTCAGACAAAAATACATAGTTTATATGATTATTCTGGCAGAATACTTTTTTGTAAATTATATGGAAATGTAATTTAATTATTTTCAGATTTAAAATTTCATATATTTGAGGGGTGCGGTCCTCCCAACTAAAGCACCAATAGTAGTCACAATGTGATGTAGGAGAGATATTTTAGTACTTCTTTGTAGAATACAGTAAATTCTCAAATAACAGTGGCTATTTTAGAACCACCATTTCTGTTTACTTTACATTTTATTCTTTGTGTTAGTGTAAATTCATATGCAGTAGTTTGCGATTTCAGCTGACTTTACCTCTCATCATAGCTTATACTTTTACAACAGTTTATTATTATCTGATCTTCGCCCTCACATAATGCACCTCGAAATGCCAAGTAATAGTATTTTCAGTAATTTCTTGGTCAGAATTTAGAATGGGATCTATTCTTGATGAGAAATGAAAAGTACATTGCCATATTCTTACAGAGGAAAATCTCAATGACATTAAATGAAAGTTAGAACACAGTCCAAAAAAATCTCTGTTAAAGCTTGCCCAGGAAACAGGAATTCAGCAAACCTTGGCTTGGAATGCCACCAAACTTTTAAAATTAAAACCCTGTAAGATGACTATAGTTCAGGAATTGCACCACACGATAATGCAATTACAGTAAACAAAGGTATGTCATTATTCCATTGTTACAATTTGCATGAGAAATCTATGTGCTGGCTTCCTGCTGCTAAGTAAATCCATGTTAAGCTGGTCAAGCATTCAAACAAATGCTCTGTGGACGTTAACCAGACATGAATTGATCTGAGGGCAGTTCACATGTTAAAATATTGAAAGGCAGAAGTAAAAAACTATAGTAACAATGAGCTCACAAGAAGATTTCGACTTGAAAGGATCAATAACCTACAACATGATGCTAAAGGTGCGAGTATTCCGGTATTCTGGTTTTACAGCAGCTTTTTGTTGCATTGAGGTAAGTTAATTGTTATATTTTATATATTCTAAAAATTTTAAATAAAATGAATTCTTTAATCATGCTCAATTAATCCAATAAAAATCATTGTTCTAAAAAATTAATTTTATATTGAAATTTAACACTACAAAGCTACAGTTAAGCTGATGCAGGCCTGTTTTATCAATATTTTGAATTTCAGGTTATATGCACTGGAGTATTCCACATGGTGACTGCCAGTTTCTTTAGAATATCTGAAAGCACAGCTTGCAGAATAGTTACAAATGGCTCAAGTGCTAGCAGGATTACAGTCACACTTCCCCAGATTCAAAACAGTTTCTCCCAGTTATGAAGGTAATGAAACAATATTAGTATTTTTATATATTTAATATTATTATACGGTGAGTCCCACGCAAGAGTTGGCCAATCATGCGGGTTTCTGCATCGTGGCGGGCACAGCTCCAACTCCCTATCAGGTGAAATATCTATGCAAATAAAGCCGTGAACGGTGTCATGGTTCAGGTTCTCACATTTACAGTTGGAATTACAATGAAAATAACCATGTAGCCTACCTTATCACAAGGGATGTTGGAAATGTCCTCCTCTTGCATTCACACAATACTGGCACCTTTTTAGGAAATTTTCTTTCACGTGCATAAGTTCAGCTTCCGAGACAGTTAATTTCTCTTGTGATATTGTCTTTAAGTTCTTCTAACAGTATGTGACTCTTACTTATGGGGAAACTTGAAAAATAAAGTGAATAGGTTAATTTCGCATACATTAGAAGAACTTAAAGACAGTATCACAAGAGAAATCAACTCTATCTCGGAAGCTGAACTTATGTGCATGAAAGAAAATTTCCTAAAAAGGTGCCAGTGTTGTGTGGATGCAAGAGGAGGACATTTCCAACATCTCTTGTGATGAGGTACATGGTTATTTTCATTGTAATTCCAACTGTGAATGTGAGAGCCTGAACCATTACACCGTTCGTGGCTTTATTTGCATAGATATTTCACCCAATCGCTCGGAATTTGGAGCTGTGCCCGCCGCATCACAGAAACCCTCATAATTGGCAAACTCTTGCGTGGGACTCACTGTATTAGGCTTTACTTCACAACAAGCTCATGATTCGAACAAAAGAATCTTCGTAGTTCTTTGTTTCTCCAACAATATTATATGCATAACATTAACAAATATTGTCAGTGTTATCATCTGTAAAACTGGCTTTTACTTAGGCAGTGTGTAGACTTTGATTTAGTAATCACTAGGGTCCAGAAGTTCATGCCCTAAAAGTAGGGAATATGCATGCACATATGCTCTTAAAAACTTGAAAATATGCCCATAAATATGTGTCATTAACTGTCCCTTGGCAGTAGAAAGTAAATGTAGTATTAAATTAATAAACTTACTTCGTATTCATTAGAGGTTGAAGCAGAAGTGGTCCTGTTATCAATGTTGACTGATGAATTGCAGTTTACAACCATCATTTTGCACAAATTTTCAATTGAAAAACTTAGTCTTTTGTCTCAAAACACTTTTTTAACATGAAAAACTTCTCTCCAAATCATAGGTTATTGGGGCATATTTAAATGATGCTTCACCAAGGGAGATGACTCTCTTGTCGTGACTCCCTATATATTTTTTTTTTCACACCCTCTAGTGTCCTATTATCTGTAGATAAAGTCGCCTAAAAACTCTGTAAATTAGTTAATCTACTGCTCGAAGATGGTATTATTTTCAGCATATAAAGGACTTTTAACACACCCTTTTATATGCATAACTTAACCAGTTCACATCACCGTTACAAGTTACAACACTGCTGCCAGTGGCCGTCTTGGCGCTAGGATAAAAGTATGATGCATCAAGGATTCATTGCATGACATCATATCGGCGTTAACTCCTCTCCTCGTGATGAATTGCTTCATCACTTGCAATGTTAGTGCCAGTATGATCCAAATGAAAAAAAAAAAGTTTAAAAACCTTGAAACTTGTTCAAATATGCCATATAGGCACACAAATATTGAAATATGATTCATTTATCAACTCGTTAAAATATGCTACATAGGCTCAAAAAATATTGAAATGTGATGCATTTATCAAAATCACGATAATATGCAGTTATATGCACAATAAAATCATGTTCAGATAACTGAAAATTTCATAATTTGTGCACATAATGTATAAGCATACATTTTTAACCCCCTAAGAAAAAAAGCATAAAATTGCATCAACTTCCAGGCCCTAGTAATCATACAGATATTTGAATCTCAGTCAAACTTGCAAACTGCTGCTCTGATCTAGTATCGAGCTTGCTTTAGCTATTTACCCATTAAATTTACACTGGCAAACAAGTTCGCAGTTGGCACAGCAGTGTTGTCTGTGCAGCCTATCACATACCACACTGTTTTAACAGCTGAGAACCAAATTCCATTTGGTGGAGGTGTTGCATTGTTTTATTGTTTCTGCCCAATTTCCCAAAACATATTGCAACTATCGTTTCTTCATTCTAGATGAAGAAAAAGAAAAAATTGAGTGCTTGCACTTGTATAACACCCACACAAAATAACAATCATAACCAGTACCTCAGTATCTAAAGGCTAGTTTACACGATGACACTAGGCTTCGTAACCACTTTCATGAAACTAATTACACCCGGTTTTTTCAAAAGAAATTCCAGGGCAACTGCACGTTTCATCTTATTTCTAAAGTTCAAGTTGTTGAAATCCCATTTGCACATTCGAAACACGTAGGAATCCAGGCATTTCACAGTTTCCCCACTTCGTTTTACAAAATGCGAAGAAACTAAATAAGCATACAATCTCAAAATTACCATTATAGTTACATGAAAAGTTGGAATCAGCCGAAACTGCGTAGTGTCGTAACTCATTGTCGCCAGTACATCTCGCACTTGCACATTCAAGTAAAACACAGTTGTGAAACTTAGTTTTGAAACCTAATTTCATCGTGTAAACTAGCTTTAAAAGTTTAATGTGGAAATAATAAGTAGTGTTATGTAAAAACAAACCAGTGAATCACATTGATGTAATGAGTAACAACTTAGCTGCATCTTGCAGGCACTCAAGCGAGCATTACAGCTGCCTACCCACTAATAGTTCATTGAGCACCTAATTTTTTTCCATGTGTGTGTAATGATGACCTATTGATGCACTAAATTTGAGGGTAGGTTTTGATATAATGCCCCGTACCGTTCCCTTCATAGATGTAGCCTATTTCTCAAAGCTCGACTGAGTATTAATTATGTGGTATGGAAGGTCTGATCACTACACTTTAAGGTCAGTCTCCATTTATAAGGTGATAATTTGTTCTTCTGTTGATAATGTTGATACTCCCTGGCCTTTTTTATACAGGCCAGAAGGCATGATGTAGCAATATTACAGCTGTTAGACTGATTGGTATGAATTGTCACAGTTTCATTATATGAATCATGATACATTTTTCAATAGTGGGGAATATTTTAAGTCATCTTAATGTTAGATAGTAAGAACTAGTCATTGTTGCCCTCACTTATAAATAGAATATAGTAATTCCCTCTTACATAGTTAATTATCTATACAATAAGTGAGGAGCATCGTTTCAAAACGTATTAAATGCACTCTTGGTCAAAATAGAGTTTGATACGATTTCGCCCTATTTCTTAAGCGCTCTTTAACACCATGAACTCAGAATGGAACATTTCATATTATATCCCGTGTTAATTCACTGTCAAAGTTGATGTATCGGATCAAATCGTATTATGTGCACGGGAATGAACGGTTCAAAACGTATTATGTACAACTTAATTTTTACACCGGGCATTAAACCCACGTTTCGACTCATATTTCCAAATAATTTTTATGCTGATTCGTCCGTAAGTTTTGCTGTTGTATGTTATTTCATTGTATCATCATGGAGGGAAGTGAAGCTGTTCCAAAAAGATTGAAAGGAAGCAGAAAACGAACCATGACTGGGATAACCAAACGACAGCTAGGTAAGCAACATTTTGGTTTTTTGGATCAGCATTGTGACAGTATTTTTATATTGTACTTTTTAATGTACTAATGGAGTTATGAGAAATAGTGTAACGATCAAAAAATTACGTTTTAAAGGTCATAATATTCTTGTTCAAGCCATTTTATTATTGTGCTCGCATGGCATTTCAGATTCAGTGTGAAGCCGGTATTTAAAAAAATAATCATCTACTGGCTGATCTGTCAGCACACAAAATTCGATTTAAAACCTTCCACAAAATAATGAGGGAGCGTCCAGCAGATAGAAGTAGTTTCTGCTTTGATTTGCAACAGGTTTGCAATTATGATTAGCAGCAATTATCAATTCGTGAAGCTTACTATTTCCGCCAAATATAGTTTTATGCACTGTGTCACTGATGTCAGTAAAAGAATGCAACATTCTTTAAATTGAAGGAGACTGAATGTGGCAGGTAGCATCGGGTGTGATCTCTTATTTGGAGGAATTTCATTTTGAGGATTCAGTCACCACTATTAGACTTCGCTGATGGCTGCAGAGGTCAAAACAAAAACATGTAGCCTATGTAATTCATGCTCTTGTTAATTGGTCACTTTCCTCCGGGAATAGAATATTACATAATATAGACTCAATATATTTACACTGGGTGACTAGTTTTAAGCATAAAGAAGAGTCTTAGCAGAACATGCTTCACCATTTCGTGTTGTAAAACGTAAGAGAGGTAAGGCATCTAAAAGTGGAGAAAACTATAGCCCTAATTTTAAATGCATTTAACACGTTTTGTGAAAAGTTCGCTCAATTTTCTGTCCATATGAAATTGACATCAGAGTTCACGGGAGTGTCAGAAATTAGCACATTTGGAATTCTTAAAGAGGTGAGGAAAGTGTTGGATGTACAATGACGTGTATGTGAAACCAACAATTCGTAAAATTGTATTTTTCCCCCAATAACTCCATGCATCAGAAAAGATGTCAATAAATAAATAAGGATGCTGAGACAGAATGAAAGCTTAGTATTGAAGCCAATAGATGTCTGGGTGTATAGCGTACTTCGTGTTTCAATGTTGTCAGCTCTGCCTACGGAATTGAACGAAACCTACCGAATGAGGACTAGGGAGTCGAGCGCCCAATATCGCGCGCGGATCACGTGTTTGGGGTAATAAAATATCTCCGAAAATGCTCCTACATTATGACTCCTGAAAAATATAGAGAACATTAAAAGTTTGTGGGAAAAGTAAGATCACCTGGAGATGATTGGGACATAAGAGATTATAAAATACTGCTCAAATAGTTCGAGAAATTGGATGGAATAAAGGACATGAAGAGAGTAATTTTGAAGAAAAAACTATGAATCGTCACAGTGAAGATGGAGCCAATGTATAGTTGTGATTACCCTTCAAAACAATTCACAACATTACTGAAACGAGGGACAAGTATGGAGAAGGTGCTTGAACCTTTAGTAGTTGACAAAATGAGAGCTTTGTCAGATGCAGAAAAAAGACAGAGATGAACTTCTGAAAGCAAAATTTGGTGATAACTGAAGAGAGGTTGACAGTTTGCAACCTCTAAATTTTGATGCAGCACCTCAAAATGGCGACCCTGAGGATTTAGACTGTCTGCACGAGAAACGGGACTTGAAAGACTGTGATGTTGGAATAGCTCTGTTGTAAAATTCAAGTTGTTTCTTTCATGCGCATGTAAAGTGCGTAAATTTTGTCTTCAAAATGTGTGCAATTATTGTGTTAAGAAGTGATTAATGTTAGCAGTGTTATTAATACTAGTTTGTCTGCAATATATGCAATTAATGGCAATGATTTGAAAACATATTTTCTTTCGAATCCAGCTTGTGTTTGACCTCCTCTCTACTTTTTACTTTCTAATCGGTTCAGAACGTATTATGTCCAGTGAATCGGTTCAAAACGTATTATGTGTAAAATTAAAACTAAAATATAATGCTCGTTAATTGAAAACCAATTTCAGATTTTGAGGATTCTGAAACATGACCTTAATATCTAAAATTTCACGTCTTTATTTTGCAGATATACCTCCTGGTTTGGGAGTAAATCGTTTTTCCTCTTTCCTGAAAAATGTTAACTTGTGCACTTAATACGTTTTGAAACGATGCTCCTCAAGTATTATATTATAAAAATGTTTGAAACCATGACCTTGAAATGTAATACTACCATTGTAATTAAAGGGATAAAATGGGCAGTTGTAGGCTTTCATGAAGACTCAATACCTACACACATAATATCAATTTACTTTATTTGCTGTTTCTTTGTTAATTGGCCTTCTAAGACAGCTATGCAAAACTACGAGGGCGGTTCGTAAAGTAAGTTCCAATATTTTTTTTGCAGGAAACCCTTTATTGTAGGGACTTTTATTACACACCAGTGAACAGTACACCCTTTCAGCTATTTTTCAACATAATTTCAGACATGTGTCACACCACAAGCTTTGAAATTCCTTCTGCATAAAACTCTGCCGCCGGTGCGTGTAGCCGCCCGTTGACGCTCTCCTTGAGCTCCTCATCCGTTTGAAACCGCTGCGATCCGATAGTCCAACAAATTTGTGGAAAATGCTCTGAGAGGAGATATGGTGAAACGGAGATTCTCTCTGACCACTTCATCCACTTTTGCAACAAGTTCATCATTCACAACAGACGGTCGGCCACTTTGTTCTTCATCATGGACGTTAGTGCGTCCGTCACGAATTTCACGACCTCAACGTCAAACCATAGTGTCACTCATAATGTTCCCGTACACGTCAGTAATCTCACGATGAATTGCTGCTGGTGCCATTTGTTTTGTCCACAGAAATCGTATTAATCCACGTACCTCACTCTTAGCGGGATCTCTTATCGCTGCGCACATTTCAAATGCCTGTATTGTTGAGATAAATGGCCGAAAACAATCTTACAGTTATACTGCCATGAGCGTAATGAACCAAGCTTCACAACGGATCACAGTTCGCGATGCTAGCGCCACTCATTCGCGTGTTGTGAGAAATCGGAACTTACTTTACGAACCGCCCTCGTACTTGGGCCTTTAACAGTCACTTTTGTACCAGCAGAATTTTGTTTTGTGGAAGTTTTTTTATGCGCATGTAAATCTATACACATGGGACTATCGCATTATTGCACACACAAGGTAAGTAAGGTAATTTAGATTTTATATTTAATATTTTATATCTATATTTATATATATTCTTTACCCAGAGAATGTAGTTTTTAGTATAGAAGCATCATGATATCCGTGGTCAAAACTATCCATAATATGAAACTGTAACTATTTTAAAATTTCATCATTTGACTTTGTCGTGGGCCACACAAAATGAAGTCAAGGGTTACCTGCAGCTCGCCAGTTGGCTATCCCTGATGTCTCAAGGGTAGCGTTGCTGGCGTTCTAATCCGGGCAGGTCCTTTCATTTTTCTGAGGTAGAGAGGTCTGGAATGGGATGCACTCAGCCTCATGATCCAAATTGAGGAGCTATTAATGGCTCCAAACACGGAAACCATCATTAATGGCTGTGGGTATCGGCATACTGACTATTTGTGCCCCTCAATCCTGCCATCTACCTGTGGTAGATGATGCAGTGGTCGGATGGTAGGCTTGTTCCTTTAGGGAAGTAGCTGTGCAGAGTTTAATTTACTTTAGCTCATGATGTATGTATAGACTTACAGGAACCACTAGACTACGTATACATATAAATTGTATTATTGTATTATAATATTGATTCAGAAATGCATAATATTTGTACACAATTTAACCGTTTATCTCATTTTCAAAACGAATTGTTACTCACACATTTCTGTAACAAATACGGGAATTCATAATACAGACTTATTCTAGAAAAGTTCTGACATGATTCTTTGTATACCCACTGGGATATTTCAAAAAAGCAATTCTTCTATTAGATGACTTTGGTTCTAGTAAAAGCGAAATTTGCTTATATTGGAATTAAGTTTTAGTCTTAAGAATTTTATACATCTCTTCAGATTTTAAAATATTGTTCATTGAAATCTAACGTTGATTTTAAAATTTGCAGTCACAAGTATCAGTGCCGTACCCAGCATTCTCAATCATCAAGGTATTTTTATCTGGTCCATAAACATCGGCGTAGGATGTTTTCAAGAAATTCACATGAGACTGCAGGCTTTGAATTCTCACTTGTGCTTGGTCGAAATTTTCAGTCAAATTATTAATTTGACTTTGCATTCTCTGCCTTATCTGAAAGAAAAAAACAAAGTTTGTGATTTAAATCATCAAAGTAAATGAAAGGTAAAAGTCGTAATTATTTCCTGAGCAAATTAAAAAGAAAGCATATTGTAATAATGCAATTTATTATGAGGGTGTATCTCGATGATACCCCATAGAAAATGGTAGTGATCTCTAAAGAGAGGTGTGTGAATAGATGTCTGTTGTATTTTGGAATTCCGTCCTGTTTCTCTAATTTAAAATTTGGGACATTCATTACATTTGTAGTTTGTAGACTTCTAGCTTACACAGAGGCAATACAGCGAGCCAGGAGTCTATAAACTAAAATGTAATAAATGTCCCAAAATCTTTACAGTAGTGTTCCGAAAACTCTGCTCTCGACAACCCGGCAGTCTGGATAACTCGGCCACACCCTGGTAGGGCAAAACGCAGAGTGCAGTGCGAAAAACAACACTGTAGCCAGTTTTAGTAAAGTCGGCTAGTTAATTTTTATTATAGACAGCTTTATGCCTTATGCCTTTATGTCTTATGTAATCTCAAGCAACCAGTATAGACAAGTACTGCATTTTCTGAGGAAACCCTCGTACTTATTCTTTTTTAAAACCTTTCCCGATAACCCGGCTTTTTCACACACTCGGCCACCCTTCGGTCCACATTAGGCCAAGTTTTCGGGACTCTACTATATTGTATTCATTAAACACCAGCTGTGGAAGCCTAGATACAAAAGGCCGAAATTTCAAAACATGATACACATCAGAGCCCTCAAACAGAACAGAGATTCTGCCTATGCAAACCACCACTTAAACACAGAACATGAACACAAAGACGTCAATATAGACATAAATTTCTCGACACTAACCACAAAGATCACACCTTCAACACACTCGGACAGTATGAAATATACAAACATATTGTACGAGGCTGTTCAGTAAAGAATGGTCATAATTTTTTCATATTTCTTGAGCTCTAATTTAAACTATTAGCTTAAGGTATAATGATTACTTCATGTCTTTGCAGAATGGCAGAAATGCTGGGACAAGTATATCATATCCAAAGGAGACTACCAGTACTTTGAGAAGCAGCATCAAAGTTTTGAGGATGAGTAAAGGTATGTTGTCAAAAAGAATTATGATAATGCTTTATTGAACAGCCCTCGTATAAGGCAATGTAAACATCTTTGCTTTTTCATCTCCCAGATAAATAACTCTGATATTATTGTAAATGGTATATTTTAATCCTTCTTTACATTTCAACATGAGAGTCCAAGTTATCTGACTTGACTGCACTGCAGATCACCCAGCCCTCTCAGTGTAATATCACTGGATGCTTTTAGCTTTGTAATTTTGTTCATAAATTTATGTTATTCAATACTTATGTTTCAGTGAACTTCTGATTATCTTTGAGCAGATTATCAATGCAAGGTTCTTCCTTTTTAACCCTTTGCGAGCAGAATACGGTTATAACTAGGAGCAATTTTTTTTATTTCCTGCACTTAATTTTGAATTCTCTGTACTTTATTTCATCATATTGTTCCAATCCTACTACTATTAACAAAAAATGTTTGATTAGAATTCAACATCCATAATCAAGAATCAATCGACTTTATATTAAAAAACAGTAATACCTCCTATATAACAACTAAATTATATAATCAACTAACCTAATTACCATTATATTAGCATCATATCTATTTTTAACTCTAATTGTTGTTGTAAAAACTTCTATAAAAGCCAAGTAACAGTATGGCAATATAAAGTGCGAAAAATTCAAAATCAAGTGTGGGAAATTCAAAATCTCATACTTGGTTATAACTGTATTCAGCTAGCAAAGGGTTGAAATTTACATGTATACTAATACTTTTAATGAAAACTCTGAGTATAGCAAGCATTATGACAAATTTACTAGCTTTTACAACCTATTTACATGGCATTAGATTATATGTGTAGCCTGCAACAACTTTGCCTGAGGCTAGAATGATAATGATTCTAACATTTGGATTATCCATGTTTATCAGTTGTTTATAGTTAACATGGATAATTGGGAGTTTGCTGTATTTCTTAAACAATTTTTTTATGCTTCGTAATATACAGAATGCTTAGAACCTATTTGTTCCGAAGATAGATTTTAATAAACATAGGTTTTATTGCAAGTAGAAGAACAAATATTCCTAGTCATTAAGCTTTGAAAACAAAGGTTTACCTCATCTTTATCACTCTGAGCAGAACGAGCAGCAGCTCGACTTTGTGCAAGCTGTTTTTCCAGTTCGTAAATCTGGCTCTGTAGAGAACGGCGTACAGTCTCTGAACGATCTTTTGTACGAGACACTTGGCGTGCAGACTCCTCTCGAACTGTTTCCAGTTGAGCTGTGAGTTGAGCTATCTCATGAAGCTTTTCTTGAAGTCTTATCTGATTCTGATTTGCAGCTTCCTCCATTCTTGCAAGATTAGCCCTAAAAGAAGTAAGTTAAAATATTAGTAAGAAGTACATTGCATGGTACTGTAAACACAAAATGTGTTTGTAAAATTCATCCAGGAAAAAGACATTCACCCAAAAAAGCCACTTTCTTATAATCAGGCTCTGGGTTTTGATGACATGTCATCTTTTAATTGGAACATCACAGACATTGCCCACTAGTGCAGATATTCTGATCATGATGCTTAGATTGTAAAAATGGTAATTTTTAGTCATTCTTGGGCATTTTCCTCCTTTTTTATTTTAGGTAATTTTTAGAATTTAACCTTTTATTTTGGTCATTTTACTGACTTTTTTCACATTCCATATTTTCAAGTAGTTTTTAAAAACAAAGTCATTATTTTCTTATTTTGTGTTGTTTCTCGCATTATATAGAGTTTTCATGTATTTACTTACATTGAATGTTATCGGAACTCTAAATAAGCATAAATAAATAGATAATGGTATAATTTTAAATTGGACACATTTAACTGTATATACCAATTAACTAATTACAAGCCTACAATTGGGTCAACAACATAAATGTAAAATAGACACAAATCTGGTGAATAAACTAGTATTTTGATACAAGTTTTTGGATTATTTTTTAAGTATTTTTAGGTCATCAAAATCTGGGCCCTGCTTATAATTATTTCTACGTCTAGAGCCTGTTTATTTGCCATATATTTCTTGTGCGGACTATAAGCTAGTACAAAAATGATCATATGCTGAACTTTCTTTGCAATAGTTTAAAATAAATGTTACAGTACATTTAAAACACACTTAAGTTGTTGACTAAGGCCCATTCTTACAATGTCCAGTTAAGTAGGAGTAAATGTTAACCGGTAGTTTATTTTACGGTCGGAGTAAAGTTCCAGTAAACGCTTCTTTGTTCTTATCTCCTAGTTAAAGTTTACTCCCGGTTAACGCAATCAGACAAAAGTCACAGCAGTTGGTACGAGCGTTTCTCAGTTGTTTGCAGCAGTTTTTCATCTGTTTTCATTGTTTCGTGTGATTTAGCAATGGATAATGAGGTTATGGCTAATATAAAAAAATAAAGAGACACAGCAATTTCTTTTCAAGTGAAGAATAATTGTTTCTGAATGATATCGACGAAAAGCGTCATATAATTCAAACTAAATAAACACACAGTAAGGTGTGGCCATAAGAGCAAAGCTCAAAAGATGTATCAGAAAAACCTATTGTAAAATATATAACTTCCTCTGAATTTAATTATAGTTTGCAGTACACAGTATGGGCAGTAGTGTGCAATCAGTTGTCTTAGCCTAAAAGGGTCACATAATTTGCGAGGCAAGACCTATGAAATGTGTATGAAATGTGTAGCTAATAACTACAGGATATATTACGAGATGTTTTCAAATGATATTATTAGCTCTTAGCATAACATATTAAAATGCATTATGTATAGGCCTATAAAGTTTATATATTACGCTTATTATACAATTCCTATTAACTAAGAATAAAATCCTCCTCAAGTAAAGTGGTTGTAAAAATGAAAAGAAAGGTAATACGTTTCGAAACCCCATCCCCGAAGTATGAAAAACCCGACAAACGTGTCATTAAGTCTATTTCTAAATTTGGTTTTTGTTGAAGCATAATAAGAAAATCCTGTTTCCCACAGATATGTTATCATAAAAGGATGAAGTATAGCATTTATGATTGTTAAGAATAAGTAAGGGGAACAGTAAGTCGTCGATGCTAACTGTTGCAACAATGAATTTCAAATTTTAAAATAAACAGGGGTGACAATGTGGCTGTTACATATGATATCTGGTTGAAAGAAATGGTTGGTTAAAAAAAAAAATCAGATACTAGAAGGGATTTCAACTGTAATGCCACCAAGATCACTAAAAAATAAATTATAAATTTGGCTTGCTATGGATTTGTTTCTTTTTCTTAAAAATATTTTAAATAAATCATTAACATAGTAATGTTGATTTATTAATATAAATTTATTTACTAAAAATAAAAATTATGCATCATTTATGTAATTTTTTTGCAAGAAAACTTATGCCTTGATAGATGTGCAGTTGGTATAAGAGGCACATCTGTACTCACTAATTTCAACTGGCACTGATGGTGTAGTGGTCTATGTTGGGGCGTGAAAATACAGACATGGCAAATTCGAGTCCACCCCCAAAGAATGCAAGATTTTTTAATGATAAAGTTTACTATGTTTCCTAATAAAATAGAATAAAATCTATAAATATACCAGTAAACTTCACTGGAAGGTCACACTGTAGAGATATCTAGTAGCCATAGTTGGAACTAGATGAGAGAGGGGGAATAGTAGTGACATCTAATATCTGATGTACTATTTCCTGTGAGATAAGATGTCTAGGTTGCTTAAGTGCTACTTTTCGGCGTGTTAACAGTTCAGCATGCTGCAGTTTTAGAGAATGTGTACTAAAAATTAATTAATGAAGGTGGTAAGCTGGTCTTCAATATTATTTTAGTGCAGTTCCCATCTATATCTGCCAGCCTCACAAGGTAACACCAGTTTGAGAAACCCTAGCCCCCAGTGATAATTTTAAACGTTGGTTTTGGTTTCTAACTTAGATCAGATTTTACTGTAACAAGATGAAATCGTACTTCATATTGGTGTTTTCATCTTTAAGTTCATTGTATCTTCTTTCCCAGTTTTCAATAGCTGTTTTCATTGCAGCTCTCTCATCTGTGCCAAGTTGCATGGAAGTTCGACTGTCATGCATTTCCCTTGTTAGAGCTGAAAGCTGAAGAAGAAATCAGCATTAATTATTAGGTCTAGTATCCCGTATGGTACCACAGTATAGGTATTAATACAGTAATGAAACTCAGCCCGTTTTTCTGCCAGACGAACATGTGCGTGCATTCACCTAGCAATCGTAGCAGCCCTAAACTAATACTACAATAACTACTGCAGGAAGTATGTAAATAAATAGGAGTAACTTATTGTATTTATTAGAACAAACGTGTTTCGAAAGAACCTTATTGTTCTGCTGTAAAAAGCAGTAAAAATAAAGGAAGAAATCCTAAATTGCATTTCTTCACTTTCTGATAAGATCCAGAAAGGTAAGAATAAAAATACGTAATATTAATTGTAGGCCTACTGGCTTACTCTTGACATGTGTTCTGGTGTGATTATGTTTCAACTTACTTTAATGTAATATTTGATCTTTCATTCTGTTGTAATGAATTCTGGTCTAAAAAATGGATCATTAATAGTTGGTGAGAAGACCTGTTAACAAAAGATGTAAATTATTTCAGTGGAAATAACCATCTATGCTTGGAACACGTCGATAACAGCCAGTTTATGAATTCCTGTAAGAACTTGTTCATTAAAACTAATGTACCAACGGTGTTCTCAATTCCAAATGCTGGAGGATTTTTTGCTTTGTTTAATTGAGGTCAACCTCCAGTAATTGAGGGTAGATCAACCTATAATAAAGTCGTATGTTGCCATATAAGATAGAGAAACCAAGCCTGGTGGCCAAGATGGTAACGTCTTGGACTCGCATTTGGGAGGTACCAGGTTCAAATCCCATGGCCGGCCAATTTGACTTGGGTTTTTCATGGTTTCCCCAGTCGAAAAGAGTAGTGCCGAATTTGATATTTACGTACCATGACTCATCCTCACCTTTTCAACCTGAATCATATCCATTTAAATTAATATCAGTTGAAATTTACTCCTTAAATACACCAACAATGGAAACTATTGACAACATGGCCAGTAGATAAGTCCCTATTGTTCCATGGCCTACCCTATTGTATATTTGTATAGACACAGATTCCGACACAGATATGGTCTCGCAGCTAAAAGGAGTTTAAATACAGCTGAAATAATAATAAAAAAAGGTAGGGAAACATAATGCATTCTCAACAATGAAATGCAGAATGAACAGCGTGACTGAGCTATATTCAAAGACTACCCTTTAATTATAATTTAAATGATGATTTTAAAGGTAAAATTCTTGAAATAGATAGAGTTCTTAACAGTAGCCTATTTAGGTATTGTTTTACCTGTTCTTAACTAAAATATAATACCTGTTTTACTATTTCTTAAATTTAAAATTCAGATTTGCAATAAAGAAGAATAATGTGCATTTTTCCTCTCTCAATTTAACATATTTTGTGATTTGTGTATGAATTTTCCCAAGTCATTTGATATGGCAAGAATGTAGTTTTAGTTACTCGCTGCATGGAGCGCTAATGTTGCACAGCTAACATGTTGTCATAGGACTTTTAACACACAGTTTCCTTACTTTATTAATACTTATACTGTGATGGTATTGATTTTATGTTACATATAGTCTGAATATGTTGCTCTCGAGTTGTGAGCCAAGTGAGTAGTTCTGAGTTCTCCAGTGTGTCAGAGGACCATGCTTTTTCCATCTTTAGGGAATGCCGAAGTGTCAAATAAACAACATACTGATATACTTGATATACCCAAGTTGGGCAGAGTCAATTAGGGAACATCTCATTCTCCTACCACTATATTGTTTACTCAGATACTCCACCAAGATAGAGTTTGAGCAAGATAATTTAAATAGAGGTGGAGACTTTATCAGCTCTGCTTGGAATGGATGCATCTGAGAATTAAAGGATAAGAGAGAGAGAGAGACTGGCCCTGAGAGAACCAAACAAAAAAGCCATGTGCTCCCTGGTTGGTCGATTCTGTCCAATTGGGGTAACTATGTATATCAGCCCGTGTCATAGATTTATGGCACATAAAAAAACTCCAAGCCTAAATTAGAGCCTCTGGACAAAATTTCTCGGCCCTTTCATGTCTTAGTACTACCTTAGTTTCCTGAGGGGGGTTGAGAGGCAATGGGCTTACCACCTGTCCCTCTGCCCTTTCTCGGAAAATAAGCGTAACAAACTTCATATAGGTAACAGGAACCTCCACTCGGAGGCCCCTTCGCCCCAACATAGGGGCTATAGGGTTCCAGACAGACAGAGACAGATGTATATCAGCACATTGTTTATTTGGCACTTCAGTATTCCTTGAGAAGGGAGGAAGTGTTGGAGAGCTCAAAACCACCAGCTGACAACCCGAGAGCATTATATTCAAAATGGTATTTGTCTGATCACAAAATCGAAGGTGCTTAAAAGGGGTATTACTACCAGTAGTTCTTTAGGGATGTTAATTATGGTTGTTTTAAAAAATAACTCACAAAACATATCACCCAACAGTATTAGTTCAAATTATGGGACTTGATACCAGTATGTAAGGAGTTTTAACATTAAAAATACATAACATTTGACAGTCACTTGAGTTAATATGTCAAAACAAAAATCTAAAACATAACTAAGCCATCTTGAGAATAATACCTTATTCAAAATTATATCACATCAAATCTGTAACATAACTTCATTAAGAATTTTCATATAAATACTGGTACAATAACTTCAGTACAGTAGAGGTACAATTCTTGTATTTGAATCAACATTCTCTAAAACTCATTTGTTTCCTAGTACCAAATAAAATTTTGCAGCAGATAAAATTTATAACCCTATTCAGCCATTTTCATTCAATTTCAGCTGACTACTGTGTAGTTTAGATGCAATCATTCTTGGAGCATGGTCATAATTTGCCTGAATAATAATAATAGTAATAAAGTATATATCAGGCGATTCTCTTCAGACCACCCTGAGTTTGCCCACATTCCAAAAATACAGTACCAGTACCCAACTAATTAGTAGTGAGTGTCATCATAAATGTTAACAAACAGTTAATAATTGAATACACACTACTTTCATCCTGATCATTCACTTCTTGACTTTTTCGTTGGCTATTTCCATCTAGCGTGCTTTCTATAAAGTACAGACCACTTCCTGAACTAACTTTTCACACAAAATTACAGCAGAGGTAGCTACTGGAAGCAGTTCAAACCATTATTAAGTGAACATTGATACACTAAGATGTTGATTAAACAGCAGTGTTAACGTTACAAATTATTAATTGAAAATTGTGTGTATAATGTTTCTATAATATACTTTGTTCATTTAGTTTATACTTTTTCATATTATGGGCTTTTTGGTAAAAATCAGTTTGGGAGTGGAAATTCCATATGGCGCTTGGTGATCCTGTAAGGGGATTTGTTTCCGGGATGTGCCAGACCCCTGCCTTACACTTAAACCTAAGGACGACATGTACAGTCGGTCAAATAAAAAACGTCGGGCGGTATTTGATTAAGTATCACGAACGAGCATATGCGCATGTACAGGAAGACTTAAGGTTAGGTTCACACACGCCTCTTGTCTATCCATGTATTTTCTTGATTATTTAGTCAGTTTTGTTCCAAAACAAACATGTATAGAAGGCTGTGGCTATATGCCTCAAATCCGCCATATTCTTGGTTGCAAATTTTTATAATATTAATAATTAATAGATTCGCGAGGAATATGTTTATTCAAGGAGCATTTTTTAAAGATTTTATTTTATAAAACCGGTACTTCTAGTGCAAATTCAATTACTTACGTTCAACTTCTGCCACCAATCTAATAGCATCGAAATACGCCGGCCAGATCCACGAATCCTATGAAAACTTCCGGTCGCATTATAGTGAAGTACCCACCTCTTTAAGAAATATGGAACCTTCTCGCTGCTTCAGAGGCCGAAAAATGCAGGTCAATTACAACCCTAACTACACTTTCTCTCACTTTAGCATTTGTATGTGGTGATGACACAAAGCAAAATAAATTATGACAATACATTAAGTTGAATATCGTGAATTGCGCTTTCCGCGTTTTTCATTTTTCCCTAGGTGTTCATTTTTTCCCTCCTGTCGCATGGCCTCATATGTTCCGAAAATGACTTGTATGTTATGTTTTTTATAGGAAACTTGTGAACTAATGCGTTAAAACTTTAATTTTAACTGCATACGAGTCCCGACGTTTTTTATTTGACCGACTGTACACCCAGTCTTGAACCCAGGAAAGGGATTTTTCTCTCCTGAAAATCACCAACCTGGCCAGGAATCAAACCCTGACCACAAGATTGGGAGGCAGGCATACTACCAAATCACCCATGGTGGCAGATAAAATTCAGTCTAGTTTTCTTAATCAATCAATATCTGTCTTGTATTTCAAGTTGTCATATTTTATACACGGTAATCTCTATGTAAATTTTATAAAATGAATACAGATGAAAAGAATAGCATACCTGCTCCTTTGCTTCTCTGAGTTCCCTTGCTACTTCCTCCAGATTACGTTCAGCAAGCAATTTCATCTGATTAGATTCCTTCAGCTTCATTTGTGTAGCTGTTAGAATATCAGGGAGAGGGGAGAGCTCTTGAAGTTTCTCTTGGAACTGGTTCTGTGAAAGTAAAATTAAAATGATTAGTGGTTAGTATATGGCTTAATAAAATATTGAGATTGTTTCATATAAGTATTTATCCACCAACACTCTTGCTTTTAATATAAATATAAATACCGACACAGGTAGTGAGTTAAAATTATCTTTTACTAAGAATAGGCCCAATCCTAGAGTAACCAACGTGTTGACATGATACTAGAATAGGCGTAACTAGAATTTACTATGGTGTGTCGATATAAAATCTCATGAGTAGAGTTGGGAGAAGAAAAAAAAGAACAGTAGGCATCCTTACTGAACTTCACTGCAAAACAATCCATTTTCTTGCAACATAATCATTAATTTATTTTCACAAAGCACTTGTTACTTTTACAACAGACTTCACAATAGAGATGGGTGAACGTAAACAAGTAGTTCATAATGAATCATGATTCTGTTAAAAAAGAATGGAGTTCTTTGTGTATCAACTGTGAAAGCCATGATTCGGTTCAAGAAATGAATTGAAACCTCTGTGAATCGAAAGTCTTCTCAATCCTCGAATGTTCTGATTCAGTGATTGTAGTACCCATGGTCTGGGCAGAGAAATATAACTATGCAAATGCATGAAATTCCTAACCCTGTAAATAACATAAGGTCCCATCTGTAGCAAGATTGAGTGACAAAATTGTTTTCTGGGGACAGTAACTCATAACTGGGGACTGTCCCCTGGTCAGCCTAGAATAACACTTTATCATGGTTTGTGGGACTGTGGAGATGTATGACCACTCTTTTAACATGACAACACATTGTTATTGTGTATTTAAGAAATGAATAGTCTACCATTATCTTGTATTTTGAAGGGTGAAATTTTGTTGCTTGTTGATCCTATTGTTCCGGAATTTTGCCCCCAGTTCTTTTACATGCCTGTATATCTACAGACATGGGCCTGTCACATTTATGTGCATGTAAATTCCAGCAGCCTGGTCCAGGATCAAACCTGCGACCTTGTGCACAGAAAACAAACACCACACTGGACAAACTTGGTGGTCCAATCTGTGACTTATCATTAATTGCATATCACTAGTGTTAAAGCTTGTATTTAGTACAAGATTTTTGTTAAGATTACTGGTTGGTTGTGATTATTTTATGTGCCTGCTATTTGGGTCGGTGGCCATTGCCGATTTGATGGTAATGTGTCCTGCAGGAATTATTTTACATACCTGCAAATCTACAAGCATAGGACTGTCATTAAGAACAAATAAATGCCATCAGCCTAGGCCAGAATCGAGCGATTGTCTTGGATTCAGAAAGCCAGTGCCATACTGACTGTGTCCCCCAAAGTCAACTTTTATGATTAATGGATTTTAATTTCAGTAATTATTGCCTTATAGTAAAGGAAATACAATGAGATAAATTATATTTCTTGGGAGAAAAATCATACATGAGCTTGGGACATACACAAATTTCTAACCAATGGAGCTAGTTGATTCATCACTGTATTTATTTTAGAGACCGCCGGCGTGGTCTTGTGGTTAGCGTCACTGACTACGGATCCGTAGGCCCGAGTTTGATCCCCGGTACCTCTTCGGATTTTTCTGAGGTAGGGAGGTCTGGTAGAGGTGCACTCAGCCTCGTGATTCAAATTGAGGAGCTACTTGATAGAGAAGTGGCGGCTCCGGTCATGGAAACCACCATTAATGGCCATGGGTGTCTGTATGCTGACCACATGCCCCCCAATCCTGCCATCTGCCTATAGGTAGATGATGCAGCGGTCGGGTGGTAGGCCTTGTCCCTTCGGGGATGTCGCGCCTTGGAGTTTAGTTTAGTTTTTATTTATTTTAGAATTTGAAAATACTTACCTTAATGCGTTGAAACTCAAGGTTGACCTGTTCACTTATGCGAGAGTTATCCATTTCTAGTAACTCAATCTTTCTTCTCTGCTCTTCTACTTGTTCTTGGGCTTGCAAATACTGCAATTTTTAAATTATACAAGTAAATTTAGTGCACTATATTTATTTGTCTATCAATAAAGAACAACAATATGTCTACTAAGAACTAGGAAAAAACACAAGTATTGAAGATAATCTAATGAAACATAGCACATTACTAAGATTATTACATAAGTCGTAAATTTAATTAAAAAATTAGTAAAATAGGAATCATGTAAGTACAGTATTTGTATACAATTAACTTATTATGCAAAACAGAGTTTCAGTTCTTGAGACTAGGGAAAAAGTGAGGACCTACCTCTATGTGGTTTCCTTTGAATTAAGCAAACACCTACACATTACAGGACGTAAATGATATTTACATTTATCTCACTCTCATGGTGCATGGGCCATTGGGGAGGGGGTTTGTTTGGAATAATTAAAAGGGTCTGCAAAGAATGCTGGATTGATTGTAACACGTTCTCTGTTTCTCAAAAGTTTTTTATAGTAACTTGAATTTGAGACTATATTAGGAACATAGAAGTGGGGGTATGCCCTAGCATCGTGGTTGAGGCGCTGGGCTACAAACCGGAAGGTTGAGGGTTCAATTCCTGATGAGGTCGGAGTTTTTCAATTGGCCTAATCTTTCTGGTGGCACTATGGCCCTGGGGTCGACTCAGCCTCTAACAGAAATGAGTACCAGGAGCAATACTGGGGGTAAAGGTGGCCGGTGTGTAAGGCTGACAACCTTACCACCTTCATATGCCAAATGTCCAAAATCTGGGAGCCTCAACCTCCTGGGGCCCTCTGGGCCTCCATGGCCTGTATAGGGATTACTTATTAGGAACCTAGAAGTAATTACCATTAGCTGGCAGAAGGCACTGTGCACTGATGCTTTAAATCCCTAACTAAAAATCATAAATAACTAAACATTTCTTCAAAACATTTTCATATGTTACTAAACATAATGTTAGTTGATACCCAGTTTACAGGAGGAGGGATGATGGTAGGCCTTAAACTACTCTTACTGTCTCTCTCTTAGTTCACAACAATTTAAATAATGTTGGATTGTGTCTTTCTATATAATTCTGTCCTTGTAGTATGCTGATCGTATGAACATTGAAGTTTTTCATCAACAGGTTCTGTCAAATATCTCTACAAATGTGTTTAGATTAATGCCTCATTCATATCAGTTTTTGTTTAGATTAAGGGATCTTTACATCAGAAACAGTATAAATGATAAAAAGATTTTATAAACTTTATAAAAAAACTGTATTTGCATCTATTTTTAAGTTTCGTATCATATCCGGGGTGCGTGGGCAAAGAGAGTTAAGTCCACTTTCTTGTTACTGAGAATTAGAGTTACTTAACACACTATACCAGCCCAACATAGCTTTAGAGATGGATAAACCCATGAGGCACACATCCACAACTACCATACAATATTGATTATGACTTACTGGACTTAACACAAATGTAGAGAACATTTTTATCTATAACTCTATGGACATATCTCAATTTTTTAGGATGGTGGACTTAACTCTCTTTACCCGCACACCCCGGATATATAACTGTATACTTACGTAAGAGTGTAATCACTTAGCTAAATTATAGTTTTATGGGCATTTGTCAGAAGGAATACTCTATTAGACAAGCGATTCAGAACCTATTTCTTAAAACTTAATTACAAGTTCATGTACAGTACTTTTATGTGGGATCAGCATTACCAGGCTATTATCGTACAAACTTAACTTTTCCACAATCAGTTTTTCTACAATATGTCCTTACAATAAAATCTTGCTTACTGAGGAGATTTATGAAATGGAAGAGAATCATGAGCATTAGAATGAAATTAATTGTGAAGAAGAATGTGTGCGTTTAGGCCAAAATACAAATATTCTACAATGGTGTCATGAATGTGTGGTAATAGAGGGAGAGCATTTCACCTCTTATAATTATAATCAAAGTCAGCACAATAATGTAAATTTTTCATAGAAAATATTGTTATTTTGCAATATTAAGTAAACCCATTCCTTCCTCCTGCAGGGTTCATGGGGTCCGAATTGGCTGCTGTTGCAGCATGACTGTATGAGGGAATGGAGCTCCGAAGTTCGCTCAGAATTATGTCGACTGCTCTGTATAAATGCACCATAAAGAGGAGTCAGAATCTACTTCTTAAATTCAAGGTAGGCTCTTGCCTAAGTTTATGTAAACTTGTCCTCCAATTTCAAAGTCTGGAAGGGGTCACCCTATAAATGGTGTATGCCAATAAAAATATATATATATATATTTTCCGTTTTTAAATGTTTCCAAACTGTAAAAAAACCACAGTATTCAACCCTTTGTTTTAAAATCATAAAAGATATACTACTCAATTCTACTTTCATTATATTCTACACTGTTTAGTCCCTGCAATAGGTATACAGTATATTTTTTTGTGTGTTTGGATAAGCTTTACCTTATTCTTATAGTCTTCTAATTGAGATGACTGATCTTGCACCAATGCTCGGACTTCATCCAGTTCATCTTGAGCCTCTCGATATCGCTGCTTTGCCAAATTCAGTTGTTGTTCTTGCTCAATCAGTTGCTCCTTAGAACCCATTAGCTTAACAAACAAAAATTTAGTTTAATTTTACTAGGAAAAATGACACAAAACAAAATTTAATGAAGAAATTTACATTAATAATGATGAAAACAAAATGAAATTGTATGCTATGCCATCTCTAGAATAAAATCCTTTATCACCTGCAATTGTCTTAAGTAGTTTTTATGCCTGTTTTAGTATAATTATCTGGTTTGGAAATCTTTTTCGCGGGTGGGACAAAAAATGGACACAAGACATAAAACTGCTAGTACGTTTTGAAATGCTCTGAAGTAATTTGCAGAACAATAACTCACTTTACAAGGACAGGAATAATAATTATGCTATTTTCTTGAAACAAAACAAAATATTTAATTTTTCTTTTTCATTATATAATTTTTGTTTTTTAATTATTGTTACTCATCTAACCAGATTTGCTCATCTATAGGCTGCAGCTTTTTACCTAAAATTTAAGTTAGAAATGTCGGTATGTTTTTAAGGCAAGGAAAGAAAATCTTTTTATAAACCCTAATGACTCCCCCTACTGTCCATAATAATTAATCATTCACCCTAAAATATTTCTGGTTTTGCTATACAGATCTGGAGGCTTGGGTTTGATCCCCAGTATCTTCTCAGATTTTTCTGGAGTAGGGTAGGGAGTGTACTCAGCCTGGAGATACAGAAACTGAGGAGCTAGTTGATTAAGAGGTAGTGACTCAGGTCATGGAAACCAGCATTCAACAGCCGTGGGTGTCAGCATACTGACCACAAGCCTCCCAATGCTGCCATCTGCTTATGGTAGATGACGCAGTGGTCAGATGGTAGGCTTAGTCCCTTCAGGGATGCAGAGCATCTTAGAGCTGTATTTGTATTTTGCTCTTCCTTAATTGGTGTCCAGTGTTAGGGATTTTTTATTTGTAGGGTCTAAAGTGGATCGATTTTAGGAGTTGAATGCTTAAGACTGGCTAAAACTATTCCTCTTCAGTAAACTGTGGTGTTTGATTTTAGATTATGTAATGTATTAAATAAATGAGAAATTGTCTTGTTTTTGGGAAGTGCCTATCTGTTTTGAATTCATAATCATTTTAATTATCCCATTAATTTTTGTTGCAATATTGTCTAATGCATAAGGAAAGTAAATACAGGGTGCGGCATTTAAAGTTTCCCATTTTCAATACCATGTAACACATTTATTTTACAAAGAAACAAGCTAAATTGAACATTTTTAAATGTCTTACAGTCTTGGATTTACAATTCTGGTCTTACTTTTTCAATATGATTTCCTTCAGATGCCCTCTATTAGCTTTAACACATTGCTGCAATCTCCCTTGTACACTGGCCATTACGCAGTGTGTGGTGTCTTGCGTAACATTTGCACTTTCCTGCTGAATTGCATTGTTAAGACTGTTAATGTCAGGGAGGGCATGAGCGAAAACTTTAGACTTCAGATAGTCCCACAGGAAAAAAATCTGGTGCAGTAAGGTCGGAAGATTTGGAGGGAAAGAATTCGGCCAGGGAAAGCAGCATGAAGGGTGTCCATTGAAAGATGTGCAGCAGCATGAAGGGTGTCCATTGAAAGATGTGCAGTATGTGCTACCCTACAACACCATCCTGTTGAAACCACAATCTCTCAATATCCAAGTTACGATGTGTCAATTCTGATAGGAAGAAAGTTTGCAGCATGTGATTATAACATTCAGAGTTGACAGAAACCGAAGCACCATTATCGCTCTCAAAGAAATAATGGCCAATAATACCCTGTGCTGCAATAACACACCACACCACGACCTTAGGACTGTGAAGTAGCCGCTTATGGATTATGCGTGGATTTGCAGGAAAATGCAAATGTTACACAAGACACCACACAATTCGTAATGGCCAGTGTATGAGGGAGATGGCAGTAATGTGGAGGGCATCTCAAGGACATCATATTGAAAAAGTAAGACTAGAATTGCAAATCCAAGACTGTAAGGCATTTAAAAATATTCAGTGTAGCTTATTTATTTGTTAAATAAATGTGTTACACGATTTTGAAAATGGGAAATGATAAATGCCGCACCCTGTATATTGTCTTACCTAGATATATTATAATCTATAGCCTGATCTTTGAAATATCTGATGAAAAAGAAGATATGAAAGACACATACCATTTTACTGTTCACTTCATTGTGCTTATATTTTTCTTCGAGGTTTTGTGCTGTTTCCTCTGCCGCTGCCTGTGCCTCCTTTGCAAACTCTGCTACTTGCCTCAGAGAGATGTTTTCATTGCGTAGCGATGCCACTTCTGTAAGTTTGTTCTTGAAATCATCCTGAAGGCGGTTATACTGTTCACGCAGCTCTCTCAGTTGGGCATTACAATTGGGTTCACCCCGAGGTGAATTTGCTCCAGGGCTTGACTGTAATTCCATCCAGAAAATATTATGACACAAAAAAATTTCTTTGTAAGACCTGAAACCTACGTGGGCTGGTCAATAAGTAAGGTCTCCAACTCTCTAGCCCAAGCTCATAACGTCGGACGAGTGATTTGCCACCACTGCCATGTCCCGCTATCTCCCCTCTTTCAATCGAGCCATTGCTGCAGCCACTGAATTTTTTAGTGTCCGAGATAGAGCTGTTTGAAATGGATCTCCCGATTTCCGTCTCTACCAAGTAATAAGTAAGGTCTCCAACACTCTAGCCCAAGCTCACAACGTCGGATGAGAGAGTTGGTGCCACTGCCATGTCCCGTTATCTCCCCTCTTTCAAATGAGCCATTGCTGCAGCCGCTGAACCTTTTAGTTTCCGAGATAGAGCTGTTTGAAATGGATCTCCCGATTTCCGTCCCCGCAAAGTGTGGCCTCCACGAACCCACCTCGCACAAACCTTAGGGAACATCAATTTGTCACTCAAAATGGTCTGTATGGAACCTTTAGTAATGTCAGGAAGCAATAAACAAAGTTCACGGGTAGTGACGCGTCGATCTTGTCGCACCAGTTCTTCATCATGAATATTTGTCCGGCCCTGTTTAAACTCACGAACCCATTTACACACATTTTTTATGCCCATACATCCCTCTCCATAAACTTCGCAAACCTGTCTGTGAATTTCAATCGGCGGAACTTTTTTGCAGTAAGAAACCATATGACTTGGCATTGGCGCACTTGGCGGGGGCGGAAATCGGGAGATCCATTTCAAACAACTCTATCTCGGACACTAAAAGGTTCAGCGGCTGCAGCAATGGCTCGTTTGAAAGAGGGGAGATAGCGGGACATGGCAGTGGTTCCAAATCTCTCGTCCGACATTGTGAGCTTGGGCTAGTGTGTTGGAGACCTTACTTATTGACCAACCCTCGTAGAATAGAAATCTGGTAATTTAAGTATGAGTAAAATAAATATGGAACAAAATATTGGTCTGTGTTTAATTTTAGTAAAATGAGTAAAAATATCAACTATAATATTGTATTTGGTAAGGATGAAACAACCTGTAATATACACTAGATAATTTTCTGTATAATTTTAAATTCTAAGGGAAATGTTTGTAAACATTTGATTTTCATACCATACATGTATACCGGTACTTACTGTAAATTTATGTTTTAAAAAGGATTGATCTAAGAAAAGTACTGTAACAACTATAATTTTTAAAGTAAACTGAAGCTACTAATGGCTGCAAGAAAATTGGTAGTCCTCATCCTTGTTATCACTATGATATGGGCAATGACTAACACAAGTATTGAGTGCTAATGGGCTCTTGATCATTTTCCTCTGTTGCTCCAGCTGTTGACGTTCTCGTTGAAGCTGACCTAACTCACACTGCATATGTTTCACTTCGCTTTCAATTTGATTTAGCTGGCATTCCTGAAAAAGGAGAAAACATGCTGGTACTTGCCAAAGACATTATTTTGCATGCTTAATTTATATTGGATCAAGTATGCAAGTCTAAGTAAATTCACTAAATTCACTATTCTGCCATCTGCCTATGGTAGATGATACAGCGGTCGGATGGTAGACCCAGTCCCTTCAAGTATCTAGCGCCATGGAGTTTAGTTTAGTTTATTATGTCTCCGGAGAACATAGCTTGCTCATTTTTATCATGTGATATTTTTAATTACCAAATGATACCAGTCAGAAATTATTAAAATTGAATTTGGGCAGTTAAGTTAATTTAAGACTGTTTTAATATCTACTGTAGAATGTTATGTGAAAATTAATTTCAGAAATATTTGTTCACACCAGTTGATCCAATATACATTTTTGTTTAAACGTATTTTAAATATGTCATAAGTAAATAAATTTTCCCTATAGGTCTCCTTTCCAGAGCCCTAGAAACAACATTTACATATAGTATTAACATACTCGAGGTGCCTGGCATAACAGAGAATGCTATACAAAAAAAATGTGCCGGAATGTATTGCTGAACATATTGCATAATCATGCATATGGCATTTTTTAAACTTTCAATTTCAGTTATATTCTTATGCTATCGTTATTATACATGTGTTTCTTATTCTGGATCTGTATGGTCACCTGGAATGCCAGGTGGATGTTTCTAATAAAAATACTACAACAATTTTCATGAATGCTAAAATACAGAGTGCTTCACAAAAAATGTAAACACACTTTGAAGTGTCATAGGAAATTTATTTTCCGTTCTACAAGGTTAAATTTCTGGAAATGGAAAGCTCAAAGTCCAATTTGAAAAATAAATGATTTTCTGATAAAAGTCTGATTAATGTTCAAATGTTCAGATGTTCAAAACGGTAGCCTTCAGCATCAATACATTTCTGAGTAGAGTCACCACTGACTCCGTACATTGTACTAAAGTGTCCAAAGAGATTTCTGCACACACCACTTGAATCTCATTCCAAAGTGTGTCTAGGTTACGGGGTTTACGTTTGTACACATCTTTTACTGTGCCCCATAAGAAGAAATCCAGCGGCGTTAGGTCTGGAGAGCATACAGGAAACTCGATTGGCTACCTGCGTCCTATCCACTGCCTTGGCAAATTACGGTCCAGGTATGCTCGTACGTCCGTATGATAGTGCGGCGGAGCGCCATCTTGTTGGTAATAAAACCGTATAATGCACGAATGGCAGGGAATATGGAATGAGCAAGCATTGTTTGGTACTTTTCATTGTTGGATGATTATGGCACGTTTGTTGGCCGATTGTTGAATCAATTCTGCTGCCATCTATTGAAGAAATATAACATTACTTTCTCCCAGAAATTTAACCTTGTAGAACAGGAAATAAATTTTCTATAACAGTTCAAAGTGTGTATATACATTTTTCTGAAACACTCTGTATATTCTCTCTAAAGATATGTATATATAAAGATATATACATCTAAAGATGTCTTACCCGTACAGGCAGCCAATAAAGTACAAATATGTGGATTGCATACAATTTTTTTTTATTATGGGGTTATATAAAACATGAGTTGTATACCTTAATGCAGTACAGTTATCAGGAAAACCTACTCATGATAAGAAATTCTGGTATAGCATGTGATGAGAAGGAGGTTTAATATATTAAAAAGACCTGCAGGAAAAAATGGAGGACCTTGCTGACAACAGTAAAAACAACATATAATACATTGGTACATTAAACCAGTCTTATATGGAAGTCAGAATTAGTAATGGCCAACATTAAAGAGGTAGAAGTAGTGCAAATCAAGCAATAAGGTTAATCGGTGGGCTATACAAACTACAACTATTACAGCATCGAATATTACAACTAATATCTTCATATTATGTCTTCTGAAATAAATAAATAAAGCAGCTCTTGTCCAGTATGAAAAGCTAATTAAATTACCTTTAGTAAACTATTGGAACGAATATAACAGAAAACACTGAGATCTTGAAAGGAGTTCATCCAACACACAGATGAAATACATTCCCCCCCCCCCTCTCCCCAGAGTAGATATACCCTCTATAAAAGATTTAAGGATAAGTAATAAAAGCAATCTAACGCAGGATGTAAAGAAAGCAGAAGTATATAAACATGTTGTAATAGTATATTGCGATACAAGTGCCGTAAGCGGTGCATAGGGATCGAGGAAAGAGTTTTTTCAATTTCCGAGATCCGTTGTGCGCTTACGGCACGAGTATTGCATGCTATTTTTTGCACGATGATTATTTATACCAATTTATTTATATTAATTGAGATATTAGCTGAAGATATTATGTATATACACTATTGAAGATGGATGTTATATTTCAGAAAGTGATTCGCATGTGTTTGTTGTTATGGGAACCGAATATTTGTCCTGTTAAAGTCGCCACAAACTGGGGGGGCCCTGGTTCTGGTTTTCCATAAAGGCTTGTATTATGTAATTTTTACTGCATGGAGATTTCTTTTGTTTTTATAGCAACCAGATTGCGTGCAGGAATGTCAAGTTACGATCCATGGCAACAATATTCGTAAGTACCACTAATTAGTTACGTCGTGCAAAAAATATATTACTTTGGAATTAGTAAATACAGAATATAAGGATGAAAAATGACTTCCTATATTCACTGATGGCTCTCTGAGTAATAAATATGCAGGTGCTGGTGTTTACAGTAATCTCTTGACATTCTCTGTCTAAGCTAGCAATTTCAAAACAAACTTTGATGGTGAGGTGGAAACAATATATATTGCTCTCTCCCAACTACATATTAGAATGGGCTCATTAAAACAAAATCTGTGCAAGCAGTAGTAAATTGTAAATGCACAATGCCTTCAAGGATAATGGAAATTAAAAATATACTTGAAAAAACAAAAGAAAATTTATCTCAAAAAATTAATACACTGAGAAAGAAATTAATCCAATACCAGTACTGAAATGCATACCAGTTGGCAGGCATTGGCAGAATGTTGCTGCATTGGTCCCATTCCTTGTGACATAGACTGTGAACCACATACATAATTTGATTGAGACATCTGTGGCCTACCATAGGGAACACCTGGACATGAAGAAAACTGTAGACAAAGGATAAGATACAATGAGTTCCCTCTTATATGTACATATTTTTATTTCTGATATTATGCACTTTAGACAGATATGGTAAAACAATACTCCTAGGTTAGTCTAAAGTTTCTTAAACAGGACATTCTAAGTGTTTGTTAACTATTCGTTAGTAGTTGTGATGACACTCACTACTAGTTTGGTAATTTGAAATAGCTTTGGTGGAGTGCTTGCAACCATTTTGAGGGCCATCTTTAGCAACTCAGCCTTTTCTCTGCTGCTGATGTATAAATGTATCACCACAAAAATGTATAAAATCTGAGATTAAAATTAATAGCGTAATTCTTTATTGGAAAATGTGGGAATGTTTAACCATGTGTTAAGGATTGTCATTTATAGAAAACAGTTATTGCATGGAAATTTTCCCCATTGATTTCAAACTCTGAGATTTCTCTTAATAAATTCCTTGTTACTAGTATGTAAATTTAGCTCTGAAAGGGTTATACTCTAGTTAAATATAATTGTGAAAAGGGAAGGGGATCTTTTACAAAGAGGGCTGGTATAAAAATATGATGGAAGATTATTTTTCTGTAGATAACACTATATAGAAGATAAAAAGACAAATGACTGGTGATATTCTGAGCTGCTAGTGCTAAATATGGGCTTACAGTGATTAAGTTTAGCACTATAGATAATTCCGGGCTGCACGGGCAAAGAGAGTTAAGTTCACTTTCTTGTTACTGAAAATTAGAGTGACTTAACACACTATACCAGCCCAACATAGCTTTAGAGATTGATAAACCTATGAGGCACATATCTATAACTACTGTACAATTTTGAATATGACTTACTGGACTTAATACAAATGTAGAGAACATTTTTATCTATAACTCTATCTCAATTTTTTAGGATGGTGGACTTAACTCTCTTTGCCCGCGCACCCTGAATTATTCTTTACTGTAACTTTTTGTAGTTTGAAGACAGATTCGAGATTTGAGGCTTTATTCCCCAAAAGATGATTCTGTAAAATAGGATAGAATGGAGATGAGCAAAATGGCAGTGCAGTACGAATATAAGCTATTCCTTGTTACATAATGTTTAGTACACTTCTGAGGGTGAAACAAACTTTACTCACTATTATATGCATTTTCTTTTTCAGTTCAGATTGTCATCAATAACTACACCAATAATTATGTTTTTTACACTTCCTATACCGTAATCTTGTCCTGCCATGTTAGATCAAAGCATACTTGTTATAACCAATATAGCTAGATATATGTAGATTGATAGTGAGTTGTTGGGATTGTGTTTCCATCATATTTGTGCTGATGGGCATCCTTTTTTGGCTACTGTAAGATTTGTATCATCAGCAAAGAGGACATGATTGCTATTTCCTACTATCTATGATAGACTAAAAATAGGATAGCTTCAAGAATACTTCAATGAAGTAGGCCTACTCCATATTGACAGCAATAGGCCGAGAGTGGAATTTTTTCATGGCATTGTACATTTTTAGTTTTTCAAATTTCAACAATTTGGGTTTCAGGTACGGTTTTCCAGATATGATTTAATGCTGATCCTCTTACATCTACGCTATGCAGTTTTCATAACAGAATTCTGTGATTGACATTATTGAGAGCTTTGGAGAAGTCTACAAACAGGTATCTGTGTGACAAAATTGTACAAAAACACCTTCCCAAACGCAATGTTGGCAATACGGGAGTCAGTTGCTGAAAATGGTTGCCTCATACAGTTGAAGGCATTCCCACAAGGTAATCAATATTATTAAAAATTGTAATTAATGTTATTATAAGTGTTAACAATAATAATTATTATTAAATTATAAACTCTCTTAATAGTTAATATATTGAAGCGAATTCTCAAATAAATAAAATTCTTACATTGTTTCTAAACGCCATTTCTTCAGGAATTTCAAAATGTTGACATTACTAGAGCAACCACTTTCTCTTAATTTTTCTCTCACAGCTTTTATGGTTTCCATAGCTTTAAGGACAGAAAATATCTTATGCGTTTTGTGCTTATGATCTTTATATAATTGTTACATTAGGTGAATGAAGAAAGACAATAATATTTTTTTATCCCATCAAACCAACATTACGTAGTTTTTTATAACCTGTTAGCTTATACGATTAGGTCTTTTTTAAAAAAATAATTTTGAAGCAAAGGGTTCAGTATGAAGTAAATGTTTCTTATTGTTGAAGCAAGCAGTTTTTTGGTTTGTAAAATCAAGAGCAAAAGGTTTTGCTCTGCAATTTTATGCATTCATTAAATGAGCTATTCTTTCAATGAATATTACAATAAAATTCATGCATGTAAGGTTCAGTTGACATGAGATTCTAGTGGTATTGTGAACTTTATAGAGCCTACATGTACATATAGATCAATCTATTGGATATGTGGTAGACCTCAAAATTTTAGGCATGAAAAATTGACATTTTAGGGACCTAAAATAGGTTACAAAATGATGTACCATTCTTTAATTTTAGGCAAGACTTTTCTTATTTCTGGTATCTAATTGGGCCACAAAACAATTAGTTATATGCACGAAAGTAAGTATTTTTACATTTTTATGTGTATAACTATAAGCATCACATGTTATTTGTTTACATAATTAGTAGCTCAATATATTATCACAAGATTTTCTCCAAATTCTCAATAGCCTACGATTTTTTTTTCTCTTAAAATTGCTTTGAAGGTTCAAAATGACCTTTCCACTGATACAGATGTTACAGGAGCAAACTTAAATGTTATGTTTTTTACTTCTTCTGCAATTTCTCCATCTTCCCCCATGAATAATTCATTTACCACACAAACAATTACAGTACATCCAGATTTTTTTTTTTTTTCATTCATTGCACTCTCCCACTTGTACCTTACTTTGTCCTCAATTTCTCCATTAGCAGCACCGCAGCACAATGTGGTGTCATTCCGTGTGTGAGCCAAATTATATTGAATAATAAATACATTTTTAGTAAACTATAATATTAAATCTTAAAATTCTTGAAATTCTTTTTAAAAATCTTGAAAATTAGGAAGAAATGGGCACTAACCCCCATTTTAGGTCATTTTAGGCACTATAAAACTGCTCCGAATGAGTATAATTTTTCATAAATTGCAAACATCTGCAATAATGTTCCACATTTTCCTAAAAGAACTAAATAGGCATTTGTGTAAAATTCCGAGGTCTTGTAATAACAGATGCAAAATAAACTGAAAAGGGTTTTTAAGCATAATTATTTAATATAAAAAAAAGCTGGCAAACCTTTCATAAAACATGAATGCTTTCCAGTTGGGACAGACAGTTTTTAAAACATAGATTCCTACCAAATCTTAAAATAGTTGTTGTTTTATAATGCCAGACGTTTTACAACAAAGTCATTTGTCCTAATCTTAAAATAGTAAAAAAGGTAATAACATACCGGTTGTTTACCAGATAATTGGCACAACTTCTCACTTAGCACAGTATTTTCTTTCAATATAATTTTCATTTCTGTTTGGAGACATCCAACTTTCTTTTGAAGACAGTCTACAGCATTGTCTTTACAGAGTAATGCTTCTTCAAGATTGTACCTGTAACTTACATTATGATTAGTGATACACATGATAGATTGATCACAATGGTAATGATCAAACCAGATTTACAACATTGTGATCAATGATAAAGGATGTAAAATAGACAGATCAAGACTAGAGAACTAGTATGAATTCCTTATTAGGTTCAGTCTTGTATGGTGTTCTGAATGGGTACTTATACTCTATGGATAAGTGGGATGTACTGGTACAGTTATATGATACTAGCTACATATCAGCTCGGTCAGCTGGCTGAAACCCCACTAAATGTGTTTACCAAGAAATTTACAGCTCACTAAGCATGATTTGTGTACAATTTACTGATCTAGCTAATATGTAATATGGTATGTACTATACATTTGTTTTTTGGAACTTCATACTGAACAGCTTAAAGATAAATAATCATGTTTATTTGTTTTCTTTCTTTAAAATGTTTCATAATCACATTAATATACAAGGATGAGTCCGAAAATAAGTTTCCCCTGGCGACTGTG
This sequence comes from Ectobius pallidus, assembly GCA_964059195.1. Classification (NCBI taxonomy): domain Eukaryota; kingdom Metazoa; phylum Arthropoda; class Insecta; order Blattodea; family Ectobiidae; genus Ectobius; species Ectobius pallidus. The sequence continues at coordinate 38,289,348 of CAXKWD010000010.1, read as the reverse complement.
TACAGAGGTGTGGATGAAAGACAAAAAATACGATAAGATATTGCATGCAGTATAAGAGGCTTGCAGAAGGCGGTCTGTTGAAATTGATGTCATTTCTGAAGGGTTGCCAACTACTAGAAAATATTACTTGTGTAGTTTTATGCTGGTACAGAATGGAACTAACTGTAGTTGGTAGCAATTTCAACTCTCTCTACTAAACTAAATATATTTTATTGATGCAGATATTATAGTAGAATATATCGCTGGAGAAAGAATTAAGTAATATATTTCTTTAGACAATCTCTCTCCCAGTCTATAGAATATAGAAAATTGGTTTAAAAGTCGTAGCATTATACATGTACTTGAATAAAAACTTTCACAGGCCTGAATTAACACAATATAACAAAAGTTCTTTCACGAGAGTCTGCAGGTAATTAATACAACTTTCTAGGAAAATAATAAAAACTGACTTGTTCTTTTCTCCAACAACAGATTCAGCTTGAAACACGTTAAATTGTTTTTCCTTCCATTTCATTTATTTGGTTTATTATTTATTTGCTGATGTCCGACACTTCTTGGTTAAAGAATCTTCACTTTTAACTTAGTTGCCTCTTTTATTGACCATTTCCACAACACCAGTACTGTTCTTCTAATTTCCCTGGATTTAATTCTGCCATTTTCAGAATAAAACAGATTTAAAAAATAGTTCAAGAACTTTTATTTTTGGTAAAAGCTAAATATCAAATTTCAGGATTCAACATAACTTTTCTGCCTATGTTCTGGTTATAGAAAGTGAAACTAGTAATTTTCTAAAGAAATAAAAAGATAAAACTTACAGCCTGTTTAAGCTATAATAAATTAATTATGTGAAATTACCTGGCACCTTCTAGATTAACATTGTCACATGCTAATTTTTCTTGCATATTGTAGCTCTCTGTCAGTCTTCCTGTCAAAGACGTCAACAAGTTCTGTGGTAAAAAATAATTAACTTAAGAACAATTAAATATATTTTTAAACACATTAAAAAGCAAAAAAATAAGATAAATTATTTCTTACAGGACAATCCTTCTTGCATAAATTTCTTCGGTCTCCTTTTGACTTCTTCTTAAGTCCATCACAAACAATAATTCTTGGAACTGAATCTTGCATTCCACAAACCACCACTTTCGGTAATTTGTCTTCTGGTGATATAAATTCTGTTAAATCTTCATATTCACGGCCAGGAGATTCTGTCCCTACTGTTTCTGTTACCATACCCAATTGAGTAGGTTTTACAACTGTTTCTTTTTCCTTTGTTCCTGTTGGCACTGACTGAAGAGACATGGAAGATAAATCTGCCAGACCAACTAGTGTCTGAACACGTTTTGTGATTTTTTCAAATTCAGCTAATTTCTCCATTAGTTCCTGCTGTTTAATTTCTAGATCTCTTGCATCTTCTTCTGACAATTCTTCTTTCTGGAATACATAAGTAAAATTTTCACTTTCAATTTCCTTACTTCAGAGTAGGTAACAAGTGTTTAAAATCACCATTCCCTTCCCAAATTACATAAAGTTAGTGTATAGTGACTTGCTTTGCTGTTGCACTGCTTGAACAGAACCTTTTTATTAACTCTCCCTTGTATTGTTTCAAATATGTTCTCAGTCACCGAACTATTCAACAAGATCTTAAGAACGGAAGTAATACCTCAGGAATGGAAGACCAGCACAATTATACTGCTCCACAAGAAAGGCCCTAAGGACAACATTAACAACTATAGGCCCATAAGTCTGTCACCCACACTATATAAAATATTCAGTAAGATAATGACCAGAAGAGTGACAAAAATACTCGATGAGAGTCAACCCCCTGAGCAGGCAGGGTTCCGCTCAGGATTCAGTACAGCAGACCACTTACAGACATTGAACCAAATACTCGAAAAAGCACAAGAGTTCAACACAAGCCTGTACATAGCCTTTGTAGACTACACAAAGGCATTTGACTCAGTGGACCAAGGTCAAGTACTACTAGGACTACATAAACAAGGAGTGCCGCTCAAATACATCCGAATCCTGGACAAGCTATACGCAAATGCCACAGCAAAAATCAGAATGGATAAAGAAGGAGAGGAATTTCCACTCCAGAAAGGCATCAAACAGGGCGACCCAATTTCACCCAAGCTCTTCACCAGCCTGTTAGAAGAAGTGTTTAAGGAACTGGAATGGGATGAGCTAGGGATAAACATAAATGGACGTAACCTCACGCACTTAAGATTCGCAGATGATATTGTAATATTCTCAAAATCAGCAGAAGAACTCAGAAAACAACTGGTAGAACTAAACGAGGCAAGCAAGAGAGTAGGTCTCAACATGAACCCCAGCAAGACGAAAGTAATGACTAACGACCAGGAAGCAGCAGTTATCGTGGATGCCCACTCCTTGGACTATGTACAGGAATACATCTACCTTGGACAAACAGTATCCTTCCACAATACCAGCACGAAAGAAATCAAGAGCAGAATAGCGCAAGCATGGAGGAAATTCTGGGCCCTAAAATTTATACTGGGTGACAAACAACAAACACTAGCAACAAAAAGACTCGTCTTAGAACGCTGCATCAACCCTGTACTGTTATATGGGTGTCAGACTTGGTCCATGACTGAAAACGACAAAACGTTGTTGAGGAGGTGCCAGAGAAAAATGGAACGTACAATAACAAACATCTCCCTGCATGACAGAATTAGAAGCGAAGAGGTTAGACGTAAGACAGGAATGACAGACATCATAGAGACTGCACTTCGACTGAAATGGAAATGGGGCGGCCACCTCTGCCGAATGGACCAAGCAAAATGGACACAGACAGTCACAATGTGGGACCCAAGGACTGGCAGGAGATCCGTCGGAAGGCCGAGGGTACGATGGGCTGATTTATTCAAGAAGATAGCGGGTGGCCAGTGGTCCAGAGTAGCAAAATGCCGACGCACATGGAAGGAGTTAGAGAAACGACTACTCCACGCCGGACATGAATAACGGACACTATACTTCAACAAACAGATGTGACAAGTGAAAGTGAAATCAAGCATGGAAATAAACACACAATGTGAAAGTTCAATCTGTCAGGAGTAGCTCCCCTGGCAGGTTCAAAAGTGAGCTCACCCTGCATCACAGCAGGAGGCCCTTGCCCATAAAGGGATGACACGGGCTTATTCTTATTCTTATTCTTATTCTTATGTTCTCAGTAACTTTCAGGGTGTTTTTGAACTCCTCCTTATTACCATAAAATAAGATAGAAAGTTCTAAACCTCCAGCAATAATAAAACAACTAGAATGTTAATAAGATTTAAGATTTCATGGTGGTGTTGAAAAATACAATTATTTCAGGCTATTAGCTAGGGGCACCAGGCTAGGGATGTGTCTCCCTGATACTTTTGAGAAAAATTATTTATCTGCTGACAAAATAATCTAATATAATATTTGAGCTTGTGTGTTCTGTGTACATCCAACACCACCTGTTAACAAGACTGTATTCAATTGTGAAATCTATTGATATTGGCCTTGCTCAGTTTGCCATAGCAATATTATAACCCTAAGACATGCAGAGACATGATTTTTTTGACATAGATGTATCATGAAATCAAGCCTAAATGGGAAAACATTGAATGATTTGGAGGAAACTCACTGTCAGGGGTTTTTTTGGCTAGGGAACTCTAAACTAAGGTCGTTTTCCCTGGGCAGCCCACTTTATTCGTGAAATGCACCTCAACGCTGGGCTTTTAGCTTTTTCATTATCTTTGTTTTAATTTCATCATTTCATTTCGAATTTGTACGACCATATAACAGTACAAGATTCGTTTTATTCTTTTAATTATTTATATTTTCTATATAAGCAATATAATTAAGAATATAATTATTTATTCATGCAATTTATATAAAAATGATGCCAGTGTTTATAAATATAATGTTTTGATTATTTTTCTGTTAAATAAATGATTTACACAAAACATCTAGCAATTGAGTAAATAATCGCGGGCAAAGTCATGGGTATCTACTAGTAATAAAAATAATATAAAACTGCCACATAATTGATGTCTACCCAGAAATAAAGCATCATTCGAACTGGATATATAGATGTTAAATTTTATTAAAAGAACACAGTTACGCATACTTGTGTTAATGATGTGGTGAGAACTTCACAATTGAAAAGACTTTAGGGTGTACAGTATTCATTTCTCTAATAATAGCAAATGAAGAATTGTAAGGGTATTGAAAGTAGAATACATACATATATATACCATATTTATCCGAATATAAGCCGTCCCTGCCTTTTTTACACTAAAGTAAAGGGAAAAAAATGAAATTAACCCCAAAGTGAAATAATCAATTGTCTCTTTTTCATAACATTAAAGGAACACATTTTTAAGCTAAAATAGGCCTTAAATAAGAAAAAGAAAATATCAATTGACTTAAATTGTGAAATTCTAATTTTATTTCATCAAGCATTAAACAAAACTGACTGGAAAAGAAAATAGAAATCAGTAGACCTATTTTATTCTTCATGACTTTCAATGTTGAATTTCACACAATTTTTCTATCTTTCATAACTGTACTTTTAGTTACCACTTCCCATCGGTTTAAAATTACCTATACAGTAAAACCTCTATATAACGACCACCGCTGGTTCGACGAAAAAGTGGTCTTTAAGAGGGGTGGTCTCTTAATAGGGGGAATGCATTTTTATGTCTTGAAACTGAAAATACAATAGAATAAATACGGTACAATACAGTAGGTGTATTATGTAACACACAGTTGATTATTACTTACTTATACTGTAATTCAAATTGCTCCACAACAAGACACTTTAATCTATGCAGGCCAAGAACACCGATCCTCTACTTACCGTGTAACAGGGTAATGTTTTCCAGGAAAAGAAAGACACGTCTTTTTCCCAACATTAAATTTTGCTTGGAGGACAATGAAAGGGACTCGTCCAGCACGTTTCTTAGAATCGAGAATTTCAGAAACCCCCTCATGTCCACTGAATAAACGTTTTCATAAGAAATAGAATTACTCCTCCGAGTCACTGCGATCATGTATTGTAGATAATAAAGGAATGAATTCTTAAATGTATTGAAACAAGCAGGTCAGAGGTAGGAGATTGTAATGTGTCCTTTTCACGCGGTGCGCTGAAAGGTACTTGTACGCTGTCTACTGTAAGGATTTTCCCAGAACGCGAAAAGAAAACAGCCCAAAACATTGTATTGAAAATTGCAGTGCCCACATCAGTATTTCTGTTCAAATGCTGATTAATGCCTACCATTTGAGTAAATATTTTTTAATATTTTGGTCGTTATAGAGGAGTTTAATGCAAATGAAACTCTGGTCGTTGGTCGGGGAGAGGGGTGGTCGTTTAATAGGGGTACAAATAACATTGGCCTTATGGGTTTTACTGTCGGTTCCTAGAAAAATTGGTCTTTAAAGGAGGTGGTCTTTAAGACAGGTTTTACTGTATTTACATTTATTTACATCTGAGGAGCTCATAGTAGATGCATAATTCGCAATACTTCTATAAAAAATAATAAAATACACAAAACGTGGCTTACATTCATATAAATAAGGTATATATATATATATATATATACACACATATACATAATGGAAACATCTCGTTTAATACCAATTTTTTTGTACAATTTATTGTTCAGTATAATACCTCTAACAATTTTATTCTTAGTAAAAATTCCAAATTGTGATTACCACGGTATATTTTCTGCAGACTAATAATATTTATGTAATAGTATGGTATTGCCAGCATTGCACACTATTTTGTCTCACTTTTAATTTTGTTTGGGAATTTCATGTTAACGTAGATCTTTTAAAATTTTTAAAAATAAATCATAATGCTTTCCAGTTTTGTGTTCCTGTAACAATACTAGTACTCATAGGAATAATAGGAACAATTAGTGTTGTTATAGAATAAAACCTGAAAAGATCCAGTTTTCTCAATTTTACACTTACCTCGTTATACATAGCAATTGAGCGTCTCATAGCCTCGATCAATCTGGCAGTGTTCACAGCTTTTTCATCAGCTTCTTTCAATTCAGCACGAACAGCTGAGTCAGTGACAGGGATGTTACTTATGGTGGATGTACGATCAGCTTCCTTTTGTGAAGGAGACATTTCTGAGGGTTCTTCTTCAGATGTTACCCCTTCGGTTGGAGGGAGTGTTTCTTCTCCTTCTGGAGGTTCCTCCTCAGGAGAAGGGGCTACCTCCTCTGGAGGAGTAGCTCCCTCAGGAGCCGCCTCTTCGGCAGGAGGAGCTACCTCCTCAGCAGGAGAAAATGCTGGAGGTTCTTCCTGTTGGGCATCTGCAAAATCACCCTCTTCTGGTACATCAGAATCAGGTTCCGGAGCAGGTTCTGACTGTAGGGAAATTTACAGTATTAGAATTCAAGTAGTTCAAATAAAAGAAGAGTTATTCTTGAGGAGCATTATGTAAAAGTTACTCTTGAAAATACTAAGATTAAAATAATATTAAAAATTACCACAGTTATGTCAGTAGGTGCTTCACTTTCTTGGCCTTCTTCTGTATCCTGAAAATTGTGAAAATAAAAATTTAAGGAGTTTGAGCGATATTACATAACCCTACATGTTGTACTGCCTCCTAAATTGATTTAAGTCAATTTATGCCTGATGGTGATCTATATCTTAAAAGCAGTAAAACTTGAGTTTTAAAAATTAGCCGTTTGTTTCTTTATCTTAATAAAATTACAAAATATATTGTGTGTAAGGTTTTTCCTACTGAGAATTTGAAAAAAATATTAAGATTTTATGTCAAAATTCTTCTAATTTGGCTCATAGTCTTTAATAATGATTCCCTGTGCTGGTACCATAATATAGGCTATGTTTATGTGTAGAGCAAGCACACATATTTCCATAGCTATTCAGTATGACACCTATTGTATCTAAAATCATTACTTATGGAATATTAATCTATTATGTAAGTTAGTAATATTTACTATAGGCTATATTAGGGGCAGTAGATACATGAGAGTCTATGGGCGGAAAATTTTCAAAAACAGCCCTCGATGTAATGTTATATTCATATGAACTACAAAATGTAGTGAATATGTTGTTTTTTAAGGAATTGATCTAACTTTAACTTATAACCTATGGATAACCTTTAACCTACAACACCATTTTTATAGGTTACACATTTACATTAATGATTTAATGTTTTATGAAATTAACCTTAATTTTATTTAATGGAATTCCTTCTAATTACAGGATTAGAAGATTAGAAATTAGATTGGAGTACATACCATGATTACTTTGTCTCCATCAACTGTGTTCTCTAAGAGTAAATTTGCTTCTGATGTAACAGTAGATAAGAAATCAGCACTTCTGTTATTTAGATCTCTTCCAGACGATGAAGTATTTCTCTTTTGGTTCCTCAAACTGTAAGCTCCAGAGTCACTTTCACTCTCACTATCAGAATTGTCAACTTGAGTTAGTTTTACAGTTATAAGGGGTCGTAATAGTTCAAAAACAGAGTCTCCTGCCCCATCAAGGGAGACTAAAATCTTTTTAAAAGACTCATCAATTCCAGCCACTGATTTTTTTAACAATTCATTGCAGAATCCAACTGTTGTTAATTTGCTACTTTGTGTTTCTTCCTCTTTCTGAAAAAATAAAGTAGATTATTTGGAGAATGTAAAAATTTGATAATTTTTAGCCTAGTGCAAACCAGATCATTTTTACACTTACTACAAGTGTAAAAAATAGGCATAAAGCAGTAATTTGTTGCAAAAATTAATTTTTCATCCACAAATCCATAGATTTAATTACCCAACTAGTTTAATATTTTCGGAATTTAATGTTTTTAAGTTTGACCAACTCTACAAATTTTCTTTATTAAAATATTTTCACAAACATCGTGCAAAATACACATCCGGTGATCATGCATACAGCACTAGAAGAAATAATAATCTACTTCTATCAGAACCCAAATGTCTCACATCAGCAGGATTAAACCATAGCATTAATTTTGGTCCCCGCTTCTATAACTCTATGATCAGTAGATACCCCGATCTCGCAGTTTACCCCAATTTTAAATTTAATAAATATGTAAAACATTTTTTGTAATTTTATTAGCTTTAAGTCATTTATTTTTATAAATTTTTCTTTTCTTTTTCTAGCTCTGTTTAACATTTTTAACTTTTTTTATAAGTGTGTCATTCTTTCTCACTTTGTTTTTTGTTTCTCCTCTTTCTCCACTCTGATGTTCTGAATCTACACCCGAGCACGAGCAGTTTGCTCATTCGGGTGTATTTCTAAATAAATATTTGGTTCTTTTCTTAAAAAGTATTGTACTTTAATTTTGAAATTTGAAAATGTTTTTTGTTCATTTGTGTATTTTTGTATTTGTATTTGTATTTTTACATAAGTTTGTAATTGTAATAAATAAATAAATAATAAAATAAAGTTCTGATAGAAAAAAAATTCAAATATGTAATCAATACAGTTTGATTACAAAGGTCTTTGTGGGAAACATACCGTACTGTTCACTGTATGGAATATGGGTTATTTTAAATAATAATATTGCAGTTGCAGGATTTGTTGTTTTGCTTTATTTGTTTGGATAAGTCATCTTAGTTCCTAAAATTACTTATCTTCAGAAAATTACATAAAAAGGCATTGAATTTAGGCTATTAAATGATTGTCTAATTGGATGCCTTAGCATAATATCCTTGACAGAAAAGAAAGATGAACTTTCTCTATCTGTGAAGATTGCAATGTTTTGTGGTGACTAACAAGGGAGGGTTAGGACACAGAGTGCATCATTAAAACATCTGGGGGGGGGGGGGGTGAAAATTGTTCCAAAATTAGCATTTTATGTGTTAAAAATAAAAACAGCCAAGTTTTATAACTTCAAACAATAAAAAAACTTATATTTTTTTTAGAAATCAATAAAATATACTGTACAACTACCAGACCTGAAGTTGTAATCAGTTAGTGAAATGATTTTCCTTCTAACTTGTCTTAGAACATAGGCATCGACTTTGGTGGAGCAAGGTACTTTCTACCCCCCATCAACTTATCAGTTTTTATAACTACTAAAAATCCAATATTCTTGGCCCAAAAAGAAATAAATCAGGTTAGCGTCTGCCTAGAATATATTCTGTAATCATTTTGTTATCAGTTATGTATATAATATCATGTAAAAGCAGCCTCATTAAATATACTTTTTCAGTTAATGCTTTTTTTATTATAAATCGGAAGAAAGATGCATGAGTTTAATGTCATTAGTTTTCCTTTGGAAGAAGTTTTACAGTAGGCCTACTATTATTCCACTAATTGTAAGGGGGTTACTTTTCATGAGGTTGGTGTGATAGGGTTGGGAATTACTTTTTATGAAACTGACAATGACATAGATTCTGTAAATATTTATGAAAGTTTTATAGTCACGTAACAGTGTTGAACATTTGCTCGTAAACTAGTGATTCATCCAAGTTTTATGCTACTAGCTACAATTATGTACCAAGGTTGTCTTAATTTTATTCTACTAGTGTGAAAAACACATAAAATACAATGCATAGAGTGTAATTAAGTTAGTTGAATGTAAATTTTTTGTGTATACATCTATAAATATTCTGTGCATTTTGTCAGTTATCATTGAAAAGGTGGAGTGGGGGCCAGTAAGAAAATTGGAAAATGGAAGAATTAGATGGAGAGTTCTGATTGGTTGGAAAGGAAAATTGAATTTAATAGTAGTATGAGATAATGGGTTCTTTTTATGGCCAATACTCTGTTTGGGAGTGAAAGAGCCAATACTGGCATCCAGACCTGACTAACATGTAGACCTCCTTTCCAATTGAAGTTTCAGTCTTAGGTAAGGATTTTCAAGACTTCTGCCACAATACAGCCCCAGTTATAATAATTTTGATAATATTTCATATTGGGCAATGCCCACATAGTTCTTTTTTATGAGGATGTGTGTCTCCTTGTCCTCTATTGATGGTTCATATGCTGGTGTGAAAATGTTCACTTTAATAATATTGGTGGCAAAATGTTTTGATTGCCAACTATTTTGGAAGGTAATTTGCAAGACCTGTAATTAAATGTAATTTACAGTCTAGTCCTGCTATTCCAAAAATCCTCCTATTCCGAACAGAGTTCAGAAAAAATACAGACTTTTTAACTTAAAAACAGGTGAAATTAAAAAGACGTTCATGAAAAAATGTACATTTATTGCTAGGCCTATACAAAGAAATTAAATAGCAACATACATAGAGCCTAAGCTTGATGAGAACACCTGAAACAAAATTGGAATGAAAGCTGGTTACTTACAGCACATGTTGACTCCATTTATACAATTCCCTGCACTTAATTTACGCCTTAACAAGTCAACACATTGATATTATTCAAGAAATCCGCCTATTCGGAATTCCCACTAAAGCGAATGGTGTTCGATCCCAATTAGTTCGGAATAGCGGGACTCTACTGTAATATGTTTCATAATGTTGCTTTCAAGCAATGGCGGCTTGTGTATAGGCACTGTGGAACTGCAGTACCCCCTATTTCCACTTGATATTTTCAATAACATTTAATATAATGTCTTAATTCTTTCTTTATACTTGTACAATTTATAATCCTTAAGCTTAGTGCCAGTAGCCATCCCCCAGTTTGTTAAAAAGATAAAAGAAAATCTTTGTATGGAAGTGTGCGCTTCATAGTTCCAGCGGCGTGGTGTTTGATTGTTGTGTGCGTGCAGACATAGGAAGGTGCATGCTGTGGCTGGTACGCCAGCTGATGAGGGAGAGAGAACACTGTCGCTTCCACAGTGCTGACCCTGGTGTATTGTTTCCAGCTATTCTATTTTATTAATTTTTTGTTGTTGTTTTATTCAACAGAAAACTTGAACCATGGCAGATCAAGGAGAAAATTATTGATCTTTTTGCGGAAATTAAAACAAGAATGAATTTCATTTTTTAACGAATAAATCAAGCTTGAACTGTAACAATTTAGATTACAGTAAGTAAAAAAAAATTATTTTGTTTTTTTAGGGTTTTATCAAGTATCTGAATAAATTTTCTTTTTATCTTTGTATGTTTCCTTTTACACCATTTTAAAACTAAGGCTAAACATTTTCTGGAGCAGCACCCCCATTAATTTTTGCTATGAGACGCCACTGCTTTCAAGTACATGCATAATGACATGTGAGCAATAATGAAATTACACTTTTAAAACAATTGTTCTGTAGGCTGAATGAATGTTAACGTAGTTAACTTTTTACGCTGATACTCGCTACTTTTTTTGGTAATGTAAAATACCTTGTTGGAGTATTTGCAACTGCATAATTATGGCAGCTGTCTTTAGCAGCTGTAGTGAGTGTGTGTATAAAAAGTTTAACAAGTTAATATAAGGGTTGATATTTTAGTAGTGGCAACTATTTTATTTCTCCACATATACCGTATTTTACGGACTATAAGACGCTGTGGACCATAAGACGCACCTTGATTTTAGGATGGAAATTCAGAGGAAAATAAATTTAATGTGATTCTAAACGAAACATTTTAAAAGGAATAATATACTTCATTGCATAAACAAATTATAACCTAGTTCAATGGCATCACTGTAAATCCCTTCTGACTTAAAACCTGCGTTGTATGAAAATCTCTCCTGTACAGATGGCATCGCGTAAATTTTAACTGAACTGATTTCTCATGAAAGACTGAAAATACTTTTACACCCTCTAACCCTCAATTCACCATACGGTAAATGTAACGGGACAAGGCTGTTTAAAGGTCATTGCCTTCTTCTAAACCACCCGGTGGAGACAACTCCTTTCATATAAAAGAACTCAACATTCCTTTCTTTTCGCATTGTATATCTAGCTTCCAGCTACCCTCATTTTACGATCGTGACAAATGCACTGATGTACAGTCTGTGCCAAAATTTGTAACTATTTTATCGTCTATAACACCTTGTTTATAACTGTGGTATACTGGCAATATTCACCATAATTTTTTTTTTTGTGTGTGTACTTCGGACCGTTAGATGCACCCAACTTTCACGGCTCTGTTTTCAAGTTAAAAAGTGCGTCTTATGGTCCATAAAATACGGTAGCATACATACATGGTCTAAATTTTATAGGCCTTTGATGTAATCACCACCATGGCGTACAACTTGTTCCCAGCAATGCAGAAGTCTTTGGATCCCTTTGTCACTGCCTAATCTGTTGATGGTGCGAATAGAGTGGTCGGTTGCCAGTAAAACGTCTTCAACCATACGAATTAGATCAGGATTAGATCAAAGACACAGGGACTTAAATCTGGATAGTATGGAGGGTGAAAGAGCTCCTCCCCGCCTCAGTGATTGAACAGTTCAAACACAACTCCTGCTGTATGCACCCTAGGGTTGTCATCCAGAATGATGGGTGGATTGTCCATGAAGTGTCGCCATTTTGTTTTTAGAGCTGCTCGCAGATTGTTTTGCAAAAACGAGCGATAGTACGTACTCCGCAATAACATTCTGGCTTGGGGGAACAGTGTTTTAAGATCACACCATCCCAATCATGTTTTACAGGCAACTGACCACTCTCTTCGCACCATCAACAGATTAGGCAGTGCCAACGGGATCCAAAGACTTCCACATCGCTGGGAACATGTTGTATGCAATGGTGGTGATTACATCGAAAACCTATAAAAGTTAGAACCATGTATGTATGTTATATGTGGAGAAATAAAATAGTTGCCACTACTAAAAAAACAACCCTTGTATTAATTTACATCACTACAGTGGAAAAAATCAAGAATATAATTCGCGGGTGCACGGGCAAAGAGAGTTAAGTCCACCATCCTCAAAAATTGAGATATGTCCATAGAGTTATAGATATTTGTGTTAAGTCCAGTAGGTCATATTCAAAATTGTACGGTAGTTATGGATGTGTGCCTTATGGGTTTATCCATCTCTAAAGCGATGTTGGGCAGGTAAAACATGTTAAGTCACTCTAATTCTCAGTAACCAGAAAGTGGACTTAACTCTCTTTGCCAGTGCACCCGCGAATTAATTCTTACTTTTTATATAAGTATAAGTTTAAGATAAAATGTGACCTTTTTTAACTGCTGTGGCTAAGACTGCAAGGAAAATTTGCTTGAAAGTGCTCACATAGTGTCAACAATTATAAAAAAAAAAAAGACTCCCTTCATTCCATAATATAGTGTAGACACAGAAATAATGCTTGGCTTTATTGCAAGTGTGCATCTGAGTAGTGGTTTGATATTATTGTGTGTGCTGTAGTGAAGCAATCCTTCGTCTGGTCAGATGTTCATTACGCATTGCATATTACCGTATTTTTCGGACCATAAGACGCACTTTGTACCTTGAAAACATAATCTTAAAAGTTAGGTGTGTCTAATAGTCCGAAGTAAATAAATGGTGCAAAAATATGTTGCACAAACTTTCTCGCATATACATGTTAAGGGCTAGCACAGAAAAAAGTAAATTATAGGGACAATTAAATTTTATTTGTTACATTTTTGTAAAACTAAGAAGTATCTAGAACGGAAACCATCAGAGTCGATCTTTATGTTCAATGCCTTTACCGTGAAATAATAATAATAATAATAATAATAATAATGAATGACAGTAAAACTGCATATTATTAGTACTACTAGTACTACTATGGGAAAATTCAAATATAAGTCGCACCTTGGGATGAATCGGCCCCACCCAACCCACCCACCGATGCAGTTTCTTTTATACCACGATCTAGCGAATTCTTCTCTCCTCGTATTATGAAGAAACTCGTGATTGGACTTTGGAGTTTGACGTCATACCACTAGACGAGAGGTGACAGGCTGACAAACTTCGCGGGAGATATAATATGCCACATTTTCGAAACCTACAAACAGTGTATCGTACATTATTCGAGAATGCAAGGGCGCTTCGCTACGGCTGCCGCCTCCCCTTCGCGCACTTAACTATGTGGTTATTGTTATGCATTATTTAGCTATATGTAGAGGTGGATACAAGGCACTTGCGACAATATATAAGGATAGTGGGTGCAAGGCACTTGCGACAATAAATAAGGACAGTTGGTCACTCTGCTTCGCTCAGAAACAAAATACATCACACAGTCCGTGCAAATGTGAATATCGAATGGGTGGAACTTAAGGGGCGACTTATAATTGAATTTCGCCACAACTACTACTAATACTTAGGTTATATTGCACGCAACTGCATGCGTGAACTGTTAGTCTATAGTAGCAACTCATTCGTGTCATCTGATTCTATTGTTTAGTGATGTCTTCTTTTGTGATATTCAGTTTAAACGATTACAATATGCAGTGACATAGCGGCGATGAGTTATGGAAAGTAAACATGTCCTACAAACCCGGCGTTTGCCTTTGCGAATGAGGAAACCATGAAAAACCCAAGTCAATTTGGGCGGCCACAAGGTTTGATTTGAACTCAGGATCTCTTCCCTGTTAGCCCATATCACCTCGCTGTAATTGGTTTTGGTGTGTTCATTGTGACTGAGCTAAACTGATTGCATTTCACAACAATAAGTGTACATTAGGCCTATAGTTTTCTTGTTACTAGGGGCAACAAAATGGAATTCATATTTTAATTGACATGTATGTTCTGAAATTCGCATTTAAGCCGTACTTATTTCGTTTTTATCTTGATATCTATTAAACGTATAAAGAAATGTGTTAAACAAAAAATGTTCATTTTAATTTTCTCTACAACTTTACTGTGGTAGGTTTTCGTGTATCGCCTACTGTAATGGATATAATCTAGAAAAATTGAAAATTGATACGAGTAAAGTACCCCTTAAGTCATTTTTGCAGAAATACAGATATAGCCATTTTATTAGTCATAGATAAGAGTTTCCAATTTTAAATTTTTATTAAAATCGTTAGAGCCATTTTTTAAAAAATCAAAATTTTTAAAAAAGTTTTCATGAAAAGTCCCCTTGATATTTCAGTTGTAAAACTAAATTTCTGGGCGGCTCGACAAAATTTCGAAAAAGTCCTTAATTCAAAAAATGAAGTAAATGCAATGAACCGTTTACCCGCTGTGCTTGTCCACAGACAGACAGACAGACGGACAGACGTCAAACCAAAAATACGTTTTTCGGTTTCTAGGCATCGTGAAACATGCTTTCCCGGTGTTAACTCGATTTCGATTTTTTGTCACGATCACAATACTTTCTCTATACTACGTATATGCGAGAAAGTAAAAAATAAATAAATAAGTTGCAAGAATACGTTAGATGCAGTTTTGACACAGACTGTATCAGTGCGCTAATCACAGTAATACGAGGGCAGTGGGAAGGTGAAAAGAAAGGTATGTTGGGTTCTTTTATAGAAAACTAGCTGAAAAGGCCCGGCGTTGCCCGGGCTTTGTATTTTTTAATTTGAAATTAACTTATGAAGGACTTTATGTATGTAGAACTTGAAATGAAGAAAACGATTTATCACACTCAAACTATTCCATCAGAAAACGCTGGATATAAATTTTTATGGCTCATAGAGGATGTGGAATGCTGCATTCCGTTGCTTCTACACATCATGCTTGGGAGGGGTTGAAATAAGAAGAAACACAAATTACATAAGATTGTACTGACTTGATGGAAAATAATATTTCTCATTCTCATGTTACTATACAATCGTTTCGGAGCTGAAATAAAAGAGAAATGCAGTATCACTTTCATACTTTCCTCCCCTAGAACCCGAGACATAATATACTGCGAGTCAAAATGTTCCATCCCATGCTTAGGGCCTATGATAAACATCCCTATTTCTCAACTAATACAAAGCCTACAGGTATGGATAACTTATCAGCGGAAAGGATTATTTACAGACTTTTGATATAGCATACTCACACACTTAAGTTGTCCCTCTTATTCTACATCAAAATGTGAAGTGAGTAAATATTTCTTATGTCGAGGGTAGAGAAAGTTACGTGACTACATCACACTGTGCTTTATTTTCGTGGATTTCATTTTCAGTAATTATTTTCGCCAATATACTCGTATTACATTAAATTCCAGCATTAGGCTATATACTTGCCAAGGCCCTATGTAATCATAGTAAACAATTCATTGTTGCCATGTGAACTAAACAGCATTTCTTTTTTTTCAGTATAAAATTCTCAGAAATTATATAATTTTCAAGGGAAGGACTGATTTATTTCAATTTTAATGTTGACCGCGTAACTTCCCGGGCTTAACTGGGTATGTGTGCAAAATTTCGTACAAATTGGTGAAGAAATGTGGATTTGTATAAGGAACAAACATA
The DNA here is from genome assembly GCA_964059195.1 of Ectobius pallidus. Lineage (NCBI taxonomy): Eukaryota > Metazoa > Arthropoda > Insecta > Blattodea > Ectobiidae > Ectobius > Ectobius pallidus. The sequence goes on along the minus strand of CAXKWD010000010.1, from coordinate 38,273,086 downwards.
CATACATACCCACAAACACACATTCGACTTTATATATTAGATGATTTGTGAGGTGATCTAAATGAAAGCAACAACTTCTAAACATCCTGACATTGAGCATGAAAGCAATTTGCACTGAATTTATCATAGAAAGTCATTATTTGTGTATGCAATGAAGTATATTTTTAAAATTTTTCGTTTAGAATCACATTAATTTTTTCCTTAAACTTCCATCCTAAAAACCAACGTGCATCTTATGGTCCGGAGAATCTTATAGTCCACAAAATACGGTATATAAACAAAAATAAATAAGTAAATAGATTACACGCTTTTTCAAAGTAAATAGATATGGAGCTGAATATGGACATCAGTCAAGTGGATAGCCCTTGTAGCATTCCAGGACAAGTCAACACACCCATAACTGAGGCAAATGTGAATAGAAACTCCAAAGCAAAACAATTAACAGCCGAATGCCATAGTGCCGTTCTATAATTCCTCCTCCAAATCTAGGAAAATGGTACCTTAAAGAAGCATGCCAGAAGCAATAGCAGTTCAGAACAACAAAAAAACATGTTGTCTTAAATTGACGTGGCCTGCATTCCAACTTTTGTAGCAAAATATAGCAGACGTATACTACTCCATCTTGTATAGTACATATATGTATTTTTGTTCGTAATATAAAATATACATAAAACATACGTTGTAACAAAAAATATAAATGTACGAGTATACTGTATTGTCATAAAATGTGTCAATATGTACAGAATAATGGGAGATAAAATGCACTACAGTGAAACCTCTCTTAACGGACACCTCTTCATAGCAGACACCTCTTCATAGCAGACACCTCTTCTTTACGGACGATTTTTCTGGTCCCTAGGTCACTATAATGAAACTTCATAATAATTAACTCCTCTAAGACGGACACCCTATATTACAGACACGGACACAAAAAATCCACTTAAAAAACCTCTTCAAACCTCTCTTAACGGACACTTGATGAGAAAATCATATATCTACAGTATACTGTATTGTACTGAACTTCTCTTCTTCTTCTATTAGCTTAGTTTTGACACGAAACCAAAGTGTACAAAACAAACAAACATTAAAGATTTGTTCACATGTTAATAGTGCGCTCAACTAATACACGCAGAAGTACAGTTGTGTTGGCGTATTCCATTGTAAAAAGTGTGGTTTTAATTTTGACGGCAGGCCTAAAGTGGACTACAGTATAGTGTTCGGGACTTTTGCAATATGTAGGCCTACAACATAACATATCTGTGTAATGGATTAGTGTAATCTAAAGAGATTTTCATCTACTGTATAACAATCTCATGTAGATTATTTTACGCCAGAATTTTTTAACCTGTCTAGAACGGACAATTTTTACGGTCCTGTACGTGTCCGTTATACAGAGGTTTCACTGTATTATGAGTATCAAATTGTAAAACACAGTTAGCATAGACCTACATAGTTCTACTAACCATCCTAAGCATGAAATTCTTTATCTGTACCATATTTTGGAACAACATAAAATACCTGCTTCTACACCATATTATAAAAAATGGAGGGAGCATCTTTATAGTAGGCCTAATGCTATATGTTAAAAAATACATAATTATCCTTGTCTTAGAAACATCACTAGTAAACTAGACATATTTTGCTAAACTTTTCTCAGTATTTAAAAATTATCTGACTGCCTGCTTGATCACAAGGTTAGTGTTGCTGGCTAGAGATTCACAGGCCCGGGTTCAATCCCTGTTACCTCCTTGGATTTTCTGAGGTAGGGAGGTCTGGAACAGCGTGCACTCAGCCTGGTGATTCAAACTGAGGAGCTACTTGCCATGGGTGTCAGCATGCTGACCACATGCCCCCAAACCTACCATCTGCCTGTGGTAGATGTCGCAGTGGTCGGGTGGTAGGCTTAGTCCCTTCAGAGATGTAGCGCCACGGAATTTAGTTTAATTTTAGAAATAATCTTCCACTATCACAGTGACTGCTACAGCAAATAAAATGTTAAAGATATGTACCATAATAAGCTACCTTCATGCTAGATTATATAGATTGACCATTTACCAATTTCTTTTGTGTCACAGTCATGAGCAATTTATGGTAAAATCAAATATTCTTATCTTATCTTGCTCAAAATCCAAATGGTTATTCCTGAAAAAGAATATTGAAATAATTTACTGTGAGAAACAATTATTGCTTATAAATAGAAAGATGTAAAACCTATGAATAACTAAATTGTGTGGATGTAGAAAGAGTTAGGTGATAGCCCTTTTACTTGTTCTGCATCCCAAGTCTACGACATTTACTGGATCCATGGAATGCATTAATATTAGATCAAAGTAGTTATATCTAGATTTATTTTCATGGATCAAATTCTTACTTTTTTCAATCATCAGAAAAATAATTCTGGATATGCTTCATCCAAAATCTATGAGGAATTTATGAAAAATACTGAATATTTTTCAAATTGAGAAACTGAAAACTTGTTAGTTTACTATTTTTGGTTTAATCAATAAGCAAGAACAAGCTCTAAGTGGATTAGGATTTTTATGCCTGCAAATTTGAGCTTCTAAAAATTTTTACTTCCTCTACCCAGTCCATCCCATGGTGCAATTGGCAGCATGTCTGCCTTCCACCCCGTCGGCCCTGTTTCGATTCCCAGTATGGGCGGATTTTAATCTGACCTCAAGGGCTAGATTTAAGAGCAGTGGTGTAACACACTTCTAATCACTAGTCTGTGCCAGCTATACCTGGGTCAGTCCCAAACCTCACCACAGTGGTTATGTCATAGAGGCATTTGTAATGGATGTTCATAGGGATTCGTCTGTTGGATGGGGATATTAATCTGGTGGTCCCCTTGGTGTCTTTTGACAAGAGTAGGTTAATGTCAGCACCAGATTTCCCTTCCACCCTTCCTCAGCTCACCTTCATCACCCATACACCACACTACACTACAAAACGTCTGTACACACTCATCTCTTCACACCCTACACGTCTTCCAGTTACACAAAGACATCACCTATAATGTGGTCTAGCCAAGTGGTGCATAACTCGAAATGGACCACATTCTGGCCAACTATCCGCCTCATTGCAGACCCCAAATGTGTGAGGGCAACGGCATTTGACACAACACACACTTTCTTTACCCATACCCGTTGTAAAGAAAATACCATATTTACATGAATCTAATGTGCATCTTTTTTGTAGTCCATTTGTGGCATTCAAAATTGGGGTAAGCATTAGATTCGATAGTATATTAGATTCAAATGCAAATCCGTTCCGTAGTTTGGGGGATCACTTAGGTAACAATGCATTACTGTAATTCTCGACTTTGTTACATTTATCGGTATGTACAAACGTAGACTGCATTAATATATTATTTTGACACTCAAACTGAACACCAAGCATGTTGAAAGGTGGCAGGGCTCCATGCGGAGGTATCTATTGCCCAGCACTTTCCTCCCTAAATCGTATAGGCCTATTGACTGTTTCCATCAGCATTCACAAATCCAGCGTTCTTTAAAATAAAATGAATAAAATCTGTATCTTTATCTGGTTTCCTATATCCCCTATGTTGGGGTGAAGGGCCTCCAAGTGAAGGTTTCTGTTACGTATGTGAATTTTGTTATGCTTATTTTCTGAGAGAGGGCAGATGGACAGGTGGTAAGCCCATCGCTTCTCAACCCCCTCCAGAAACTAAGGTATTACTTGGATGTGAAAGGACTGAGAAATTTTGTCCAGAGGCTCTAATTTAGGCTTGGAGTTCTTTTAGCCATAAATCGACAACATGGGCCCCCCAGTTTAAAGTCCCTCCCAGAGGACTCTATGTCCAGGATTTTTACTTCCTGAAAAATTCATTGACCGCGGCCAGGTTTGATCCTGCGACCTTCGGATCTAGAGGTGGGCACGCTACCTCTAGACCACCGCGACCGACAAGAAATAAAATACCTACAATAAAATAAAATATCCTACCATTGTTGCACCTTGCATTCGCCAACAAATATTTTTGTGATTTTAAGTATCAAAATTGGGGTGCACATTAGTTTTGAAGGCAGATTTGAGTAAATATGGTAGTTATTATGTTCGACCTTGAAATTCAATATTCAGTTTTTACTAACTGCATTTTTTAAATAGGCCTACCTTCCAATGAAAACACGTTTATTTAAAAAAGACCTCTACGTATAGTATAATATATTACTATGTATGACATTCTTTTTTTTTTTTTTTTTTTTTTTTGTAAATTGATCATAAAAATGAAGATAATGTCAGCACAACACATCGCATCCCACCCCGAAGAATACACAACCCAAATAAATTCTGATTAATGCAGTCATGTAGAGCTGATGCCAAATAATTCTGCCGCGATATGCGAGGGACCACTAGGAGGCGGAGCTGTGCAACGAAATGTAATGGAGTTTGTCGATGATTTCAGTGTACTTGATTCATCCTAAGGGCGAGCTGACAACAACAATAATTTTATTATTCTTTAAAGGAACTTCCATTGCGTACTTGTTGGTCTTCACGTAAATTGGTTTGTCCATCGCGGCAAAATTATATGGCGACAGCTCTAACTTTCTTTTCCCTAAGCCTGAACAACACACCTTTCTCACTTTACATTCTGATGTAGAATAAGAGACATATTGCAAAGAGTGCATATTCAGTTGTTTCAACCAGATGAAAAGCTTCATTGTTCATCAGGCAAGACTGAGCTTCTGCAAACAGTAGTTGGCTTACAAATAGACATACCTTTCAGAGAATTAAGTTTCAAATAAAATTTTTGGCTCTGTTTAAGCACCTGTTGACAAAATTTAAACAAAATCGTTTGAGCCATTTTTATAAAATCGCGAAAAACTATTTTTTTTTAAATATAAAAGACATTAAAAGTAAGAGAAAGTTGTTGCCGATCTTCTTGTCACGTCCCCAGAAGGTACCTAACTCAAATACGATTTTTCTTTCTGGAGTTAGGCTGTTCACAGGCACACACACACACAGAAATGTTTCTGAAAATAGCATTTTTGGATTCAATTTATGTTAAAAATTCAACTTCAGATTTCTGGGTCAAACAATACTTCCTTTACCTATAGTATTAGCACAGATATGTATGTGTGCGGGTGTGCGCGCGCATGTTTGTATTAGTTATTATAGGTCATTTTCCGCAAATTTCTTTCGAGTCCTCATTAATTTTAATAAATGTTCTTTTATTCCAGGATCAGCAGAATCCATAAGAATAGTAATGTTTGTATTAGTTATTATAGGTCATTTTCCGCAAATTTCTTTCGAGTCCTCATTAATTTTAATAAATGTTCTTTTATTCCAGGATCAGCAGAATCCATAAGAATAGTAAGGAGTCGATTTCTAATTTTTTTGTTACCGTTTAGCGGGATGCCGGTAAATTTATCAATAGACTATTGTTCTGAGGTAAATTCCAACCGACCCCGAAATCATTCAAATCAGCTGGCCAAAGGATTTGAACCCACGAGCTACTAAATCCAAGACTGCAACATTACCGCCTCGGTTTCAAACCGACTTGCAATTTTGTTCAGAAACAGCCTTTAAAGATAAGGTGGATTTCTTTATCGTACCTTAAATATACGAAACGGGATCGTCGGTATTAGTCATTCCATTTCCCTTAGGAAGTTTACTGCGTGTTGCTTAGTCCGAAAAAACTCTGCCTTCATCTGGATCTAAACTAAGGTGACCATTCGTTCCTATTTTCGGGGATCAGATCATAATATTTCCCGGATTACTTTTTCTTATCTCTGTGTTCCCGAATCATTGTAATTTAAATTATTTATTTTTATGTTTTAATGTACACAATTTGCCCAAGGAACTCATTCCTTTTTTTTTTTTGGCATATCAGCAGCTTATTTGTTCCAACAACGAAGTTTAGCATTTGTTCAATACTACATATTAATCTCAAGTTGAAGACTAATAATACAATGTTATTTCTTTAAGGATCCCTGATCAAATTCCTTGATAATTGCAGTCTTCGATTCTGGGCAAAGTAAATATAATGATCTTGACGCAAAGTATAACCGTTGTGAAGTTAGTGGAAGTTTGTGAACTTGGAAAGTTTTCCCGCAAGTTCGTCATGTGGGTTTTAGTTTATTGGCATAAGAAATAACGAGCTATTTGGAAAGTTGATTGGTATATGGTTATTTATTGACGGGATTGTAATACAACTTAGGGCTGTGACCGTCGCCGGTGTGCCGGAATTTTGTTCCACAAGAGTTCTTTTATATACCTGTAAACCGATGAGCTTATGCACACATAAATGCCACTGACGTGGGCCGGGATTGAACCCTCGACCTTGGGTACAGCAAACTAACCTCAATCTGCACTACCCCGACGAGTTATTTATGACTTCCATGAGATAATGATTATCCTCCGCCCCCCTCCAAAATTCTGAAGAACAAATTTGCTTTCGATGGTTAACATCTAGGAATAAGCTCCTCAGATCCAATATAAAGTAAAATATTGTCTTAGCTCTTCGGATTCACAATAAAGTGCAATATTATCTGAGCAATTATTGGTTATTGAAATCACTGAAAAAATACTTCAACATTTCATTGTATAGTGGCATTATACTTTAAAATGACACGCATAAATCTGTATGTAGAGAATGCTTTCTGCTACCAAAATTATTGACAAAACATACCTTAACGATTAGAAATCCCATGTCATTTAACAAATGCTGTTAAGAAAATTGTACCGGTATATAAACGTATTTATACAAATAACACGAGAAAATAAAGTTCTATTCCAAATAGATAAACTATAAACAAAAGCATGCAACAAAATAAGTGAGCATCGATTTCCCATGGCGGTATTAATAGCAGCTAATAGAAATTAGGTTGATATTATAATAATAGCTTATTAATAGTACGGTACTCTTCTAATCTGTGATTACATTCACTAATAACACAGATATATTTAAGAATTTTTTTATTACAAAAAAATCTTATGTGAGACCTCGTACGACTTTCATTGCCCTAACAAGCAAACATGTAAGATCTAGTTGTTTGGAAAGCATGGCTAGATTTTAATGCTGTGGTAACTTAGATTAACTTATAACTGCAAGTAAGATAATTTTACAAAAAGAAAGAAAAAGGTTTAGGTCTTCCTAAGTAAAAGCAGAGTTTTTAGAAGTTTAGACAAGATCGTTAGCTCTTTTCGAGAAAACTGCGAAAGTATTTTTTTAGGTGAAGTTCTAGTAAGTAGGCCTAAAGACTAGTTTCGAACGGCCTCGACTTTCGAGAAACTGGTCTAATATTTTGTACGAATTCCAATAGCATTGACGGCAGTGAAGAAATATCATGAACGGCGTTCGTAAGTGAATATATGAATCGGTTATTTATGAAAGGGCTCTTGTCACGAAAAGTAATATGTTGGGGAATTAAAAAATAATGTTTTTTTTCCAACTATTAATAAATACGAAACATTTTTTATTCTAGATATTTTGATTCTACAAACCGCTAATAATAACGATGACTAAAAACAATTATGTTGTTTATGTTGCATGATAGGGCATATCAAAGTTATCTGACAAGAGTCCTTTCATAAACACAGGGCTGACAAGCGCCCATTCATAGGGACAAAAGTAAAAACAAACAATGCAATGAATGAGACTTTACGAAGGCTATTTATTTTACATTAAACATTGTATAGGCCTACACAAATGAGATTGGCTATAACAGATACATGAGAATGGGTTTTTAACAAAAACACAATTTATAGTCAAGTCTCATATCATTATATTTCACAGTTCTTTTTCAACTGTAGGCCACTGAATCACCTCGTCATAAAAGAAACCATGTTCCTCAGAGACGAACTGAACAAGCTTCTTTATATAATCCATTTTCGTTTTAGGAATAGGTATTTTTTCTGCGTATGCTTTGTGTATGGGTAGAGAAATGCTTGAATGTGTCGGGATAGCTAGTTTGAATGTGTTGTAGAGGAGTCCACTAATAAAAGCTGATACTGTACCTTTTCCTTTACTTGATTGCTGGAACGAGAATTCATGGTAGTTAGAAATAGTAAAATATTATCTTTTTCCCTTCTTTTCAGATATGGTTTCTTCGGAAACAGTACATTTTTTATAGAACTGAGGCCACCATTTTTGAAAATCCAAAATATTTCCTGTTTCTATTAAATCAACAGTAAACTTTCCCTGTACTGAAGACATTAATATAATTTCACATACGTCTTTTACTGTGTAATATCGGTCATACTTCCTTAATTTTCTTTTGACAAGGCCAAAGACTCTGTCACAGCGCAGATGACAGTGGCCCCTTATGGGCAGTCTGTACACAATCTTTTTGAATCGTCCACTGTCTGTAAGAGAAAGTAGGAACCTAATCAACAATACCAATAACAATGACATGCTGCCAACCATGCTTTATTTAAGAAAGGGCTCTTGCACTGCCTTCTTTATTCAGAAGGCAGTGGCTCTTGTCATTGACATGAGCAGTTTCATAACTAAAGACAGATTTGCAATGGCTGTATCTTGCAAAGAATCAGTGGCGGCTATTCAGGTGAAGTAGGTGAAGTAGCACTTCACCAGTATTTTTCCTTTACAATACGTATTTTTAAAGTTTATTTCCCATATCTCGAATGTTGGTTTTTACTATAAATGCATTTATGTAATTTTGTATTGCCCGCCACGAGTGATGTTAAAGGAGGAGGCGCCAGAGAGCTCTCGAGTCTTGCAAAGAAGCACGAAGCAGCCTTGATTCACTTCCCCTGTTCCATGGGTAGTCTGGTCCACTAAAAATGATGCTAGCTGATGCTGCAAGCAGCATTTTTCTCGCTTATCCCACGTCCATTCTGAAGGGATCAGACTACCCACGAAGGTGTCGTTCTGCGGCTACATGATGCGCGCGCTTACCACAGCAAGCTGAAGCTACTACAGTACAATGACAGAGTGAGGCGGGTTTCATACCTACTCCTCTTCTGCTAACAGCACCAATTTCACTTCCTCTACCCGTACCAAAGGTAATAAATGTTCGAAATCAATGTTTTTAACATAAATACCTGTTTTGAATTCTCCTCTGTCCAATAATATTTACAGGAACGTGTCTGTGTGGCTTGAGAACTAAACATCGTGTATAAATAAAACGTATTTGGATTAGATATCTTCTGGGGAGATTGACGACTTTTTCTTACTTTTATACGGTATCCTTATACTTTGAAGGGTAGTTATAAGCCAGCTATCGTTTGTACAAACTCAGGCTTTTAAGTCTTACATCTTTGGGCGAGGCTAGAACAGACTTTCATTCTTCACGATTTTATAAAAAAAAAAAACTAACAATTTTGTTTAAATTTTCCTCACGATTTGCATAGACGCTAAAGAGCTAGAATTTTTATTTTTAACAATTTTCAATTAATTATTTAAAAAGTGTTTATAAACAACCATATACTTCATTGAAGTATGAACGGTAGAGGAGCTTGGATTCTTTCTCATAAAATTAAATATCATTAACGGAAAAAAAATCATAGGCGTTCGATTCTATAGCACAAAAGTGAGGCATAGGGATGAGACTAGAAGTTAATTTATTTAATGTGTGTCACCATATACCAAGACTACTGTGTACTGTGATGAAAGCCCACTATTACGTGTCACAACACTGAACCTTCTTCGGAGATCGTCGCCGATAGGACGCCATAGGACGCCAACGTTGAATCACGACGTTTCATTCCTACAATGCATATTTTTTCATAGGCAATCATACGACATGTGACATATTAATCACTGCATATTAATGCCTTGAAGTATCCAGTAACGAGCTGAAGTTTATCAGATAAAATTGCATCTTTCCGACCCTTGCAAGCATATTAACTTATAAGATAACCAACAGTCATTGGTCGATATCCGAGGCATTGCTAAAGATTATTAGTCAATTTCAAGTCCGCATCGCATGAATGGAATATTCTGAATAATCTGATTAGGAGAATAATAATTACGATAAACATCAATAGATTCGCGGCAGAAAAGCAGGATCGAATTTATCTAATGAAACTCATAATCCCGATTGGGATTTATTAAGAGTATTCCATGAATAAAATGTATCACATTTTATAAATAATAACTATATTCTTACCCGCATTGTTTAAAATCAAATCATCATTCTGCCAGCTGTCAGATCACGACGTAGGCCTACTAAATGAAGGATCAAAAATGTTGCCAGACAAGTATCTTGTTTAGCGAATATTTCAATTCAGAAAGAACCTTTACTGCAGCTAGAAGAAATGCAGCCGTCCTATGATGATATCACCGACAAATTTGCAGCCATAAAGGACTATCGAAGGATTGATTTGCTATACAAGACATAGGGGAGTTCGGTTATTAACGTAAGCATGTGGCATTTTTTTCCTCTTCACCTAATTTTCCGGCCACGAGCCGCCACTGCAAAGAATTGGTGCGACAAGAGATCTTCCATAAGTAAACGATGCGTGGATGTTGGCACAATCCATTTTCATGATAAACTCGTTTTTTAAAAAAACATGACATGAGCCCTTTCATAAATAACCGATTCATATATGGAACTAGTTCGATCTTCTGTGCAACATTGACATAAAGCAAGTCACGAAGCTCATACAAATAGTACGAGTAAGAGAAAAATGTCTGTATTACTTCAATATGTATGTGTGTGTACGTGTGTATATGGTTAGCTGGGCATTGTGCGTATTATTATCTTAAACAATGCTGAAGAACTACGGAAGGACGAATAAATATATGAGAAGTTAAAAAAGTATATCTACCGAAACATATAAATTAAATTGTAGAAATAGCCTATATAAAGACAACAATATTGGATATGATACTAGAGCTTATAGTAAATTATATTCCTTTCTTGTACAGTAAGGTATGGTGGAAAAAATATAGGCCCGTATAGGCTACATAAGTAGGCATACTTATACAGGAGAGTATTATAGGAGAAAAATTCCTCCGACACTGGGGCTTGAACCCAGGACCTTTGGCTATTTTCGCCAATGTTCTACCAACTGAGCTAAGCCGGAGTTCAATTCACGGCGCCAGATGAAACCTCTCTCCTATGACTAATTGCCCTAATGGTCTACCTCACAGGACAGACAGACAAGTTATGTCATATGCAGTACTGTGAGGCACACTAAGTAGTGATTTTTGTGACCTGGCTCTCACTGTTATTGTACAGTTAACATTCAAGTCATAGGAGAGAGGTTCCATCTGGCGCTGTGAATTGAACTCCGGCTTAGATCAGTTGGTAGAGCATTGGCGCGAATAGCCAAAGGTCCTGGGTTCAAGTCCCAGTGTCGGAGGAATTTTTCTCCTATAATATTCTCATGTAATGTCCAACAGAGACAATAATATCTGGTTCGTGAATCCTTATATATCTTATACTTTCAGTTTACATAGTAGGTTTAAACAAATGAGAAAGTATAGCATAGTGTACGCATTTTTTTCTAAAATCAATACATAAACAAAAATACGAAATGTTAACATTAACTATGATTTTTTGGATGTATTACAATACTAGGTTTAAAACTGGTACTAAATACAACACAATGAGCACAATTTTAATGCTTTGATTAAAATTATAACTAAATGAATTTATATCCTTATATCCCCAATTATACATAAAGGCCAAGAAGTTCAGTGCCTGATAGATGTAATGCTGTTTATACTTGTACAAGTATAAAATATAAACAACGTGACTTCCTGACAAAATAGTCATGCACATCTATCAACGTACTGGACTTTTTGGGTTGAGTCTAGTCCTTCATATAATCGAGGGTATAAGTTTGGATCGTGGGTATTCCGTGGCGCAATTGGTTGAGGCATCGCGGGTTCAGTCCCCGGTGAGGTCGTTAAGAGTTTTCAATTGGCAAAATCTTTCTGGTGCATTGTGTCCCTGTGAATAACCAGGAGCAATCCTTGGGGTAAAGGAGGGTGCGTAAGGCTGACAACCTTACCATCTTCACGTACCGAATGTTTAAAAATCGGGAAGGTTCAGAATCCTGGAATCCTATGGGCCTTCATGGTCTACAATAGAGAAACCACTTTACTTTTATAAAGTGGGTTCATCACATTTGAACTTAAACAACCCTTTGTTGAACAAAATGAAATTTATTAATAGGAAAGGTTACAAGTCTGATTTAAATATATTATTTGTTGTAATTTTATAGTATATAATTCTGACGTTGTCTATTGCTGTAATGGCAGAATGACAATAAATTGTATTTTATTGTACTAAAACCTCAAGCCTTAGCGAGTTCTATGCATCTACCAAATCCCTAACAAGTACCAGAGACAACCAAGTCACACGCTGAGTGACTCAATTCCATTTGCTGCAAGACCCTAGATGAATTATTCAACCTCTGTTTTCACGGACCCAGCATATAGTATTATTTTACTAAACTATAGTATAGAGTATAAAGACTGAGTCTATAGGCAACATTCAGGAGAAAACTATTGCTAAGGGTAGCCAATGTGGAGTATTTTTTACCTACACAAAACCTACAACATTTTAAAATGTTGACGGATTAAGACATCTGCATGGTCTAAAATCAATGTTGTTGATTATCGGATTTATGGATATGTAAGTCTGAGTTTGGTCCACGGTAGGTACTTTGGATTCTTCTCAGGTAGTTCTGGAATGGGGTGCACTCGGCCTCATGAGGACAGCTGATAAAAAGCAGTAGCGGTGTAGGGTACACTCCAGCAATTGCAGCTACCTTGAGTAGATGCCAAGTTACAATGCTGTATAATAAAAATTTCATTTCATTTCACTTTCAAGAAAGAAATCACTCTTTCTACATCTTGGCGAGGGGTCAGATTATCTTTCATTTTCCTCATTGACAATCAACATCACAACCAAAACTAGCTCGGGGAATGTGATTTGTTCATTATCAGTATGACATTGGAAGGCTAACCAATTACCAAAGATATTTCATATTTCTAACCAATGTTGCCCACGGCTTGGGAGTCGCGCGCCCATGCAGGAGCGCAAATCAATGAGAAACTTAACCACAATCGACTATGTCATGAACGAGAAATTGCTCAAGTTCGATTCTTTCGATTGTTTTTCGACAACGAGAGCGAGGACGGAAGAAGGAACGGAGGGAGGAGCGATATAGTAGAAGAAACAGGGCCGTGCTATGTGTTGCAGAGGCTAATTTGCTTTTGTTCCAGGTGTACGCAAGAATTATTGCCCAATGGATTATTGCTAGCTATCTCTGCTAGCATCTAATTAACATAAAATGGTAAATACTCTTGAACTCGTAATATTTTATTAATGTTACGTTTTAAATGATTTTAGGTAAATGCATGTATGACAATTGAAGGGACAAATTATTATAAAGATAAAATAATCACACATCACTTTCCAGTTGTTCTTAAGGTCAGTACCAAGATTCGTTATTTGTGTTTTAGTTATCACTGTTTGTAGATAAATAACTGATGCAATAGCGTGCCAATAGTTCTTAACGTCGTCAAAACTTCGATTCGAACGCTTAAGTTTTCCTTGATTGCTAATGTAGCAGTGAATTAATATCACTTTTAAGGAAATTTGAGCATAAATAAGTTGATTGATGGTTAAAGAAAACATTTTGAGTTCGTATTCCGCCTGTAAAACAAGAATAAATGTCTACAGCATTATAGTCATTCGTGTTCACTTCTTTTTTTAGGGGTTGCGTTTTCATTTAGGTTGGAATACATTTTAATCCTTGGGTTCTGGTATCGTGGTAGGTTGTTTATGCTGTAAGTTCTATAATTGTTTGATAATGTGACTGTTGGTCGTTAGTGTATGTCTATACCCCTATAGGTTTCTTCGTTGAGGTTAGGAACTAGACATAGTATGGCAAGTTGGTTTGCAGGTTCTTTTAACCAAGACATTACTCACAACTGAGTTATTTATTTTGGCAGTGGTAGGCCTAGCTAGCTTACAATCCTGCAAAGTTCATTTTCTGTGTAATGCAGGCTGTAGGCCATAAGTTGTTAACCTTAACTCTTACTGGCTGACTCAGTTCTATCGCTCAGCTGTAGGCCTGTAATATTTATACCGCTGCTGAAAAAAGGAGACCAAAAACTCTGTTCAAATTACAGAACAATAGCATTAATCCCACACACAAGCAAAATACTAATAAAAATAATACAAAGCAGACTCTCACAGTACTTAGAAAGGGAAATAGCAGAAGAACAAGCTGGATTTTAAAGAGGACGTGGAACAAGAGGCCAAGTTGCAATCATCAGATGGATAATGGAGAAAGCCATGGGATATGGAAAGACAACTATGTTTTATAGATTACAGCAAAGCATTTGATTGGGTAGATCACAGCAGACTTTGGAATACTTACAGCATATGGGAATACCGGAACTTTTAATAGTCTTGATTAAAAATCTGTACAAGAAACAAGAAGCTATAGTAAAACAGAATTTGTCGACACAGAATGGTTTGAAATTAGTAAAGGAGTGAGGCAAGGGTGCATCCTGTCTCCATCGCTTTTCAACTTATACTGTGAACATAGGCCTATAAAGCGACTTGCTGAAAAAGAGGAAAGCAATGGAAGACAAAAAGAAAAATTGCAGAAACCTTGGTGTTCTCATTAAGAAAAAGGGAGGAAGAAAACAAACTCATTTGAACTCTTGACGTGGTGAGGGATTCTAAGGATTTCATGGACCTAGAAGAGGACAAATAAGTTGATTTTGAAGGAAATCAAGTTGAGAAAGGTCTTTAAGCAATGATCCTCAGAGCAAAATCGCTACTTTTGACATGTAATAAGAACATCAAATTCACTACAGAAAGATATCATGATTGGATGAGGGAAGCCAAGGATGTGCTGGCTAGGTGAAATAAAAGCAACTATCGGAGATACCGGTAGGTATAGGAAACAGTGGCGCATTTTGACAGAAGAAACAATAGCACAGTGAGAATGCACAAATGTAAATTGATGGGAGAAGGCAACGGCAAACCACTTCTGGGAGAAACTGCCTTGTAAATCCATCGATCCAACGATCAGTGCAAGGGTAAAATTTCCCATTGCAGAAAAGATTCAATGTGAGACATAATAAACCCTGTGCTGTTCAGTATATTGCTCCTAAACTAATACAAATGTTCCTAATCTAACATAACCTGACTCTGACCTAGAATTTGGCTGTCACTACTTCTAGAAGCCTTATTACCCTTGTTTATTGCAAAACATCGTTACATGGCATGAACCCCTCACTATGCAGAATACTGCTGCTAAACTAACATGACTGTTCCTAAGCTTACATAACCTGTCACGGACCTAGAATTCTTAATGCAGAAGCTTTTTTACCCTTACACATCTTTCATAAAACATCGCTACAACAGTCGTTTATCTGCCGAATTCAATCGGCATGTAATCATGTTCGTAATATTGGCGACATTGTAGACTTGGTCCCACTTGGTACGGCCTGGTTGTGACAGCGGTTACCTTATTCTCAAGTTGAGTGAATCATTCTATGTCAAATCAACATGTAGGCCTACTCAATTAACCTCACCATCACATTAGCATTTTATATGAAATTCTGTAGAGAGGTAATTTTAATCTATGTTACAGTAAGAGAAATACAAACTTCTGATTTGAACAACAATGACATTAGTTGAGTTACCGGTAGTGATAACCCTGGGTAAGAGTCAACTACGGCATATTGAATCACATGCATAATTTTGTAATTTCTAGGTGTTGACATCATACCACGTCAACTTATCTTCCAATCGTGTGTTTCTTATTACGGTAGGCCTAATTTTTTGGGTTACAGGTAACTTATGTAAATGCTTCATTCCAATTTTTCTTGTACAGTGAGTCTCAGTCAGATTGGTTCCGCCGCGCCGCGCGTTGAGTTCCCCCCAGATGACGCTCCTTACCCGGTATGCGGCAAAGGAACTCCCTGGCAGTTGACTGACTTGACCGTACGTGACAATGAAAATAAATGAAATAAGTTTGAAAATAACGAAAATAGGCACCTACCTTATTACAGGAGATGCTGGAAGTGTCCTCCTCCTACATCCACACATTTTTGGCATCGTGATAGGAAATTCCGATTAATACGCATTAATTGTTCTTCCGTTATTATTGAGTTTATCTCTATCCTAATGTTTTCTTTTAGTTGTGACAACTACCGAATAACACTTTCACGTCTGTACAACACGAGAACAATGCTCAACTGCAGGCTATGCAGGAATTGTTTACTTATCTGCGGGGACACAGCTGGCCGCGACGCGGGTAGTGTTGAGTCATCACAAGAGAAACACGGCGTGCGACAAGCGGAACCAATCTGTCTGAGACTCACTGTATTTCACAAACTTATTGAATCATAACATGAGTTTTACAGGTTTGAGCAACATTAGGCCTACAATCTTAAATTTCTGAACATTTGAACTTTCTCCTCTGAAAAGTCCATGGGGGTCTCAAACTGCCCCGGACTTTATTTTTATTATTTCACAAACACATTTAAACAAGTTAAACAGCACTAGAAAGGTTAAATCAGACAGAAGAATTCAAAGCCTTAGCCAGGATTTGAACCAGGATCTTTGACTCTCTGTGCTACTGCTACCATGCTGCCTTTGAGCTACCATGTCAACATGCCTGTACATGTTGGGTAAGAGTTTGTCCAAATTCTCCAATAGACTTGTATATCCCGATATCCCACCAGTCATTCTCAAGATTACGATGACTTAGTTTGTAAGTATTGTATTGTTCTTTGAACCTAAGTTAGGCTTATAGAATCATAGCTACTGGTAAGCTTACTGGTATATAGGCCTATATAAACTAATTCTCGTACTAAAATAGGCATATGGCAAATCTGAGAAGACTACGCAGTTAAAAAAAAAATATATATTATGAAAAGTGTCATATTTGTGGTTGTAGGCTACTGTTCTTTAGATCTTGTGGAATTCATACATAAACTCTGTTTCTTCTTTAAACATATGTGAAATGTAAGAAAAATTTACAATCTAAAATGACATAATTTATACCTCACTCATGAGATTTAGCTGCTGGATGTGACATTAGGTGTGGTAGGGTAGGTGGGGGAAACCAGTGTGCACTAATCAATCTCATCATGAAACAGGA
Source organism: Ectobius pallidus (assembly GCA_964059195.1). Classification (NCBI taxonomy): domain Eukaryota; kingdom Metazoa; phylum Arthropoda; class Insecta; order Blattodea; family Ectobiidae; genus Ectobius; species Ectobius pallidus. Next base: position 38,256,019 of record CAXKWD010000010.1, on the reverse strand, counting down.
CAGTGTGATGGTTTTTTTTTTTTTTTTTTTTTTTTTTTAAATTTATTTATTTACAGTATTCAGCATGTTCCATTGCATGTGATGCAATACTACATGCTTTTTTTTATTATAATGTTCCAATAAATATCTTACAATTAAACAGAGTACAATATTTGAAATCAGATGGCTACAGTTAATATTACTTCTATCTAATCTTACACTACATTATGTAACCAGTGGCGTAGTAAGCCTAGGTGGTACCCGGTGCGGAAAATTTCTTGTCACCCCTCCCCCCCCCCATTTAAATTATGAAAAGATGGAAGTGTTATTTTTTGGATAAGTTACTCAAAGGTAATCCCATGAGAGTTTAAGAGTTTATCGATAGATGCAGCTGCAACGAATTTATCTGATGTAACTCGTAAACTCAACGGATTATGCAAAATTAGTAATGATTACTTTGTTATATAAAAACAAAACTAAGCTCCGAAATCATGGCATACCATGAATCAACCATCCACAAAGCGATTCGAGTTACCATGTTGTCGCCATGTTGTAACCACTGCTACCAATGGTGCATATAAGACAGAGTTAACCTAATTCAGTTAATTTTGTTAGGATTAAGGAAAGACATACATATCAAGCACATTATGCTGCACATTGTACATTGTACTGTTATATTATAACAATATTACTATTATTATTATTAATCTAAAGTACGTTATATACATTGCTTTCTTGAGTGACATATTGTGGGTGTTACCGTTAATAAAGCGAACATCTAGGCCAAAGTACACTCCCGAAATTGTGCAATTTTTAATTTTTTTGAGTGATTTTTTGTATTTTTATATTTTGTTTTCCAAGCAAAATCTCGAATTTTGGAAAGATGAATTCTGATAAAAGGACAAAATTTTGTATTTATGTCAGGTACCTTTCAAGATGTGAACAGAAGATTGGAGACAAGTTTTCCTTATTTTTACATAAAGAAAGTTTTCTCGAAAATCATAGGCGTAACCAGGCCGACCATATGGGGGGGGGGGGGGGTTATAACATCAGGGAGGTCTGGGGGGTATTGGGGCTCGGGGGTCCTCCCCCGAAAAATTTTAAAAATGAAGATTCACAGTAACGAGTTTTAAGCTTCCCACGCTTTATACTCGTAGCAGACTTAAAAAAAATTATACAATTTTCCTTTTTTTTTAATCAATGGGGGGGCGGTGGGTTCAAACCCCCAAAAACCCCCCTCGTTACGCCTCTGCGGAAAATCATACGAAAACACAATTTTGTATTTGGGTTAGGTACCTTTTGGGGATGTGACACGAAGATTGGTGACAACTTTCTCTTATTTTTAAGGGGAGGCTAACTTTTATTTGGGCAGAGGAAGTTATGTGAATTATACATCTTTATTTTATAGGTTGATCCTAATAAATTTCATAAACAAGTAATGTAACTATTTTACGGAACTGTATTATTAATAATGTATTCTTAAATTTGCGCACATCCCAGTTCAAAATCTAGATTGCCGGAGAATTCGTAGTAAACTCACATTCGAAGTTTATTTTAGTCAAAGTCATGGCGGCCGCAGCGGGTAGAATTGGTTGCGGCTTGAGTGATGTAAAATATCACCAATTGTTGAAGTCTCATTTAAATTAATAAAACTGCAGAGACAAGCATCGGCAGAAATAAACACCCCTCCCTCTAACCATTATATTATTGTTCGTATCTACACAGCGGCCAGTTCAGTCGCATTTTAATACCTTTGTTAACTTTATTTAAAACTAAAAGAAGTTTCAATATGCATGTTGACTTGTTAAAAGTTGTTAAGCTTATATAATTGTTTTAAATATTATTACTATTTCTTTAAATTCCCTTGAGCGATTTTTTACTTACAAAGACACATTTTTATTTTGTCACCCCCCGTGTGATGGCACCCGGGGCGGTCCGCACCCCCCTTCCTACGCCACTGTATGTAACCTATTCCTATTTACAATATTTGCATGTTATACTTATTGGTCATATTACTATAATTACTTTACATAACTTTGTTTAGTGACACCTCAGTGCAATTACATTATAATAACTCCAAGAAAGGTTTTTTGTGTTTCATTAACATATCGCTTTTTGAAACTGGCCATTTTCCTCCTTTGATCGAGATCTTAGCTTTCAGGCTATTTCTTTCTTTAGCTAGTATTATGCATTCGTAGATTATATGGTCTACAGTTTGTATAGCTGCGTTGCATGGGCACTGTGGATTATCCATTATCTTGAACCTGTGATAGTAGGATCGCAATCTTCCATGGCCCGTGACGAAAACTGTAAAGTTTGGAGTTACTGATATCTTGAATTGTAGTCTGTCTTTTACACTGGGGAAGAATGACTTAGTCACGGTTGCCTTCGTTGTTGTTTGCCACTGCCTTTCCCATTTGTTTAGTGTAGTTTCCTGTAATTCTTTTAAGACTCGACTTTTGGGGATTTTGTTGTATCAGACTGGTATCTGGTTGTCGTTTACCGCTTGTTTCGCTAGTTGGTCCGCTAGTTCATTTCCGTGATGTCCTGCATGAGCCTTTATCCAGCTTAGTGCAATTTCCCAATTATTTTGTTTGAGGATCCTGATTTTGCTCCTGATACTCTCTATTAATTGGTTGTGGTTACTGGAGTTGTTGAGTGAGTCTATGGTGATCTGACTGTCTGTATAAATTGCTACGGCTCCTTGTTCTTTTCCGTTGGTGCCTTCTGGTATTGTCTCCAAAGCCTTAAGTATCGCAATCTGTTCTGCTTGGTTGTTTGAGCAGCGGTTATGTAGTCTGTACTTCATAGGCCTAGTTCGAGTTAATATGTGGTTCCTGAATATCGCAACTCCAGATCCTACTCCATTTTCACTTCTACTTCCATCAGTGTAAACTTCCATGGTGTAGACTTCGTTGCTGCTTACCTCTTTTATTGGTGTGAATTCCGCTGGATGTGGCCAGGTTGCGAGTGGCGTGGGTAGGTCAAGAGGTAGGCCTGCAAATTCTTTCTGCTTTTTTATATTGTACAGGGTCGCCGTCTCCTCTATCTTTAGGACTATTGGGCTTAATCCAGCTACTATGCATAGAGCTTCACTTGAGGTGGTACGGAAAGCTTGACTGATTCTTATATTTATCAGTCTCTGAACTCTAATGTATTTTAGTTGATTGTATTGCCTTGTCAAAGCGTTACTCCATATGGGAGCACCGCATGTCAGCAGAGGTAATATCGCTAAATTGTTTTGAGTGCCTCATGATTTAGTCCCCAGGTGATTTTTGCAGATTTAGATAATGAATGAATTATTTTTTTTACGTCTTGCTGTTGTGTAATCTATGTGGGCGTTGAATGTGAAGCGGGCATCAATAATTATGCCAAGATATTTAATTTGGTTGACTTGTTCTATTTGTTTGTTGTTTAGAAATATGCACAATTCTTTGTTTTGTTGTCGGTTTTTCCTGGATATCATCATTACTCTAGATTTATTTTCGTTGAATTTTACTTTGTTGTGCTTGGCCCATTTTTCGATTTTTTGAGTTTCAATGTTTGCATAGTTTTCAATATCATCAATGTCTTTCCCTTCTGTTAATATGATGAGATCATCAGCGAATGCTATTACCTTGCTGTGATTCGTGAAAGGTAGATTGAGAAGAGAGTTATATTGTAGGTTCCAGAAAACGGGTCCGCAGCAAGAACCCTGTGGACATCCTTTGGTCACTTTTGTTTCCATTTCAAAATTGTTTGCAGATAAAGTTGCTGATCTCTCACTGAAATAACTTCTAGATAAGTTGTACAGATTCCTTGGACACTTCATCTTCCTCAATTCATTTAAAATTGCAGACCACCATGCAGCATCAAAAGCCCCTTTTACGTCTAAGCTGACTAGTGCAATGCTCTTTTTGTCTCTCAAATTCCTTTCTACGAATTTTTTAAATTCCATCCCTGCATCCAGCGTGTTTCTCTGGGGTGTGAAACCAAACTGATTATTATTCATGAGGCCCTTTGAAAATATGTGGTGTGATATCCTGTTGATGGTGTTTTTGCTAGAGCTACCTGTCACTAACCTCGTGCTACCTGTCACAAACCTAGTGCTTCGTGTTAAAAATCTTGTGCTACCTAGCGCTCGCTAGCTTCACGCTATCTGTCACAAACCTCATGCTTTTTCATCCCAAGTAGCCTATATAGCTGTTGGCAGTATTGTATGCAGAAATCAATGAGACAAATGATCATAGGTAGCCAACGAGCTCATGATGGTTTGAAGATAGTCTTATGAGCCACATAACAACATCGAGCAAACTGCATGCAGAGTGTCAAAGTAGACCTGAAGTGAACATTTATACAGTAAAAAATGCCATAATTTGTAGTGGTTGAGATTCGGCTGTTGGACATTGCATTAGGTGTGGTTGGATAGCAGTACGTAGAATCAATCTCATTGTGAAGCAGGGCAGGAAAGTGGACTTTGGTGTTGTTGTTGCTAGAGCTACCTGTCACTAACCAACGTAACCTGTCGTTAACCTTGTGCTACATAACACAAATCTTGTGCTTAACCATATATTAATTTTAAAGCCTTCATTTAGTAACTTCAAAAAGTCAATAGCCTACTGGTAGTTAGTCCGCCATTTTGTTACCCGCGAAATCAGCTGTTCACACACACTAGCCACTACTTGCTACGAACATTAATTATTGCCTTGCTTTTTTTTTATTGTGCCTTGTTATAACCTGCTTTGTATTTACTAACATTTTTCTTTTATTCTATTTCTTAGGACAATTTGGAAATGGCGATTGAAGAGTTATGTGGTAACTGTTGTACAGCTGTTTCTGATGGTATTCAGTGTGACTCATGTGATGTTTGGTATCACTTTGTTTGTTCTAGGGTATGTGCCGACGATGTTCCTGATGGCGATTGGTTCTGCAAGCTGTGTATGAAGGATAGGGAAATTAATGATTTGAAATATGTTATTGATTTATTACAGGAGGATGTCCGATCTCTGAATGAGAAACTTAATGTAACTTCTTTTTCCAAGGTAGAGTCCTTCTCAGAGGTAGTGCAGAGACCCAAAGGAAGACCGTCAAGCAGCAACGTGTCACCCTTGCAGAAGACTTATAGCCCTGTAGCTACTAATAATCGATTCTCTGTTTTAGATGGCCTAGAGGAAGTGGAATCCCCAGCTGAGCCAACTGTAGCACCCAGGCAAGCCAAGAAGGAGCATAGGCCTAGTAGTAATAATAAGAAAAAGATCCTTGTTCTAGGTAGCAGCCACGCCAGACATATGGGAACTACCCTGCAAGATGCTGTTGGAGAGAACTTCAAAGTTGAATGTATATGTAAGCCTAATGCTGAACTTAGAGATGTGATTTCAGGTACAAAGGAGCTGTCTAAAGGCTTCTCAAAGGACGACCACATAGTGATTGTGGGAGGTGGCGGTAACAGCCTAGACAGAGACCCCAGCTTTGATATCGAGCAGGATCTACGCAGCATCTCCAGCAGCAGCTCTCACACTAATATAAATTTTGTTGAATTGTTTCACAGGTATGATAAGCCGTCGCTTCGAGACAAGGTGAAAGCTGTGAACGACAAGCTGTGGAACTTCTCTGCTAATAATGGTAATATCAATGTTTTGTCTGTTAACAGCATAAGAAGAGAAGAATACACCAGGCATGGACTCCACCTCAACTCTCGAGGGAAGAAGACTCTGGCAAAGCTGATTGCTGAAGAATTTAATTGTAACAGGCCTATTCCTGTCATAGTTGGTGGCTCCTCTCGTTTTTTAGGGAGGTTTTAGATGAAAGGGAACAACAACTTACATACTTGCCTCGAGTAAACATTGGTAATATATACAAGCCTGCAACTAGAACTAGTAAATCATTTGCATTATATCATCAAAATATAAGGGGGCTTGAATGTAAATTTGAAGAATTTAAGTTAGCTTTTCAGGATACAAATAATTCTAACAAGCAGGAAATTCAAGTTATTTGTTTAACGGAACACCACTGTGCAGAAACAGAGCTGGAACAATTAAAAATTGATAATTTTTCATTGTGCTCAAATTTCTTTAGACGTTCCATGAAAGGCGGAGGTGTGAGTATATTCATCAAAAGTAACTTAAATTTTAGTGATATAGACACCAGTTCCTACTGTAAGGAACAGGATTTTGAATGCTGCGCAGCCAGAGTGGAAACGGATAACAGTATATTTGTAATACTGACCATTTACAGAGCACCAACAGGTAATTTCAATTATTTTACAAATCAGTTAGAAAAGGTTCTTAACTATCTGTATAGTAATAATGTAAATATTATACTGTGCGGCGACTTTAATGTAGACTTCTCAATTGATAGTGAAAAAAAGATCAGACTGATATCCCTACTAGGTAGTTATAATTTAGACTCTGTAGTAAACTTTCCAACTAGAATCCAAAACAACTCTCAAACAATAATAGATAATATATTCATAGACATAGAAAAGCACCCTAACTTTAAAATATTACCAATATTAAATGGATTATCGGACCATGATGCACAAATGTTAGTGCTAAACGATAGTAAGGTAAACGCAACTAAAAAACATACCCATATGACTAGAGTAATGAATGATGCTTCAATTTTAAACTTCAAACAAGATCTGAAGAATGAAAACTGGGGATCTATATTTTCCTATGACAAAGTAGACTGTAAATTAAATGAATTCCTAAATATTGTGTTGCGGCATTTTGAAACTAACTTTCCAAAAAAGAAAACTGCTAATTTACCTAATGTAAGGAATAAAACATGGTTAACCACTGGCATTAAAATATCATGTAGAAACAAAAGAGAGCTATATTTAAAATGTAGAACCAGTAACAACCCAGCTCATAAAGAACACTATAAAATGTACTGCCATACACTGAAGAAAGTAATTAAAGAGGCAAAGAGTAGGCATTTCTCACAAATAATTAATAAATCAGACAATAAAATTAAAACTATATGGAATATAATTAAAAACGAAACAGGGAGATCAAAGGGAAACAATGATTGCATGTCACTAACATACCAGAACAAAAAGCTAGATAATGTATCAGATATCACAAATGCTTTTAATAATCACTTTATAAACATTGCAGAGAAATGTATTCCTACAACTAATATTAGCATTAATGCAGCAGACCTACTTAAAACACCTATAGTCCAGAACCATACATTTCAAATCAAATTAACTTCCTCTAGAGAAATTGAAAATATAATCAAGTCACTCAAAAGCAAAAACTCTTCTGGATGGGATGAGATAAGTAATAAGTTGTTAAAAAGCTGCTCATCTGAAATTAGTAAACCTCTTAGTCATATTTGTAATTGTTCGTTAAAAAGTGGAATATTTCCAATAAGACTAAAGCATGCTATTGTTAAGCCCCTCTTTAAGAAAGGTGACAAAAATGTTCCATCAAATTATAGACCTATATCACTCCTAACCTCATTTTCAAAAGTTTTTGAAAAAGTTATGTACAACCGCTTAATACACTATCTTAATTTGAATAACATTCTTACACCATCTCAGTTTGGATTTAGAAGTGGCATGTCCACTGATAATGCTACATTTCAACTCACTACAGAAATATTGGAAGCGTTAGATAAAAAGAAACATGCCCTAGGAATTTTTTGTGACCTAGCTAAGGCGTTTGACTGTATAAATCATGAAATTCTACTTCAAAAACTGAAACACTATAGGTTGGATAATATAACACTAAAGTGGTTCAAATCATACCTGTCTGATAGAACTCAAAAGGTAATAATAAATGGAAATGAATCAAAATCAGGGACTGTTAAAAATGGAGTACCTCAGGGATCGATACTGGGACCTTTGCTCTTTTTAATTTTCATCAATGACTTACCAGATAACTTAAGTGACGAATCAAAGGCATTGCTTTTTGCAGATGATACTAGTGTACTCGTAACAGGAAAGTCACAAGAAGATTTAGTAAGACTAGCTACAAAGACTTTTCACGAATTAAATACTTGGTTTCAAGCTAATAAAATGTCACTTAATATTGATAAGACCCACTTTATTCAATTTAGAACAAAAAATAGATATATCTCAAACATTGTAATCAATTATCAAACACAAATCATAGAGGAAATTAGCAACATAAAATTCTTAGGACTACAAATTGACCAAAATCTTGACTGGAAGAAACACATTGTAATGATAAGTTCTAAGCTAAGTTCAGCATGTTTTGCGCTACGAACTTTGAATGATATATTACAACAGGACGCATTACTCACGGTATATTTTGCATATTTTCACTCTGTTATGAGGTACGGAATCATTTTTTGGGGTAACTCGGCACATAGGGAAAAAATATTTAGATTACAGAAGCGAGCAATAAGAATAATATGTGGAAAGAAAAAACGAGAATCTTGTAAACCGCTGTTTGAAAAATTAAAAGTCCTCACTCTCACCGGAGAGTATATATACTCTGTTATGTGTTACATGGTAGATAATATTGATAAATTTCAAAGTAATCACAGTATACACGGGCGTACTACTAGAAACATGAATGATTTACATAGACCAGCTAACTCATTAAAACTTTTTCAGAAAGGTGCTTATTATTCCGCAATACAAATATACAATAACCTTCCAAAAGAGATTAAATCACTATGTATTAAAAGCAAATGCAAATCTTTCAAAAGAGCTCTGAAGCAATATTTAGTAACTCACACCTTCTACAATATGGATGATTTCTTTTCAGCTTGAGTAAGTGTGACATAACAATTCTTGTATCATGTTTTTTTTTTTTTTTTTTTTTATAACATGCATGTATGTTTTTATCTGACGTGTTCTATATCCTTGAGCCCTGCTCAACACAGGATCTACAGAACGAGACATCTACATCTACATCTACATCTACATCTACGCTATACAGAGAGATTATTTTTGTGATGTGCAGAGAAAGCAGGGTCCACACAGAAGCCTGGAAGCTTATCGGCACACATTCATGCTGCAATAGCTGGTGTGCTCCAGTGGCACATCGCAAACATGTCTTTGTATTTAAAAATTGAAAATCTAGGATTCATCTACAGGACGAGATGTCTACATCTACATCTACATCTACATGTTAGTTAACTTCCTTGTACAGAGAGATAGGCCAACGTTATTTTCATGTCTCCTTTTATTCATATGGTACGCTCCTTTAGGCCAATCGCTTGGTATAATCCAGATATGCTTGACCCATTCTCGCTATATGTATGTTTGTACAAGTGATGCGATATTCTTTGTTTCTGAGCGAAGCAGGGGGACCAACTGTTCTCCGGTCCAGTCATGGGGCATACCCACTTTAGTGGAGGTTAAGTTAGGTTAGGATAGGTTGGGTTGGGTTGGGTTGGGTTGGTTAGGCTAGGTTATGAACAATGATATTACTTTAGTAGTGCATACTGAATTCTTGCATTTCAAAAAATGGCACGCGGTTTGTTACGTTGGTTAACCTGTAGGCTACCCAGAATTCTATCTGCTCAGCAGGTGTGACGTCAGCTCTGGCGTCCAATCACGAAAATTTGTATAGTTTCGGGGAGGTAACATGGTGGAGATTTCACTACTTTTTGCTAGATCATGGTATAAAAGAAATTATATCGTTTAGGTCGGACAAATCATTTGCCAAGGCGACATCTTCTCTCCACGTAACTATGTATAATAAAATTTGTGTGATACTGGGTGTTTTATGAAGAGAATCTTAGGTTTAAAATTGGGTCAAGTATATCTGGATTTTACGAATCGCTTTACTCAGTGATTAATTTAATAAAGTATGAAAACCACACATTTGTGCAGAGTATTAGTTTGTTTAGCCCTCCATACTGTAGTCTTTGAGAGACCTTGTTCTCCTGAGTATACTGAGTATATAATAGCATTCACAGCTTTCGTCACACACTTCACATACACATGTTTCATCTGGTTTGTGAATATGCTTTCTTTTACACATCTTATGGTAAAACCCATGAACTGCTATTCTTGTCACTAGGTGTATCAGCTTTTAGTTCAAGTTTATCCATTCTCTGCTGACCATGGGAAATGGGAAAGAAGTGTTGTAAAAATCTGCCCAAATCTCTCCTCTTTTCTGTTGAAGTTTTTCCAGTACTTTCGTGTAGGTTTCTGTCATAGGCAGAAGGAGCTCGAGTCTCATGTCCTCTATAAGGAAAGTTTCTCTGGCCTTGACATATACCAGTCTTGATCTGGGGTATTTTGACACCCCTAGCGCCCTTTATAGAAAGATACTCTGTATCTTTTTTATTTCCTCCAGCTGATTGGCTGAGATGTTCTCCCATACTTAGTCCAATCCGTATGTCAATGCCAGGATTACTTTTAACTTGAATAGAGTCATTGCTGTTTGTAATGACATTTCTCTAATATTTCTGATATCACTGCTGCTGTCATTCTGCCTTTAAGGTGAACACTGAAGCTTGTTCCTTTAGTTTGGATCATGATTCCTATATGGGTGATTCTTCAAATACGGGAAAATTTAGTGTGTGTAAAATCCAAATTTTTTATTTTGTTTAAAAAATCTCAAAAAAATTACTAAAATACTTCAGGGGTTTCTTGATTGTAATATGACACCAGCAGAGCTTAAATGTTTATATTTTTATTTATTTTAATTTAAAAATTTTTTTAAAGCCATGTGAATGACATCTGTGTATATGTGGGTGGCAGAAGGCCACATTAATGACTAACTTTGGCAACAGTATGCTTTTCTTTATGTGGTTTCATATTTTTCTCAGTGTGCTTCAGTTGATTTTGCACCAAATTTGCAAATTTGTGTGCATACTTCGGAATTAATGTAATTTTAACTAGACTGCGTTTTTATGGTTTTGGGGGGGGGGGGAATCAAGCAGAAATTCACTTAATCAGTTTTAAGATTTTAAGTACAGGTCACAGACACAATAGTACCCTACATTTATCATCTACATGACTTGAGAGTCATCCACATACCCCTTCATGAGGCATGTGGATGATGCAAAAATCAGGCATGTGGATGACAAAAAAGGAGTTTTATTGGTCTCAGCAAGCCATTTCTAAACCTCTGTAGGCTCAACTTCAGTCAGGTACTTTGAATTGGAAGGTTTATCATAGTGCATAATCAAAATTAATTAATATTCACTTTCTGCCTACTTTCTAGAAGTCATGTTAATGACGGGGGAATGAAAACACTTTCCTTGAAAATTATGCAAAGTCCTTTGTTAATCCCAAACTGTTTGTAAGCAAGCAAAATTCAACCTTACAATTCAACCACAAGCTGCCCTGTTGGCTTTCTAACACTGTTGCCAGTTATACAAATTTCTCATTTCTGCAGAAAAAATTCTATTCTTTTCAGCCATGTGGATGACCAAAAACCCTTGGGACATTCTTTATGTTCATTAGGTGGGGTGACAATTTTATTTCATTTTATTTTTTAGGGGTTAATATTCTTCACACATTCATACTCATTGGCAGGAAAAAAGTTGAAAAGGAAATAACATTTTGTTTTGTGGAAAAATGCATTAGAATATACAAAACCGGGGATGGGACAGGGCATGTGGATGACATTTCATTGAATTAAATTTGATTTTGGAATATCAGAATTTAAAGTTAGTGACATTTCAAAGTGATAGTTGTAGTATGGAAGTAGTAGAAACAAGCTTTTATTTTAATTTTTTTTAAAAGTTGAATTTGAAGGGAAATAGCCTATCACTCCAGAACACAAATTTTCCCGTATTTGAAGAATCACCCATATATTCAAAGTAGGTTGCCTATTTTTAGTTAATTTCCCTTGTACAATATTCTGTCTGCCATCGATAGTTTTCCCCCTCTCCTGAATACAACTGGCTCCTTTTTTCTCTCATTTATTTGTATTTCATTCTGTTCTGCCCATTCTGAGAGAAGGTCCATAGCTCTCTGGGCGTCCTTTCTATTTTCCAATGTGATGGCCATATCATCTGCATATATGTAGATTCTTGCTGATATTTGTTTCTTGATTCTTTCTCCCACATCCGCTGTCAAATCGTTGAATAGAATTAGGCTTAAAGGGCCCCCTTGAAGCACACCATTCTTCTGTGTTATTCACATGGAATTTCCCACTCCATCAATTTGAATTTCATTTTCCATCAGTATGTTAGATATGAGCATTGTCATTGCTGATTTACCTATCAGGTTTTCCAACTTCTTCACCAGGATATGTCTGTTGACCAAATCAAAAGCTTTTGTATAGTCTACAAAGATGACATAGAGTTTTCTCTTTTCTTTGCTCTGAGTTTGCTTAATATCTTGAAGTAGATTCTGTACTGCCATTATTTTCTATCTTCCCTCTCTGAAACCAAATTGCTCTACCAGTAGCTTTGGGTCCAGAAGTGGCTTCAGTTTTTCTCTAGCATCCTTCACAGTGGCTTTAGTCCATTTGATTCTAAAGCCACGCCCCTGTATATGCTTTGAGATTGTCCAAATCGTCCTTTCCTTTGTACAGGGTTTTTATAGTGGATTGTCTCCAGTTTTGCAGTCCATGCAGCAATGGAAGAGTTGGGGATTCCTAGGAAATTGATTGTGTTAGTTAAAACTATTGTGGGAAAAACACTGAGTCAAATTAAGATACAGAATAAGTTATCAAACACCGTAGTCACCAAAAACGGACAGGAAGATTCATTATCCTGCTTTCTGTTCAACATAACATTGGAGAAGGTTATTAGAGATGCTGGCATTAACACAAGGGGAACTGTATTCTAGTTTAGTTTAGTTTAGTTTATTAGCATCCCATTGATCATTTGGTTACAATTTCCATTCTATAAATCAGTCCAAATTTTAGCATACGCAGATGACATTGATATAATTGCAAGAACACGAGCAATGAGAGAAGCCTTTCCAAGTTTTGAAAAGCCAACTAGGAAGATGAATTTACAGATAAATGAGGCAGGAACTAAGTACATGGCAGTAACCAAGAAAGACTATCCTAATGAAGCTGCATCCATAGAGATTGGATCGTGTAGGTTTGAAGTTGTGCGTAGTTTCACTTATCTTGGATTAGAGATTAACTCTAAAAACAATTTTAGCTCAGAAATGCAAAAGCAGATACTTTCTGCTAAAAAGTGTTACCAACACCTCAGGAAACATCTGAAATCAAGTTGTTCAGGAAAACTTAAGTCCTGATGTATAAAATTTGAATTAAGCCGGTAATTACTTATGGTGCTGAAACCTAGACACCTTTGAAATCTGATGAAAGACAAGTGAACATATTTGAAAGAAGGATTTTGTTGCATAACTGTGGGCCAGTGGAAGAAAATGGTGTCTGGAGATAAAGATATAACCATGAATTATATATAATTTATATAATGAACCAGACATTGTGAGATCAGAAGGTTGGAGTGTTTGGGACATGTACCTTGAGCTGAGGATAGAATGATAAAGAGGACATTTAATACGTCAGAAGGAACTAGGAAAGCTGGAAGACCTAAGCTAAGGTGGGAAGAAGGTGTGAGAGAAGATGTAAAGATTATTGGAATTAAGAACTGGAGGAGTACAGCACTAAACAGGAAAAAGTGGGGCAAACTTCTTCAGAAGGCCAAGGCCCACAGAGGGCTGTCGAGGCAGTGATGATAATGAACCATTAATAAAAATTAAAACATTCAAAACTAAGGATTTTTATAAATTCCCACTTTTTGGGAATACTTCCTTGCCAAGAAAATATGAGGAAATATTCCCGTTTTATAAGTTCTTTCCCACTGGGAATATTTCTGGCTCACATCACTAAATATTCCACCAACATACTGCTAAAAACAAGCTAGAAGCTAATTTTGATTTGGCTGTGCTACCCACAACATCAGCTGCTCGTGCCCAATACAGCTTTCGTATGTATTGATCACTAAGTTCAGAAGTGACTTTGAAATGATTTGGATCCATGTCAGTAGGGATGGAGTTAGGTTGGCAATAAAATTCACTACAACTTAAACCAACAACTCTTTCCCCAGCACCAGAGAAACTAATGCATTTGATTTCTTGCAAATGTAAGAAATGTTATGATTCTTGTGGTGCAAATGACCAGCTCTGCTGTGTTCAGTAATTTGTGGTAAATGTGAATGCTTGTTATGCAAGAACTCACAGATAGGCTTGAACATGATACTATCAAATTAGATGATTATTAAAAATATTATATCAATAAATTATTTCGGTATCATTTAAAATAATATTTATTTTGTTAATGAAACATAGTTATCTTACTACACACAACAACTTCCTTGATTAAGTAATAGTTAGATTACTATTTTCTTGGATATTATATTCGAAATTTAAAAGATAAGAATTATATTGTATTTTAATTCTATGTTTGCTTAATAGAAGCCTCTTTGAATTCAAGTTTCTGTTGAGCCCATTTTTACTTAGGGTAATCCTTGAAAGCTGATACACAATATATCATCATGGGCTCAAATGCACCATGATATATAATCTTTTGAGTATTGAAGTATTTAGTCCCCAAGAAAGTTTAGTGGCAATAGACAGTCCAATAAGAAACTTACTAGCTTTTGCTATAAGGGTAAATTTATATTAGACATTAACTTTTCCTTCAGTAGAGCTAAACAACATTTTCTTGTCCTGTAATTTGAACATGGAGATTTTCATGATTTGGGCAAGTGTAAAATAAATGGCACTCTTACTGTTCAAAGAAATACATTTATACACACAACAATAGGATGGTAATTCAATTGCTTAGGTGAAGTTCTCTTGCTTGTGTCCTGTGCAACTAAAAGCAGTGAAAAATAATATGACGTCACAATGAACAATTACAGGAACAAGAACTACAGAAATAAAACAAAAATAGATGTTTGTAATTTTTCACTTTCCTTAATAAAATCTGAACTGCTCTTTTAAAGAAAATTGTAATTAAAGGTATAGATATAATATCAGCTGTTTACACTTTTCACAAGTGAACCCTAATTTTATGGTATTGAAAAATACAGTATATTGCATTCTGATCATGCCTAAAATTCTGGAAGTTACATCTCTATTTAAGTTGCTTATCTTATACAGGATTTAGAAAAAACAGTTTTCATTATGCTATTCTCTGATCTAATTGTATATTTTCAGTAATGTGTCATACCAGTGTTTCATTCTAGTCATTTCTTGCTCTACAATAGTGGTTGTGTTTTCTGTTGCAGATAATATTAACAATGTAATTATGACCACATCATGTAAAATACTCCTGTTGGTGTACAGAACTTTCTTCTGATAACATTTGCTACTTTTGGCTTGCTGGATGGACATAAACCATGGAGGTAGCCGAATTATTGAATCGGCTAGAATCAAATCAACCTGAAATTGTAGAAGAAAGCAAGAAAACATTTCGAGAAATCTTCTTGAAAGGTGCGTAGCCTACAATTATTATAGTAAGCCTTAGAATATGCTTGATTGGATATTAATATATATATAGAATAATGATGTCAGGAAATAAAAAGCATGATCTTTCATATACTGTTTCCTTCTGTATAAAACCTAGCCATGAGTTCCCTTTATGATGGTTTCATATGTTATGTAATTTATAAATTGCATTCTATCAGTCCTAGAAAGAACTGACAAGGAGCTCTCACAGACTCCCGTAGTATTACCAAAAATTATTCATATAACAAACAATTATACTCTAAAGAAAGCAGCTTTCATCACCCAGCAGAATTTCTTCCCTTCAATATATCCACATAACGTTTTGTACAGATATTCTATTCTTTGGATGTAAGGCTGGGTTCATTTTCTCTTGGCAGTCATGATTTGCTGTCTTTTTCCTTATCCCAATTTTGTTGTTCACATTCTTCAAGCATCATATCAATTATATCAGAATAAAACTAATTTTAGTGATTTCCTACAAGAAATTCTAGGGTTTGCTTGTACTGTAGCTAGGAGTCAATGGACAACACTGTTGAATCTGCTCCTATGATTTGATTCAAGGGGTTGCCTGTACTCTTTGTAGGGGTAATATCTGCAGTCTGTATCTCCATTAACCAGCGGTATCCTTTAAGGAATAAGCCATTTCCTGACCTGCAGGGAATCGAATGAGGGAGAAAGCATTGCTTTACAAACATCATTGTTGTTGCTTTACTGTTTTCACATATTTATACACACAAACTGGCAACTGCTGACTGAATGGCAAATGTCTCAGACTCACATGAAGCCAGAGCTTAACTGTTAAGAATTAAATAATGCATCCTGATTGATTCTGACAGAAGTGCGCGGTGCTAAAAACTCTGGCAACCAGAGCTACCCGAATGTGAACCACATCGTCTTCAACAAGAAATGCAACATTTAAATCATAGGCCTACATTACAGGCTAATGGATACACAGCACAAGAAATTAAGAGAGCTCTGCGACCAAGAAAAGCAAGATCTACTACTTCCAATCAACCAGGGGTGGTGAGAGGCCTTTCTTTTCTACCCTATGTTAAAAGTATAACAGACCGCATCGGTAGGCTACTAACACAGCATGGAGTAAAAACTGTGTTCAAACCTACTCTACAGCTCAGAGATACTCTGCACTCCATTAAAGACACTAGAAAACCTCTTTCTTCTGCTGGGGTATACAGAATACCCTGCTCTTGCGGTGCCTTGCATTACCCGCGCGCGATTTCTTGAGTGCTCGGCTCCCTAGTCCTCATTCGGTAGGTTTCGTTCAACTTCGTAGGTTAAGCTGACAACATTGAAACACGACGTACGCTATACACCCTGACATCTAGTGGCTTCAATACTAAGCTTTCATTCTGTCTCAGGATTCTTATTTATTTATTGACATTATCTTTTCTGACGCATCGAGTTATGGGGAAAAATACAATCTTACGAACTGCTGATTTCACAAACACTTCATTGTACATCCAACACTTTCCTCACCTCTTTAAGAATTCCGTATGTGCTAATTTCTGACGATCCCGTGAACTCTGATGTCAATTTCATGCACTGAAAGTTGAGCGAACTTTTCACAATTTGTATTAAATACGTTTAAAATTAGGCCTATAACTTTCTCCACTTTTAGATGCCTTACCTCTCTTACGTTTTAAAACACGAAATGGTGAAGCATGTTCTGCTAAGACTCTTCTTTATGCTTAAAATTAGTCATCCAGTGTAAAAATATTGAGCCTATATTATGCATAATATTCTTATTTGATGACTTATTTCATAACCAAAGGCTTATGATGTGTAATTAATTGTTACGCAATACCGTTGCCACGTTACATTATTGAACTGCATTAAAATCGTTGTATATTAAAGTCACTACATAAAATACCATACGTACAATTCTGCTGAGACGTTATTTCTTTGGTTGACAACACTGCAGAAAGACTGGCGGAATAGCTATGTTTTGTTCCCCCCCGACCCTCACTTCCCCGTAAATCCAGCACCCAAGAAGTGGCGCGCGGGTAGTACATAGGCATGTCAAATGAAAGAAGTTGCCAATTGGGACAGATTGAAAAATCAGCAGTAGCAGAGCACGCTTACTCAGGTAATGAGCATGATGTTTGTTTCAATCAAACCACAGTTTTGGCAACTACAAAACACTATCATGCCTGATTTGCAGCGAGAGGCCATAGAAATTTACAAGCATAGCAACAACTTCAAGAGGAAAGAAGAAGGCCTAAAATTGAACAAAGTATGGTATCCAGCATTGGAAACACGTAGGCAAGATAGTATCATCACCCCATACCGTATTAACAGTCAACTAGATAATATTGCATCAACAGAAGGAAAAAGACAACCAGAAAAGAAAGATCCAATGACCAAACAATTAATTGTGAACTGTGTCATGAGTATGGGCAACCAACCGGCTTTAAATATGAATCAAAACTCAGCTCCCAGATCAGTCGTCAATGATACCTCTCCGAGGAGACTTCACTTGAGACCACGCCGCTGATGATGCTTGCTGTAGATGCAGGGTCATTCCACCTCAATTCATCCAGGGCATGTAACCCTCCGGTCTCAGATTTTGATGAAAATTTGTAGTGTGGTTCCCATATGCATGAGAAACAAAGATCTAAATTTTTAGCTTCCTGTCTGTTATAGATTCGGAGATACACTTCTTTGAAAACATCATGTTTTAGGAAGAATACAGTCGGGACAGGAGTAGGTTTTGTGTGCAGACTGTTAAATTTTTGCCTGACTGTTACATGCCTGTAACATGCCTGTGAATGTTAGCAGAACCATAACACATGATCATTCCAATGCAAAAATGGCTGCTGAGTTCAAATCTGGTGTCAGAATTTGTCTAACACTTACAGAAATGTTGTTATGGGCATGTAAACTTAAAAATTGAAACTATAAAAAGGCAATCGCGCCTCCTCATAAAAACCATGATATCTCAAAAAGTAAACTAGATACAGCTGAATGCTTTGCACCATTGGAATGAGCAGGAAATTTCCACCTGGATCAAAGAAAAAACTTGTGGGAATTTGTTAGGTGAATTTTTTTTCTGCACATATGTAAAAATAGAATATTTGAGTATGGATTACATACATATGTTGAACAGAGTTTCCAGATAATTATGGAGCTACAGTCTTACAAGCCAAAGTAATTCAGTGTTATAATCAGTTCTTACCATTAAGTGCACAGAAATCCATTACCACATTTTATTACCCTTTTACACAGTAAGTTAAACATAATATTTTTGCAGCAGACCTGTTACATTACATTAATTTGTTAACAGCTCGATACCCAAATTATTAAGTGTACTGCCAATCCAGATATAAAAATAGACCACAGATGTTATTTTATTTAGGCCTATAAATGTGCTATACATCAAGTATTGATTATAAAAGATATTTATGAGTGGTGATAAGTAAATATTCACAGTTAACAGATATAATAACATGCCTATTACATTTGTAAGGACAATTTAAATTGGAGCTAACAGATTGTTGCACTGATTTATAATGAACTGTTACTCTATAAGAGTTATGCTACTTCGTCTTCATGAAGTAGTAGGCCTACGCATCACATTTAGTAGTATGAACTGGGGGTGCTACACTGATGTTCCAACTGAGGGCCGGGAAGGAATTTGTTACATAGAAGTCTTTGCAATATATTTGTTCCATTTTTCCTGAATTTCAGCAGTACATTTACAGCAAGTCATCTTGTGATGGCATTGGAGATGCTGTCAAGATAACTGTCACCAAGGCTAGAATGGAACAGCCATATAAAAAACAAATACTGGAGCCAAAGCAGATGGTTTGATTTCTGTAACCAGCAGTTCTCAAAAATTAAATTTCAGTTTATATCTGCAGCAGAAGTGGAAAATGTTCACAAACTGCAGAGTGAAAAATTCAAAGCAGCAAGTAGGGTTGCAGGAACACAAAGTTTTCATCATTTCATACCTCTATCTTGTAACATCTTGGGAGCGAAACGTCTGAGCACAGATGACCATTTGTCTTTAGTCTTCCAGTTTTCAGATGCAGAACTTACAGTACTTGAAGCTTTAAAACTAAACAGTTTTGTTTGTTGTGTATACGACAAAAAATGGTATATTGGTTTACTTAATGAAGTAGATCCAGATGAAGAAGATGCAAGAGTAATATTCATGCATCCTAATGGCCCATCTACATCATATCATTGGCCAGAGAAAGAAGATAAGTGCTTGGTTCCATTCAGTCACATCTTACTACATGTACCCATTCCAGATACTGCAACAGGTAGACAGTACCACATATCTGATAAATGTACTGCTGAAATTCAGGAAAAATGGAACAATTGCAAAGACTTCTATGTAACAAATTCCTTCCTGGCCCTCAGTTGGAAAATCAGTGTAGCACCCCCAGTTCGTACTACTAATAATAATATATAATAATAATAATAATAATAATGCTTTATTGTCACATACGCTTACATGTAATGAGCTAATGCTCCGTAAACAGGTGACTCGTCAGTTGGTACAAAAAAGTACAAGAGTATAGTTAGGTTACAGTATGAATAAATTAATGCTATATCCACACTAGTGACATGTTGAAATACATTTAAACTAACCAAGCAATATGCTGAAATACATTGTACCATAGCAAGTAATACGATGAAATACATTCTACCAAAACAAGTAAATTGCTGAAATAAATTTTATCAAACCGAATAACATTTAAATGCATGCTATATGTTGTCCTACAAACAATGTGCTGAAACACATTCTACCAAAAACAAGTAACATATTAAAATACATACTATATGTTGTCATTCATATATTCGGCTACTGAATAGTAGGCCTTTTCAAGGATGCTGTGATGCGTAGGCCTACTACTTCATGAAGACAAAGTAGCCTAACTCTTATAGAGTAACAGATCATTATAAATCAGTGCAACAATCTGTTAGCTCCAATTTAAATTGTCCTTACAAATGATATAGGCATGTTATTATATCTGTTAACTGTGAATATTTACTTATCACCACTCATAAATATCTTTTATAATCAATACTTGATGTATAGCACATTTATAGGCCTAAATAAAATAACATCTGTGGTTTATTTTTATATTTGGATTGGCAGTACACTTAATAATTTGTGTATCGAGCAGTTAACAAATTAATGTAATGTAACAGGTCTGCTGCAAAAATATTATGTTTAACTTACCATGTAAAAGTGTAATAATCGTGGTAATGGATTTCTGTGCACTTAATGGTAAGAACTGATTATAACACTGAATTACTTTGGCTTGTAAGACTGTAGCTCCATAATTATCTGGAAACTCTGTTCAACTATGTATGTAATCCATACTCAAATATTCTATTTTTACATATGTGCAGAAAAAAAATTCACCTAACAAATTCCCACAAGTTTTTTTTCTTTGATCTAGGTGGAAATTTCCTGCTCGTTCCAATGGTGCAAACATTCAGCTGTATCTAGTTTACTTTTTGAGATATCATGGTTTTTATGAGGAGGCGCGATTGCCTTTTTATAGTTTCAATTTTTAAGTTTACATGCCCATAACAACATTTCTGTAAGTGTTAGACAAATTCTGACACCAGATTTGAACTCAGCAGTCATTTTTGCATTGGAATGATCATGTGTTATGGTTCTTCTAACATTCACAGGCATGGTACAAGCAAAAATGTAACAGTCTGCACACAAAACCTACTCCTGTCCCGACTCTATTCTTCCTAAAACATGATGTTTTCAAAGAAGTGTATCTCCGAATCTATAACAGACAGGAAGCTAAACATTCAGATCTTTGTTTCTCATGCATATGGGAACCACACTACAAATTTTTATCAAAATCTGAGACCGGAGGGTTACATTTCACTTTTTTCTGGATGAATTGAGGTGGAATGACCCTGCAGGTAAAACGTCCGGTATCTTAACTGATAGACCACTGCCCCAAAGCCCGGAAAATATTAACCAAAAAAGAGTGAATAACGTGTGTGATTCTCTGTTTTAAATGATTATCGTTGATACATTCACTGTAAACAAGTTGCTTCACATAACCCCACAAGTAAAAGTCTAAGTGCGTCAGATCCAGGGATCCTAATGGCTTGACAGAACCTTTGCCTATCCACCGTCGGGGGAATGTTGTGTCCAGAAACTCACAAACAATGGCGGCATAGTGTGGAGGAGCACCATCAAGTTGAAAGATGACACCTTCTGAAAGTTGTGGCACTGCATACACTTCCAACATGTCAAGGTAGTTGTTTGCTCCGTGAAGAAAAATGGGCCTATCACTTTATCATGCATCAGGCCACACCACACATTCACTTTAGGGTGGGTGTTAATGTTTGTACTCAATGTAGGCTTGAGGATTTTCAGCAGCCCATATTTGGACGTTATGGTGATGAACATGTCCGTAGACATGGAATGTCGCCTCATCGCTAAACACAATCATCTGCAAAACTCATTCATCATTGTTGATCTCATGAAGCATATCTGTAGCAAACTCAAATTGTTTGGGTCTAACATGCGGTTTGATAGCGTGCAGTTTGATAGCTTGCAACAGCTGCAATTTGTAATCTGAAAAATGTAGATGTTTCTTTAACACCTTATGAACTGTAGTCTTGCATAGGTGTAATTGTCAAGCACATGCACGCACAGAGTTTTAGGGCTCTTCAGGTAGGTCTCAAGAATAGCCTCTACAGACTCGTCACCGATGGCCTACCAGAACAGGGTTTGTCCAACAAACTTTCAGTATCCTTCAACTGCTTATCCCACCGAGTAATGTTATTCCTATGTGGTGGCACTTCGTTATACATGCGACTTTGCACTTAGGTCACGGATTCGAATTTAGCAAGCCACAGAACACACTGAACTTTCCTCTGTATTGTCCACATCTCGACTGGCGTGGGCGTGGGCTGATCTGCTGCGCAGTTCATGGTGTTGTGTCAGCACCTGTGTGTGCACATGCTTGCACATCATACTACGGAAACTTGGAGAGTTTTCATTTTATATGGTGCAGATTTCACATTTCTATCTTCTTTTGTTGCTTTCCTGAGACAGGTCAAAAGAGCCCATTGACTTTACGGACACACAGTACTTTTGTATAATGTATATCCACCACATAATATAAAAAGTCTCAATTACAAGTTTATGTTGAAACAGCAATTTTGTTTGAAAAGAATGTTGAAAAAATTTTAACCTGAGTGTTTTTCTCAGAGTGATTGTGCACGAATTTGTTTAAGCTGAGGAATTCTACGGTTATGCTCTTGCTTAGAGCTAATCTCAAATCACTGCTTGTCCCTAGCCGATTTCTGTGTTTGTTTTAATCAACAATACAGTCGAGAATCCCTGCTCCCACAAAAATATTGTTGAAAACGCTATGAGATACTGCAAAGTTGCTTACTGTATAGGGTGACCAACTGTTGAAAGAAGGAATGGGGGACAAGGCAGTAAAAAAAGGGGAACATTCCACAATTTTGGGGGACAGCTACATTGTTTTTTTACCAAGAGTATTCCTGCTGGGGTAATAACATTGAAAAATACATTTTGCATTATATACATACACTTGTTTATTTTCCCCTTCTGGCGAAGTGGAAGTTAAGTCATCAGTATCCGACGTCAAATCCATTAAAAAAATCACAAAAACCTTAAAACACCAGTTAAATAGAGCTAACTTGAAAATATTTTGTTTTGATGGGTGGCAAGAATTGGATTTATAGTACTTATACGAGGGTTGGTCAATAAGTAAGGTCTCCAACACTCTAGCCCAAGCTCATAACGTCGGACGAGAGATTTGCCGCCACTGCCATGTCCCACTATCTCTCCTCTTTCAAACGAGCCATTGCTGAAGCCGCTGAACCTTTAAGTGTCCGAGATAGAGCTGTTTGAAATGGATCTCCTGATTTCCGTCTCCGCCAAGTAATAAGTAAAGTCTCCAACACTCGAGCCCAAGATCACAACATCGGACGAGACTATGTTTAGTTAAAGCTAGATGGTAGGATAGTTGTGTGTTGTGAAAATTTGTACTGATGACAATAACATGAAAATTCATTCAGATAGAAAACAAAACAATTGTGTGACTTGACTTCCTGCGTGGGACATTTACACAATACCTTAAAATGCAGGATGGTTGAGCACCCTATTGCCGAATGTTTGTCTAAGAAATGGCTTTTTTACACCCCACTAATAATTATTCTAAAGGTATTTTAATTCAACAGCTGATAATCAACGGCATGGATACATTCACCCCATCTTGTTCCAAGCACATTGCTTTCAAAATCCCCATTTATTGTCAACTTTTTTATATGTACTCCCATGGACCACTTCCGAGGCTCTCACAGACCACATGTGGTTCATGGACCACTGGTTGGGAACCACTGATCTTGAAGTATAAACCGACAGAATTGCTTGTTTTCCTGAAAGTGGGTATAGCATAGAATAAGAAGCATTATAGGAGCCAGATTATAAAGGGCCGGATTAGGAACAGTGAATATCTTATATATTATAGTTTATCCACAGATCAAGTTTTTAATTATTTAAATTTTTATTTTCAGTCAAAGAATCATGGCTTGTAAATGGTCTCTTTGATTATTATTTACAAACCAGTTCAACCAGATCAATTGAACTTCTGGTGGGTGTTCGAGATCCTCATGATAAATACCTTTTTGACAGGTAAGTTTAAACCTATTGCTTATTGTAAGAGTCAAAACTGATTTTTAAATATGTATCTAAATTTGTTGGCCTCTGAACACAATTGTTGCTCATTTGGGTGCCGATGTACTTGATTAAAAATTGTAATATTTAAGATCTGGTCTCGCAGAAAACAGGCTACAGTGGAAGGCAACAGTCAGTGTATGGGGGGGGGGGGGGCAGATATTGTAATTGTGTTATATATGATTTTATCATTAGTGGAGGTAAATGTGGAAAAGACCAAAGTAGTAATGAAAAATTAAAAATTGAAATATTGAGGTGTTTCATAGATAACAAAGCACTAGAGAATGTATCTTAATTTTGATACTTAGGAAGTGTGGTTTCAAGATATGTCCACTGCACAAAAGAATTAGGGAAAGGATAACAATGGCCAAAACTGCTTTCAATAAAAAGAGGACTCTGTTGACTGGAAAACTAGATTTGTAGCTAAGAAAGAAGGTTATAAATCTTACATATGGAGTGTAGCGTTATATGTGACTGAAACGTGGGAGATAAATTTCATAAATCCTGAATGGAAAACATAACATTATAATAATAGAATAAAGCAATATATACATTTCATTTAGCTTTAACACAAGTACATGATTTGTGATAAAGCAGCGGGGTTGTATAAAAATGATGTTGAATGTTTCAGACTCTCGGATTCTTTAAAAGGCCCAAGTAAACTTCAAGCACTCACATTGTTAGGTCATATTGTGAGGAGGCACCCAGCATGGATTTACAGAATCGCGCAACATACTCTTCTGAAGGAATTACTTAAATTGCTTAAGGTAAGGTTTAAGGCCCTACTACTAAAACTGTATAGCACGTAAGGCATTATGTCCTTCAATTTTTGTTTGTTCATGGAATAATAAGCATGTAAGAAATTTATTATAGTAGAAGCCAAACTCCTGCACATGGTATCAGCCAATAGCAAAATGCTGCAGTGTGGTCAAGCATTTCCTTAATCATAAGGTACAAAACATTATTCCATGCTTTCAGTTTCAAGAGAATGACCAAACTATTTTTTTTTTTAAATACTTTAAATAAATTTTTAATTGATTAAAATACACCATAGAGCATGAAAATTGCAATGGGCAGAATCAGAGTCAGTATGTTTAAATACTCTATCTCCACCTACTTTTAACAGTATAAAGTTGTTTATTAAAATAATCTGTCAGTTTCCTCCTAAAGAGAAGCATGACTCATATTTCATAATGGACAGGCCAATTTACTCAACCCTGGAGATGTCCTCATGATGTCACAACACAGCAGCATATATAATGTATGGTGAAATTCATACCCTGAAATATTTAGCTGCTGATGGTAGCTCAAGGCAGAGAACAGCTAACTGATGGTCAGAAGGTGGAAGATTGACAATAGAATCTTCCTGGCTTCTGGGTATCTGCCGCATCATATTTATGATGTGTACCAACGTTTTGACCATCTTGCCGTAGTATTTATCAAAGTTACTCTATTTCCACCTACTCTTTAACAGTATAAAGTTGTGTATTAAAATAATCTGTCAATTTCCTCCAAAAGAGCCTTGATAAAGACCACACTTCTGTGGTCAAAGTCTCGGTAGACATCTTAAATATGACGCAGCAGATAACCCGTAAGCCAAGAAGATTCTATTGTCAACTCAGGCCTCAAAAGCCATGATCTCAGGTAGAAGATTGGCTTGTGTGTTCAGTGCTTCGTTCATTCATAGAACCCTCTGAAAATCAGCTGCAAACGTTTTGCTTTGTACCAGATTTTTTAGTCTAACGGCAACACTTGCAAAAGCATATGATTAGATGTACGCAAAAGTGTGTCTGATATGTTTAATAATAATTAAATGGGGAGTTCAAATTAACATTAAACTTCACTTATGGTATAGTTTACCTTTATTAGTTGAACTGTAGCAGTTGAAAATGGAAGCAACAGTTTTCAAAACTAATTCAGGTAAACTATACCATAAGTGAAATTTAGTGCCAATTCTCTATAATTATGTTATAAAACTTCACTGTGTTAACTTCCAATTTAGTAATCGTTTCAGTTTATAGTACACCTGATTCAAATAAATTAATATTTATAAGCCATGTTGAACAGTTAATATTATTTCTGCAAGAAAAGTTCAAAGGGAAGATAATCATAATGGGGGGTTTCAACTTAGACATAACTAAGAATACAAATATTTCTCAAAGCTTTAATAATACGCTAAGATCCCTTGACTTCTACTGCATAAACTCAGAAAACACTAAAAATAATTCTTGCCTTGACAATGTTGCATAGAACATAAATAACAACAATCTTCGACACAAAGTATATGACCCACTTATATCGGATCATGCCGGTATATATCTCAGTGTACAACTACATTTAAATGACGGTAATGACATGCAATCAAACTGCTCCCAAGTACGAAAAATCAGAAAAATTGGGGAGAACATGACTCATTATCAGAATTGTCTACTTAGTGTAGATTGGCAGCCAATTATAAATGTTGACAATATTGAACTTGCTTTTACAAATTTTATAAACATAACAATGGGCCTCTTCAATAAATGCTACCCAGTAAAAGTAATAAAGAATGCAAGCAATAGATGCAATAACAAAAGTAAACACAATTGGTATACACCTTTTTTAAAAACCTTACATATTTTACTAGTGATAACATTAAATAAATACCAGAAAAGCAAATCCCTGAGAGACAAGCAGAATTATCAAAACTGTAGAAATATTTATAGAAAAGAGATAAGAAAAGCTAAACTATTAGCTAATGAACGGTATATTGATAAAGCTGCTAATAAATGTAAGGCAGCTTGGGAGGTAATTAAAAAGGAAATCAACATTAAACCTTGCACTACATATACTTCAACTATTACCCCTCAAACTTTTAATGACTATTTTATTAACGTTTCGGCTCAATTAATTACGAATAACAGTTTGACTGATGTCAATGCATTACAAATGCTATCCGTTCAAGACCAGATTAATGATACATTGAAGTGGAAGCCTGTCTCTCTTGAAGCGGTAATAGGAAAGGTAAATAACCTTAAACCTTCTAATACAGAGGACTATTATGGTATGTCAAATAATGTTCTTAAACAAATAATCAGTATTATAGGAATACCACTCACTGATCTGATAAACAGGATCCTAAGGGTAGGTGTGTTTCCTAGTATACTGAAAGTAACTAAAACCATTCCTATATATAAGAAGGGAGATAAGGCCTCCCCCTCTAATTATAGGCCTATTTCGATAACTCCAATTGTCTCAAAAGTAATCGAATCATGCATGCTTGATCAATTATATGGATACTTTAAAGATCATAATATATTATCTCAATCACAGTTCGGCTATAGTGGAGGCTAGACCTATGTAGACAGTCGGGATGCTTTGAGGATTAAGCCATTGTCTGGCACTTTTGGAGTGGTATGGTACTGGCTGAACGGCAATCGTCTGGTGCCTCACGTGGAGTCATAGCTAAAATGTCAAAAATTCAGAAATGAGCACTGATTGGTTGCACACGAAATTCTATTGGCTGTCAGGAAAATTCAACGCCCAAGAAAAGACGCTGAAAATCCAGAATATACAACTCTATTGTCCAAGACACCCTCATTTCAAGTTATTTACTGCGGATTATAAGGGTCTGTCGGCATCGCCTTGAAGAAAGTTGTATATGTAGAAGTTCCCTCCACTATACACTTATTGACCTTAGCAAGGCCTTTGATACAGTCTCCCACAAAATAATAATTGAAAAGCTAAGCTACTATGGAATAAATGGAATAGAATTAAAACTGTTAATTTCATATTTGAGTAATAGAAAACAAATGGTGGCTTTGGGTAACAACACTTCCTCTCTTCAAATTATAAAAGCAGGAGTTCCACAAGGATCAATTTTGGGGCCTTTTCTTTTCATAGTATTAATGAATGACTTACTATCTAATCTTCAAAGCAAATCAGTTCTTTATGCGGATGACACAACTTTCTTAACAGTCAATAGGAATCTTGATCTAGTAAAGATAAATGAGAAAGTAAATTTTGAAAAAGCGACTGCATGGTTAAAAGCTAATAATTTACAAATAAATGAAACTAAAACTGAACACATATATTTTGATTTAAGAAATAATAACTCTGAAAATTGTAAATCGGTAAAGCTACTTGGAATCTACTTGGACAGCCAATTAGCTTGGAAGACCCACATAGAGAACTTATGTAAAAAACTCTCAAGAGTTACCTTTTTGTTAAGAAAATTAAAGTTATGCATTGGAAGGGATAAGTTGATCACAGCATACTATGCCTTCTTTCACACTCACATACAATATGGAATACTTTTGTGGGGTAACAGTGCACATATGAAAGAAGCTTTTATATGGCAGAAGAAAGCTGTCAGAATTATAATGGGTTTGCAAAATACTCAATCGTGTAGACCTGTGTTCACTACATTAAAAATAATGATCTTACCATGCCTATATATTTATTCATGTCTCGTATTTGGTAAGGAACACTTTAACACATACGCTCTTAGGTCTGAAGTCCATACTTATGATACGAGGAACAAACATAATATTGGGGTTCCGAATGTTAGACTAAGTAAAACAACTAATAGTCATAGGTATCTTAGTCTAAAATTTTTTAATCACTTACCTTTAGCAGCACGAGAAGTGACAACAAATCATTTTAAACAAGTTCTTAAGAGGTGGCTAAGAAAGAAAGCTTTTTACAGTTATAAGGAATTTATTGAATGCAGTGTTTGCGATTTAGTTTTTTAAAAGTTTCAACATAGTGTATGGTTTGTTAATTTATTTAAGTTTTAACTGTATAATTATGCGATTGTGTATTTTTTTTAACCTGATCTTTAGTATATATTGGACTATGTATAAGTAATACTGTAGTTTTTATATATTATATTATGTATGTATATATTTTATATGCTGACAAGATCTATTGCTTGTATAGGCCCAAGGATCAATATAGTATATTATTATCTGTGTTTAATACTAGTATATTACAATTTATTATACGAGGCGCATCCATAAAGTAAGTTTTCCTGGGACTTTTACAGAAACAAACCACAATTTCAAGGAAATATTTATTGCAATAGACACAGCCCGTGTTCAGCCGTTTTTCAACATATTCACCACAGGAATTGAAACATTTGTCTTACCATGGCACCAACTTTTTAACACCTGTGTTGTAGAAGTCTGCTGCCAGGTATTTGAACCACTGGGTGACAAACATCTCTGCCTCTCTGTCATTCTTTGTTATTTCTTTAGATGTAGGAAAAGACGGAAATCACTGGGAGCGAAGTCTGAGCTGTAGGGTGGATGTTTAAACACCTCCTAGCAAGTCTCCTGCAGAAGTTCAACTGAGAGTGTTTAAACATTCACCCTAAAGCTTGGACTTCGCTCCCAGTGATTTCAATCTTTTCCTACACCTAAAGAAATTACAAAGAATGACAGAGAGGCAGAGAGGTTTGTCACACAGTGGTTCAAATACCTGGCGGAAGACTTCTAGGACACAGGTGTTGAAAAGTTGGTGCCATGGTAAGACAAATGTTTCAATTCCGGTGGTGAATATGTTGAAAAATAGCTGAACGCTGGCTGTGTCTGTTGCAATAAATGAAATTGTGGTTTGTTTCTATAAACGGCCCCAGAGAAACTTATTTTATGGATTCACCTCGTACTACATGTTTGCTGTTAAAAGTTTAGAATAAGCTAACAAAGAGTATTTTACACAATAAAATTATTATACAAAACAGTATATTATTTAATCTCTCAGTACTGTATATATTATCTGGCTTCCATTACTTTCTAGTACCAGTTTTAATTGGAAATTTCAGGTATACATATACATGTTATCAAAATAACAAAGAACTGAACAATTTTTTCATTCTCAAAAGTTCAATTTCTTTACAGGTGGAGACAGATATTCTACCACTCATGAGTGCTCTGCTAGTGCTAATTGTTCTCCTTCCTATGATTCCTGCTTTAATTGGTTCTTTTCTTCAAGACATCTTCGCAGTATTTAGGTGAGTTTTCTATTAGATTCTCATATTTGAGTTTCTTCTTTAGATGTAGTTTTTATCACAATCTAAAGCCTCTATCATTGTCATAAGGGAAAGATCAACACAATAACTAATAGATCAGGGAGAAGGAACACTCATTACTATTAATCTAGCTGTGCTTCAAGATTAATGTTGAAGATAGTCATAATCATACCTCAAAAAACAAATAAATTTTGGATGCACCTTTTATTGCAAGAATGTTGGAGTAATTGAATGCGCAACAATTTCTTTAGGGATTTGAGGCAGTGTGAAAAGAAATTATTCAATTATATGAGAATATAGCTATGAAATTGTTCCTTGAAATATTGGGTGTTATTGTGAAAATATTAAAACAATCAGAAAAAACAAAAACAAATGGGGTAGACTGGTGGCTGCTTGCCCACTGATCTCCCGCACTGCATATGTGTGATAAGAACAAGCGGTCTCAGTTGCGTATATCCCTGATCACAGAATGAGATGTTCTTGTTTCTTTTGTCTCTGGTTGAAGGGTGTAAATACACATTTAAAACCTTGCCTTGTGGTTGCTGAAAACCAAGTCATCGGGTACATTCAACAGAGCATAAGAGCTGTAAAGGATAATGGGCATATTGTGATGTAGTACCAACCAAGAGAAATAAATACTGCTATTGTTTTAAAAGATCTGAGCCATTTTGAATTATTATGTCTTGAGGGAAAAGTTGGTTGGTTGGTTGGTTGGTTGCTAATGCTCTAGGAGTTGGAGGATCTCCATTTTCCTTCTGGCTTCCCAGTATCTTCTGGCTAGCTGTGATGAAGGTTCTTCACTAGTTGATGTAAGGGCTTTAGATTGGAGCAGGTGGTCTCTGTTCATTGTGGATACTGGATCTTTACAAAGTATGCAAGCTGGGGATTCAAATATATTTATTCTGTGTAGGTGAGCTGCCAAACAATCATGCCCAGTGGTCATCCGAAATAAAGCGACAGAATGGAAAAGTAGCGCATTGTTAAGTCAATATAAATATCATTAAAGTGATGGAACTTAAACAGCGAAGCAACTATAGTAAAATAATTATAATATGAGTTGAACTAAAACACTTACCATATGCTTCATGTTAAGTGGTTTGGATTCCATATTAAGCTGGTCCCAGATACTGTAGTAACAGCTTCATTAGTCGTAATCCACGTCATTGAGATTTTCTGTTTGCTATGATCTTGCTCATGGTTGCCCAGGTGTTAAAGGTGAAAATAAGGGACATAAAATTGCCATCACCTACATGAACTAAATGTAAGGTGATATTTTAATTTTGTTTGTATTTGATCTTTGAGGTCGCACACATTTTAATAAACAGTAAAATTCAAATCCAGGCTAGAAAATTTTATAAATCTATATTTATTTATTTATTTATTTAAAAAAATTGATGCAGTAGAAATAGAAGTTATTTTACTGTATTATTCTAAAGCTCCAGCCCTGGAGCATGCTGAATTTGCTAACCAAACAGTATTCACTTGCTACTTGAAATTTATTTATACTCTTCTTAAGCCACACACAAAAATCTATTTACCCGGCCGGGTCGGGGATGTTTCAGTAGTGAAAAATCCCTTTCCCGGGTTCAGGACTGGGTAGGTTAAGATAATGCACATTGTGCGCGATTCCTTAATTATAAAAATCTATTTCTTGCAGCCATTCCTTGCAAAATACATCTTTTAGACTTATTTTTGTAAAAAGTTGCAAGTTTAAGCTTTCTAGCCTGTTCAGCACCAATCTTAGATGTAACATCATATCAGAACACAACAATCACTGACAAAAAAGAGAAAGAATGTAGTTTGAATGAAGCAAAGCAGCCAAAAGGTGCAAAACTAGAAGCCTGTATCCATTACTATGGTGGGGTGGATATGTTGAAATATGGATACTGTCTGAAGAAAAACGTAGTTTAGGAATAGCCTACAGGACAATTGACTTCCCCTGAAAGGAAGAATGTTAAAGGAAAAGTAAACTAAAAATTCAGTATCATTTTCTTCGTACAGATTGAAAGAAAATGTTTTTAAGAAATGATATTCACTGTTAGAAATGTTTTACACCTTCACATTTAATCACAAAACGAATATGTTTATTGTAACGCGGTGGGCGCGTGACGTCACGCTTGACGAGTGCTTGACTCAGTCTCGCCCGGTGAAAGATAGTTCACAGCATTCTGTCCACTGTTTCAGTTTTTTAGTGAGTATCTGTTCAAACAATGGTTTATTGTTGTGTTGTGGGATGTACATACTCATCGTCGAAGAGTGATAACACACTTAAAATATCTTTCCATCGATTTCCCAACAGAGATAAGTCACCCGAACGTTATAAGCAATGGCAGATAGAAATAAAAAGAGAAAAAATTTGTTCCTAGTAAATACAGTACGGTTTGTTCACAACATTTTGAAGAAAATGATACCGAGCTTTCGGTACAGTTACGAAAACAGTTAACTGGAGAAACCCCGCAATCTGTTTAAAAAAAGAAGTGCTGTGCCATCACTTCTTTTGCGTGGGAAATCTGAAACACCGCCAATGAAGAAAAGAAAATCGTCGTACTTGAGGAAGAAGGAAATGAGAGAGTTGTTGCAAGATTCGAACAGTAATCCATTAGTAACCGGGAATGGACAAATCATGAATGTGGAATCTAGTCTTTATGACGAAAATTCAGTTTCTAACAGCGTAGGCGTTCAGTGTGAACTAGGAAATGAAACTTATGCCAATGTTTCCACAGATTCATTGAATGCTTCTTCTGGAAATTGTGATTTAGATAGCTCTTTTAGCATTTCAGACATTTCTACTACCGCAAAAGAAGATTCTGAATCTGAAAGTGACTCTGTTCGTATCTTGAAAAATATTTTGTTTTTTAACTGTATTAGCTCTAAGTATTAACTGATAACGACTGGCAACTAGTGTATCTTTATTTATAATAACGCTATCGAATGAGGCATATTGTGTTATACAGCCTACAACCCCCTTCTGTTCACAAATTACTTCACAGTCTCAACAACACACGCTCTCGTGGCCCGTTTTCATATGTATACACAGCCCACATTTACACCATTCCGTATTTTCTTTTCTTCCTTGCAATTCTTTCAATAATTCCTTGTCATTTTCTTTTCGTGTGATATTAATTTGTGAATACCGAGATTTGTCCTTATAAGGTAACACTGCAGACATCTCCATCAACAACAAACACAAATGAGACTTTGTGGTGTATTAGAAACACACGCGCGAGCATTACAGCAGCCGTCATCCTGCCAGCGAGTTAGTCAGGCGTGACGTCACAGGAGCGTTTTACTTCACCCGTACAAAGCGTAATATTAGGCGCCTGAAGTTCACAAGATCACCATTCGTTTCGTAATTCAAAGCTCCGTGCGATGAGATTAAAATAAGAAAATGGTATTTTTTTAGTTTACCCTTCCTTTAAGAGATAGTTTACTCAAAAAAGAGACTGTCCCTTGAAATCCGGAATGCTTGACAACCCTGGTCTGGCTGGCCACCAGGATGATCAGTTACTGTGAAGTGGATCATAGTTTGCCATGTAAATGAGATGGAATAAAGAGGGCCAAGGTCTATGAGGAAGAGTTTAAACTGATCTAGTGCCTTTTTTTTTTTTTTTTTACACACTGCCTAAGACATGTGAACAAGGTCAATTTCAAACCAGCCCATTTGTGTCAATAATTGTCAAAAAATGTGTTTAAAACACTACTGTTGCTCTATTATTGTCTAATTCTTGTAAAGCTATAATTAAATATGTTGGTGCTAGAAAATAAATATGTACCATATTTTACAGACCATAGGACATACCTTAATTTTAGGATGGAAATTTAAAGGAAAAGAAATTTAATGTGATTATAAACGAAAAATTTTAAAGGGAATAATATACTTCATTGCATAAACGATGGAATCAGTGTAAATCACTTCTTACTTAAAATCTGCATTGTACAAAAATCTCTTCTGAACAAGTGGCATCGCGTAAATTTTAACAACAGAACTGATTTCTCATGAAAGATTGAAAATACTTTTACACCCTCTAACTTCAATTCAGCATACGGTAAGTGTAACGGTACAAGGCTGTTTAGAGGTCATTGCATTCATTTAAACCACTGCTTTTATATAAAAGAACTCAACATTCTTTTCTTTGGCTTCCAGCTACCCTCATTTTACGAATGTGACAAGTGCAGTGATGTATAGTCTGTGCTAAAATTTGTAATTGTCTTATCGGTTATCACTCCTTGTGTATAACTATAGTATTCCAGCAATATTTACCATAATTTTAATTTTTTTAGTGAACTTCGGACCATTAGACGCACCATACTTTTAAGGCTCTGTTTTCAAGGTAAAAAAGTGCATCTTATGGTCCGTAAAATACGGTAAACAATATTCCTACATTTTGTGTTTCACAGCAAGCTCATTTCATATGCATGTTGAATTTGTTGTGAATTAATTTAAGGAGAGAATTTTTCCAGTCGAAATGACATATTTAGTTTTTTTGGTACGATAAGTTGAAGGCCAATATTTTATGTAAATTAGTTCTTCTTTGTTTACTCTTTTTATCTTTTTTTGTTACCCTTAATCTTCTCCCATATGCATTTGTAAATCTCATTGACTTCTTTTCTTGTAACTGAAGTAGAGAAATTGAGATAGAAGAGAACCAAGCACAGAAGGTATCAGATAAGGACTACAGAAATCAATTTAGTACCGTATTTTACGGACCATAAGACACACTTTTTTACTTTGAAAACAGAGCCTTGAAAGTTGGGTGCATCTAATGGTCCGAAGTACAAAAAAAAATATAAAAAAATAATAATAATAATAAATATTAAAAAATAAAAAAATAAATAATAATAATAATAATAATAATAATAATAATAATAATAATAATATTATGGTAAATATTGCCAGAAGACCATAGTTATAAACAAGGTGTTATAAATGATAAGATAGTTACAAATTTTGGCACAGATTGTACATCAGTGTACTTGTCACAATCGTAAAATGAGGGTAGCTGGAGTCCAGGTATACAATGCGAAAAGAAATGAATGTTGAGTTCTCTTATACTAAAGGAGTTACCTCCGTCGGGTGGTTTAAATAAAGGCAATGACTTCTAAACAGCCTTGTCCCATTACACTTACCGTATGGTGAATTTAGGATTAGAGGGTGTAAAAGTATTTTCAGTCTTTAATGAGAAATCAGTTCGGTAGTTAAAATTTATGCAAAGACACCTGTACAGAAAAGATTTTCGCAGGTTTTAAGTTAGAAGTTATTTACACTGATTCCATTGTACAAGTTATAATTTGTTTATGCAATGAAGTATGTATTTCCCTTTAAAATTTGTCGTTTAGAATTACATTACATTTCTTTTCCTTTAAATTTCCATCCTAAAATCAAGGTGCATCTTATGGTCCGGAGCATCTTATAGTCCATAAAATACGGATCGTATCATATTTTACAATTCACAGTAGTCATTCTTACACATCCATGTGGTATTTATTTTCAGCCGTTTAGCTGCATGGAATACCAATAACCCTAATAAATTGCCAGAAGAACATCTGTTACACCTACAGGTGGGATTATATGCACTGTTCCATCGTCTGTATGGAATGTACCCTTGCAACTTTCTCTCATATCTCAGACTTGAATATGGCCAATGGGAAAACCTTGAGATATTTAGTCATACAATAAAGGTAAGCACTTTAATTCTTGCTTTGATTTTACAGGCATTTATATATACAGTATTACCAAAGTATGTTGTTTTATTATATATAAAGGTAATCAGTTAACTATTCTTCCAATCTAAATTAAATTCATTTGTGAAATTATGACTATCACACTTGACACTCCACTTACCAAGTTTTTCACAGAGAAATAAACCAGCCAACCACCTACCTCCCAGTAAACACCATTAAACAAAGCAGACTAACTTACAATGATTGTGATAAGACAAACCAGAAGGAACACTGATGTCAGGCTTAAAGAACATAATTAGAAATATAAATTCTTGAATTTTGTCCATTTTGTAGTGATGTAACTTAATGTGAACTTAGTTAAATTCTTAACTTTATTAACTGACACTATATTGTGTCAAAGAGTTTTCTAA
Organism: Ectobius pallidus; assembly: GCA_964059195.1. Classification (NCBI taxonomy): domain Eukaryota; kingdom Metazoa; phylum Arthropoda; class Insecta; order Blattodea; family Ectobiidae; genus Ectobius; species Ectobius pallidus. The sequence goes on along the minus strand of CAXKWD010000010.1, from coordinate 38,219,867 downwards.
TACAACAATAAACCAGACCACTAGTGAAGTCATTAATAATTATCATTGTACATACAGTAGAGCCTTGGTAATTCGAGCCCCGGTATTTCGAGGTTCCGTGTAATTCGAGCTGGTTTTAACAAAATTAAAATTTTCCATAAAACTTTTAAATTTTTCCCGTTTATATGCAGTGTCCACAAGTAAGTTTTACGCACTTCCGAATGTGTTACATTTTGAGCTTACTTTCAATTTTTCCATGTACAAAAATCCAGGTAAAGCTGTCCCACTTAGAGTTTTCGTTCATAATACACAGAAATAACCTTGGCTTCAGACTGCTTCAGACTATTACAGATTGACAGAACCCGTTAGGTTCGATCTTTCTTTGTCGGGACCTCGTGTCAATCAATTATACAGTGCATACCATCCTTTCAGAAAAGAATACTGTATTGTTACAGTAATCCCTACTGAGCAACAATGGTAATTAGAAGTGTTTTCCTAGTAGATCCGCTTTCCCGTTCCACTCTATTAAGGGTCAGACAATGACTTAATCCTTAAAGATTGCCGATGTAGCAAATTGGAAATGTTTGCCAATAGCCTATACATACAGGCGTAACACAGTTATGTAGGCCTAATATATTGTTTATTTATTTATTTATTTTTTAAGCCAAATTGTGCTCATTAAACATTTATTTATGATTTACCCATCGATTTAGTTATATTTCCGTATAATCCAAGTTTTTTGTAATTTGAGGTATAGACCATGGGCTACCAATATGAAACCCTTCCCCCCCCCCCTGTGGGAATTTCAGACACATATATTTTTTTGTTGGTATTGTCATCTAGTTTATGATTTTAGTTGTTTGCCCCTTATCAATTACAGCATTTAGCCGGAAACCCCGGAAATCCGCAGAAAATTAATTTGTTTAAATTTTTCATTGTTCTTTGCTCCTAATATTCCCAGGGAATTTCTGACTCCCACATTTTTGTTGGTATTGGCATCTAGTTTAATGTTTCAGTTGTTTGCCCCTTACAAATTACAACATACCCCCGGAAAACCACGTATATACGGAGAAAATTACTATGTTTTATTTTTTAAATCTTTGTTCTTTGCACCTAATATTCAAAGGGAATTTCTGACTTACATGTTTTTTTGTTGGCATTACCATCTAGATTAAGGTTTCAGTTGTTTGCCCCTTATCAATTACAGTATATCCCCGGAAAACACCGAAAACCACGGAAATCCGGAGAAAGGGACTTCGTTTTATTTTTTTTAAATCTTTGTTCTTTGCTCCTAGTATTCAAAGGGAATTGGTGAATCATATGTTTTTGTGTTGGTATTTCCATATAGATTAGGGTTCCAGTTGTTTGCCCCTTACAAATTACAGCATATCACCGGAAACCCACGTATATACGGAGAAAATTACTATGTATTATTTTTTAAATCTATGTTCTTTGCTCCTAATATTCAAAGGGAATTTCTGATTTGTATGTTTTTTTGTTGGTATTGCCATCTAGATTAAGGTTTCAGTTGTTTGCCCCTTATGAATTATAGCATATCTCCAGAAAACTCCGAAAACCACGGAAATCCGGAGGAATAGACTTTTTAAAAATTCCTTTAAAATCTTTGTTCTTTGCTCTTTGCTCCTTGCTCCTAATATTCCCAGGGAATTTCTGACTCATGTGTTTTTTTGTTGGTATTGCCATCTAGTTTAAGGTTTAAGTTGTTTTCCCCTCATCAATTACAGCATATCCACCCACGTAAACCCTGAAAACCACGAAAATCCGCAGAAAATGAGATTGTTTTAATTTTTTAAAAATCTTTGGTCTTTGATACTAATATTCCCAGGGAATTTCTGAATCACATAATTTTTGTTGCTATTGCCATATAGTTTAAGGTTTCAGTTGTTTTCCCCTTACCAATTACAGCATGACAAAGAATACTGGAAAAAATCCTGATGCTGAAGGGATGAAGGCGGTTGAAAACCTGGCAGAACACACTTCATATTCTAATTTGACATCTGTGAATGATAATTTATCTTACCAAACCTTCCACAGTCACTACCAAACTTTCTTGACTGAAGTTAGAGAAGGGACATTCGGTAAAACTGCACAATTTTGGAATGGTAATATGGACAAAGTGTCATTGATTTTGAGATTTCAGCGAGCAACTAAAGAAAACAACTTTGACTTACACTTGGCATGTTTAGAAGATATGATTCCCCTTTTCTTTGCATGTGACCATCACAATTATGGCAGATATCTCGTAGTCCATATACTCACCCTTTTGAACCTGCAAGGGACACACTTGAAGCAGAAGAATTACTTTGCAATAACGGTTTCAGTGACCGTAGGTCACAAGTTCCGAGTTCTAGAAATTCTGTGGATATCCGTGGTTTTCCGGGTTTAACGGGGATATGCTGTAATTGATAATGGGCAAACAGCTGAAACCTTAATCTAGATTACAATGCCAACAAAAAAATATGTAAGTCAGAAGTTCCCTGGGAATATTAGGATCAAAGAACAAAGGTTTTTAAAAAATTCAAACGAACTCATTTTCTTCGGATTTTTGAGGTTTTCGGAGTTTTCCAAGGATATGCTGTAATTGACAAGGGGAAAACAACTGAAACCTTAATCTACATGGCAATACCAACACAAAACCATATGAGTCACCAATTCCCTTTGAATACTAGGAGCAAAGAACTAAGATTTAAAAAATTAAAACAAAGTAATTTTCTCCGGGCTTCCGTGGTTTTCGGAGTTTTCTGGGGATTTGCTGTAATTGATAAGGGGCAAACAACTGAAACCTTAATCCACATGGCAATACGAACACAAAACCATATGAGTCACCAATTCCCTTTGAATACTAGAAGTATAGAACTAAGATTTTAAAAAAATAAAACAAAGTAATTTTCTCCGGGTTTCCGTGGTTTTCGGAGTTTTATGGGGATTTGCTGTAATTGATAAGGGGCAAACAACTAAAACCTTAATCTGGATGGCAATACCAACAAAAGAACATATGATTCAGAAATTCCCTTTGAATATTAGAAGCAAAGAACAAAGATTTAAATAATAAAACATTGTCATTTTCTCCTTATAAAAGTGGTTTTTCGGGTTTTCCGGGGATATGCTGTAATTTGTAAGGGGCAAACAACTGAAAACTTAAACTAGATGACAATACCAACAAAAAATATGTGAGTCGGAAATTTCCTGGGCATATTAGGAGCAAAGAACAAAGAAAAATTAAATCAAACTCATTTTCTCCAGATTTCCGTAGTTTTCCGGTGTTTCCGGGTAAATGCTGTAATTGATAAGGGGCAAACAACTAAAGACTTAAACTAGATGGTAATACCAACAAAAAATATGTGATCCAGAAATTCCCTGGGCATGTTAGGAGCAAAGAACAAAGAAAAATTAAAACAAACTCATTTTCTCCGGATTTCCGGGGTTTCCGGGTAAATGCTGTAATTGATAAGGGGCAAACAACTGAAAACTGAAACTAGATGGCAATACCAACAAAAAAATATATGTGTCGGAAATTCCCATGGGGGGGGGGGGATGGGGGGTATACAGTAGCCTACGCTCTAGTAGCCTCAGCCCCAATTAGCTCGAATTATCGGGGTTCTACTGTATATAAGAAAATATGATTAGACAAGCAGGAATATAAACATACTCATTCTGAAAACAAAGAGTAAAACTAAAATTGATATATCAGTATTCATATAAAAAAAGTGTGCAAAAAGTAAGAAATGTAGGCATATACGAGAGAAAGTCAAAAAGTAAAGGGACTTTTGCAATTTCTCTTTCAGGTTTTGGTAACACTGCTAGTATCCAGCGCTGAAGTGGTGTAGTCGGCAACTCTTCTATACAACGTGTCACTCTTATTCCTGCGTTAGTCGGAGTGTAGCAAACCGTTAAACATGGCAGCTCCTTTGTCGATCTGCACCATGACTGATATGTAAAGTATTGGCAATTTCGTCCACTGTGATTCGTCTGTTTTCCCTTACCATACTGTCAACGACTTTCACATTGTCCTCAGTGGTTGACGTCGATGGCTTGCCTGATCTTTCATCGTCACATAAAGAAGTTCTTCCCTGTTTAAAGTGTTCTATCCATTCATAGATCTTGCTTCGCGATAAACAACTGTCACTATACTGTTCTTGCATTCGATGAATAATGTCCACAAACAAAAAGCGAATCACTGCCCTCATTTCCTCCTTGGTGTAGATCGACAATGGAGCTGCCATGTTTAACGGTTTGCAACGACTAACACAGGGATAAGAGTGACTCGTTGTATAGAAGTGTTGCTGACTAGACTACTTCAGCGCTCGATACTAGCAGTGTTACCAAATCCTGAAAAGAGAAGTTGCAAAAGTCCCTTTACTTTTTGACTTTCCCTCATATATTTAATTTTTAGAACAATAAGAACAGTAAGAAAGAAAGAAGGAAGGAAAGAACTGTGGTCAAGAAATAAAATACTTCAATTAGAAACCATATGTTAAAGATTGTGTTTTACCTTTATATAGATCTAGGTTTTATCAGATCAGAGAACAGGTTTGAGGCGATGCATTTATACGTCAGTAGCAGTGAAAAGGTTAATGTGTGCACTCTGTAATCAACCAGATTCATATACAGTATTAGCTAAAATTTAAGTGATATTAGAGTTAATCATTGTATGGAAGTTTACACAGTGAAGCTATATTATAATTTAATAATATTGAGTTGGGTTTAGCACTATGCTTCACTTATTTTATAAATACCTGTACTAGTTTCGAAGACCCTCGTCATTCATAATCACCTGATGATTATGAATGACGAGGGTCTTCGAAACTAGTACAGGTATTTATAAAATAAGTGAAGCATAGTGCTAAACCCAACTCAATATTATTAAATTATGATATTAGAGTGTTACTTATAAGTAGGGGACGGATTTCTATGACCTAATAAATAGGATATATGCATGCATTTATGACCTAAAAAACATTAAAATATGACCAATAAAATTTAAAATATGGCTTTCCCACTTACAGATTATGTATATTTTTTTAAAGTTTCATTAAAATTCATTTTATTAAAATATAATGTTAATTATTTAAAAAATCTGTAAACTCTCAAAAAGTATCATTATATTGCAAAATTTACAAAATATGATATGAAACTTCAAAATTTCTTTAATATGCACACAAATATGCATATTCATACTAAATATGCTACAATAGTTGAAAATGTCATAAATATGCAGTTATATGCACAATAAAAGCCGTTCCATTTTCACCAGGATGCTTGGAATCGGGTTTAAATTAGTCGGAAACCTAAAATAATGAAAATGGGAAAAATATGACATGTCATAGAAATCTGCCCTCTACTTATAAGCAACAGAACTAGAATTATAGGCCTGAGTTGAACTTGGATTGATTGAGAAGTTTCGTTTAGTTGTTCCCCCCCCCCCTTTTGAATCATCCTCTTTATCATCACCATCTTTCGTCTCTGGACACTCGTGGAAGTTGCTACCCAGAGGGAACCTGTGTCCTAAAGGAGGGAACAATCACAAAATCCGCAAACTACAATAATTAATTCTCCGCTACCTTTTTAGTTTGCTATAACAATATATTTTACTTCAAACACAAATAATATGCTGGGCCAAACTATAGACTACATTAAATAACACACCAGCTCTCTGGCAATCGACAAACATACTCTAGACATTATACAATAATAATAAATATGCACTCACCCTAATTTATCAATCATCCCTACCGGCCGGTGATCTCACATGTCGCCGATCTCACTCCTTTCATACAATTTATTCCTATCCCGCTCTAATCCTGAAAATAATTGTTTAGAACACTGAAGGCCTAACACATAGTTCTCACCCTTGGGAAGCCTTCATCCTATATTCCCAAGGAGTGAGGAGAAGCCAATCAAGAGGCAGATCTTTCTTATTTAAACTTTAAGTGCCGCTGCTCCAAAATTAATTAAGACTACGGTACTTTACATTACCTTTGTTTCAATTAGGAATCATAACATATAATCGGGCAGCAAGACTATTTCCTTAATTTTAATTTATCTCGTGGCCTATTCCCAATCTTCAAAAATGGCTGCTTACGAGCTTGAATCTGACCACGGCGATTATTTTAAAATCGCATGATGATCGAAATAACTATGCAGCCTAACTAATTACCTGAAACACTTCTACACTTTTGTCTGCACTCACACGCTATGTGATCACAAGTAGACTTTCTTAAATAACAGTCAACTGCCTTTTATCCATGGAGCAACACAATGCACAATTACAACGATCGCCATCTTAACCAGTTCTGAAGAAACCAAAGGGATGAAGCTCGCATGCGCAAGACTTCATTTGTCTGCAGAAATGCGAATCCAACAATATGACGTATTGCTTTCTTTATATAATTTGTTATTTGGCAGTGAACCTAAACAGACGGAATGAGCCTACTCATACAAATTCTCATACTGGCTCATAGTGTTAGTTACAGAAGTGAATTAGGAAGTTTTACTCTTCATTGCATCCAAGAACTGTACTCCCCAACAGATTAGGGTCATGTACTGTGTATAATTCTAGTTTAAAGCTCAAATATGCTGTCATATGATTCCATTTCCTCGGATCTAGTGTTATGTACTGCTTGGCTGAATCTGGTGTGAATATACAGCACGGGTGTCACCAGGAATTTTATTAAGGGGGCAAACACAAAATATTTCCAAACAAAATGAGTCATTTATTAGGCTAAATTACACAGTAGTCTGTAATAATAAGAACTGACTATCATGAACAATTAGTGGTAGTACAACAATAATTTAAGTAAGTGTACTGTGAGCTAATTCCTGATTGAAGTTAATCCACATACAAATGATACAAATGATGTTTTATTATGATGGACTGAAGTTCAATGTTGGACCTCAATTTCAAATGATTAGGCTAAATACATTAATGTATACACATAATTTCCTGCTCTTAGTTTTGATCCCAGCTGAATTCGACCAGGCTTTGAAGTTTTTAAATTAACAGATTATGTTCTTTTGAGCCTTAATGACTGGTTATTTTCAAGATAATGAAACATTTATAATTATAATAAGTTAACACTTGCTAAACTCATTATAAAGTATTTATACTTTTTGTTCTCCATGCAACAACTGCAGGTTGACAGACAGCGAGTACCAAAAAATAAATGAATCCATAAGGCATTCCAGAAGGGGGCAGTTGCCCCCCCCCCCATGCCAGTGCCCATGACATGAAGCAAGCATGGCATAAAGGAGCATGCAACATGATATATGAAGTATCATCGGTATGAACTTAACCTAAGAAAGCTGTGGAATCCTACAAGACTGTATGAACTTCCAATTACATAACATGAAATGAGTTTACCTAGATAGGAGTACATGAAAAATGTAATTAGTCATAGAAGGAAGATTTTCAAACAGTGCTCTAATGAATGAGAAGTTTTTAGCTTTTATTTATTATTTAAAAGATTTTTAGTTAGTTATTCAATCTCCCCTTTTTACGTACATTGATTTTATAATGTATTTAATTGTCACTCATCAACTGTCTGAATTTTTCAGCCTATGCTCGATACAGTAAAAATGCATCCGCTTCTGGTCACAGCCTCCAAAGAAGCTGAAACAAACACTAACAGGTATGTTGTTATAAGCATTGTTCCTTATTAAGTTGTGAGGGAATGACTGAGTCGTCCATAAAAATTTTGAAACTTGACCCCTATGGACTGAAATGGAAACATTCATATTGATATAAATATCTTATCTTGTTGTATTTATATCTATGATTTCTGTTGTTGTCTATTAAGCTTTGTCTCCAACAGCCTCTGAATGGAGGTATCAATAATATTGTAAATAAATAAATTATTATTTTCATATTTTCTGCAGGTGGAAAAAGATGGAGCACCATGATGTGATTCTGGAATGTGCAAAGTTTGCATTAGATAGTCAGGATCGACATCGAGAGGAAGCTAATTATCAAAGTCTTCAGTCAATTTGGCCTCGCTATACCATGGAACACAGCAATTTAGGTAATATTCTATATTCATTAAAATCTCTATGCCCTGCAAAATTTTCTCTGAACGTTCCTTGAAAACAATATTCCATTGTCTCATGTGGGATATTGGCATATTTTGTTTATATATTTAATTAATATGCTTAAAGACTTAATTTCCAACCAGCAGTTGGATAGAATCAACAGGAGTGTGTTATGCAAGTCATTTTGAAACAAATATAATTTTTAAAAAATTATAGAAGTTGTATTTGAACCAGTATTTATATTATTCAAAAGTATTCGAACGTTTAAAACACTTTTAGCTCACTTACGTACCATTACTAGAACATGTTTCAAGAGGTAAGTACCCTCCCATCGTCGGCTAGCGGTCGACTGGCGTTCTGGCGACTGTGTTGTGTGAAGTTCTGTGTGCTGCCATCTTTTTTCTTTGTGGTGAGTCTCACTACGTCATCTGCGGGCGGGATCTCGAAGTTCATGGCATGGTCTTCATTCTTGATGATGAAGATTTTTTCCCATACATTCAATTCGGATGTTTTTTTCACATGTTTTAACAGTTTTATATCTTTCTTAACATGGTGGTTTTCTGTCCAGCAGTGGTGAACAACTGCGGATTTTTCAGTTTGCAAAACTGTTAAAACATGTGAAAAAAACATCCGAATTGAATCTATGGGAAAAAATCTTCATCATCAAGAATGAAGACCATGCCATGAACTCCGAGATCCCGCCCGCAGATGACGTAGTGAGACTCACCACAAAAAAACAGATGGCAGCACACACAACTTCATCGCCAGAACTCCAGTCGACCGCTGGCCGATGATGGGAGGGTACTTACCTCTTGAAACATGTCCTAGTAATGGTACGTAAGTGAGCTAAAAGTGTTTTAAACGTTCGACTACTTTTGAATAATTAGTATAGTTTCACTGTCTAAAAAACTTCATTTCTAAACTTTGTCAGTATTTATATTTCCTAGATACTAGTCTCAGTTAGTTGATGGTCTTTTGTATTTCCTTTTCAAATTTTGAAATTTGTGAGCTTTATAGTTCAAGTAAATATGTTTCTGTGAGCGCTATTGTTTTGTGATTCAGAGTCCATTTATCATCAACAAGTAAAAGGAACTCCTACCCTGAATCTCATTAATAATCAGTTGGCAGAAAAAGAAGACTGGAGCCCTAGTATTTACTGTGGAATAGCAACACCACCGCCCCAAGAATCTGTTCCTACTTCCATACCACAGACTCCAAATTCACAGGTATGTTGAATTCATAGGAATTATAAGCTACCTGTTCCTCTTTTTATACTCTATGATAAGATTTTCCAAATTTCTCATGATAAAGATCACATTAATCTGAAAAATATTCATAGGCTAGAGCCATTCAAGTTCAAGATAGATACTGCAAACAGCTGACTGTCCATGTTAATTGGGACCATGACTTGCACAAATAACTGAAAAACTTAATTGGAATGTTAGAATTTTTACTATAACATCGAAGGCTTTACTATTCTAGCTTCAGGCAATGTAGTTATAGGCTACATGAGTAACTTAACCCTTTCAGAGCTGAATTTGTGTGAGTCTATTAGCAATCATCAGGTAAAACCATCTGTGAGTCCTAAATTTGAAATTTCATTAGAAGAGTTGGCTTTCATAAATAATAAATTTAACTCTTCGTGGGCGGCGATGTTTTATGGCTGTGGGTAGGACATTTTAAAAGAAAAAAATGTTAATGAAAACCAATTGAAAGTAACTTGGTTTTTTGCCGAATTCTGCCCCTAATCTCCTCCAGAAACAATCTTTATTATTTAGCGTGAAAATGTTTGTGGAAATGGCACAAGTCTCACTGAACACATTTTAAGTTCACATAGGCCTAGACTAGACTATGATTTTCAATTGGATGAGTATCTTGATTAAAATCATAAGGCAGAACTGGCCCTTGCTGGATATTGTATATTGTAATAGTAGATAATGGGCCTGCATCAAAATTACTCCCATTCAGCTGGGTGCACTATTGCCACTGGTCTCACTTAACATCGTTCTCAGTCTTACTAACACTGCCGGTAGCATCACTAAATGATAATTCTGACACTTTATCACTTTGAATATTTAATTTGTCAGTTTCAGAACCTGTAAGACACTTTTCTTCTTGCCACTATCGAAAATAAGAAAACTGAACAAAAAGAGCATTCTATTAACTAGATATGCACGCCCAGTGAAATCCTCTACTAAAATCATCCTGGGCACTTGAATAAAGGAATTCTCAAGTCAGTGTGGTTAAGAGAACATTCTCCTGGCATCTTTTGAAGTTTTAATATACTTTGTGCATGAAAAGAGCTGGTCACATTATGAGTCGGTCAGAGAACCTTGAGATTTTTGCCCTCGAAGATGGGTTCAGTCATGCCATGGGTTCCTGCCCACGAAGGGTTAATACTTGAATTAGGGTTGCCAGGTGTCCCTTTTTATATAACGGATTTTCCGTATTTGAAGGTCTGAAGTATTGTCCCGTTTTAACAGCATACGTATTTACCTTATTTAAATAACTCTGCATTGGTTAAAGTTATCTATTTACATTTCCTAATGTTGAAGAAATTATTAGTTCTTTAAAATTTACCTGTATTTTTCCAGCTTTAGTTTGGATAGTTTATGAAGAATTTCGCATAAATTGAATTTCATGATGCTAGATATACCTGAACTGTTAATCATAGCTATCAGTTTATAATAATTCTATAATGAGTTGAATTTAAGGTTTAAGAGATGGAGTATAACTGTTGAAAATGATGAGGAGGCTCATCGAAACCTGCATTCAGGTTAGCAATTAAAATAAGGGAAGTAGTGTATGTAACTCATCTCAATGTTGTTTTTTCATTTAAGGTTTAAGGTTTATAATACCAGGTAAACTATACCAAAAGTGAACTGTAGTGTAAAATTCAACTCGTTATATAATTATTACGTTATATAACTTCACTGTGTGTAACTTCCAATGCAATTTAATATAATAATGTGTTCTAATGTGAACTCAAAATTTGCGAATTTGTTCTGTATAGTTAATTTAGATGCTATTTCAAATATACTAGTATCGGTTAAGTGTACCTGGTTCGAATACATAAGTTGAAAGATTTTCTTTTTTCAATTCTTAAAAACAAATAGAATGATTAAAAAAGGAATAGATGTTCAGCAACTTTGACCAAGCCAGATATTCAAGTTTCACTTAATTTTGATCATAGTTGTCAGAAAATTCATGATTTAATTAAGGGAGGTTCAGCATTATTGAAAAAATCTAAAAGTGAAGAAAAATATGGATTTTAAACACTTGTGTAGAAAATGAAACAACTAAATACTGTAATAAAGTTGTGCCTAAAATAAAGGTATCTCAGTGTTTTCTTGAGTAAGTGTCGTATGTTGTGTCTGTATCATGGCCCGGATTCTAATGACATATCATCTTTTTATTGATGCTGCATAGACATTGCCAACTTGTAGATAAATCCTAATCATGGCCTCTAGATTATAGAAATGCATATATATATGTATATATATACATTTTTGTCATTTTATGCAGTTTTATACTTTTAGGGTATTTTTTTTTCAATTTTATGTCATTTTGTCATTTTCATGTCATTTGCTTCCTTATTTTGTCATTTTCATGCATTTACATTGAGTATATTCTTATATATACAGTGAGTCCCACGTAAGAGTTGGCCAATGACGCAGGTTTCTCCAACTCTGGGCGATCGGGTGAAATATCTACACTAATAAAGCTGTGATCGATGTAATGATTCAGGTTCTCACATTTACAGTTAAAATTACAATGAAAATAACCACGTACCTTATCACAAGAGATGTTGGAAATGTTCTCCTCTTGCATCCGCACAATACTGGCACCTTTTTAGGAAATTTTCTTTCACGCGCGTAAATTCAGTTTCTGACATAGAATTAATTTATCTTGTGATATTGTCTTTAAGTTCTTCTAATGTATGGGAAATTGACCTATACCGGTACTCTTTATTTTTCAAGTTTCCCCCCCAAAATAATAGTCACATACTGTTAGAAGAACTTAAAGACAATATAACAAGAGAAATTAACTCTGTCTCGGAAGCTGAACTTATGTGCGTGAAAGAAAATTTCCTAAAAAGGTGCCAGTATTGTGTGGATGCAAGAGGAGAACATTTCAAACATCTCTTGTGATGAGGTACCTGGTTATTTTCACTGTAATTCCAACTGTAAATGTGAGAACCTGAATCATTACACTGATCACGGCTTTATTAGCGTAGATATTTCACCCGTTTGCTCGGGAGTTGGAACTGTGCCCGCCGTTACACAGAAACTCGCGTCATTGGCCAACTCTTGCATGGGTCTCACTGTATTTAATTAAATTACTATGTTAAAATAATGCAACATTTTTGTGTGATCTACTTTAAAAACAATTTTCTTACTTTTCTTCTCAGATGCTCCCATGAAGAACAAAGAACAAAGCTTGTAGACCTACAATATCCTTCCAGCATTTACAGTTTTTACAATTATGTATGTGTATACAATAATTTTTATAAATAAAATATCAGTTTTTAGGACATTCTTTATAATTATTAAGTCATTTTCTTTAAAATTTAGGGTCATTTTATAGGTCATTTTTCAGAATCCAGGCCCTGGTGTGCATGATCTGTTCCTTATTGGCATTTCAAACCTGGCAACCCTAACTTAAATAAAAATCCTCACATTTTAGAGAAATCATTACTCTATTAGTCATGCTCTAAACAGTTGTTTCAAGTAATGTATTTATACGTCAATAGCAGTAAGAAAGGTTAATGTGATTTTAATAGGCTTTAGATACTACTAAATTTGTCATAATGCTCATACCGTATTTATGAAGTTTTCATTAAGAAAAATAGTATACATGATGTATAAATTCAGCCCTTTGCAAACTGAAGACGGATATAACTGTGTGCGTGGTTTTGAATTTCCTGCATTTCATTTTAAATTTCTCCCATTTTTTTTTGTTAAGTCAAGATACCGTAGTAACATTCTCTGTGCACAATTTGACAACAAAGTGCTGCATGCCTGGTTATATCTGTATTCCACTCACAAAGGGTTAAAAAGAGAAAGAACCTTATACAGATAAATCCGCCCATGGATAGTCGGGAGTTTGCTGTATTATAAACGAAAATCAATATCACTTAAGTGTTTAGGCACTTTTATTGAATAACGTATTAGTAAAACCCTTTTTTTTTAACAAAACTCAGAGGAAATGAATTTTTTTCTGTAAATGCCTCAAATGAACAAAAAATGCACTGAATTATAGAATTGCGGGGAATTTACAGTATAATAATTATATAAGAGTTGAATTTTTACACAAAAACTTCACTTTTGGTATAGTTTACCTTCAGTTGAAGTTAGCTGTTGACAATGATTGCGAAGGCGCCGAAGCTAGTACAGCTAAACTATACCAAAAGTGAAGTTTTTGTGTAAAAATCCAACTCTTATATAATTATTATGTTATATAACTTCACTGTGTAAACTTCCAATACAATTTAATTTACAGTATATTAAAACACTTTGTATTAATAACACAATTCAACAAGTGTGCTTCAACACAACAATGAACAACGGCCAAAGAAATTTTAAGATATCAAAATCAAAATCTAATACCAACAGCCCTCAACTGAGACTCTTCAAAGTAGAAGTGATAGCTCTCTTGAGGAGAAAAAGAAAGTGAAGTAGATTAAAATATTTTTAAAATCCTTTAATTACAACTTCACAGTTTAAAGTCTTACAGCAAGATCTAACAGCTCTTAATGTTTTATATCTGGTTAAAAGTATACATATTTGAGGACTGATTGAATTAACGAGGTTTTGTTAATTTTGTTTGCTGCATTATGTTGAAGCAGAACATCTTTGTTTCAGAATTATATAGTTAGTTCTTCGTTGCCTCACCAAGAAGGTACATCCCCACCAGAAGCAGCTATAGAAGCTACACCTGAAACAACGCCCATAAAGGTACTGTAAGCAACAAATACTTTGTAGTGTTTGTAGTGATATTAATATTTTACATTACAATAACGTGTATAGACCACTTAATCTAATTTGAGCACTCTAGCATGTACAGAATCATATTTAGATTAAATCCAGGATAGATTCCACATGCATGTTTAAGTTAGTTAATATATTGAATAGGCACTGTACATTAAAGTTAGTGTATTTAAGTTCAATAGTTTTAGTAACACTAGTTCCAAATTCTGGTAAGTGTAATGGTAAATGAGAGTCATAAATAGAAAGCAGAAGAACATACAAACCTATTTAAAAACATAGCCTGAAGCTCTAGTTAAACAAAAGATTAAATTAGATATAAGTTACTAGTGATGACATTCTTCAGTTTCTAGTAATTTGCAACTCTCCTCTTACTTATTGAGACAATTCTACGATTTTTGTGGCTACTGTATGTATTTCTTTTAAGTGTTAACTGAGTAAAATCGCTGTGATCCGCATAGTAGACAACTTTAAGGAATTTAATGTAGCAGCAAGGAAACTAGATATTTTCTGGGCGACTGACAACATATTCAGTTAATACCTTCAGAAATAGTGAAAAAGAAATAGGCTTATTCTACACAGTCAACAAAAATACATTAATTTCATTGAAAATTGCAATGTATGTCCTTTTCTATTGCTCAAAACATCATTACAATAAAATGCTTTATTTAAAATTTTGCTTTAGAAGTAATGGTAAATTATTACATTGATTTGCAACAAGAGATGAGTCTTGAAATGATTGCAGTTTTATCATGGAAGATAATGAAAACACTAAAGTGTGATTACATTGTATTATTTGCTTTGCAAATGACAATATGTTTATGCTTGAAATGGTAACATTTTCAGAAACAAATACTAATCAGTGTTAAAGTGGCATGTGTTAATAAAGATTGATAATAATTGTAGTTTTCTGAACAATTTATTTGATACTTTGAGAGCATATAGCACATAGATAACTTTTTGTTTTGAATAAATATAATTTTAAAATTGTTCTTTAGCCCCAAATTGATATTAAATATTTGTATATTTTATTTAACTCGCAGGTAAGAAACACTTAATATTCCCCAGAAAATGCTATTTATTCTCAGTTTACCAATTTATTTACAGGATTGAATACCTGTAAGCTTTAAGTACATCAAGGGCAGAATTTAGAGTCATAGACTGGGGAAAGCTGAACATTTAGCACAATTGGCATTATAATTCCTCTTCTATTACATTCTAGCTTCCAAACTTCATTAACAACATGTATCTTAGCATCAGATGAACTGTGGAAATACAATAAGTCCTTTATAAGTGAGCCTTCTATGGATGAGTCAGATAATTAAGGTTTGCAGGTATTTCAACGTCAGGAGCTAGCACCTTACCTAAGCCTAGTGGTTGTACCACTTCCAGGGCGATCACTGGGTAAAACAGCTCTGGACCAATAGTGACTGCTGCACCTTAATTTCTGACAATTCCTGTTCAGTAAGAATACAAGAGTCCACCATGGTTCAGAGTCCAAGTTAAGTTGTAGGTTCCATTAGTCACCATTCTCATGATTATCATGTCATTGGGAATAACGGAATCTTCTGTGAGCTTGTTCTCAACTGAAAAATTAATTCCTTTATCACAGGTTGTCAGACGCCTGGAAAGTCTTAAGTGATTACCTGGATGCATTTTCAAAGGAACATAGCATCAGCTATTTATCTTCCTTTAGACATTTCCATTTATAAGTGAAAAGACAGTCAGGGACATCAAGTACAGAATATTGAGCAGACTCCTGCAGTCTTAGTTCTGAATCTATAACCTAATAAATATCATCATGCTTGTAATGCCCTTTCAAACTTCATACACAAACCACACCCATGCTCTAAATCTTTACTCTACATGCCAAGATTTGCAGTTAGGGAGTAACTTTTCACAGATATTCTTACAACAGGAGCAATTTTTATAACTGAATATTTCCCAGTTACTTGAGGGGTAGTGTATGTTTATGGGGAGGGGGCTTTAAACCTAAGTTATTCAAGTAACAGGCTGTGGGAACTTACCTAGAAGTCAAGCGCCCACGGCAAGTTAAAGAAGTCAAGTCAAAGCTAGCTAGCTTGTGATTAGAAGCTAGATGCTTCTATAAAATACATACATACAATGTCTAAACTAAAAAAAAACATCTGTACATTTATATATTAATACTTCAGATGGAGATTTAACATACATAATTTCACTTAATTCAAGAACTAACCTGACCGTGTTTTCGATCCTGCATCATGACTGTCTTATCCTCAGCTATACTCCATCTGAGGTGGGCACAACAGCTGCAATTCCTGGTGGGTGTTTAACTAACCTCTTCATTAGATCAATATCATCAATGGGTATATCAGATTTCATCAGCTGGTCCCTGTTTGTGGATATAAATACTTCTTCAGTTCTGGTTCCAAACTAATTTCATGATCCTTTTCCCAGACATGTCTAGCTATTGCTGATTTATCAGTCTGGCCATGTTTAATATATCTAAAATGTTCTTTTACCTTAAACTTCTTTTAGTTTTTCCAATGTATTTTAAATTGCAGTCTCTACAATTAATTTGAAATATTCCTGATATTTTGTTGTCAGGGATTTTTTCTGAGGAAATGGATCTTAACAAATTTCTTGAATTTACTGGGGCTGTAGCAATATTGTGTTCTTTGAAGATTTTTCTAAATTTCTCATCTACCCATGGGTGGGTAGGCTATTTTCTTATATATATAATGTCTTCTTTTTCTGGTGTGATAGTGGTAGTATCTTTGATTTGTTTTTGTTGACTGTATTTCCTTATATTCTTTAAGATCAGGTCTCTGTGCAATCCATTATTCTCAACTATGGACATGATGCTGTGGTATTCGAGATTATATTCTGTCTTACTTAGAAGGATGTTGATAAATTTATGTACCAGGCTATTCAATACTGCTTCTTTGTGGCCTATAGGGTTAAAACTATTTGCTTTAATGTAGCAATCTGAATGTGTAGGCTTTCTGTATATTCCAAATTCTAGTTTGTTATTATTGTTTATGATTTTGAAATTGAGGAATGGGAGGAAATTATCTGTTTGTTTTTCTAGTGTGAAGTTCAGTGCACTATATTAAGCAATCTTGGACTTGTTTTTGAGTGACTATGGCAAAGATATCATCTACATATCTTTGCCAAGTCTTGAACAAGTGAGGGAAAGCAGATGTGACATGAGTTTCAAACAAGCCCATGTATGGATTAGCCAAAAAAGATGATAGAGGATTTCCCATTGCTAAGCCTGAACTTTGTTGGTAGAATCTTCCATTGAAATTGAAATATGTTTGCTCATTACATAGCATGGTTAAGATGCAATATTCTTCTATGGTGTTGTAAATATTATAAATAGTTTGGAACTTAACACAGTGAAGTGAATCAGTATTTTATTAATATGAGTTGGTTAACACACTTGGACTTCACTTAACAATCATTTGGTAGGACACGTTTCACAGGCCATTCACCTGTATCTTCAACTACATGTCAACTGTGGGATCTTTGGTGTTTGGAGGTTCTCCCTGTTCCCCTGGTGTCGGTTTAATGTACTTAGCTATTAGGTTGTCTTCTTTCAGAATACAGTAGAGTCCCGAAAACTTGGCCTAATGTGGATCGAAGGGTGGCCGAGTGTGTGAAAATGCCTGGTTATCAGGAAAGGTTTTAAAAAAGAATACGTACGAGTGTTTCTTCAGAAAATACAGTACTTGTATGTAATGGTTTCTTGAGAATACATAAGGCATAAGGCAGAAAGCTGTCTATAATGAAAATTAACTAGCCGACTTTGCCAAAACTGGCTACATTTTTAAAGAAATGCGTAATATCCTGTTGTTTTCGCACTGCACTCTGCGTTTTGCCTGCCAGGGTGTGGCCGAGTTATCCGGACTGCCGGGTTATCGAGTGCCGAGTTTTCGGGACTCTACTGTGTCAAAATTCATGAGTCTGTTTTCGAATTTTTTCATGTAAATCCTTTCCCAAATCCAGAGTTCTTTAGTTGTTCTTACAGACTTTAATAATTGTGCATTCCTATTAATTTAGAGCTTCTCCTCCCAGTGATGTGCAGCTACCGCCGATTTTTCTATTTGTTGTAGTCTAATGTTCCTAAAATGTTCATTCACCCTGATGTTTATGTTCCTTCTGGTCTGCCCTATGTATACTTTCTTGCACTCCTTACAATCAATTTTGTATATTCCAGGTTTTTTGTTCTGAGGTATGTGATTTTTATGCTTATTAATTATAATGTTCTTTATGCTGTATTTGCTTTGATTGGCTAATGTAATCCCATGTTCATTGAAGATCTTGTGGAACTTGTGGCTTTATCCTGGGTGGTAATTAAATTTCCTGTATTTTGAGTTGTCCTCCTGGTTCTCTAATATAGTGATACTTTTGAGCTGTTTTTAGGTAGATTTCGAAGAAAAATCTACCTATTGCAATGGATACCATGTCATGATTTTCGAAAAATTCTTTCATATCTTTACGTTTCATGCTTCCCTAAGTACAAAACTACCGCCCGTTAAAAAAAAAAAAAAAATTGTGATATTTATATATATATATATTTATATATGTATATATATATATATATATATATATATATATATTTATATCTTTACACGATAGCGGCCGTAATTTTGAAGATATTTGAACCAAATTTTATTATGTTATTTCTAGGCTCAATAGTTCGGACAAGTTCGTTAATGAGCAAAATTGGCCCAAGGGGGTGGTCGGGGGAGGGGGTTGAAATTTTAAAACATTTATATCTCGGCCCCTATGACGTATAGTGGGAAACTTTATTTGAATAAATTAGAGTACTCCCTATGGAGTTCACAGTGACACCAACGATTCGGGTGTTTTGGGGGTATGAGTGGGGGTGGGGGCGGGGGGGATGGAAATTCGAAATTTTTGAAACCACGTCTTGTGGGGTATCATTGAAAAGCTCTTGATGAGTACTCTACAAATCAATAATTAGTTTCTTGATAGCTCTCATATGACGCGAGATTTTAATGTTTGAAAATAATAACACTTAAAAGAATTTGCTAATTTTATTCATTGCTGATCTTGCGCACGGCCTCCCAGAATATTATATCCTATTCTTGTTGTCAAAACAAATGATTGTAGGCTCTTCCTCTTTACCGAATTCAGTTTTTATTACTGCAGGTTTGTCATGCCAAGGCTAAAGAAGAAGAGTGCTATGCAGCGACAGTAAATTAAACCAAAAGCACTTTGAAATCTACCTCAGCCTGTAGGCTTGCCTAAAGGGATTTTTGTTTCTGGAATTTACTGATTACCGATAATTTATCTACTAAACTTTTGCTATATCCATTCTTCCTTGCTGTGTTTACAATGTGATTGTATTCTTTTTTTATACTCTTCCTCTTTTAAGTGGTACCTATATCAGTCTATATGTTAAACTGTTAAGTATTGCATGTTTGTGTGGCCTAGGGTTGTGTCCATCCGCTTTAATGTAGTTGTCCGTGTGTGTGTCTTTTCTAAAGATCCTAAATTCAATATTTTCTCCTGTCCTGGTGCATTTAAGATCCAACAAATTGAGTACATTCTTGTCTTCATTTTCTAAAGTGAATTGAATCTCTGATTGCTGTAAGTTCAATAGTTTTAATGAGTCTTGAATGTGTTTTTCTTTTACCACAGAGAAGATATCGTCCATGTACCTAACTCATTTCCTGAATATGTGTGGGAATGCACTGGTCATGTGTGTTTCGAAGTGTCCCATAAAGACATTTGCTAAAAACGGCGACAATGGGCTCCCTGTGGCTATCCCTGCCTTTTGTTGAAAAAATCTGTCATTAAAAGTGAAGTAATTTTGGTCTATGCAAATTTTGGTTAGATGTGTGTATTCTTCTATAGTTTTCTCATCCAGTCCCTTGTATTTGAGCCACTCTTTCAAATATATTAGTAGTTTTTCTTTTGGTATACTGGTGAATAACGCCTTTACATCAAAGGAAACTAGTCTGTCGTTATCTTCTAATTTAAATTTTGTAATATTTCAACAAAGTCTAATGAATATCTGAGAAAATATTCAATTTGGGATCTTTAGAAAAGATACACACACGGACAACTACATTAAAGCGGATGGACACAACCATGCGATACTTAGCAGTTTAAGATATAGACTGATACAGGTACCACTTAAAGAGGAAGAGTATAAAAAAGAATCTACTCTTATACAATTCAACGGCCCTAAATAGCGTGCTTGCTCGCCCGCTTCGTGAGACATCGGGTATACTCGGCGATGTTCGTCTCTCGCAGTCTAAACTTTCATGACGACTACAAAGTTAGGAAGGAAAACCGTTTCTTTATTATATAAGGCCTAAGTGAAATGAACACAATGAACAAATATTCTAATTTTATTTTTACTTACAATTTTCATAGCTCTGAACCACAAACATTTTTAATAATCTACCAGTGTAATTTTCTTAAAAGTCCTGGAGTCAATGAATAATGGCGGGCAAAGCCGGGGGCAACAGCTGTAAAATATTGATGGTTTTATCTCTTGAAATATCGCTGATAATAATAATCCAAACAAACCATTCCTTCCCTTGAAACATTATATAATTTCTGAAAATTACACTGAATTGATAAAATAAAATTCACATCATATTCATGTCAATAAACAGCTGAGAAACAATACGTATTATGTGTTCACAGGTTCTTTGGAACTGCATAATCGATTCTGATATAGTTTTCCCAGGGGGCGCTTTCATGTCGTGGAATGTACTCTAAAGCAGGAATTTTAGCTGTTTCATTAATTATTAATGGCTTAGTTTATGAATGATTCGCTTGCAAGTGTTAATAAATATAATGCTTTAATAATTATTATACTCTTAATTTTTAATTTTTAAAAGAATTATCGTGGCAAAGCCACGGGCACCTCCTAGTACAATCACATTGTAAACACAGCAAG
Organism: Ectobius pallidus; assembly: GCA_964059195.1. NCBI lineage: Eukaryota > Metazoa > Arthropoda > Insecta > Blattodea > Ectobiidae > Ectobius > Ectobius pallidus. Next base: position 38,198,927 of record CAXKWD010000010.1, on the reverse strand, counting down.
GAAGAATGGATACAGCAAAAGTTTAGTAGATAAATTAATCAGTAAATTCCAGAAACAAAAACAGCTCAAAAGTATCACTATATTACAGAACCAGAAGGACAAATCAAAATACAGGAAATTTAATTACCACCCAGGATTAAACCACAAGTTCCACAAGATCTTTAATGAACATGGGGTTACATTAGCCAATCAAAACAATAGGGATGCACAATTATTCAAGTCTGTAAGAACACCTAAAGAACTCTGGATTTGGGAAAGGATTTACATGAAAAAATTCGAAAACAGACTCATGAATTTTGATATTCCGAAAGAAGACAACCTAATAGCTAAGTACATTAAACTGACACCAGGGGAACAGAGAGAACCTCCAAACACTGAAGATCCCGCAGTTGGAGATAAAGGTGAATGGCCTGTGAAGCGCGTCCTACCAATTGATTGGTAAGTGAAGTCCATATTAATAATAATTAATAAAATATTCTATGGTGTTGTCTTTGAAGCCAACAGATGTGAGCCATTTCCTTAAATGTTAAATCTCCATCTCAAGTATTAATATATATTTATTGACTTCACTATATAAACTTCCTATAAAATTTTAGGATTTATACTGTATGTTCTTTGAGGTCAATCTTCAGTCTTGATCAGTCCTTATCAATTTTCTAAACACATATATCATGACTGTATGGTCCAATGATCAGAACTATGACTCACAACTACAAACTGAATGCTTGGAGTCATCTTCTTCTTTAACTTATTTGTGAAGAAATAAATAATTAACGTACAGGTGAGTATTTTCTAATTTTTAGACAGAAGGTTTTGCCATGTATTTTGAAGCAATTATCTTTTCCCCAAAGGATTTAAGGCACTTGGGGAGAGTACCTCAGATGAACTCAAGTGTGGCTCGTGCTCTCAACTCGTTCAGTAGCAGTAAGTGGCCAGGTGTGACATCCGGCGGTTCAACACCTACTCAATCTCAGCCTTCATCTCCTATGAAAAAGGAACCATCACCGTTTAGGTTTCCTCCAGAAGGCATCAATTCTTCCAAGTCAGCATTTGAGCAGCCTCGTCGAGATTCAAATCCATCAGCTTTCGAACGTCGTGATTCTCTGTTCTCACAGAAAATTCAAAGAGTTCGTCAGGATCGAATGCAGGTTAATACTCGTAAATTTTCTTCCTTACGTCAGGAGCATACTGTTGAGATAGTATGACTGTTGTTGCCTTCATTTTCTGGGCTTATCGGGGATGATTCTTGATAGATTGTGTATGTTATCTTTGTGCATGGCGTTGTCCCTACTTTCATCCCACTTGTTCTCAAGATGCATGCCTTTCGGAAGCCCATGATAAAACAAATCTGAAATCTCTGTTCATTTTATCTTGTCTTTATGAACTTCTCTAAAAAGAGAAAGTAAATCTTGCTTCATACTTTCTTCAGATGTTATTCACCTCCATCAAAGGCTTCTTCAACCAAAATGTTATATAGCACACTTAGAATTGCATGTGTCTTTTAATCAACCAAGCCTCTTCTTTTAAGCTGCTAATTGTATTCTTGGTATTTTTGGCTTCAAAAAGATTGTGCTTTCATATCATCTGCTTACATAGCTCGTGGAGGATAATTCCAAATAAGCAATAATTATTGATTCAGATCTCCGTTTTGCCAGTTAACAACTGGAATATAATTTGTAGCCCTTACTTTGTTGGGCAAGACAAAAAATTATTATTATATGTAACCCATAAATGTGTGTAACATCACATTAAGTTTAAAAATACAATGTGAGGCACATAATTTTCTAAAATTTCATTTTTGTCAGTTTTAGTCTGAACACAATTCTTTCTCTACCCATGGTATTTACCGTGGTTCTACAATATAATTTTCACTTACTTAGGTTCCGTCATCAGCTCATTCTGTCTGATTTCTTGGCCACCCTCTGCCTGGTGGCAGTTACATGTCTTTAATCTCAACATAATATAAGGTTAAAATATATAAATAGAAGGCTGATCTTTTGATAAAAATATAAAAGACTATTTTCAGAATTAAATTGCTTCTGTTTCAGTGTACATTTTGTAAAATAATACCAGTAATTGTTTGTACTTGAATTTTATTTCTTTATTTACAGTTTACTTTAAAACTGAAACGTAATGCTAAGAAACACAACCACAACTATTATCAAACAACTTCACTATTAGTAATGATTTTAAATCAATATGTTCGTGCAAGTAACTCATTTTAGGTTGTGGAGAGGACATATGTCATCTTGTAGAAATCTTACTTATCACATCAAATTTTGTGATATTTCATGGCTTTATGCTGCCAAACGTGGTATATTAAGCATTTTTAAAGCTAAATATTGCTAAGGAAACCTGTTTTGTAAAAATGTTCCATTATTGCTGTGACCAAAATAATATAGTCCCTATACACAGGGTGACAGGTGGCATCTGGTAATATCGGAGATTCTTCTTTTAGAATGTGTGTAGGTAAGGTAATAATTGCCCAACCCTGGCAAGAAAGAGATTTACTCTTTCTATATCCAGGGAAGACCTGGGGAAAGAAGTGGACATCGGAACCAAAATACTGAAACTTGTAAAAGGAACAGATTTTGGGAAACAATGAGATCTTCTCGCCCAATTAGGCTCAAAGCGTAAGCAAGCGAGAGGAAGGAGTAATCCAAATACCCTGCTTGAATGTGTTACCCTGGTAACTATCCAGGAAAAACTTTGGGAAAGGAAGCCATGATCTTCTCCAACCAAGGGGCAGCACAATAAGCCTCTAGGCTGACGTGCAGGAGGCCTTTTAAAAGCTCTCTTTAGCCTCCCCATTATCTAATCTAATCTGATCTAAAATATTTATTATCCACTTTTATTGTTAGGTCCTATTAATTTTGTTAAATCATTACTCTGGAATTTACCAGACACGAGTCATCTGGAAATTTCTTTTGTGACTTGATGTTGTGGGTGACAAGCTCAGACTTTGGAATATGCTGCATGTGAATGTTGGATAAGTTCATGAATTTTGTCATTCACCTAATTTTTCTGCTGCTCTGTTGACTTTATTTATTTTACTGCGACTTTCATTCTGAATTTTAGTTTTTGGAATGTGTCAGGTGTGGACCTCCTTAAGAAAACCATGTGACTCTTTGTTTCTTGTTTTGGAAATGTTTGATATAATCATCGAAATTTACATTTGTGGTAAACATTACATACTCCAGCATAGGGCTGTGATTTTTACAGTTTTAAGTACTTAAATTTGTAACATTTTAAACTTAAAATTCACTCTTAGGTTTATATTTTACATAAGTAGAAACTGAGTTTAAGATCTAAATAATTTATGGCAGTTAAATAATTGTTTTGTTTTCTAGATCCATCTGACTTAATAGTTCATTGCCATTCTAGTCATCATCTTAAAACTATACTTAAATTGATAACGGACCAAAATCAAGCTCTTAGTTTTGAGCGTTTATTAGTCTGCTAATACCAGTGTGTCGTTAAATGCTTGGTCAAATGCATAATTAACAAAGTCTTATTTACTCTTAAATTAACATTTAATAGGTACTGAAATTCAAGTAAGGCTGGTGAAATTGGGCCTTAAGGAATAAAAGAGAGTTGTATGAAAACTTTTTATTATTGAATTCTGCCTTTTTTTTAACTTTAATTAGAATTAAAACTATTAAGCAAGATATATTTTGGCATATGCAGAATTTTGATTGAGCTGTTTTTGGTACTTAAACTGTTGGATTTTTCTACTTCATGTGAAAAAAAAAATATGCATTTTAAAATTTTGTAAGCATTTTCTCCTATGAGGTTCCACTTGAAACACAAAGCAACATGTAACTGTTTATAAGTTGCAATAAAACTTTGACTCTGACTTGCAAACCCACAGAAAAAAAAATTGACCATGCTGCAGAAAGGTTGTTCGGGAAAAGGAGGGAGTAGCATGGTTTTTCTGTTGCAGATAGCAATGTATCAAAAGTTATAGTGTTGTCAGCATTTTCTGGGAGAAATTTGTAGTTCCGAAGTTTTTACATTTAAACAGGGATTTTATATTATAGGAAACAATGTTCAATAAAAAATATAATTATATTAATTATTTGTGATGGTATTTGCGTCTTTTCAAAATTTGATTTAAAATGTGGGAGAACATTAAGTTGAGGTTCTGTTTAATTGGAATTCTGCTGGTACGTTTTTACATTTTTCTAAGCTTATTGCTTTTCTTCTACTTTTTCATTTCTTCATCTTACGCACGAAAAGTTTATATCTTTCATTTCCAAATTTCTCTTTGCACCATCTTAAAGCATTTTTGTAATTTAAAATGTGTTTCAGCAGTTCCCTTAAACCTATGCTTGTTTCTAGTGTGACCTGTATGCATCCTATGCGACCCTTGCAGTCTTCATGTTGTAAAAATGTACTTGCATATTTTATGACATAGTATTTGTGGAAATTAAGGAAATCCATTAAATTAAGTTCACTCTTAATATTATTATATTTAGTGATTTAAGAAATATACCGGTAGGTGCTAAGTGTATGGCCTTTGTAACTTCTTATGTAGACTATAGGGATGGGATATCGATGTTATCGAATATCGGTATTTTGGTTTCGATATCCGATATTTTGACATCGATATTTCAGTTCCAATATCATGATATTGGATAACATTGATTTTCTCAATTTAAGAAAAATAGTAAAATTGAGGACGAGAGAGATACAAAAATACATTATTGTAACATATTAATTTATATTAATTGGTAAAATGAACATTTTAGGCGATATAAAGTTAAAAGTTAATAAAACTGAAACATAAGTATAACATATTGAATTGACAGCTGTCAACGTTTAATTACACTTATTTTCAGCATTTCTGGTTGTCATTTTTAAGTTTTGCAGCCACAAGGGCATCTCAGTTATCCTTACCCAAAGAAAAAAGAACAAGCAGTGATGCTAACCATTCCCTAAGTCGCTGTAGGTTACAAATTTACATTAAACGACAATAGAGCACTCCGAAATCATGCACTCATACTTCACACATGCGCACATATGTTGCACAGCGAAATTGTTAATCAATGTGTGCATGCGTGAAATATTTGTTAACAGTTCCTAAGTGCTCTAGGAACAAACCTATTATATTAGTAAAACTTTAAATATTAACGAATATTGATATTTCCTTACTGATTTAATACTGTTATCGATATTAGTAACTATATTCACATTGGTATTATGCTTCCGATATCCTATCTCTAGTAGGCTACAAGTTGAAATTTATAGGTTGTTCCATATCCAGTGTTTTTATTTGCAAGCATTTGTTTGTTATATTTTGTGGTGTAGGAGTGCATCCCTTCAATTTTTGAACAAACCATATAATTACTTCTGTAAATAATTTTACAATTTTGGTCTAATTTCTGTCATTATTTTATGAGACTTCAATGAACAGAAAAGAATGAGTCACATAAGAGGATTTTTCAGCAAAACAACTTTGTTATATAGTGAATTTGTAATTTTTTTCAGGTTTTAATTAAATTAAATTAAATATTTCATGCAATTAGTACAGAAATGGAAATACATCCAATAAATTATACTATGTACATCCATTAAGTACTCACCACTGATGTATGTTCCTTTATATATGTCTTTTTACTAATTTTCACATACTTCAGTTTACAGTTAAATCAGTAATTATAATTTTTTTTATTGTTTAGTTTTTCATATCTTCTTCACATAATCACGTTCTTAAATGTTGATGTTACTTTCAGTTTTCTAATTATTAAAAAGTTGAAGCTTAAAAAAATACCTCTTTGATATCTTAACATATGTCGACTAAACGGTATATTTAACTTTTTTATAATAATCTGAATATAATTTAATTCACTTGGAAATCTGAATATATGTGCACACGTATACAGTTTGTTCTTCATAAAATTTAATGTACTGTTCTGTAGTCTGAATTCTTGTGTACATGTTTTGTCATAAGCTTATTATATTCCAGCTTACTTAGTATCTACAGCTTGGCACTCTGCCAGACATGGAATAAACTTAAGACATCCATGACCTCAGCCATTAATCAAGACGTACTGTAATTAATGTTGTAATTGTAATTAAGATATTTTTATTTACTGATATGTGATTCTTCAGTTGAGGGGTTAATGTATGTAGACGTAAATAATTCACTGAATTGCTTAGGTGAGTCTAGATTACAGATAGTGCTTTTTACAATCAGATCAATTTTATGTGTAATATGAGCATTATGCTATGAAACCTTGTAGAGGTATTGCAATTCTCCTTTGTGAATTAGGCTAGCATTCTTTTCAACTTCTTGTTGTCTTTTCTTGAAATTTATTTTCACAAGGAGAAATAGAATTCAGTTCTGTTTGTAGTTAGGCCTATACCATTAGACTAATAGAATGATTGTTTTTATTTTGCTTTTAAAGTATTTTTATTTTTTCATATTAGGAGCAAAACTTAAATTTTCATTAAAATCTGTTTCTGTTAGCCTACTTCTGATTTTTTAAACTAAGTAATAATTAAACCTAACGGTTATTATGTCCATGAAAAATGAAAAGACATATGTATTGTATAGACCTGACGAGATGATCCCTGGCCTGACTGTGGAACATTATCTTGAGCGAGGGAGGACAATCGCGGAAGTTATTGCTATTCTCTGACTTGAAGACATTAGTTCCGAAATTCTCTAGCATAATAGCAATAACTTCTGTGATTGTCCTTCCTTGCTCAAGATAACGCTCCACAGTCAGACCAGGTATCATCTCGTCAGCTCTAAGCAATATGTGATGATTTTGGTAGTCCAGAGACCATGAAACTTGAAACTATGTAGAAATTTTCCAGAAGTCACACCGTGGTACCAATTGCTATAGACGGTCTATCTTCTAAATCTACCTAACATGGGAAGTAAAGAGGCTTCTTTTTGGGACCAGAGAAACTTCATAGACATTAAAAAAATCTTTCCTCTTCAAAATGAACTTCTCTATGAGGATATAAATATAATCACACTAATGATCTTGAGAGATCTTGGTGGTAATTCATAACCATTTGTATAGCCCAGTGTAAGTATGTGATTTAGCTAGTTACTTTTCCTTATTGATACCTTATATATTCAGGTGATGTTTTATCTGATAAAACTATTTCCTTGTAAGCATATGTAAGATAATTACTATGATTGGCCAATATCCAATGCGTTGTTAAACTTCATTGGTAAATATGAAATATCCAGTATATGAATGGAATAGTCACTATAAAGACTCCACAATATAATAATCAAAGATAACAAAATCCTTACCAATGGATTTTAAACTTGGGTCTGTAAGTTGTTACACCATTTCTTGGCCTCGAACTACTGCAACACACTGGGCTTTGTGTAAAAAGAGCAACATCTGAAAGACACTAGTTTAAGTAATCATGAATATTTTGATGATGGGAGAGTTATTGGCACCTTAAACTGTAAACTACTCAAAGTGTCTTTCATTTCACCAAAGCTTAATTAAATTGGTGATAAAACAAACTACTCGGAGTGTCTTTCATTTCATCAAAGCTTAATTAAATTGGTGATAAAACAGGCCAAGGGATCTCCTTGCGAGGTATACAGAATGAAATATGTATACATTTTTATTTGTCTCTATTGCCAATTCAGAATAATAATTGTTCAAAGACTATAATTCTGCATATCTTTTTTTTTCCAGTTACACATAAAAAAAGGTTAAATGCTAGATAGAAATGTATTCTTCAGTTTGAATTTAACAAGTGTAGCCTGAATGTCTCATATTTTAAATGTTTTTCAGGTGTCTGACACTTTTTCAAATGAAAAACAACAGTTACCTACAAATCTCAGAGCAAAAACACCTGCAGGCCAGCCCACTAGTCCTCTTCGCACTATTGCAAGTGAGACAGGTATTCCTAATAGTCCGGTTCCTATGGAACATACTGCTCCCTTACCAGGAGCAAGAGAATGGGTGGTAGCTAAACCTAAGCCAGAGAAGAATGGCTTAAGGTTTGAACCCACTGAATCATCAGCTTCACATGCAGAGAGCTCTCAAGAGGACCAGGAAGTGTTAGAAATTGTGAGCCAGGGCGAGCAGCAGTGGAGCATAGACACACAGCCCAAACAAGTGGTGAGTTTTTATTTATCATATCTTCATCTGTTCCAGATTTGAAACATTGGCTGATATAAAGTGATTTATTTTACTTTATTTATTTATTTATTTTCTTGGTCAAGGGACAAATAAATGGTACAAATCTCGTCTCAGAATGTACAGTCAGTCAAATAAAAAACATCGGGACTTGATGCAGTTAAAATTAAAGTTTTAACGCATTAGTTCACAAGTTTCATATAAAAGACATAAAATACAGGTCATTCTCGGAACATATGAGGCCATGATATGATATGTTAGTGAACAACGCGGAAAGCGCAACACGATATTCAACTTAATGAATTGTCATAATTCATTTCGCTTTGTGTCATAGCACCACATGCAAATGCTAGCTTAAGCAAAATTGTAGTTACAGTATTTTTCAAATGAGAAGCGTTTTCCTTCACTGCCAATCACGTGTACAAGCTAATGAAGTACCGCTATTAGGAAGGGTCTTCCTTCCGTCTCGCCGTCTCTGATTGGACCGCGTATCTAAGCAGGAGAAGAACAAACCGCTTGTCATCTGCAAAACACTGTAGGGCTGTAATTGACCTGCATTTTTCGGCCTCTGAAGCAGCGAGAAGGTTCCATATTTCTGAAAGAGCAGCTCAGAGGTGGGTACTTCACTATAATGCGACCGGAAGTTTTCATAGGAAACGTGGATCTGACCGGCCGCGTATTTCGTCGCATATGCGCATGTACAGGAAGACTTAAGGTTAGGTTCACACCTGCCTCTTACCTATCCATGTATTTTCTTGATTATTTAGTCAGTTTTGTTCCAAAATGAACATATATAGAAGGCTGTGGCTATATGCCTCACATCCACCATATTCTTGCGTGGAAGTTCTTATAATATTAATAATGAATAAATTCGCGAGGAATATGCTTATTCAAGGAGCATTTTTTAAAGATTTTATTTTATAATACCGGTACTTGTAGTGCAAAATCAATAACTTTGGTTTAAACTTATTTTCAAGTTTGGATATTACAATCTCATCAGAATTACGTAGGGTATTCTCATCTGTTCGCAATAGCATAATGGTCACGTCATCGGAATTGAACGTGTGGGACCAGAGTTCGATCCTTAGTGGGATCTTGTTTATTTTTTATTTTTATTTATGTTTATTTTTTCAAACGCGGCAATGACTGGAATAAAATAATAATTACTTCTAATGAATTATCATTGTTGGTGTCGAATTTTGGACACACACAAAAGAAAGCAAGAAAGAAATTATGATTTTACAACGAATGCGTATCTGTGCCATAAAATAAACACTAACTAAACCAAAGCATTTTCTTTGATTATTATTGTGCAATCTATAGATCTTAATTTGTTGAACAGTCACATTCCTTATATCTTCATACCTGCTCTGGTCTATGAGGAATGAAATAAGAGATATGATACATGAAATTGTGAAATTAATACCTCTTCTTAACCCGTACCAATCCATGAATAATTTTTTAGACGCAACTTTACAGTGGCGCAGCCGCGGGGTGTGCTGAAGGAGCTAAAGCTCTCCCAAGTCCCCCATATTAGAATCATTTTTATTTAAATTAATGCCTCATTTTCACTTTAGTTTAATAGAGACAAGAATACAAGACACAATAAAATAATACGTAGTCAGTGGATAAAACTCAAACTCACATTAACTATCGTGACGTTTCCGCCTGAACCTCCAGGCCTTCCTCAGACGACTGAATGCTAGAAGAGGTTTGTGGTATATCCCGCATCCCCTCCTGCTCGTAGATGACGTTGCAGTTGACTATGTTGTTGTTGTTGCTGTTGAGAAAATCGGTGTTCCTATAATGGTGGTTAATCCATTCACTCGGTATATTATATTCGTTCTCTTCATCCAATACCATGGGAGTTGGAAACTTTATCGTAGATTTCTCCTTAGCCTTTTTATGACGCCCAACCACTCATCACCTAAATCGCCTTCGTAGTTGTTGAAGCATATATCCTTATTACTAATAATGTTGCAAGCCTCATTAATTTTTCTTCTTAAAGGGTCCCTTATAGGTTTTAGGATCTTCGTTTCACCGATATGGTGTTTATTCTTTACCATATGCTGACACAAACCAGTGCTCATCCTATTGTTACTTACATCCTTTTCATGTGGTGGTGTGTATTTTGGTGAAACTGGTAGAACAGTTACTTTAAGATTAAAAGAACATGAAAAGGATGTAAGTAACAATAGGATGAGCACTGGTTTGTGTCAGCATATGGTAAAGAATAAACACCATATCGGTGAAACAAAGATCCTAAAACCTATAAGGGACCCTTTAAGAAGAAAAATTAATGAGGCTTGCAACATTATTAGTAATAAGGATATATGCCTCAACAACTACGAAGGCGATTTAGGTGATGAGTGGTTGGGCGTCATAAAAAGGCTAACTAAGGGGAAATCTACGATAAAGTTTCCAACTCCCATGGTATTGGATGAAGAGAACGAATATAATATACCGAGTGAATGGATTAACCCCCATTATAGGAACACCGATTTTCTCAACAGCAAAAACAACAACATAGTCAACTGCAACGTCATCTACGAGCAGGAGGGGATGCGGGATATACCACAAACCTCTTCTGGCATTCAGTCGTCTGAGGAAGGCCTGGAGGTTCAGGCGGAAACGTCACGATAGTTAATGTGAGTTTGAGTTTTATCCACTGACTACGTATTATTTTATTGTGTTTTTTATTTAATTTTATAATATTTCAGTGGAAAATATGGACCAACGAATTTTAAATACAAGACAGTTTAAAACATTTCACATACAATGTTTGGAATTGTTGATTGGATTAATATTAATCAGTTTTCACATAACAGATTTTAGATAACAATTTCAAATGCATTAATTTGCAGCGTCGTTTTACGTTCACCGAATCGAATCTGCTGCGGGATTCGTAATAGCAGAATATGATAAAATCTTATGTTACTAGCAATAATTTAAAATTATCACGGAAGTGGAAACAATTCAGAAACGTACTGAAAATAGAAGATACCATCTCGATATATGGTCTTTCAGCAAACCAGGTTTGAACCGATCGAGCAGTGTGGATTGGGCTGTTATCCTGTAGGAACTGAAGGTTTACATCAGGAAAACGAAGCCTGGCGTAAACAAGCATATACCTCTCTAGAATCTGATAGTATTTCCACTGGTTAAACCACCCACTAATTCGGTGGAGCGTGCCAGCCCCTTCCTGAGACATCCAGCCCCAGAATGTCATTTTTACCCTGCCACTCCTTGCACGTGTTGCAGGATCCCGGGTACCGAATGGTCGATACACTAGAACTGGCCCCGAAGATGCACTCGAAAAACTAACTTCATCTGAAAATATCACTCTACTCCTGTCGAAGTCAGTTTTTTCAACTGGAAATACGAGGGGCGCATCCTTGTGTTCTTCCTTCAGGACTTCTCTAGAGAGTGCTTGCCTAGAACGTAAACCAGCGGATCTTACCCGGTTCCTAATGGTTTGAAGATGGGCAGGAAATTGAGCAGTAGCCTTCATGGATGCAGCAGTATGAAACGGATTACGTTCAACTTCTGCGACCAACCTAGCATCTTGCTCCAGCGACGAAATACGCGGCTGGCCAGATCCACATTTCCTATGAAAACTTCCGGTCGCATTATAGTGAACTACCCACTTCTGAGCTGCTCTTTCAGAAATATGGAACCTTCTTGCTGCTTCAGAGGCCGAAAAATGCAGGTCAATTACAGCCCTAACTACAATTTCGCTCAAGCTAGTATTTGCATGTGGTGCTATGACACAAAGCAAAATGAATTATGACAATTCATTAAGTTGAATATCGTGTTGAGCTTTCCGCGTTATTCATTTTTCCCTCCCATATCATGGCCTCATATGTTCCGAGAATGACCTTTATTTTACTAGCTGGTTATCCATCCTTCGTACTGATGAAAAAGTATTTTGCACGGACCCTTACCCGAGAAACATCAGGAGGAAGTAACCATACTTAATTTTTAGTGCGCCTGACATTCTTCTGGAGTTTGAGAATGGTGCCTGTTTTCATCTAACTCCATTCAAACCTAATGCTCTTCCATTGTCTTGCTAAAGCGTTGGGCAATATTTCTTCCAGTATTTAATTGTAATCTTCATTGCTGGCCCTGACCCAATTCATTTTCTCATACAGGCTACTAGCTTTTGATCAAATATTTATTTTTTAAACATCTTGTATTTAAAACAGCTGAAACAGAAATATTCTTTGGAATGTAAGGAATGTTGATGCTGTAAGAGCAAATGGAATTTCACCAAGAAGGCACTCTGCAATGAATTAGTATTGTGTTACAGGTTGTGACAACACCATTACGACCACAGTGTGACAGTGTGCTACAGGAAATTCACCCACCACATGTGGATGACTATGATGAATGTCAACAAGAAAGTGGTTCTCCTTGCCCATCAGGTGGCCTCCATATGCCCACTAGCCGCTCCATGAAAGAATTTGCCCTCAGAGTTCAGCAACAGCACCGCCAGAGGTTTTACAGTCAATGTACTCCTGATACCAGGGGATCTGCAATGGCTGGATACAGTACAGGTAGTAGTCCAGGTGAAGGTTCAGCATTCCCACTTCAGGTCCGTGTCCGTCGGGCTAATTCATGTCCTGAAATGAAGAAGGGTCCTTCGTTACCTGGAACTGAAGCAAACATTGATAAAACACTGGAAGAAAAGGAGGAGTTTGAAGATTGTGAGACTACGTTAATATCTGATGGTGATGAAGCTGTTCTTAACGGAGCAAATGAAGAGAATGATCAACAGCTAAATGAATCTGCAGTTTCCAATAAACAGCCATTTTTTAAGCAAATGATGACATCTAGTACTCAAACTGTTGATCACTGGAGCCCTCTGCCTTATGAACATTTGTTTTTGGGAGCATTTCCACCTGTAGAACAACAGCTACAAAGTCAGAATGGGGAGGTGAAGCAAAGTGCAGCTCCGAGCCCAGGTCCTCTGTGCCATCATTCTGAGTTACTTCCGAGGTATTCTCCATATGCCATGTTGGACAAATACATAGACACAGCTATTCAGGGAAATGCCAAGGATGACAAAGATGCCAAAAAACCAAAAAGCCAAGGTGAGTGATTATCACTTGAGAAGTAGTCGAAATAATAAAGTACAATTTTAGCTCCACTTACGTCACTTTATAAAATAGGACTGGTTTCAGGAGAATTCCCCCCTTCCTGGCTGGTGGTCGACTGGTGTATTGGCAATCGTGGCTGGTGTAGTCTGCTTGGTGCTGCCCTCCCTCTTCCTTGTGAGTCTGATGAAGTTGTCTGTTGGTGGAATTTCAAAGTATATGACACTGTCTTCGTTCTTGATGATAAAACATTTTTTCCCATGCATTCAGTTCTGATGGTTTTTTAATATGTTTCAGTAAATAAGATGTTTGACATTTAAACACTCTAGACTTCAGTTTTACTTACATTTTTGCAGAACGTATGTTTCATGGGCTTTATTATATTGAAGTAATTGATATTGAAGTAGTTTTATTATATCCTAATAATCAGGAAGTTTACACAGTGAAGTATTTATTAATTAGAATTAATAATGAGATAGATAGTACACTGACTTCAGTGAAGACTTTAGTGAAGTCAGTGTACTATCCATCTCATTATTAATTCTGGTTTTATTATGTTTGAAATAGCCTAATTTTTGCTAGTCAACTGCCAAATCCTTGCTTGAAGAATACGTTCCCTCTGGTGTAGATTTTATGAACTTCTTGATCAAGTTTTCTTCTTGTGGTATTTCAAAATTCATTAACCTATCTTCGAACTTTTTTATATACTCTAAATCTTTTCCCAAACTTCCAGATCTTTATGTTCGTATATTGATTTCAGTAATTTGGCCTCCTTATGTATGTTATGATTATTATTTCAACAGCAAGCTGTAACTGCTGATTTTTCTATTTGTCAGTATTTAGTATTTCTCATGTGTTCATTTAATCTTATGTCTATATTTCTTTTTGTTTTTCCTACATATGTTTCATTACATTCTCAGCAATTTATCTGATAGATTCCTACCTTTTTTCCTCTAGGTGATTTATCCATATGGTTGGTTTTAATTGAGTTTTAGAAGCCAAAGTTATATTATATTTTTGAAAGATTTTTTGAAAGCTATGTGAAAACATGAACAGTGAAGAATCCAGAAATAAGTCACAGAAAAAACTATTAACATCACTGAGCAATAAAAATGTAATATATACAAAAGCAGATAAGAAGAATAAGATTGTTTTGGACCAAGAGGATTACAAAAATGGACTAATTCAGGAGTTGTTAAACAGCAAGGAACTTAAAGAATTGGAGTTGTAGATAAGGTCTTGAAATAGAACAAAATAATATCGGGGGGGGGGGGGGGGCAGCCTGAAATGTTACAGCCCTATGCTACTTTCTGGCAAAATGATTAACACAGAAATTTCAAAGAATAATTTTAGAAGCCACAGCACAAAGAATTCTCTTGAGCTAGTAGACAAAATTAAAGACTTGGAATTATCAACTGAAGTGACTGTGTGTCCAAAAGTAATGTGCTACTGCTGATTTTTCACTTTGCATTAATTTTACATTCCTCAGAGTTCTTTCATTCTTATTTTTAAACATCTTCTGGTTTGCCCATTATAAATCATATGACAGTCTTTGCATTCCATCTGGTAGATTCCAGATAATTCTACTTTGGTGTGTACCGTATTTTACGGGCTATAAAATGCTCTGTACCATAAGACACATCTTGATTTTAGGATGGAAATTTAAAGGAAAAGAAATTTAATGTGATTCTAAATGAACATTTTTAAAGGGAATAATATACTTATTTGCATAAACAAATTATATCTTTGTACAAGGGAATCAGTGTAAATCATTTCTAACTTAAAATCTGCATTGTACAAACGTCTCTTCTTTACATGTGGCAACGTGTAAATTTTAACATCTGAACTGATTTCTCATGAAAGACTGAAAATGATTTTCAACTTCTAACCCTCAATTCAGCCTACGGTAAGTGTAATGGGACAAGGCTGTTGAGAGGTCATTGTCTTCATTTAAACCACCCGGCAGAGACAACCCCTTTCGTATAAAATAACTCAACATTCCATTCTTTTGGCACTGTATACCTGGATTCCAGCCACCCTCATTTTACAATTGTGACAAGTGCACTGATGTACAATCTGCACCAAAATTTGTAACTATCTTATCGTTTACAACACCTTGTTTATATTTTGGAAATATTTACCATATTTTAAATTTTTTAATGTACTTGGACCATTAGACCTACCCAACTTTCAAGGTTCTGTTTTCTTATAGTCCGTAAAATATGGTACTTTTTAGTGGATGGTGGAGCAGATTCCTGATACTGTATTTATTCTGTGGTGCTAGTTTAATATTGTAGTTTTTTAACACTTTCTCGGATTTGTGGAAGAATTTTGGGTGGTAAGTGAACTTTCTGTAACTGTTCGGCTTTTTCTGCATTGTCTAGTGTATTAAGTCATGTATAGAGGTGACCCTAAATGAAGTTGACCGTTTAGGTAGGTCTGACTACATTCATATTTTTTATGCAGGCATTAATAAGATCATTATTTTCTTACAGGTCAATTGGAGGCAGAATTAAAGACTGTAAAAGAGCAACTGACTTTATTAAATATACAATTACAATTTGAAAGGCACAGGAGGGAAGCTCATGCTGAGAGAAATAGAAGACTGCTTGGAAAATCAAGGAATAACAGAGCATTGGAAGAACATAATTCTGCTCTGGTGAGTTATTTTGTTTTGTTTGTTGCTGGATAACCTATATATATAAAAAAAGCAGTTTTGAAGATAAAACCTTAATTCTTAAGATAAGGTAGCAATACGTTATCACTGTCGTCATCATCATCGTTGTCGTTGTTGTTATTATTATTATTATTATTATTATTTAGTATAATGGGGTTTTTACCATAGCTGTAATGCTGTCATTTTTTGGCACTTATTCATATCTTGCGACTTTTCTCTGTGCTATGTTTGTGTTATTAGAACTGCCTGATAGAATCCTACACGATCGTCTTATTTCACTAACATATTCTGACATATTTTTGTGTATTTTAAGATTCGTATAACTATTTAAACCGAGAGTTAGACAATATCTTCAAAAAGCAAGTACCGTATTGGTCCAAAATTAAGACAACCCTGAATTTTTGAAAGGTAGTTACAAAAAAATTAATAAAATAGGTTATTAGTACATTTTGCTTCACATAAAACCGAAGTTTGAAGTTCATGTCGTAACTTCTTCTCTCGCTTTTATTTACGCATTGATACAATGAAGATGCTTTCTTTTCCACATGGTCTGCCATGACTGGTGATCAAACAAAAGCTTTACGCGTAGAGAATAGAGACGCCAAGCAAGTAACAGTGCAGTCAGGATCAGAAGGTCCTGGTGCCGTTCAAGCAGAAGCACGAATTCAGGAAAAATTAAGTTCGGTAAAGTAAGGTGAATTTCCGCGCAACTTGGACCTTGGGTCAGACACATGTCATTTGCATGGGGATACCTGCTGCACACATGCACAGCCGCATTCATGAATGGAGTGTTGTTGAGTCTTAGGCTGTGCGTATAAGATGAGTACAGTTTTTATAAGCACATTTTCGGGGAAAACCATCATCTTATATTCGGGCCAATAAGGTACCAGGGCGATATCTGGTCCACAGCAGATGGTCAGCCTGCACAGCTGTACGTCCGCATTGTGTTAAGCTAATTTTATTATTTTGTTTCAGAGAGACCAATTGAATTTGCTACAGAAGGATATAGAAAATTTTCACAGTGAGCGAGACAAAAAGAAGAAAGAAGTACAAATTAAAGAGCAACAATTACAAGAAAATATTGAATACTGGAAGAAACAGGTATGCCTCTTAGACCTTTAAAATGTGTGTGATATCCATGATTCATTTGTAAGTATTGAGATTCATTATTTTGTTTTAGTTTCATTTTGTGTTAGGATTCTTTCAGGAAAAGTATTTTCTTCCAAGTGTAGAAAATTTGAGCGATTACTATTAAAAATGCTGTGTACAATTGAGTACCTGGCTGCAACAAGAGCATTAGGAATTAGCTAAGTGAATAAATATGACAATCATTATTACTTCTAAAGCAGTCTTACTGTGGTTTAAGCACAGAATATGTGAACAGTGGTGTCTCAGCTTTTGCATAAGAATCTGTGGGTTGAAAAATTTTACACGTGCATTTTAAAGGCTGGACAAATGTCTTCTATGCAATAACAGTGTTAATTGATTTCTTTAATGTCTGTATTTATTTCTAAATCATTAAATTTGATATGATATTAATTTACAGCAATGAACGTGTATACTTTCTAGTTATAAATGTTACTGGGTCAATTATTTAGACTATTTAGTTGTCCTCTTATTAATTTACAGCAATGAACGTGTATACTTTCTAGTTATAAATGTTACTGGGTCAATTATTTAGACTATTTAGTTGTCCTCTTTGCAATTGGATTGAGAAGAACATTTTCTTTGTAAATTTAAATTTTCTACTATAAGAACGGTTTAATCCTCACAAATTTACAAAGACTTTTCTGTCTGCCAACACACCGTGCTGCAATTCAAGAGTTGTGCAAAAAGTTATGTTGACAGTTTGGAACGTGTTTGATTAGTGAACTTCAGCCAGCTCCTGAAGAAGATTTTATTGTTGAATCAAAATAATTCGGTCTTCAATAATATTTGTGTTGTGATTGAATGTGCCTGTAATATAGCTGACTGCTTAATTTAAACTGGCCCGGAGCAGACAGAGGACATTGATATAAAGGAGGGGAAAATTTCCCATTATCATGGCAACCAGGCCTCAAACCTGGACTGCCTTCATGTTCATCTTAAAAATGCAGGAATGGATACTACAGAATTCTATCTGGGTTCAGCAAATTGGGTATCGTTCAAAATACTAACAGGCAGTGAAACATGCAATTTTGTAACCTCCACCAGCGATACAAATTTATTCAGAGCGATATAAAAGCATTACAACATGAATTTACAATGCTTACAGTTTGTGAGAAATTTTTCTGAACAGCTTGCACAGATATGTCGGGGCACAAAATGCCCATCACTTGAAAATGACATCACATAGGTTGCCCCCATTTTCCTTCACACACATTCCAAGTCTTTTATGGAAGTTAGACATCACATCTTGCAGGACGGGCACTGGAATTCAATTAATTTCCTCCTGAATTTGATCCTTCAGTTTGGATGGAGTGTGGTGGGTCACACCAGAAGATCACAGATTTCAAATGACCCCAAAGGAAGAAATCACATGCTGTAAGGTCAGGGGATCTGGGAAACCAGGAAATGTCCCCGTTCTTGGAGATGAGATGATCAGGAAAGATGTTCTGTAGTGCGTTAATGGAAATCTGCGAGGTATGACATGTGGCCCCGTCTTTTGGAAAAATGTGTTTGCAGTTACAGGAAGATGAGCAAACAATGGCATCAGGAAATGGTTCAACATGTGAGCATAATGTTCTGTATTCACAGTAACAGCATTGCCGCGATCATTTTCTAAAAGTAAGGCTCGATGATTCCATATGATGATACACTGCACCACACTACCACTTTCTGACTGTGAAGTGGCTTCTTCTGGTGTGACCCACCACACACCATCCAGAAACCGAAGGATCAAATTCAGAAGTTAATCAAATTCCAGTGCCAGTCCTGCAAGATGTGATGTTTAACTTCCGTAAAAGACTTGGAATGTGTGTGAAGGAAAATTGGGGCCACCTACGTGATGTCATTTTCAAGTGATGGACAATTTGTGTCTTGACATGTCTGTGCAAGATGTGCAAGCTGTTCTCACAACAGTCCTCACAAATTGCAAGCATTGTAAATTCATGTTGTAATTCTTTAATATTGCTGTGAATAAATTTGTATTGCTGTTGGAGGTTTCAAAATCGCCCACTTCACTGCTGCACCTGTTACATAGATGATAGACTAGTCCATATAAGTGAAGTAGGCAGCAGCCTAGGGTGGGAAATTTTTGGAAACATTTAGGGACGGCAACGTTTAGAAAAAGACTTACGTATGATGTAGGCCTAGTTTCTTGCTTGTTTAATGGAAATATAAAAAAATATAACCTTTTCAATTAAATGTATTTTTTTTTATTTAATCCCCAAACTATCTAGATATGCTATAACATCATAAATAAAACCCTTTCTCAAATTAGGCCAATTCAAATCAGTTTTATTTAACCACTTACCCAAACCAGGCTAGAGAATGTGAAATTCCATGTTTAATCAAATGGTAAAAAATTGAATGATTAAGGTGGCAATTTAGGGGGCACCAAAATACCTGAGTATTTCATTGTATTATTATTAAATATTAACTCATCAGATTTAATGTTTCCGATTTTGTTCAAGTTTCTTGGTAAGCCTACATTAGATGATGTTTTACAGTATTAAGAATTAAAAATAACTCAATTTTCTGTCATACAATACCAGTGCCCAAAACAAAACAAACAAAAAATAGTTTAAACCAAAAAATGGTTTTTGGGTGTTTTTTTTTTTAAACAGTGGTTACCGCTAAACGAGCTAAGCATTCTTACTAGCTTGAGCCACACAGACAAAAACTCAATTTCAGGCTGAATTTTGAGTACACTTCAGGAAAGTAATAATAGATCGTCGATTTCATGATTTGCCTTTCGCTTTCATCAGTCAGGATGTACAATTAAACTATTTGCTATCTGTCAAATTAGGATGTCCTTATGTGCAGCTTAAGAACATGTCCTATTTTTTTGAGGGAGGGGGATGCTGCAGCCCCCAGAACATGCTCCTATAATAATTATGTAGGGAGTTGAAATTAACCCTAAACTTCACTTGTTAACTCTAAACTTCACTATGACCTGGCACTGACTTGGACACCAAGAGATCTCAAAGTTCATTAATTGTCCACAGGAGGGTGCTAAAGCAGTTGAAGTAAAGCTGTTCAAATTAAAGTTATGGTTTCTGAAACTAGTACAGGCAATTTCAACTCCTTATATAATACTGATGTTCATTAACACAGCGATACAGCACACATCTCACCTTTCGGAACCACATCTTGGCTATCAACATGGTTAAATTTACCAATGCCAGTAGCTACTTGATATGTCTGGTGTACAGGAAACTGGGTGGTAGTAAATTATTTTTAATGAAGTTTGAAAAGTGGATTGCTTTGATTGAACGAATTAATTAAATTTTGTTGTATTTTTCCTTTGTAGTGTATTAATCTTCAGAATGATATGAAAGAACTTAGGAGTAGGAATGAATTATTACAGCAAGAGTTAAAGCAATCAAAAGAAAAGACAACAAGTATCACTAAGGTAAGTGTGCTAGTTATATTGTATGGTTCTACAGAATGTATAGGTTACCATGATGTCCTCCCTGTGGTTGTTTCTGTTTGATCTCTGTGAATTTCATTAAGGCATTATTTGTAGTACTTTTTCACACATATAGGAGCTGCAGCAAGTCGAATCAAAACTGTTTGATGTTGGAAAAGAAATACAACAAGCCATAGCTCAGGCGTTTGCTGGAGAGCGATTGCGTGGAGAAATGGAGGTGTTGCAGAAGGAGCTTATTCTCATGGGAGAACTTCAACAGAGGTACAGAGACCGCTTCTCACAGCTGCCACTTATGAGGCATCACGATGAAGAAGTTGCGCAATTACAGGACTCTTATTGTGAAGAAATTAGAGGTTTGTTTGTAGATTATACAATTTTTCATTTTGTTACTTTGTTATAGGCTTTCTTATAATTTTTACCAGTTTTCCCCAGCAAAGAATTTATTGGATAAGAATAGCTGTATGCGAAGATAGCACTGTAACACAGTATTTGTTTATTTCATTTAAAGGTAAAATAAATTAACAACATATTCTGTAGAAAATCTTCTCGGGTTTGCAGCCAGGTGAGAAGTTTGTTGTGGTCCAACGTGTCCTACATGTCAAAACTCGACACTTCAGATTCCCTGAGGATGGAGGCAGCGTCAGCCTCGGAAACGTTGGACCACAACAAACTTCTCACCTGGCTGCAAACCCGAGAAGATTTTCTACATAAGATTCGCCAGGAAAGCCTCAAATCTTACACAACATATTCTGTATTTCTAATAGATTTTTTAATTGAATTAATTCATCAACAGAATAAAACATGTGAGTTATGAAACACTTTTCAAGTAAAATTTCAAACCTGTTTTTATTTTCACTTAAATTTTGTTTAAAGATTGAGTGGTAGATTATTATAAAACTGTTGTTGTTGTTTACTAATGCTCAGGAACTTGGATTTCCTCCATTCTCCTTCGGGCGTTCCAATAGTAATGTGTGAGCTGGGTTGGTAGATCAGCATCAATCTTCTTGATTGCCGGGCAAGTCAGTAGGTGTTCTCCATTCATTATTGAAGCTGGATCGTTGCACAGGGTACATTGTGGTGAAGGATAGATGTTGATTCTATGAAGATGTGAAGCTAAGCAGTCATGACCTGTAGTTATGCGGAAAAGAGCAACTGTTTGTCTTCTGGGTAGATCAGGAATGGCTGATTTATTCCTCAGTAAGGAATTCCATGACTTCTTGTGGCTGTCTTTTTCATTTTTCTCTTTACATATTTGATTAATCTTATATTGGGTCCAGATCTTAGCATTGTTAAAAGTTATGCTACAATATGGAGTCTGTTTAATGTTTGTTCCTTTCTTTGCAAGGAAGTCAGCAGCTTCATTTCCCATAATTTGACAGTGGGCAGGTATCCATTGAAATGCAATGTCTTTTTTGAGACTTTGAAGTACTCTTGTTGTTGTATGTATTTCTCTTACTTTTTTGCTTTCTGGGTATGGTGATGCAATTGCTTGCAATGCAGTTTTTGAGTCCGTGAGGATTACCACTTTGTTAAATTTAGTTATATGGTTTAAAAGTTGCTGGAGAGCTGTGCTTATTGCTTGTACCTCTCCATCATAGTGTGTTGACAAGGGTCCGAGTGATATGTAGAATTTGAAAAAGTCACTATAGATTCCTGCGCCGGCATTGCTGTGTTTGTCCAGTAACGACCCATCTGTATATATATGTACCCATTCTGGATTTGGGTAGCGTGTATGTATAGTTTCTAGAGCTAACAGTTTCAGTGTATTTAAGTTCATATCCTGTTTAGCAGCAATGTGTTCTATTAGGTTGTCTTCACATTTGATATCTGGTAGTAAGAAGGGATGAGCAGGGTGTAGAAGATTCTCTATATTATCAGAAGTATCCAATTTGTATTTTATCTTTAATTTTCTGATTTCCTGAAGGAATCCAGACTGGGTTTTCAGTTTACGGTCTTCATGCTTGTACGATCTCCAGTAATCCTCATTAGGAAGTCTCCGCAATTTCTCATAAAGGGTAATACTCTGTTTTTCTATCTGTACTTGTAGAGGGATGTTGTTTGTTACTATCTGCATTGCTGTGATGGGCGTGGACCTCACTCCGCCTGTTATTAGTCTTAGGGCTTGGTTTTGAACCCTTTCTAACTGTGTCATTTTCTCTGGTGTTGCAGTTATAAGTGATTCACTACCATACAAAAGAGTTGGTTTTATATATGTCTTGTAAGTCGTATTCAGTGTTTTCATGGATGATCCCCATTTACTTCCAGCCAATCTTTTTAACACGGTTAACCTCTGCTGAGCCTTCTCTGTTGTATGTTTAACATGTTCTCGCCAAGAGAGCTTGGAATCCATAGTTACGCCTAAGTAAGTATAGGCTTCAGTTTTTTCAATTTTATCATTATTAATTTTAATCTGAATTTCAGGTTCAGTATGGCAAAGTGTAAAGACCTGGTATTTTGTCTTAGACATATTGATTTTCATTTCATTTTCTGAGCACCAATTGGAGAGTTCAGCTAAGGCAGCATTCATTTTGAGAGATAGATCATTGTTTCTCTTATGTGGTGCTGATGTCCAAATTATTAGATCATCAGCAAATAGTGCACACTTAATATTGCTGATTTTGGTTAGTTTTGGTGGTAGATCATTTATCATTATATTGAAAAGAGTAGGGCTGGAAATCGATCCTTGTGGAAGTCCTATGTGTGTCTGTCTATAGTTTGAGAGACAATTTTGAAATTTCGTGGCACAAAATCTTTGTATTAAAAAGTTATAAAACCATTTCAGTAAGTTATTGTGTATTCCAAGGTCAACCATTTTCTCCAATAATTTCAATCTAGGTACACTATCATAAGCTCCTTTAAAATCAACAAAGACAGCTAGTACTGTTTGTTTCTTATCCAAACAGTCTTTGATTTCTTGGCTTACTCGAACAACTTGTTGAGAGGTAGAGTGATTTTTACGAAATCCTGCTTGTTCTTGCTTTAGTAGATTTTTAGTTTCTAGGTACCATGTTAATCGATTACATACCATTCTTTCCATTAATTTTGCCAGAATGCTAGTAAGTGAAATAGGACGATAGCTTCCCATGTCCTCAGGTGGTTTATTTGGTTTAAGAATAGGTACTATAATGGCTTTTCGCCATAATGCTGGTATTGATGTTTCCCATATATAGTTGAAGATCTCTAGGCATGTTTTAAGCGTCCGAGGACCAAAGTGTTTGATCATTTCCCCTGATATTCCATCTGGACCTGGGCTTTTCCCTATTTTAAGCTGAGACACTGCTCGCTTTATCTCTTTGATATTAAATTCTGCCTCAAATATATCTTCTGAGTGAGTTTTGAACTTATTCTTGATATGACATTTACTATTCTTATTTGTATGTTCTATTATAAAACTTCACTCCCATAAAGTAAACAGCTTTTTGAAAGCATGTTAAATTAGATGCTGGGATATGCATGTTTTAATCTATTTATACTGTGAACTTCAGGCTCAATTTTGTACTTAACATTATTTTTAATTACAAAAATTATTTGCTGGGTTTTTATTCCTTGGATGTGAAGAAGTTGGATGAATACATGCTGTTCTTAAAAGTACAGTAGAACCTCTTTTGTCCAAGCTGCATTGATCCGGATAACTGGGTCATCCAGATGTTCTTTTGTTTTTTGTTTTTTAAATACAGTGCACGCCACTTATTGTGTTCATTTCAGGATGCAGCTAATATTAATGATTGATAACAGTAGCTGAAAGGACTAGTTGAAGTTTAATACAAGTAAGAATCAGTTTGAAAAATTTTATGTCATAACCGGGATTTGAACACGGATCTTCGGCTTAACGCGCCGATGCTCTACCATTGAGCTACCATGACAACATGCCAGTACGACATCAAATTCCTCAACTGATTCAGAAGACAAGGCAGACCACGGGAGGTTTCTCCGTTGAGAACACGCATCCAATGGCGTCCTACATTTGTAGGTACTTTGAAGCCAAGTTATTATTTATATACTATTAATTAATAGTATATAAAATATAATAACTTGGCTATTAATTAATATTAATATTAATTAATAGTATATAAAATATAATAACTTGGCTTCAAAGTACCTACAAATGTAGGACGCCATTGGATGCGTGTTCTCAACAGAGAAACCTTCCGTGGTCTGCCTTGTCTTCTGAATCAGTTGAGGAATTTGATGTCGTACTGGCATGTTGTCATGGTAGCTCAATGGTAGAGCATCGGCGCGTTAAGCCGAAGATCCGTGTTCAAATCCCGGTTATGACATAAAATTTTTCAAACTGATTCTTACTTGTATTAATATCCCAGACATGGATTTAATGTCTATTTCCTTTCCCTCCACTTAGTTGAAGTTTATTTATTCATATATAAGATAATACACTACACATAAAATAGTACCTAACTGTGACTCATTGAACCACTCATAATACAGTAATAGACTGCAAGCAACTATTTTTTCAACCAGTAATAAAGTTTTTAATTGTTTTATTTTCCTTTAGGAGTCCATTAACCAATACTCCATGCTCAGTTACCAGTTACGAGTGTTTATGGAAGTCTATACTGATCTATGTTGAACACTGTGTAGCAAAACATCTAATGCCTGCCTGTTCAGATCTTTTTATTTTACATTAGTCATCATTGTATGTCATCACTGTTTTCTTAAAAATTCAAGAGCAGCAGCTAAACTGGAGGGATGAAACATGTTTTATTGCTTAAAAGAAAAGGTTAGACAATGCCACCCCCTAGAACTGGTCATCCTTGTGAGGTGGGAACAATAGGCTTACCACTACTTCCAGAATAACACAATTCAGTTAAATTAGAAACGAAACCCTTAAAAACGATTTTTTGAATGATGTACGCTACTTGGAAATAAAGCTGTAAAACGGAAAATGTGATAACGTAAACAGAATCTTCGATCATAATAAACAGCATTTTTTTAATGTATCAGTATTAATCTGGTCAGGACTTCATAAGAATGATAACAATACCCAATTGATAACGTTATCCACGATTACATTAAGCGGCGTTCACTGTATAATATTTTGTACAGTAGATCACCATCTCATGAATGAAAGGTACATTCACTGTGTGGGAAATAGGTCACCAGTCATTTATTTTGACCAAAGACCTTAGGTCAATGAAATGTTTTGACACCTGTGAGGGGTCTATCTTTCATGTGGTGTGTAGTGGTCTATTGGGGCCTTAAAACCTACATTCTGCAGTCATATTCAACAGGCGTGGCTTGTGGCTGGGAAGTTAGGTGAAGAGCTAGAGAGCGGCCTAACTAGGAAGACGCCTGACACCGGTAAGGGTAGATTGCCTGGAATGGAAGTCTACCATTGCATTGCATTGCACCGTATGAAGAGCGCATGCGTAAGTGAAGTAGCACTTCACCTACTTCCCCTGAATAACCGCCACTGATATTCAATAAACCCCAGCTCAAAAAGTCACATATCTTTTATCCACCCTGCAAACCTTCTTAAAACATTTGCGGCAATTTGCTGATGACATGACAATAATAACACAGGCTTTAATTGTTTATTCAAGTTGGAAGAGAACGTGATTTTTTTGGATATCAGGTCCAAAAAACACACCATCTTTCAATTTTGCTTCTGATAAATGAGGAAAGTTCACACATAGATACTTGAAACAATGCCCATCTTTGGGTAAGGCTTTCAAGAACTGTTTCATTAGCCCTAATTTTATGTGTAGAGGTGGCAGCAGAATGCTTTCCTGATCCACTAGATTCTTGCGCAGATCTTCTTTCTTGCAGGCAGGATTTTTCTGCACCAATGTTGATCCCATGCCCTAATGTCGTGAACCACTGCTATCTTAATTTAAACCCATTTTACCTACTTACATAGTGTACCTTACAAAGTACCGTTAAATTTGCTACATATTGAATTTTCTTAAATATTTAGTACTGAAATGTAAAATAAAAAAAGATAAAAATAAAAATAAATAAAAAATGGGCGATACAGCTTTTTTATCATATTTAGATTCAGCACACTAAAAACCATAAGAATAAGACAAATTCATTCAAAAAGTTTTTTCACTGTTGGCCCGTGTAATTACATTAATAATTAGCTACAAACAGACAATGATGATGGCTACAGCTTGGTTACAAATGATGAAATTGCCTCATTACCTATAGAAAATGAGAGTGACAGACCAGAAAGCGAGGAAGGAACACAAATGGAACAGGTGAAGTCTCATGCTGAGGCATTGGCCCTTAAGGCTTACTCATGGGGCTAAACTGAAACCAGTGTCCGCTGAGCTCAAAATTGTGAACGTGTATGATTGTGCTGCACACGAACATCGAATGAAACTGCCCATTCTCAAAAGTAATAAATGATATTATAATTTGTGTTATATGTAAATAAATAGCAAGTTGTGAGATAATGGCCTACAGCGTATAATTTGTTTTAGTGTATTTTAATGTTGTCTTGATTTCCGGATTATCTGAATTTTGATAATCAGGATGACTTTCAGTCCTAGTTAGTTCAGATAAAAGTGATTTCATACATGGATGTTCAGCTGTCTCTAGTTGCATTTTGCATTCTGAACAACATTTCCTTATTTCGCAGTTATTCATAAAGAATCACCCCTATGCTTAAAACACTTTTACATCACAAAGTTTAGAATGAAGTTTTTTAGACAGTGAAGCTTTACTAATTATTCAAAAGTAGTCAAACGTTTAATACACTTTTAGCTCACTTTACGTACCATTACTAGGACATTATTAATGAATTTCATTTTCAGACAGGGTAAAATGTTTTTAAAATAGAGAAATTGTCCACCTTAAAACCCTTGTCGTTTCACTTATCTGGGGCCTTTTAATAAAATATAAAATAACATAAAGGCACAAGCACACGTTAAAAACACTGTTGTCAAATTAATAAAACTTCTTCTTGGTCCCAGATGCGTCTAATACTTGAAAATGCATTTCGATGCAAGTTGCATCATCTTCAGTTCAGCTTAGAGACACAACAGATACAATGTCTGATGATGTACTAATGTATATGCCGGTTGTTTACTTGTTGCATGTTTTAGGTCACTGTTGTTGCGAGTTCAAACAGGTGATTATGGTCAATCGTGGTTTCGTTGAGAATGTTATTTTTATTTTTGTAGATTTGAAGATTTTCTAGTATATTAAGTCTATTACCTTTCTTATAATTATGGAGGATTTCTAAAGTATTGTCTATGTTGTCTAATCTATGTCCAGTATTAAGGAGATGTTTAGCGTATGAACCAAATATAACCAAATATAACATCACTACATATCAAAGGTACGTGGATGATATACTTTTAATATGTAATAAGACTCAAATAGAGAATATCTTCCAAGAATTCAATAATATTAATAATTGCTTAAAATTTACAATTGAGAAAGAAGAGAATAATACCTTAAATTACTTGGACCTGAGCATAACAAAAAACAACAAGAAACTGGAATTCGGGATATTTAGGAAGAGTACATATTCCGACAACATTATCAACAAATCCTCCAATCATCCTAATAGTCATAAAATGTCTGCTCTAAACAGTATGATTCATAGACTGGTTAATATTCCCATGAATAAAACCAACTATAATAAAGAATACACTACAATAATGAAAATAGCTGAAAATAACGGATATAGTAAATGGGTGGTTAGAAATATGGTTACTAAACATAAAGCGAAACTACACAGTAAACAAAACCCAATAAGCAAACTCACACCGATTAAAGAGAAAAATAATAACATAAAATTGGCTACATTTAATTACGTAGATAACAAGATACATGCAATTACAAAAATACTACGAAAAGAAAATTTCAAAATTGCATACAGAACAAACCACAACCTAAAAAGAAAACTACATAACAACAACAATAACGATATAGACAAAATGGAAGGCAGCGGAATATATAAACTAACATGCAATGACTGTAAAAAGGTGTACATAGGCCAAACAGGTAGGAAGTTCAAGCAAAGATTCAAGGAACATGTTAATGACTTCAGATATAATGGTAATCGCTCATCATACGCTAAACATCTCCTTAATACTGGACATAGATTAGACAACATAGACAATACTTTAGAAATCCTCCATAATTATAAGAAAGGTAATAGACTTAATATACTAGAAAATCTACAAAAATAAAAATAACATTCTCAACGAAACCACGATTGACCATAATCACCTGTTTGAACTCGCAACAACAGTGACCTAAAACATGCAACAAGTAAACAACCGGCATATACATTAGTACATCATCAGACATTGTATCTGTTGTGTCTCTAAGCTGAACTGAAGATGATGCAACTTGCATCGAAATGCATTTTCAAGTATTAGACGCATCTGGGACCAAGAAGAAGTTTTATTAATTTGACAACAGTGTTTTTAACGTGTGCTTGTGCCTTTATGTTATTTTATATTTTATTAAAAGGCCCCAGATAAGTGAAACGACAAGGGTTTTAAGGTGGACAATTTCTCTATTTTAAAAAAAAAATTACTAGGACATGTTTCAAGAGGTTAGTTCCCTCCCATCGACGGCTAGCGGTCGACGATGGGAGGGAACTAACCTCTTGAAACATGTCCTAGTAATGGTACGTAAAGTGAGCTAAAAGTGTTTTAAACGTTTGACTACTTTTGAATAACACTTTTACATGTTTTAACTGTTTCCTTTCTCGATAAAACAGAAGACATTAGAACTTGATCGTCAAGTGACCTATCACTTTTTAGTACTGTTTGCCTAAACATTAAATAAGCAAGCAAGAATATCAATATTACTATAGTTTTCTCCCATATAGCTTCTATTCATAGATAAGAGCCACTGTATAATATTGCTTTCCAAGCTTTAATATTGTTGATAATACGGGATCGCAAAGAGATTAAAGCTCACATGATATTTAATAGTACTATTTAGCGGATATATTGATAAATAAATTATTGAATGCAGGCATCAGTCTATAGTATGATAATGAAGATATTTTAGATTTAGATTTATTCTGATATGTCATTCGATTGCAATGCTGTGTTAAATTCATGGCCTTCTGGACAGATATTTGTAAAACATCTGGGGATAGTTTGCCAAACTAAGTACAAACAAAAGATGTGGAAATATATACGCATGAGTAGGGCCTATTTAATTATTACGGGAAAAAATGTGCTGTAATATATTATTCAAATGCTTTCATCTTTGACAAGATATTGATAATATTGCACTGATAATTGACTCCCATTGGGTGAAATTTATAGGTTCTTAACACTCCATTAGCAGGTTGGTCAAATGGAATGCATGTAATCTTTCCAATGTAAGGCACAATGTATATTATTAAGGCTATTTTTTCACACTTAAACTTCACTATTAACTATTTACCTAGGACTATGTAGTTTCAGTCACCCATGTGACTATCCTCAGCTACATCTGAATTTCTGTTGGTAGCACTGTTCCCTTGTACTATCAATCCCTACTGCTAGATGCCATCTCTTGGTGGTTGGTTGTACCTTCTGATTAAGTTGTCTTCTGCTCGTATCTCGAAATTTAGTAGTCTGTAATTAGAATTAATAATGAGATGGATAGTACACTGACTTCACTAAAATTGCCACTAACCTGGACTGCAGTTTCGTTTAGGATGCCTAAACGAAACTGCAGTCCAGGTTAGTGGCAATTTTAGTGAAGTCGGTGTACTATCCATCTCATTATTAATTCTAATTAATAAATACTTCACTGTGTAAACTTCCTGATTATTAGGATTAGTAATTTGTGTTTATTTTTTTTTAATAAAAGTCATTTCCCAGACTGTTAATTCTTGGGGTGTTTCTATTGACCTTAGCAACTTTACATCCTGTTCTTTTTCATGATCATCTTCCCAAAAATGAGCTGCTATTGCCGATTTATCTGTCTGTGCATATTTAATGTTCCTAAAATGTTCTTTGTATCTGGTTTCAATATCCCGTTTTGTTTGTCCAATATAAACCTTATCACAATCTTTACACTCTATTTCATAAATGCCTGATTTTGTTGTTGTTAGGTTCTCTGTCCTCGTGGTCATGTTTTAGTAGGTTTTTCAAATTGAATTTATTCTTGGGGCCAAAGTAATGTTGAAATTGGAGAATATATTATATTGTCAAAAAAAAGGGATATTGAAACCAGATACAAAAAACATTTTAGGAACATTAAATATGCACAGACAGATAAATCAGCAATAGTGGCTCATTTTTGGGAAGCTGATCATGAAATAGAACAGGATGTAAAGTTGCTAAAGCCAATAGAAACACCCCAAGAATTAACAGCCTGGGAAAAGATTTTTATTAAAAAAAATTAACACAAATTACTAAATTTTGAGATACCAGCAAAAGGCAACTTAATCAGTAGGTACATCCAACCACCAAGAGATGGCATCCAGCAGTCAGGATTGGTAGTACAAGGGAACAGTGCTACCAACAGAAATTCAGATGTAGCTGAGGATAGTCACAAGGGTGACTGACACTACGTAGTCCTAGGTAAATAGTTAATAGTGAAGTTTAAGTGTGATAAAATAGCCTTAATAATATATATTATGACTTCACTGTGTTCTTCCCAATATTAGTTTCTATAATGCACAATGATTCATGTTGATTCTAAACCGCCTCTGCCATCCCTGCTCCCTGTCTCTGCCCCTGCTTTTTTTTTTTACTGAACTCTGATATGCAGCAGAAGCTAAGAGCCAAGGCAAGGAATTGACTTTTGACATCAACTAATATGAGTCGGACCCATCCAAGGGCTGTTGTTGACATTCATTGTGACGCATGTCTTGTAGCCATTCAAATGAAATACTTACGTAGGCTTGGGAATTGTCCATAAACTAATGCATGTGATTAGACAATTTCAAATTAATAAGATATTAGCTCAACCAGGTGTGGAACACAGATAGTAAGGAGATTCAGTGCCAACTTTAAATAAGAAAAACAATAGAAGCAAGCAGAAGTGTCAGAAAGTTTCTGCGCACTCAGCTGTACATGAGCTAGATAGTTGTTATAATCATTAGATATAATTGGTGTTGGTCCAAACTTTCCACACGCAAAATTAAATATTATAACAAAGTATAAAATAGATAAAAACACTTTTAGCATGGATGCAAATAGTTAAAAATTAAAAACTAAAATACAAAACTCAGGCTACGTTTCAATCTGCCTTCGGATCTTTCTCAAGCCAACTATGCCTTTGTCATACAATCCTTGGAAAGGTAATGAAATAAAATTATGCCGTAGTTGATATTGCTGTTCCTATTATAAAGTCTTTGTGCACGAAGATCATACCTATGTAAGTAAGAGTGTTTATATCCAAATGGTCAGAAGAAAGAAAACATATAATCGTTAACTATAAATGGTGCTGCATGTATAATTCCAAGTTGCCTTCTGGACACAGCATACCCATCAATCTATAGGATAAAATTTCCAAAAGATTATTATATACATATGTTTTAAAAAGTACAGCATTATTTCATTGTAGAAACAAAACTAAGAGTTCTTGTATATGTGTTGTTGCAAGATGGTCCAAGAATACACAATTATGCCCTCAGGAAGCAAACAGAAGGCTACAAAGGAAATGGGCAACATCCTTATAAACAGAATCTGCCATTAAAATTTGCTATACTGATATTTAAAAATTCTGATCTCTTTTGTAGCTGCAATGATTTTTCAAAGATACTGGTTTATTTGTGTAAAATTCATATTTAACACCTTTGTTCCAAATATGTATGTGTGTCATTTATGTGACCAAAATTGTGATGTTACATAATTTTTCTATCTTTGTCCTTTTGTGTTCAGGAGTCCATGAAATGCTGGAATCCAGAAGTTCTGCTCTAGATGCCTGCAAGGCAAGAGTAGCTGAATTGGAGAATGTTGTAACACGCCGAGATATGATTATAGCTGATCAAAAACGAGTACTGAAGCAGGTTAAGGAGGAGTATCAGGAAATATTAGAGGTATTGTATTAACCACATCCAAAATTTCACATAATGCCAAAAAAAAAAAAATTCCAGCACCCACATAATACAAAGATATATATAATATATATAATATATATATCTTTGTATTATGTGGGTGCTGTGAATATATTATATACAGAGTGCTGCAGTAAAAATGTGTTAAAATTAAATAGGAATTAACCCTTTATCCCTTACGATTTAAATTCCCCTGCATGACTGTAATAACTAGGGTTCGGATGTTTATGATCTAAAGAAGTGGAAAATATGACTTCAAATATGCCCTTAAAATGACTAAATATGACCCAAAAAATCCTAAATATGACCTAATATAAAAACATTTTCTAAAAATTAAATGTTTCAATTTCAAACATTTAAAGACACTGAATTATTACATCACATAATTGAATCAGATAATCCCTTTTTAACAATTTTACAGGTGATTTACAGTTTTACTTGTAATGAACTTCTAATTTTAAAAAATTTGCTCCTGTTTGCTCGTTTCATCAGCTTCAAATATTTTGTAGATCAAGCATGTCCCTATAAAATATGAACAATTGCATTAATTGTGAAATTAAGTTGCCTATAAAATAGGGCATAAACATTGGACTTTTTGCTCCTTTACCGAATTTTAACTGAAATATGACATTAAAATACAAATGTGACCAAAATATGACATTGTATCCAAAATAAAAACGGTCCGATTAGGATACCAAGCATGCAATTCGTGTTTAATTTTTGTTTCTGGCGAGAATGGAGGTTAGGATAAAAATATGACATGTCATGAACATCCGAACTCTAGCAATAACAGTGTTTTTAAACTGGACATTTAAATTTCAAAGACAGCTGTCTAAATGCTTGCACTTGCATTCTGAGATATCTATAAATTTTTATTTGAACTCACCCTAATTTTGTATTTCCACATTTTGCTTCTGGTGGTACTCCAAAAAGCAGCCCATCCTGCAGAGTGGTAGATCACATTGCTTACATTTGAAAGTAGTTTGTTTTCCCCTTCCAGAAGCAGCTGTCATTTTATTTTACATGCATAAAGCACCTGCTTTAGCAAGACCTGGTATTTTCACAAGACTTTGAAAAAGTTTAGGGAATGCAGTACCAATAGGCAATCCTTTTTGCTTTGTTCACAAGTAAGGCAAATACAGCAAGACCATAATTTGTAGGTACTCAAGGCTTTTGTGTTAATATTAGTCTGTAATGGTAGGAGGGTGTTAATATTACGACACAAGAATAAACTATTACTATTACTATCTAATATTAATCAATAAAAGGTCGATTAAATACAATCCTGATAACAAATAAAATGATTTTGACTGAGTTAAATTTGTGTCTCTTTATAGGCAGTTGAGAGTAAGTACAATACACAACGGTCCATAACACAAAGGTTGGAGAGTCATATACTAGAATTGTACCATCGCGTAGAGTCGGCAGAACATGCAAATAAGAGGAAAAACACGAGGTCACCTGATAGCAGTGGAGCCCATGATGTCAGTATTGGTTCTGCTGGCTCTGCAGAAAAACCTGTAGGACCCTCCAGTTTCAGTCCTCATAGTTCTCCATTGTCAGAATCGCTGGGTTCAGCAGAAGGCTCTTTGTCAGGCATTTTGGGAGGAGAAGGTGTTGAGATGAAGAACTTACAGGTAAGGCTTATAAATGAATTGGAGCATGGAAATGAGTCATGAACAGGGACCGGATTCTTAGGTTTTTACCTATTTTTTTCCTTACTTCCAAACCAAAAAGCGCTCATACACTTTTTCGAATCATGTCAATAGGATTCACCCACATTAATTCTGTGGCACCTAAAAATACCTAAATGGGGTATAAAAACCTAAATATACCTAAACGGTATATAAAACCTAAAATATCTAATTTAGGCTACTTTTTTTGTCTTTTTTGTTTGTCAGTTGAGAGATTGATATTTTGCGGAAAGACAATAATTTTTGTCGGGCTGAAATTAATACCACCAGCGTTTCGTTTAACCATTGTTGTCTAGGATGGACAGTATCAAGAGAGAAAGTGTAAGAGTACTGCCGTATTCCTTTTAAAATGTTCGTATGAACAACCATTGTTGCCGTATATGAACAAGGATATAGATTTCTGTGTTTTAAAGCGCTTGTTTGCCTTTACGCCCTTTAGTACTGTCCTGTTATTCATACTGAGTTTGAAGAAGATGTGTTAATTATGCCGATACAAATGAAATCGAGTTTATTACGGCAGTGGATTGGCGACGACCTTAATTTCACTACGGGTGGCAAAGTAATATTTTGTCAAGCCTGTTAGAAGCATGAAAGTATTATTTACCTTTCTAGGAAAGGGGGAAGTTTTCGTCCCTACTTGATCTGTTGTGCGGTTAGCATGCGTAACAACCGAAGAAAGGAAAATAATCAGTTGCACATTATCCACATCCACTCATAAAGTATTTTACTCACTAAATTAGAAGCATAGGATTCGAATCCTGAGAAGGGTAGTGTCTAGATACAGTAATAACTGCAACAGTAGAACAAAGTTCAGCCGTTCATTTCAGCCGGTAATTGGAAACGAATCCGATAATTTCAACGCCCGTTTGTGTGAGACGCTTGTTTCAGCCAATGAACCGTTTCATGTTCTGAAATGTGATACATTCAAATTCATTAAACCAATTATTCTACCCGAAAACGATATTTTGGACAAAAAAACCTAAAAAAAAACTATTTCGCATAATGGAAAACCTAAAACAGTGTTTTTAAAAACCTAAAAATCCTGTCCCTAGTCATGAATCACCCCCCGAAATCTGAAAAAAGGCTATATGTGTACTCTAAGTGGTCAGTTTTATAAACTAATTGTATATGTAAGTTGATTAATTTTTTTTAGTATTCTTTCTACCTATTCAATTCCCCCCCCCGAAAAAAATTTCTGCGTCCGCCACTGCAGGTGTATGTGTATATACCAGGAGTGGCCAACTGCCTGACTTTTGGGAGCTGCAATCTAAGGGGCGAACTTTGAAAAGTGTTGCACTTAAGGGGAGAAGTAATGACAAAATGATACTTTACTTTTTTGCATTTTGTGTGTATATATATATATATATGACATGATCCATCCCTCGTATTATTTTCTAACGCTTTTGAAAATTTGTAGCTATCCTCTTTACAGGCGCATGAAGTATGGTAACCCTAAATACTGAAGACATTTGAAGATTTTAGATGAAGGGAATGTCAGTAATTTAAGATGACAATAACGATGGAAGTGTGTAGGAGGGATTTCCTCTGCCCCATCATCAGACACATTATCATGTGTTTTTCATTCTGTCTTTCTTCATTTTCTTATAAATCAGATAAACAAAAATTTTACCAAGTAGGCTATTTCTTGTGATACCATGATAAACATCTTGTTTTATGGTAGATTTTAGCAGTTATATAAACTTTTTTCCAGCTTTGAAAGGTTATGATGGAACTTTCACGGTGAAGTTATAACATATTTATAAACATATAACATAGGCCTATAACATATAAACATATAGCATAAACACGAGTTGTCAAGTAGTTGAGGATGCACTCACTTCATTCTGTACATAACATCAACAAGAAAGTATCCTCTAAACATTCATGCATAAAACATAATTATATAGTGCCTTTTTTTTTTTTACTCGTGGCCGGGCGGTCGGCTAGAGGTAGCTGCGAGCGCACAGTGTTTCTTACTGTTCCTGGCTCCTGCCTTTCTCCCCGTCAGTGCACACACACAGCACACCAAACACCAATTTTCTGGTCATGCAATGGCATTTCGTGTATAATATTGGGTTTTTCTGCACTCCAGTATCTGTTGTTTTGTGTCGATACATGACCATGTAAATGAAACCATGCTTCGTCTGTGAAAAAAATTAACTTTGGGTCCATAGAGCCATCATTAACTTGACCCAACACCCAATTGCAGAAATTTACTCTACTCACAGTATCATGTGGTTGCATTTCCTGAACTACGGTTATCTTATATGGTTTTAATTTCATAAGTTTAGTGACTTTCCAAGCCGAGAATTGGGAAACCCCCGTTTCCTGTGATAACCTACTCAGAGATTTTCTTGGGCTACGTTCTAACTTTTGTCCTATCTCATCAAGTTTTTCCTCTGTAAGCAAACGGCGAGTTTTTTTTGGTTTCTTATCAAGAACAGAACCTGTTTCTCTGAATCTGTTTACAAGTTTACAAACTGTCTCTCTGTGAGGCACAGGGATACCAGGGAATCTGTCTACAAATAGCCGTGTCACTTCTCTACAGGACTCTGTTTGCACATAGGAATCATACATGAATATGCGGTGTGCTAAAGTATAAACACTTCTTGGCATTATAACAGAACTATCACAATTTAACCACAAAGAAGAAAACAAGAACCTCCGCTAGCAACGACCGCACATGCACTGACGGGGAGAAAGGCGGGAGCCAGGAACGCTCGGCCACGAGTAAAAAAAAAAGGCACTGTACATATCAATAAAAGAACTTTAATTGTGAACATTTTACTGCAAGCGTATATGTGCATGAATTTTCAAGACACTATTGAAAATAAAACTGTCACTCCTAGGATTAAAATACAGTTAACACCACTCATCAAGACTAATTCAGGGGATTCTGAGTGAAACTAATTGATCTTTTCAAGCCTTGCTTCAGATTTTATCATCACTCATGGGTAGAGACACGATTTTTTGGTGGATCGAAATTTGTTAGTGAAATAAAAAGGTATCAGCATCAACTATAATTACTAACTTTTACTATTGTGATTAGGTGTGAATTTTACCTCAATTTGCAAAATGAATGCAGCATTGTTTAACTTGCCACGGTTAAAATTGAAGATTTTAAAAATTCCACTTTTCGATAATGTAAATGTTCATGATTTTGCTAAATTCTACATGCAGCTGCAAAGACTGTCAAAGTCTGCTGTCAGGAAAATAATGTAGACCAAGTTGTACGAGGATTAGTACCAGAGTATCCAACACTGGGTTTAGTGGATGCACAATTCAGTTTCAGATGTTGATTGTGAAAGAGTTCTTTCAGCATACAATGAAATTTAGTCCGATAAAAGAACTAATCTTATATCAGGGAACTTAAAAACCATACTTACTTGTTATTTCAATAAACAGGCAAATTATAGTAATAATTGGCATTTTATTTCACCACTTTTGTCCTGCTTTGAGCCTACTTTTTATACCAACATTCACAAGTTTTAGGCACCATTTCATGGGATGTTAGAATCGTTCTGTCCCTCGGTTGCTGTATGGAAAACAAGTTAACTAAAACAAGAAATATTATCTAAAACTCGGAGCACTGAAAACGTGGACATCTCAATGGGTGTAGTACTTATCATTAAATAAATTGAGTTAATATATGAGGTTATTCTGTAAATAACCGATGTCTGTAATTCGCCGATAAAGAAAACAAAAACATTAATAAGTAAGAATTATTTATTGCAATATTTACAGATTTTCATTGGCTACTTCTCTACATAGTCTGCACTGTTTTCGAGACATTTATCTTAGCAGTGTACCAACGATTGCAGGCCCATGTCGTAGGACTTTGCCACTAGTGGTACACAGAGAATGGTGATGAGTTTCTTGACAGTGTTGTCACTGGGGATGAAACATGGGTGAAAAATCTGAAGAGGGCGACCCAAAACAAGAGACGTGGAATGCTGACAAGAGGCAATATGCTTTTGCACGACACTGCACAGCCACATACAGCCAACACCATACAGAATCAGTTGTTTCAGTTTGGATGAGAGATCTTTGATTTCTAGCAAAGAAACATTTCCACAACAATGCTGAGGTACAGACTGCAGTGATTTCATGACTCCAGACGTTGGCGGCAAAGTCCTATGACATGGGCACACAATTGTTGGTACACTGCTAAGATAAATGCCTCAATAACTGTGCTGACTGTGTAGAGAAGTAGCCAATGAATTTCTCTGTATTTATTGCAATAAATATTTCTTACTTATTAATGTTTTTGTTTTCTTTATCGGTGATCAGACCTTACTTTCCCAATAACCCTCATAGAAAGCTGAGATATAGATTCTTTCTTATCTAAATTCATATCATAGTTTCTGAAATTATGAGCTTTCATTACTTGTAAAGGAACTATGAATTAAGACAAACAGTCACTCGGACCTTATTTTCCCAATAACCTTCATAGAAAGCTGAGATATAGAGATTCTTTCTTTATCTAACTTCATATCATAGTTACTGAAGTTATGAACTTTCATTACTTGTGAAGGAAGACAAACAATCACATGCTTTGCAATTTATGGATTCCACCATAGGGTGTGCATAAAAAAGAAATATGGCCCAGGACATGATGCAAGTGTACATGTTGTGGGTCGAGACCACTCATTGACATGTACAAAGAGAACAGTATCAATAGTACAATGTGCAGTGTATAAAAAAGTGTTATGTTTTTCTTCTTAATAAAAAGGTATTAGTAACATTTTTTATTTTCACATTGTATAGGCTAATCAATGAGATTGGTTTTACTGTTTATAGGTGATAGTGGATCAGCCTGAACTGGTTCCAGCTGAACAGCAGCCTGGAATGTCACAACATTCAGTTGATACCGATCCTGCAGCAACTGGCAGTAGCTCTCCAGAGGAGGAAAGATTTGAATAAACAGAGCAAAGGAAGTCAAATTATGAATTCGTGCTAATGAACCAGTAGAAATTCACAGTGATTTTAAACTGCAAGTAAAACTCAGCAAAAGAAATAGCTGAGTTAATCGTGTTAAAAGAAAGTCCAATTTCTGTTCTTAAGTTTCAGTATGTCAGTTTTTGTTCATGTTTCACAATTTACCATGCTTTCACTTCTCATTGTAACTGACTTATCAGAGGCAACAGTTATAATTTGACAATTTGTAGAGCAACATTCATCAGTTCAACTCTTGAGATAAGATTCTTATGCTTTTCTTGTGAATTTTTGGAAGCTTACCTGGTAGGTCTTGATCCAAAATAAGTCTTTAATAAATATCCAAAGAAATGTTTGTATAATCATACAGTATTTTCTAAATCTGAGGAAATTTATATTCACAATACTTGAAGTGGGAATTTTTACAATTAGATGATATTCTAAATGGGAAGATACCAGTAACGTAGAGTCTTGTTTTACACTCATCTTCACTTACTTAGCTTAATAAACTTTAAAACATTCAACTTCACACATAAATAAGTAAATACTCAGTAAATCTGAATCTAAATCTAAATCTGATTTAGTGAGTATTTACTTACAGTAATGTGTGAAGTTGAATGTTTTAAAGTTTATTAAGTTAATATTGACACTTCACAATGTTTCCTGATT
The DNA here is from genome assembly GCA_964059195.1 of Ectobius pallidus. Lineage (NCBI taxonomy): Eukaryota > Metazoa > Arthropoda > Insecta > Blattodea > Ectobiidae > Ectobius > Ectobius pallidus. Next base: position 38,159,174 of record CAXKWD010000010.1, on the reverse strand, counting down.
AATTTAATTTAATCAAATTCACTTACTTAGTTTATCCATGTTTCAACCATCCTCCTGGTCACCCTCAGCTTACATCCATTTTCGGACGTAAGCTGAGGGTGCTACAATGGTGGTTCAGACATGTACTTTGATGTAAGAAGTAAGTGGAATTGAGAGTACAAACCAACCAATTTCCATTTAAACTTAAGTAATTTAAATTAATCTCTTGATTCAGCCTTCAGCAGTTTGCCATGTCGTCTTTGGTTTTTTTTAATGTTATGTATGAAAATACGTGCATAATTTAAACTCAAGCTGTAGCATATGTGAGACCATAAATTAGTTTCTGGTTGGACCATATATATTTATTAATAACAAGAATGCATTAATTACTTACTTTCAGTATGGACCATAATATAATTCTGTGAAATTTCTTCCTACTGATTCTGGAAAAAAAAAAACCTTATTTCTTTTCTTTTTTTCTCCAGATAATTAAATTTGCACTTTTCAAATCTGGCTCTTCATAGTGTGAATATGATTGGCATCACAGACTTTTTCCCCCTCGCCAATTTTTGATATCTACCTATGTCACAGTACTATTGAAGGTATTTTCAAAATTAACTACAAACAGTTACATTTCCATACTTCTATTTGCTGATGCAAAAAATGCATGGAAAATTTATAAAAGTTAGCATTCCAACAGCTTATTTGATTGGTCATTGTGTTTATATAGGAAATTATGCTCTTAATCTTTTGACATTGGCCTTGCTGGGTGTTTTTTTAAAGCAAGAAAGAGACAATTTGAATAATACGGCTGGCAACCCACTGCTGTGTATATCCGACTGGATCACAAAGGATCGCATGCGATCTGTGTACTCTACTACTACTATACTATACAGTGCTTAAATACAAATTAACTGTAAGGTAACAAAATACAATGTGATATAGCACCATTCCTTACCTCATAAATTTTGGAGTTCAATTTAGATTAAAAATCTGGTTCTGCATTGAATGGATAAATTGGGTATTTTACATTAAACTTCATGTAATTACTGTAAGTAAAATCTTAACAACTTGAAACATGTTTCTAATCTTCAGCTGACATCATGGATCAGTATGCTCGTATGTTCTAATTTGGTAAGATTATGTGAAGTTGAATGCCTTAAAGTTTAATATGTAATATTGACACTTCACATTTAATTTATTCTAATTGGCTATTGTTTAGAAATTTATTCCTTTATTGCAAGTCTTAACACCTGAATTGAATTTCAGTGTTCTCTGGTATGAATGAAATAAGTTGAAGTCGACCATGTTGAGAACGATAAATATTTTGAACTGGCTTACTTCAGAGTGGCTTCTTCTTTTGTCTCCGGCTAGCTATATTTTGTTGATGTCACCACTCCTTGGTAGAACAATGAGACTTCTTCCATGGTTCTGCCATGGTATTGGAGATGCTCAGGTATATAATACAATAGTGGCAGTTTTATTGGTGGTTCATTTATAATAATACTGGTTTCTTACAATTTCGTAGTGTGCCACTTATGGATGTTAATTGAGGTTATGTAACTTGGAGGTGGTAAACTACAGGGCGATATAAAATACGTCAGACCCATGTGACTGACAGAGTCACTCTCTTCTCTGCAGGGGAAGCATTGCTTGTTTTATAGAGAGGCGAATTCTCTCGCATAGATCGTAATTCTCTTTTCAATTGGGGTTTTCACATGTCTTGCAAAAATGATTAGAGCTCTGTGATTGGCTCATTAACAGTTTTCAAACAACTTAAATATTCCATTAGAAAACCAGTAACGACTTGTCTGGGGAATCACCTTAATTGAGCATTACTATTCTTCTTCATGTAAGACAGGCATAAGTATGCTATTTAATCAATTATATGTACCATTTTCACCCTGTTCATGCCTCTGAAATTATCACCTCAATTATTTTATATTCCATTTATAGAACATTTCTTAGGCTTGTAGGACACTATAGGCTATTGGCCTATGGTAATACCGCTTCAAAGTTCAGTAAAGACCAGGATCTGGTGTGATGTAACTAGACACACAGTCACTGTGCATTTCTCTTGTTCATTGGCATTGGTTCCTTGCAAGTATCTGCTAACCAGACTTCACTCATGAAGGAAAGTTAAAGCTTTAATCTAGGCTGCAAGATTCACGTAGCACATAAAGTACGACTGCATTGCAGTCTGTGTATCAGTAAATAGAAAATAACTTTTAAAGAATATCACTAAATGGATAAGTATCAGATTGGCAGACCATTTGCTAATAACAGCCTAAACATTGGTATTTGGAGATTTCTTACAATTCATTGAGTTATTTGAGTTAAAAACTTGAATTAATGTTCTTGTCTTATATATAGCTGTTTTATAATTGGTTTTAACTGTGAAGCGCTAAGCGTGAGTGGTAAAATTCCTGTGCCCAAGTAATTGTTAATTCTTTTCCTGTGATATGTTGGTTCATCAGCATTAGTCTCAAATGTGTAATTTAACACAATATAAACAGAGGACTAATTACTAAGATACATTAGGATGTTAAATAAGAGCATATCTCTACATTGTTCATGTGAATTTTAAAGTCTTATTTTTATATTACTGCTTTAATGAAAAATGTGTGGTCTGCTTTTCTGTAATTTTCCATTGTCTATGAAAATTGTCTTCAGCGAATTCTTCAATTGTACTGAAATGGTTTATTAGGTCTAATGCTGCCATTTCTAACATCATGGAAAAGATGATGTCATACATAACGAAAAAAGCTTTACAAATATTTTTCATATGCCAGCAGAAGTGTGGGCCTTTATCTAGATAAGGTGCTGAGCCATATATTTATGTAACATAGAAACAAATAAAATAGTGTTACCAATTAAGAATAACAGCTAATGTGCATGTATAAATTAGTTTTTATTTGGTAACAGAAACATCAGTTTAATCAAATTTAAAGAACAGAATTCATTTTTCAGATTGTGAGCTTTGGTAAATTTTCTGCCATTTTCGGCATTGTTTTAAAATCCAATGAAATTATTAATTAAATTAGCACCAAAAGTTATGGATACATACTGTCATTGTGTGCAGATTTGATTCTGTTCTTAAAACACTGAATATATGGTTTGCACCGTAAATTTTATTTTATTATTCTGGCATAGAAATGTTTACTTCACAACAGCTCATTGATGCAGAAATACTCATAAAAGTGTATGCTGTCCTAGAATGCTTCATCCCAAAGTCAGACTCAGTTGTATTTTTATTTTCAGGTATTGTATCCTTTTTGTAGCAACTAAATTATTTTGTATGAAAGAATGATTTAGCCTTTGCAGTATGTTAAAGATACAGTTTGTTCTTTGAAGCTCTAAGTCTCTCCCCAATCATAGCATTATTATATTGTTGTGGCTTATATAATATGTTCAGAATGTGTACTATTTTACAGTATAATGTTATTAAATTCTTAAAGCAATTTATAAAAAAATACTACTATTTCACATTACTTATAAACCATTCCTTTCATCAAACTTAGTTGTGTAATTACATGACTTTGTTGCAACAATGGCTACAGTTTCACTTTGGTATGGTTTTATTGACTTTTTCTTCATAAGGTTTGTCTCAGATTAAAAAAAAGTGTCCTGGCTAGTATATGCCAGGTTGTATTGTTAGACACGAATGCCTATTGGGCACCAGTTATATGACGTATTAGGACGACCACTTTGCTCTCATATGAACATACAGACAAGCTTGAACATTAAACTTCTTACGATTAAACTCACGACATTTAATTCACCCATGGTCGGATTACTGTGAAATTTGTGTAGAAATAATCTACACGTAACAACCCTATTGATGGTTAAAGCAGAGTCCTTAAAAAGTGGACACAAGAAGTTTTTATTTCATTTTTATAATTGCCTCAAATTACAAAAATTCTTGGAGCATGAACCACAGTCTTTTGGGTCCCAAAAGCAGGAAAGTTTTAGTGAAATATTTTAATTTTAAGTCCCACTTTTATATCTTGAATGATGTATTAGTAATTGGTTGATAATAATATTCCAGGTGCTAGAGCTATCTGAATGATGGCACAACGGGTGAAGATTGGGAGGGTGAAGAATATTTCACTATGCAACAAAATATTTTCTATTTGTGTCCTTTAAAAATTTCAAGCGGGAATGTTTTAGTGAAATATTTGAGTTTTATTATAATTTAATTACCACCTTTTATATCTTGAATGGTTTATGAATAATTGGTTGGTAATTATTCCAGGCAATATAGCTGTCAGAATGATTGATACGATGAGAGGAGGTAAACATTTCATACTGAGGTAATAACAAGCTTCTTTTCCATAAAATAGGCCTACCAACAACAACATAAAACCTTTCAAAATTTTATTTTTGGACTCCCCTAATAAAGCATCTATTAGAAACTTAATGTAAAGTGCCGTAAACCTGATAAATTGACTGAGAGGGGAAAAAAAGGAATGAATTAGACAAACTTTTCCCTAACGTCGTAAAATTGCACTATTTTTATTCAGACATAATATTGGATTAAATTATGTTAGTAATTTATGTCTAATTATCTTAGCGAACGCCTTACTATTAACATCCTATTATGCATTTTTTAAAACATTTTAATATAATTTTACAACAAAAAGTACCAGTTAAATGTTTTTCTTATTTATTTTCTATTATCGATAAAATAAAATAAACATAGGAATTATGAAGTTGAACATTACAGAATAATAACTGATATAATCCCATGTACTTCAGTATATATGTGAAGTAGGCCTTTCATTGACAACATAACAGATATTAATCTACTTATATACAAAACTGGTTTGGTTTTGGCTTTTTCGTTTTGCTTTTATTCCTTTCATATGTAGGATCGTATGTAGTCTATCTTTACAAAAACATGCATTATTGTAGTTAAAAAGGTGGTGTTTTTGTGTTATTTGTTGTTATCACTACCATTGTATGTAGCTGCTTAATCCTTGCGCTGGTCAATCTAAGACACCACATGGCGATGTAGGGCTTTCCCCACAACTCATCTACTCTTATACAATTCAACGGCCCTAAATAGCGTGCTTGCTTGTCATAAACCAGGGACCTAATCACAAAATGTAATATTGATTTTATGTTTCTTCATGCTTACACTACATCACTTTGTTTTATGAAGTCTGATCAGCTGGCACGTTTCAGGCTTGGTTCCGACCTCGATAACAAGGTAGGCCTACATCCAAGTTTCATACAGACTGTGAATGCAGGTATTTTATTTTTCTGATTGAGAAAAAAGTTTTGTTTTAATTCTGTGCTTGATTTTTTCAGTTTGAACATCAAGAACACCATGAGAGAGATTAAACAAATCTTCCAAGGTAACCAGATTAATAATATTATCGCCTATTCAGCCTGGGCTGATAATGGTGTCTTAATATCATGCTATCAGGATCAACAGAAAAGGAATATTAAATTCCTTGGTCCTGGGGCATCTCTGTTAGTACTCCACTTTAACTTCAAGTAGGTAGTGTACAAGATGGAGAAAAAGTTACAGCAAACTCCCGATTTTCTGGCAGATAATTCATGCAAGACCTTTTTAAACCGCTTGTGAGCAAAATACATAGCCAGATGCAAGATTTTGAATTTTCCATATTTGATTTTGAATTTACCTCACTTTATTTTGTAATATTAGACAAGTTTCTAAATACATCGGACTGATGAGCGATGGATTCCACCGACAAATTTTTCTCGATGGATTCATGATGACTGATGAATTATAAAACCATTCATTGGCCAAAGCGATGTTTTTCGGGAGCGCCAACATAGTAACTACATGTAAAATTGCAAAATATTAGAAATGGCATTGTTGGTAACTCCGGCTTATTATTCTCACACTAAAAATCTATAGGCCTAATGTTCGATTTCCATTTACATTAAGTACAATTGAAACTGATTATTCAGGGGTGCCCACAGGGGGGGGGGGGGGGGTTAAGACGCAGACTGCGTCATTGAAATTTCTGGGGGGGCAAAATATTATAGTTTTATGAATTTTCTGGGGGGGGGGGGTTGAAATTTTTTGCAAAATTAGCGTTTTATATGTTAAAAATAAAAACGGTCAAGTTTTATAACTCCAAAAGGTCTCTTCTAACAGTGGATTAGGAAAGGGGGGTCCAGGGGGTTTGGACCCCCCAAAAGTCAAAACATAAAATTCTATATTTGTATTTTTTTAAAAATATTTAATTAAACAAGATTTGTTGGTGTGTGAAATATGATATAGCAGTTATTTTCTTTTCATAACATAATGAGTAGGCCTATTATGTAAACTGTTCCATGTGTTATTCAACTTTTCTTATAAATAGTAATAAGTATTATAACTTAGGTAACAATTTCTTGTTTAAGTTTAACAAATTTGCTAACTAGTTTTTCAGTGCTAAAATAGCATAAAATGTGACTTTCATTAGTTAAACATTTAAAAATTTCCTGGGGGTGGACACCTGACTTGGGTAACATTTTCTTGTTTACATTGGCATGTCTTAGAGTACGGTAAATAAATTTCCTAACTAGTTTTTGAGTGCTAAAATAGCGTAAAATGTGATTTTCATTAGTTCAGTATTTAAAAATTTTCCGGGGGTGGAGCCCCCACTTAGGTAATGATTTCTTATTTACATTGGCATGTCTTAGAGTATGGTAGACAAATTTCCTAACTAGTTTTTTAGTGCTTAAATAGCGTAAAATGTGATTTTCGTTAGTTCAATATTTAAAAATTTCCCAGGGTGGACACCAACTTAGGTAACGATTTCTTGTTTACATTGGCATGTCTTAGAGTATGGTAGACAAATTTCCTAACTAGTTTTTTAGTGCTAAAATAGACTAAAATGTGATTTTCGTTAGTTCAATATTTAAAAATTTCCCGGGGTGGACACCAACTTAGGTAACAATTTCTTGTTTACATTGGCATGTCTTAGAGTACAATAAACAAATTTCCTAACTAGTTTTTCTGTGCTAAAATAGCTTAAAATGTGATTTTCATTAGTTCAATATTTAGGAAATTCTCTGGGGATGGACCCCCGACCCCTTTTTTTGGGGGGTGTTCCAAACCCCCCCCCCTCGGCACTTTCGACCCTCTCCGAAATTATTTTCTGGCTATGTCATTGTTGCACTTATTATATTATTAAAATAATCTTACAAAGTGGCCCAAGACGTTAAAGCAACAAAATATTAATAAATTAAAAAAATAACCCCTCGTTAGAAAATATCATATGGGTGCCCTTGTCGACAGCCAATCAGGTTGGGGGGATGAGCAGTGAAGTTTGGGGGGGTGAGCAATGAAGTTGGGAGGGGTGAGTCATGAAGTTGGGGGGGTGAGTCATGAAGTTTGAGGGGGGTGGGCACCCCTGCTGATTATAATAATGATATATTAAATTAAATAAATAAACATAAGTGAGATGTACATCAAATTAACATCTTATCACAAAGATATTGACTCACCAGTATTTTATTAGATAAAATTTGTTCATCACAGTACCTAGTCTGTGGGTTTTATACTATACAAATTGACCCAAAATTAGTAATCTCTATATATAAAAGCCAAAACCCACTGACTCACTGATCACAGTTTCTCAAAAACTCTACAGCCTAGGAACTTGAAACTTGGTACACATATTGCTCATAGGCTCTAGAGGCGCACTAAGAAAGGATTTCAAAATCTTTGGCTTCTAAGGGCCAAAATAGGGTTGTAAAGTTATGAAATTCACCAAAAGGAATTCATACTGCATGTATACAATTCCCATGACAACATTATTTTTTTTAAACTACACAGGTGGCTTGGCATGACACTGCGATTTCATGTAGACCTAATAGATATAAAATTATGAGAAAAGCTATCAATGGAATTCCTGTAAATGATTATCAACTATTTTTTGACATGAAGTAAATTTAGAAGGTCCTGGGTTCTAATTCTTAAGAGTTGAACTCTTTTCTTATAGTTAGCCTAGGACTGCATTGCGAAAGATAGTAAGTAAAGTGTTCCCTATTACAGGCCATGGGGGCCAGAGGGTTCCAAGAAGTTGAGGCTCCCGGATTTTTAGACAATCTGGACGTGAAGGTGGTAAGGTTGTCAGCGTTACGCACCGGCCGCCTTTACCCCCAGGTAGTTCATACAATATCAATAGACATAATTTCCTGATTAATTTCTATTTACCTTATTATCTATCTATCTTTACCTTAGTTTTTACCCCTCCCTTTTGGGGTCATTTAAGCGACCCACGTTGCCCGGGCTTTACAGGGCTGCAACCTGTCGGGAGAGGGATTATCTATGGATCACATACATACTTTCTTGACCAGACAAGGACATGGAGGGCCTCCCGGATGAGTGATCAGCCAAATGCCGGGGCCACCTCCGAGACAATACAAACATATAGGACGAGATACATCATTCACATACTCACTCTGAACAAGGCGAGGATGGGATGATGATGATAATGGCTGCCAGATGATATCCGGAGACCACTAGGGCCTAAAGTTACCAGAGCCTAAAGTTACTAGACATTTGTCTCACAGGTGAGGAAAAATCCCGGAAAAAACTCTACCTAGGTAACTTGTCCCGACCAGTATTCGAATCGGAGTCCGCTGCATGAGATGAGCGAACGCATGCCCTATGCCCAGCTATTTACTGTATGTTTGCCAAAATTGAAACAGAACGATTAATTTTTTTACATAATCAGAGTAAACTACGGGTGAAGGAGTACCGTATGCGGAGTAGGCTATGTTGGCTGGACGGCTGATGATTTATAGAAGTACATCTAATCGACTTTAAATTGTGTTCACTTAACCTATATATATATATACATAAATCTAACAATGTGTAGCATTGATGGGTCAGCTAGTATTATTTTATATGGTCTATATTTTATAATTTTAACAATTTCCAAACAACAAAAAAAGGAAATAACGTGTGACTTAAAGTGCATGCCTTTGTAAGAATTTACTATGGCTGCAAAATAGTATACTGCCTTTGCTTCTTTCTCTTTCAGTTTTAGCCCTTTGTGAGGAATTGGATAACAAATCCTCAAAAATAAGATCAACTACTATTTATGTGTCTGTAATTTTGTCTACATTATTATGAATCTTATATGCGCTGTCTCCATTACATAATTTTGAATTGTCAATTCGTCATAATGGCAGTGACTCATCTGAACCATCGGAGACTCCATGCATCAGAAAAGATAATGTCAATAAATAAATAAGAATCCTGAGACAGAATGAAAGCTTGGTATTGAAGCCACTAGATGTCAGGGTGTATAGCGTACTTCGTGTTTCAATATTGTCAGCTTTACCTACGAAGTTGAACGAAACCTACCGAATGAGGACTAGGGAGCCGAGCGCCCAAGAAATCGTGCGCGGGTAGTAGTTTGCACCATTATTGTGGCTGTTTATATGATTAATAATACTTATATAATTATATACTGCAACGTAGGCCTATGACCATCACAGCTGTTTCGGAATTTTGTCATGTAAGAGTTCCCTACATGCTTCTAATCTATAGACATGGGGATGTCACATTTACACACACATAAATGCCATCGATTTGGGTTGGATCAAACTCGTGACTTTGGGCACAAAGTCAAGTATAAAACCAACCTAAAAGAAATTTCAACATTTACTGGTACGAGCCAAAGAATGTATTAGTCTTTCTGATCCTGGAACTACAGACGGTTTCACCACAATCACCACTTCAGGCAGTCTCCATCTTTCGATTTCAGTGTTTCTTAAATGAGTGTAATGTAATAATTTTATTATTGTTTGAATGATTCTTGTTCAGTTATTCCCTCATAAACTTACTACAACTTTCCATGATGAAATTATGAGCATTAAACATGCAAGAGGGTTGCAACAGAATTGGGGCAATCGATAGGAAGTGAAAGATTTGTTTTGGAACAGTACTTACTTCGACTGTTGTTCACTTCGGTTTTCCTAGTGGCGCACCTCTCTTCACATGACTATTCTTGCTCAGCTTCAGAACATGATTTACTTCAGGGTCGTGTTCCCTAAAGTATGTGAACTTACCTTCTATAAATGATACACTTTGAAACCAATTCACTTTTGTTTTATTCAAAATCACATTAAACAATTGCACGTCTGATGTATTTGTCTGGATTCTGCGTATTTTTCATACACCACTACGATTTTCTTTATTTATAAGTACTTATGTGCCTTTTCATTAAATTCACTTCACTTGTGCAAAATATACTCACACGGCATATTTATTAATTACTTTTGATTTATTGACGACTATTATGGGATAATTTTGTAAGGCACATCGCGATGCGGAATCTTGCTCTCCCACCGTGGTTGAGAGCCAGAGTCAGAATGAATAATTTTAACGTTCAACCGCTGTTTGAGTATTCTACACTCCAATATCATTGGCTGCGGTTTAATGACGTTATACAAAATGATTGGTTAAGATTACTTGCACATGTTTTTGTTCAAACATTTCAGTTATACTTTCAAATATAACGGCCTCATTAGAATTCCTGCCATGACAATAATAATAATAAGAAATCAAAATAATTTTCATAATAAATTTTATAATATATAATTTAGATTCTGAAATATGTTTTGTTTTATTTTATTTTATGTAAAGTGAAAACTATATCTGTAATTTAATTAAGAGGGGGAAATGGTTCCAGCTTCAAATGATATTATAATCCATTACCATTGAGTATGATGCTTCTTAGCTTTTGAAAATGTTTAGAAGTTCCGCCTAATATACCCCCACTCAACTTTATTCATGCACAGTTAGAGGTTGAAGGAGAGTAAGTACAAGAACGAAGAGATCACGTTAAGTTGATTGCTTATATATTTATTAAGCTACTATATTTTAGACAAATAATACTATATAATTAGCTTGAAATAGTCTGTAAATTTTACAGACAATAGCCCATATTGGGTAGTAAGTAGTGCATCAAAATTTCAAGCTAATTATACAGTATTATTTGCCTAATAATTTAATAGATATATAAGCAATCAACTTAACGACATGATCTCGTTTGTTCTTGTTCTTACTCTCCTTCAACCTCCATCTGTGCATGAATAAAGTTTAGTGGTATATTAGGCAGAACTTCTAAACATTATTGATTATTAAAACTTTGAAGGTTCTCCCAACGAATGCATTATAGAAACTGTTCTCAGGTTTCCAGTCGGGTAGTTAGAGAATTAAATTACATTACATTACATTATCGATTATTCATATACCACTTCAAACATGAAATTAATTAATAATTTTTAGCTTTTGTTTTTAGAAAATATAAATATTTAAGGGAAATTATGTAACTGAATATTTGGGCCTATGTACAATCAATTTTAAAAATTAATATTTTATAATTACTGTATAAATATGTAAAATTGTACATTAAATTTACAATCTTCAAATTTTTTTATATCAGTTTTCTTACTTTGTCATATGACATATTTGTATATATTATCCACAAGGAGAGAACTCTCAGCTTTACTAAACAGATTCGTATAGTACTTGCTCTCTCAGATGATTGAAAATTTGATGACCCTACATAAAAAACATTTTCAGGAATGTGTTAAGGAAATAGTGGGCTTTGTTCAACATACCAGTATATAATTTATAGAATATTTTATTCTCCATCACAAGATATATTTTACATTATATCACTAATTTTTCATATGAAAATTATACAATCAAGTATTTTCCACAAACCATACAATCATACTAACAAACCGCTAAGGCTACTTTACTGCTAAATTCAAATACTGTATTCAGTTTATTCCGGTATGTTCAATTACTTGCTATAACCTTTTTTTATTTTTTCTTTAAAAATGTATAGGTATAGTGACAAGGGAACTGTATAGGTTTTCATGTCAAAACTTACCAACAAATTTAGCATATCAGTACGTCTTCATTACATACAGACACAAAAAATTAGCTGCTCATATTAACTGTAAGTGTGTGAAAACTTGTTTGTATCGTTGTATAAAGGAATGGCGGGCACTTGTACAGCCTGCTTGAGTAGCCTGCATGCTGAACACTGGCGAATGAGGCTAGAGGAAGGAGCTACGATGTTACTCATCGAATGAGCTTCACTAGATCATTTTTAGATATCGCTACTAGCATTTCCACACTTTGAAACTATTTTATCTTTTTAGATCTTGAACCAAAATATTAGCATTTCAATCAACCTGTTCTCAATGTTGACAACTCTCTGGTGTTCAGAACGCGGACTAACGTACTACCAGTAAGGACTAACATATTTTGTATTGTGTTTACCATTATAAGCAAAAAAATAAAAAATAAAAAATAAAAAAATAAAATATATATATATATATTCAAATTAATAGCACACAAGATTTACTTTGCTAATCCTTAACACTTAAATAGGTATTAATTACTTCATGAGATGTGCTGGATCAGTGTATCAGAGGAGGGTATTATTTATTATTATAATGTTCCTTCCCATAGTGATATGGAAGGGAGAGATAAGGCAAACTACACATAGGCCTATGCAGGAAGCTAAATGTTGCCTTGCAACCTTGTGACAGCTGATGCAACGTGCACAGAAGGTATGAAAGACCTGCAACTCTCCCTCTTACAATTGTGTGAAGCTTTCAATATTTCAAATTAATGAGATTCACAATTAATTTTCACCCTCTTAAGTTAATATGAACAACTAACTTTTTGCAATGAAGACCTACCAATATGCTACAGTTGATGGTGGGTTTAGACATGACAACCCATATAGTTTTTTGTGAGTCAAAAGGCTACCTTCAACGGAAGACAGTATGATATCAATAACATAAGCACGGTATGATGTAATTTTGTGCACAATTGGAACAAACAACGTATGATCTTTGCATTTCCCTTGATGATTAAGTGAACAAACCTCCATTTTTGTTTCATAATCACTAAAGTTTCTTAGACTGCACATAAATCTACTGGCTCATATTATTTCACTTTTTGTTTCTGTATAAGATGATCTAAATCTGTCAGCCATGCCATAAGGCGATCCAGATATGCCCCATCTTGTTGGAATCCGATCAGCATCATGGTTGTGTATTTTCTCACTTGTTCAGTGTCAAGAAGAATTCTTAATCTTGTATCCTTAATTGAAAGCCTAGAAAAGGAGAAATATACAGATATACATTTCCCTCCTCTTGGGCAGCATTTGCAGAAAGATCTATTTCAAAAAGAGTTTGGGGGATGCTTTGGCTCTCTGTACCCTGTGTGTGTGTGTATTTTTTTTAATATGAAAAATTGCCATTTGACAACGTAATGTTCTTTATAACTCATAGAATTCATATATAAACTAAAAAATATGTAAAATGTAAGAAAAGTTGGCAAAATTTTGCCATTTGTTTAAGTTTTTTTTTCCCATCATTATTGTGTGAATTTGCATTACTTTGTGATTCAGAAGTACTGTTTTGGGGGTTATGGGAGGCAGTAAAATTAAATTCTGAAAATATTTCTTGAATGAGAACAGTTTGTGTTTTTGTAGAACTCTAATAGTGGAAACACAATTATGAATTTTACGGATGTAATATTAGAGGAAATTGGACTTTCAAATGGTCATAATTAGAGTCTGTTAATAATATAATCATTATTAAAGCAAGATTCAAATAACACTGTTTAAGGACATGATTCAGAACCTGTTGCTCCCATCCTCAGCTAATCTCAACTGCTAGATGCTTTGTAGTCCCTTTGTAGATTACGAGACATTACAAAGCATCAAATAGTTGAGGATGGTATCAACATGAAAACATGCCTAAACAAAATTAATTTTTCATTAGAGCCTGTCTGCCTATTCCTATTTACAATGGTAATTTATTTTAGGGTTTTAGGTTCAAACATTTCTGTATAATAGGTAGTCTAGTCCCTCTATAAGAGGGAACTGTTATATTCTAATTACAAGTTCCTGCATTACCTATCGTTTAGGCTGGGAATATTTTCCTTTGAGCTGGGTTTATTATTTTTCTTAAGTTGTACTAGTATTTTTAAATTCCCTGTTACTTAAAGAGAAATTTATCTTGTTTCATGTGTTGTACCTGTGACAACTCATACCACTCATCCGTTAACAGCTGATGGAGTGTGGCAATGCTTCAGTAAGTGAAGTTCTTTATCTATTACTTTAACAGTATTTTTTTACATCACTGTGTTATTCCCAGTATTAGTTATCTGTACAGTAAACAATAGTACACCTACTTTCTATCTAAAAGAATATCATATTAATGAGCTCTCTGAACTTAATGTTTACTTTACTCATGTCTGTTGTTTGGATACTTACATTTTAATAATTATTAACCCAAGCAAGCTCCACTCAGGAGGTCTAAACGTTATATTATGTGCACCGAGTGAAAAAGTTGTTACTAGACTTCGGACCTCTCCAGTTATGTCACGTGAAGAAAGATCAAATGTTCGTAGTAAGTCAGGTAAACTGAAATTCAAGAACAGTTGTAATTATTATACAAGTACAACAAACACTAGCTACAGTAAAGAGGTAAAATAATATTTGTAAAATTACCAGCCATTTTAACATTATTCCTAGTTTTAAAGTTCTGATATTGATGTTGAGTATTGAATACTTAATTCATTGCACTGTTTTAACATAATTATAAGACCACTGAACGCAAGTAATAATGGAACTTAACGGCTTTTCCAGTAGTGTTCATTAATGAGAGTTTCTAAGGCTTAAAACTGTGGATGATCTGATGCTCTTTTCAGGAATGAAGGAGATCAGTAACAGTTGAACTACCGTTACCCAGCTATACTAAAGAGCAATTTTTTCATAATTTATTAGATGTAAAATACATCAATTTTGGAAGTATAAAAAGAGTCCTGATATAAAAATGATAAAATTTGGCTATCTCTTATAAAGAGATTTTTTTAATATTTCTACTGTCGTTTTCTGAGTTTTACTAGCACTAGTGAAGAGCTGCAATAGAATAAGAAAGGAAATGCTGCTTCATAAAAATTTTAAGCTTTTAATTTTAAATACTGGTATACACTTACCCATAAAGTTGTGTTACAAGGTTCTGTTTTGTTTGGGTTATTAAATGGCAGCTGTGTATCACTCCTGAGAGTACACCAAAATTTTGTCCCGGAAGAGTTCTTTTACATTCTCAAATTCAAATAATTTTAGAGAAAATTCTTAAGGATTAAAGTCATATACAGTACACTAACTTATATATAATCTATACAGAACTTCCTTGTATCTATCTGTATTTTTTTAATTAAAAAAGGTAAAAAATTGAACTATCTGTATTAAATTCTGGATCCTTGTGGTCCCCCCTTGATAGAGAACCGATGATTAGTAAATCTTTTCTCCCAGACGTTGTCATAATACTTAAACCTAGCATTTAATAACTAAATGCCCAGGCCAGGATTGAACATAGAAATTTGGGATCAGAAGCCAGTTCTCCACTGTTTCCCCCTGGGTGAAATGTCAAGTCCTTGTGTAATTGTGTCCTATATGTCAGTGTTGATCACGATCATTGATGACTGGACATATTAATAAATATAATTTAATATTACAATAAAAAAATTGGCAACTTAATGGAATTGACGATTTTATAAATAGAGCAGTTTCCCGATTGTTAGAGCTTACTCATGCTTAAAAATTACAGTTTAGCAACCGCACCCCTATATAAGTAAGAGACTCATGCCCTGAAGGGATTTTATGGTTTTATTTACATGTATATTTATTGCATACAAAATTGGAACTTACACTCTATTAAGTCGATCTAAGACAATTCTCCTGCGCAGAGCATTCTGGGCATGGAGATCAACCAATGGCAAAACAGGGACATCACCATCATCTTTAGAGTCTGGTGATTTCTTACCAACGTTTTCCTCATAAGCTGTTTTCCCTTGGAAGAATGCGCTTACTTTCAACTCCATTTTCTTTCCTTCTTCTTTAACCATCATATAGTCTGGAAGGGGTTTAGTAGCTACTTGACAGCTTTTGTCAAATTCGTTTTCTTCAAGTTCCATAATATTCAACCGCTTACAAATAGCCATATACTGTTCTTTAAATTTTGGATCCCATGATGCACAACTAACTGCTTTATAGTATTCTTTAATGCTCTCTCCCTTTTCTGACACCATTTCTCTAATTTTTTCTTCACCAAAAAGATAACACATTGATTCTAATGTAAACCACTCATATAGGCATTGCTCTATATGAATAACGGCGCTTGTCATAGGAGGAACATCCAAAGACTTTTTCTTACTTCCTTTATTTTTAGAATCTCCTTTTTTCTTAGACTTTGTTTCTTTACTCTTCTGTGGAGCTGAGGTACTGGGTTTGCTGGAACATTCATTTTGAGTATCTACAGCTTGCGATTCTGAACTAGTAGGTTCAGTATTCTTCTTGCTTTCTGCTTCTACTGAAGTACAGTTAATTGTAACAGTTTCTTTAAAACACTCGCTAAGATCTGTCATTTTCCTGAATTCATCCATATGATGCTTTTCTTCTGCCTTGTGATCAGTCTGCATGTCTTTATCGTGTGGCTGACAAATGTTTACATTATCCAGTTTTTCACTAGTTTCATTTTCTACTCTAATGCAAATATCATTTGCCTCACTTTGCACATCTGTCACTTCAACAGTGATAGTGGGATCACAATGTCTTTCTTGTTCCTTATTTTCCTTCCCATTACTAGATATTCTAGAGTCGAGAGAACTTTGCTGTGATTCAGTCTCCTTTTCATTTTTTTTCACACCAGATTTGCTTTCATTATTCTTGTGTTTTTGTTTTGCACTTCCCTTCCTTGTCGTTTCATTAACTTCTGGCTCTATTTCTGAAAGTGAATCCTTCATAAACTGAGATACTGAAGTAAAGCTGTCAGATTTTTCTTCTTTATGTAACTGTTTCAATTCTTCCTTAAGGGGACTGCTCTGACCAATGTAGACTTCTTCTCCAATACCCCCACTGAAAAATTCATATACATACAAGATAAATAATAATATCCAATTCAACAAACTCCATTCAACTTTTGAATTGCATATTGAACTACAATTCAGATACCAGTATGAAGTTTTTTCTCTCAAAGTTAAAACTGTTAAGGGGAGGGTAAGGTGAAATTAGAAAATTCTAAACTAACAATGATTTTGTTGTATATTTACTTTTCTTCTCATATATGTAGTAATTACCTTATGATATCTCAGTAAGTTTTCAATCTACAGTAGGTCTATATTGAATTATTTTGTTTAGTTCAGAAACACAATGTAATCTATTCTTGTGTCATACATCTATACACCCTTGGTGTTACATTAAGTTACACCATAGAGTGTAAAGTACTTCATACAACTACAAAATACGGTAATGTTAACATAAAAACTTATCTCAAAGTTTATAACCTTCAGTGCTCTCATGTCTTTCGCCATTGTTAATTTCTTATAACGGTAGCCTATGCTACTTCTACAATTATTTCTAGGAATTTTTTATTCAAAAATTTTTGTCTGATTGTTTCAATTTCCAGTGACATAAAGGACATTGTCCTTTCTGAAAATTCCTTTTTGTGACCTAAGTTTCCATTTGCTAATAGTCAATATCAAATATACATCGTATGAGCAGAATAACTAAAATTGCATATTCAGTATCTAACAATATGATAAAAATCAAATCACATATGTTTAGTGAAAACTATTCTCCTACATTGCCATTCATTACAATAATAGATGAATGCTGACCTTCATTAAGGGAACTGCGTGAATTTTGTGATGCAGAGTAATGAATTATGGAAAATAAAATAGACTATCTCACACCATCTTTGCTATTTATATTGCAGACACTATACTCTTTAGTAACCATCAGTATAAACAATGTTCTTCTCTCAATTCTTACATAAGAAAGCACATTTTTAAGAAAAACTTTACCTTGTTGATTCCAAAGGAAAAAGCTTGAATTTAGGAATTTCTTCTTTGTCTCTCAACCAAAGTGGACTTGTAAGCAGCTGACGCTTTAAATATGTAGATGCTTTGTAGCACTGGTTGCTACAAAAATTCTGTAAATAATACAGAACATCTTTTATAATATCGTTCATAATATAAATTCTTTGCAGTATCTCTATTTTGCAATATTAACCACTATGTCCACATTTTCAGGGATTGACCCATAGCAAAAGTAAGTTTGTATGCTTAAACATTCATAGTTTTTGTTTATTAACACATATAACTGAGGTTCTACCGTATTAAAACATTAATCATAAATAATGTAAATGAATCTAGTTTTTATACATGTAAATTCATTTGTACAATAATATGTTCATTACCTTCCTTTCCGTTATATCATAGACTTTATTTAATTTAGTAGATATATGATACTGCTGATTCGGAATGTTTTTAAGCTTCTTTGGGCAAAGTGGATAGCCACAATTCATGGTTATTGCTCTTTCTTCGATGATATCTTGAAAATGACTCTCACTGATGAATTTAAGCTGAAAGAACAGCAGCACATAAAACACAAATAAAACTTGGATGTGTAATAACTACGCTGTACTTTAGATTGAAACCATATATCACACTTTCTTTCAATAAAGCACCATTAACACATTATATTATTTTCTATGGCTAATTCTTTGGTAAATAATAGGTGAGAAATGTAGATATCCCTTAAAATACTAATAGATGATACTAAAAGATGCAAAAAGTTCTTAATAAATTTTGCTCTATCTCTCTTCAATAATTTTTTTAAAAAAATTACCATTGCCTAACTTAGCCCAACTTTACGGCTACAAGTAGTGAAAATTCCCATTACTGATTTCATAGTATCCTTTAATTGGAAGGCTATTTTCTGTCAACACTGTACATTAGTCCTGCAGCTGCATTGTTATTGAATGGTATCAAATGGTGCAATACATGTCTCTTCAACTAAAATTGCTGATTGTGATAAAATTACTTGATAACAGTAGGAACTACAAGGGGAGATTTCATCCTGCCATTAAATGTAAATATAACTTCAGAAATGTAGCATTATCAGTATAAATAATCTTGCTGTATTGTCAATCAAAGTCTACTACAATGGTTGTAATACATTCAGATGTTTCTTTATTCAGTTATAAGAAACGTCTTCCGGTTTCTCTTTAAATACAGTAGAGCATAGATTATCCGAAGACTGATCAACCGAAACATTGGTTAACCAAAAGCTTTCCATTTGGCAAATTCAAATTTGTACACATGCCATGTAGAAGTTCTGCTAACATTGTAGCACTATGCCAGTTTGGCAGTTCCCCTTCCTAAAAAGCCCCCCCCCCCAAATAGGACTTCTATTCCTAAACTGTAGGCTTATTTAAATGAACAGTTTGAACTTGTCAAACTAGGGGTACTGGTAGTCAGCTCTCTGCATTCTTTGTAAGATGCATGTTACAAGTTATATACCGTACAAATTTTATTCGTCATTCCGTATTTAACATCGTAATATTATTCATAGTTCTGTGATTTTATTCATCAGTCTATTTACTATTGTAATGTTATTCATCATTCTGAATTTAAACACACTGGCACAGCGTTTAGTTTATAATCCAGAGTAGGCTTGCTCTGCCATCTGCTGAGTTTGGTCGGATGTAGTAATGTTTGTGATATCGGCAACCAAGCTGAGACAGCATCAGTCGTGGTTTCCAGTTTAGCAGGTAGATGTTTCTATTGTACCAGCTTACCATAATTGACCATGTGCCATTTAAAGATTAATACCATAAATTTTTAGACATAGAAATTGAGTGAAAAATCTTAGACATAGAAGTCCTTCAGATAAAATATATGTGAAAATTATATCAATTACTTTAGAAAAATGTGCTTGAAAACAAACTCTAACTCAAATTATTAACTTTGATGCAATTTCTTGTAAACATTTTATTTTTGCTACATATCTACACTAAACTTATTAGAAAAGTTCACTTAATATACATTTTTAATTATCTGCATTTATATAGATTTACTACGGAACCTCTTTTTGTTTTTAATAAATTTACAAGATATAGAAATCTGAAAGTGCTAACACAGCTAGGCAAATTACTTGGCCAGTCCAACTGGAAGAACATTTTATGCAATCAGAGATGCGACATTGTGTTCCATTAACAAAGCTATGTGGATAGCAACTGACAGTGCTTATCATTCAAGACCTGGGAAGAAGGGGGCAGAGATAAAGCGTTGCAAATTCTTGGTTTTTCCCAAAACGACCACACCACATTCATAGTACAGGTTAGGCTAATTCATCTGTTTGAGAACCAGAATTATTACAGGAGAATAACCAAAGCTTCAAAGAAAAATTTGCTTCTCTACCTAGCCTTGAAAAGATCTGAAACATGTTACTCTCATGAAACTACTTACAGAGTCCAAAAACCAGTCTTCGCTGACAGTATTTTCTAGTAACCGTTCAACAATCTGCAATGCTCTTACATTACAGTCTTTTTTCTTTCTTAATGTTGCTTCAAGAGCTTCCTTGCTGTAAGACAGGTAAAGAAAGATAATAACGTTATATATTACAAAATAATATACAGGCCTATATATAGGCATATAGGAAATATAGGCCTAAATAAGATCCTTCTACTTGCACTCAACAAAACATAACTTTTAAGCATCAAAACATAACGCATAATTTTTAAACATAATATGAATCATTACCTCATTTCACTAACACGTCTAGGCAATTTACTAGTGCCCTTTCGGCCTTTCATGCTACGACCTTTTTCAACAGATCCCATTCTGAATTTTTCTTTTAACTTAGGACATCACATCCCTCATAATTATACTACATTGAGCGATAATTCAACAGTACAGAGGATCCGTTCTTAATTTCCGCAGGGTGTAATAAGGTTACAATGTCAGCCACAAAATAACTCTATTTCATTCAGAACATAACCTACAACTTCACAGTAGTGACAACAACTCTGAGAGCAGACGGCAGACATGATGAAATCAATTACAATTTCAATTGTCTACACAAGACCACCAACATTCAAAAATCTCATTCTTTATTAGGATTGTGTATAAATGTTAATTCATGTAGCTACATATTTCTTTTATTAAAAATATTACACTTAGCGACTATTTTGTACAACAGAAACCATTATCTCACAAGGAAGGTGGTATAAATATATCCATAAAACCAGTTGTGTGTTGGCACAATTGGTTTGTTTACTATGGTTCCAAGCTTGTTTTATTGTTTTGGAATTGTCAGTTTGTCTTTGTCAACGTTTACTTATTAATATTATTCTTTGATGCTGGATTTTTTTCCAGAATACGACAAAAATGAGTACTGTTAAGTTACCTGGAACAGGATTAGAGGACGTAGGAGTTCCTGGTCAGAGTTTCCTTCGAGATGCTCTTACAAGCTGCACCGATCCTTTGAAAGCAATTGAAGAATTTCAGGTATGTCTTGAAGTACAGGTTAAACACGTCGAGCGAGAGTTGCTTACAGTGGCCGTCCTACTCTTAAGAAAATGGGCTTTACCTTATTTTAAAAAAATAAGGTAAAGCCCATTTTCTTAAGAATTTTCACAGTGGAAAGCTTAGGACCATCCACCTATCATGTTAGGCCGTCCTACTGTTTACATAAGTAAAATTTGGGGAATGCTCATGACGTATAAACCGTATGTTTTGTTATCCGATTAAAAATCTAGAGCAGCTGTTACAACAAAACCTAAGACAAGCCTTTTTCCAGTTTTTAACAAAAAATTTGCCACACTTTAAGCTCCTCACCACCACGTGTAGTCTCTATCTCTGCTTACTGTTAGTGGTAACCCTTTGAGCGAAAACCAAATACTTGCCTTACTCTGGCTCCCCTTCCACTCTCTGCTGCACGTTTCTATGGCGATGGCCACTTCCCCTACCTTCCCCTATCTGCCCGCTTGCCTGCAACCTTTGCTTTATCAAGGCCGGCCGGCCTCACATTGTTCTCAGCGCCGGTAATGCAGCTCACTGTTGTGCACCGTATTATAATATAAAATACAACTTAATTGATGCAGGAAAATTCCTTTGCACCAACATAGCTGTTTTTATAGCTAACAAAATATTTGAAAATTATAAAAAAGACCCTTGCGCTAAAACTGTCTTCTCATGTATTAAGCTCTCTAAACTCAAATAGATCAATTTTCCCTTCACCTCTCAGCGATCACTCGTGGTGTAGTGTTTAAGGCTCCTAGCTACGATGCTAGGGGTCCCAGGTTTGAATACCGCTTGATATAAAATTTACGGTTAGGAGTAGGTCCCAAATAGATACCTAGGTAGGGTGAAGAGGAGGTGAGAGGAAGGAGACGGGAAAGGAAGAGAATGCACCTAGATGGTGCTAACATTGCTGCTAATAGTTCAAATTCCACCACTACATTAAAAAAAAAAACTTAAAGACAGTATTACATATGGGAAGCTGAACATATGGGGGTGAAACAAATTTTTATAAAAAGGTGCCAGTGTTGTGTGGATGGAAGAGGAGAACATTTCTAACATCTCTTGTGACGAGGTACATGGTTAATTTCATTGTAATTTTAACTGTAATCATGAGAACCTGAATCATTACACTGTTAGCACCTTTCTTTGCATAGATATTTCACCCGATCGCTCGGGAGTTAGATCTGCGGCCGCCGCAACACAGAAACCCGCATGATTGGCCAACTCTTACGTGAAATGCACTGTAGTAAATTTGTTTATATGATATTCAGGGTCCCCAGCAATGCAACGAATCGATGTACTAAAGCATGAGAGGATCTGGAAGGGGCAGGGCTAGACTTGTACTAAGCCATAAATATTCTATTCTAATACAAATATTCTGATATACGGTAATATAGTTCTTGTTTGTTTTTCTGTGAAAAATTTTGCCCTTCTACAAGCTGTCATTTACAGTTATACAACTCAGTATTTATTAATTTTAAAGAATATCAGTTCATGTTGCTATAGTAAACACAGAAAAACTCTGAACATGAGGTGGAGCAGACAGAGTCACACGATGAGTGACAAGTGAATGAGGTTGTTACAGTGATGTACAGTTAGAATGTTCTGGCTTGCTATTGAGATGTATTTAATTTAATTCTTTGCATGCTCAAAATCTATTAAATATAGCTCTTTCCTCATATCACCATTAGGAACCCATATTTCTTTGGAAGCTAACTGTCCAAACCTCATATCGGTACGACGCTCTGCGAGATAACTGCTTATTTAAAAAAAAATGAAATACGTTAAACCAGAGAATGTACATTCCACACAGTGAATAGGTGTGCATCTCTCCTCTCAGTCTACGATAGAGACTGCTGCACACTGCCAACTCGTGAATGCTGCATGTTGCATAACATTCTATTGGCATATTGTATGTTAAGAGTTGATTGTGTTTAGTATAGTATGTTATCTAATTTGACCAGGAAGAGAATTCAAAGCATAGATGTTTTTGCCAGAAATTTGGAATAAGGACATTTTTAACATAAATTTTCTTTCTAGTTGGAGAATGGTATTCTCTTACCTTCACTTCGCCCAATGTTACCATTGCTAGACTTGCATGGAGTTAGAAGGCTGGATTTTCACACTTCAGTGCTTGAGGTTAGTATGCTATGGGTGTACAGAATAAACTTTGATTTGTCTTGAAAAATTATAGCCTATTAATTACAAACTGTTGTTAAGGGCCTTTTCACACTGGGTCACTTGTGACGATTGCTGGTTTTTGCAGTTAATACACGTGGGTCACTTGTGACGGTCTCTACTAACATTGCCAATAGTAGCTACTTGATAAAACAATTTATCATCGGTTTTGACATCTCAATGGCAGGTCGCCATTCCACTTCACTTAGCTATAAAATTTCCAGTATTAATCAAATCTAAACTCATGGTTGGATAACTAATTTTGCTGAGCTCAACTATATAACTGGGGTACGCCGTAGCGTAGTGGTTGAGGCACTGCGCTACAAACCGGAAGGTCGCGGGTTCGATCCCCGATGAGGTCGTTGGAGTTTTTCAATTGGCCTAATCCTTCTGGTGGCACTATGGCCCTGGGGTCGACTCAGCCTCTAACAGAAATGAGTACCAGGAGCAATCCTGGGGGTAAAGGCGGCCGGTGCGTAAGGCTGACAACCTTACCACCTTCATGTGCCGGTGTCTAAAAATCTGGGAGCCTCAACCTCCTGGAACCCTCTGGGCCTCCATGGCCTGTAATAGGGAACACTTTACTTTACTTTTACAACTATATAACTGAATTATGCATCTACAACTTGCATTGTTGGCAATCTGAAAATGCGGTGACCGTCATTTGTGTACTGGTGTGAATGCTCCCATTTAAACTAATGCTTCTTCGCCGATGACCGATCACAAGTGACCGTCACATGTGTCGACACTGCAGCATCGCTTGTGTCTGGGTGGGTCATCGCAGTGACCCAGTATGAAAGCTCCCATTTAAACCAATGCTTCTTCGCCGGTGACCATCACAAGTGACCCAGTGCGAAAAGGCTCTAATGTTCAGTAATTTAAATGAAATATCGTTCTTATAAGCCTGTACCCTTTAGTGTACATTTTAAAGGAAACTGCATTAACACTTAAAGGAAAGAGATATAGGCCTAAGCATAATATGATGACTTGACAACAGTGACACTGATTCCATATCATGGATTTCCCAGAGAAACAGCCTGAAGGTTTGAATATTGAATTTCAGTAAAATGTAAATAATCTGAATGTCATTTATCTGAAAAATCAATTATCGGAACAGCCTTTTTATTAACTTTTTTTATTTATTTAATTTTATGTTTACTGGATCATTGTGATATCAGTTAAAGATGATAGTCTAATACCAACCGGGGGGCATGAGGCTCTTCTTAGGGGGGCGTGCTACAATTTAAAATTCATATTTTGATTTAGTGTTTTTGCCTTGCTGGTAGACAAGAAATTTTAATCGGTTAACTTAAACCAAACAAATACACAGACACATACCGTAATTAATAGGGTTCGGACGTTTATGACATGTCATATTTTTATCCTGACCTCCATTCTTGCTGTAAACACAACTTAAAACACGAATTTCACGCTTATTATCCTAATCGGACCGTTATTATTTTGCATATAAAGTCATATTTTGTTAATTTTTTGGTGTTGATCATATTTTGGTCATATTTGTAATTTAACGTCATATTTAAGTCATAAATACGGTAAAGGAGCACAGTTAGGCATATATAGTGTATGCACTACATAGTTGAGTTAAATTTGAAATTTATTTCATTAATTTAATGTTTATTAACATTTGGCATTTGCCAAATTAATAGGTAACTTAAATTTCAAAATTAATGCAATTGTTCATAGGGGCATGCAAGTCTACAAAATATTAGGAGTATTTGGAGCTGATTAAGTGAGCAAACAGGAGAAAATTCTTTAAAAAATAGAAGTTCATTTCAAGTAAAACTGTAAATCACCAAAATTGTTAAAAAGTTATCAGAATTCGTGTAATGTAAGAATTTAGTGTCTTTAAACTTTTAAATTGGAACATTTATTACCATATTTACATTTTATAATCTTATAAATTGTAACTATATTTTCCCTTTCATATTAAATAGTCATATCTTGTCCTCAACACGTATATAATAATTTGGAAATTCAAATACGAGATACGAGTGATCTGCGGTGTGCTCTGTCAAATATAAAACCTAATATCTCCGAGCTGGTGGAAGCAAAACAGTGCCAGTCATCTCACTAATAGGCCTATTCATTTGTGTTTCTACATTTAACTTTTTTTATATAATAATAAGAAAGAAAAGCGCACAAATCGTGCAAAAGTTATTGGTGACAGTTTGTGCAATAGTCGATTATCGAATTCACTCGCATTTCACAACGTAACACATAATAACGGTCACATAATTTGTCACAGAGTTTACATAGACAGTCCGGGCCTGGGTCATGGTAATATTTAGCCTTGCACACCTTGTGATGGTAGCCATGCACTGCCATAACTTTTTTTATGAACTGTACTGAGACTCAAATAAGATTCACAACAATTAGATATGCATTTTGTGTTTTATGTGTGTGTGTGTGTGTGTGTGTGTAAGACAGCAAAAGCATCACAGAATAAGTAAGAATAATAAAAGAGGTGAGCAATATTAATTTTATTTTTACAAGTATTATAGGGATCTTTTAAAGTACAAAAGTACTGACAATCACGTTTTTAGGCCTTCTTCTCAACATCACTATCAAAGGGGGCATGAGGATTTCATGATATTCGAAGAGGGGCGTGAGGTGAAAAAGGTTGGGAACCACTGGTCTAGTATTTACATCATGACGTGAAGATTGAAAGTTGAGAGTCAGCACAAGTTACGACAATAAATTAAGCTACATACTTAGCCTATACTTTTTATATTTACTTACTGTACGGTTCTACAATAGGTGTCTTGGCGTTTGACAAAGGCTTTAACACGATACTGCAGGAAAAAATGAACTGGAGGAAACTATAAAATAGAGAGTTGCTGTCTAGTGAATGAGGGTGTGGGTGGTAGCGGCTTGTTCTGATTGATGAGTTGTAAATTCCTGTATAATAATCAGTCCTGATCTTTGGCTAATGCTGTTTAGCCTCCTACCAAAACAAGTATCTACCTTCTCTTTGTGCTTTCAGGTAATACATGTATGCTATTGATGAGCGAATGTTTTTGAAATGGTTAAAACCTTCTAGATAATAAATCTATACCTCAAATAACTGACCATTTCAGATTTGTTGCTGATGTGAATTTCAATGAGAAAGAGGAAGTTACAAGTGCAGTTGAGTTTGGTTTAGGAAAGAAACGTAGTTTGGAAATTGTGCAGGAAAAAATCAGTGATTAATTCCATTATGATACATAGCTGTATTTTTTCAGTTCTGTTGTTTTTTCCCAAGTTTTGTGTATTATTTTGTACATATTAATTGATATCGAAACAAATTGAAGATCTGAACCACCCTCAGTCCTAATTAGTTCGGATGACTGACGTTTCACTTTACTTCTAGATAATATTTTGTATACTATAAGATGTTTTTAAAATATAAAAGGTGGTGCTAATTTGGGTAATTATTATATTTGTATCCAGCCTGAATGAACATAGAAGTGAACCTTTTCATAAAACAGAAACTGCCCTAAAACAGAAGTATTTTCTGGTTCTCTTTCAGTGGTTTTACTGTATTAATACGAGGGCCATCCGGAAATTGGTACCCGTTTGTGCAATAAAGACACAGGAGTAAATATTAACACATATAAACATTTTTATTGGAAAGAGCATACTTTACACTACTTCTCCACATAATCTCCAAGCAAATTTAGGCATTTGTCATAACGTGTGACGAGTTTTTGTATTCCAGCGTCATAGTCCTCCACCGCCAGTGTATTGAGATACGTAGTCACGCCTAGTTTTTCTGGGATCGACAAGGTGTACTGCTCATTGATTTTATGGCCCGTGGAGACACAATTAATGCTAATGCATATTGTGAAACATTAAAGAAATTACGGCGGGCAATACAAAATCGACGGCGAGGTCTATTGTCTACAGGCGTCATTCTCCTTCATGACAATGCCAGGAATTGGCCCCTTCGGATTTTCATCTCTTTACAAAGCTTAAAGACTTTCTGGCGGGAAAAAGATTTGACAGCGATGAAGAACTTAAACTAGGCGTGACTACGTATCTCAATACGCTGGCGGCGGAGGACTATGCCGCTGGAATACAAAAACTCGTCACACGTTATGACAAATGCCTAAATTTGCTTGGAGATTATGTGGAGAAGTAGTGTAAAGTATGCTCTTTCCAATAAAAATGTTTATATATGTTAATATTTACTCCTGTGTCTTTATTGCACAAACGGGTGGCACTTTCCGGATGGCCCTCGTATTTAAATATTTTATTCTAGGAAAAAATCTAGTTGTGTTGTTCCAGTAATTGTTTGAACCTGCCGATCAGAATCAACTCTGATTTAGTCTGATCCATTCAACCATATTCACTCACTTTTTCCATGTTGGTGCCATTGTCTATCTGTTGATCATATAAATTATTATTTATGTATTCATATACTGTGATAGCTCCTCTGAAGAGAGAATAACTCTGTCCTTAGTCAATTTTACCACAAAAGTAACGCCTACCTATCTGTCCAAAAACAATTTAATTAATCAGTAGGAAAAGATACAGTAATTACCCGAAAAACGGGAATTTGTATTGAGGTACTATATGATATAGTATACAGGTGATGATGTATAAAGGCAAAATAATCTCGTGAAACATCTAAAGCTAGAGACTGCAAAAGAGAATAATTAATAGAACATTTTCTGAAAACATTAACAGTGAATTTTGAAATAACTCTTCTAGTACTGAAAAATAAATCATTCACTTCCCAATTCTGTATTTCTTACTTCTTTTGCTTGTGTCTCATGCTTGGCTCATAGTGAGATTTCGTCTCCATATCGACACCTTTGGTTCAGTTCATAATCAGCTCAAACCTGAACTAAAATGCCTTGTTGTTCGTACTGTCAGTAACCATGATGTCTCTTAAGTGAACCAGTTGTCAGAGATGCATAGAATTTTTTAAAAGACTTCATACTTCTCTTTTTTTTTTCCTTTCTTTCTTTTTTTTTTTAATTGAAATTATTCATCAGCATGCCCCATTACATAGTAATACTACATGCTTTGTTTGCCGAGGCCTCAGTTCGATATCGATGCTATGTTTATTGCTTTTATTCCTGTTCATTTGTATTAAAGGGGTTTGTTAGTGATGAATTTGTCCCACTACTCTATCTATCTGAGGCATTGTTCATATTGATTGATGATATATATAATAATAATTTACATGTTTACAATATTTACAGTTTTTCAAAGTCTTTTCCGTTAACAAATTTGAATAACTCTTGGATGTGTCTTCTTGCTAGTTCTTTCTTTGTAGTCGGCCATTTTCCACCATTTTTAACAATTTTCGAAACAAGTGCCTGCCTTTCTACATTGAGAATAGGGCAATAAAATAGGAGATGATCCATTGTCTGATCCCCAATGTTGCATGGACATGTTGGATCATCACTTATTTTAAATCTGTGAAGATAACTTCTTATCTTGCCGTGACCTGTTGTTAGGAACGTGAATTTTGGCGTAATGCGTATTGTCTTATTGAGTCTGTTGAAAATGCTTGGAAAAAATTCTTTTGTTATCGCTCCTTTATGTGTGTTGTTCCATTCTCTTTGCCATCTCCTGAGTCCATCTTCCTTCTCCCTTGTTACAATTACATCCTTGGAGATCTTCTGGTAGAAGATTTCTCCGTCCTCCACTGCTGTTTCCTTTGCTAATCTATACTTGGAGACTTTCTTGGTATTGATAATGAATAATTTCTCTTATAGGAACCACGATTAATATATATATATATATATATATATATATATATATATATATATATGTACATTTTAAATTGATAAATATATATCTGCATATTTCTGAAGTTCTGGTCATTCCAACCCAATATGTCTATTTCAGATGTTATTAAAGACAACTGTATCTTTTACAGGAACTAAGGGATCGACTTGTTCAACACATAAATGAGATTGGACAGAAAGAAGGAAAAGAAAGAGATAGGAAACTAAAAGACCTTCTTGCCAAAAGTTTCCCTGTTGTAAGAGTGAAAGCACTGAGACCTGTAGTTATGTGTATTTTACGAAATACCCCACACATAGATGAAAAATATTTGAAAGTATTGGTAAGTTATTGGTTTTCTTGGTTCCACAAAAGGCTTTCTTATAAAATGTTTAAAACTTGATCCTATTCTGTTGTTTACTTGTAGTCCTGAATATCTGGGAAGTTGGGGTGTGAAGTATTTGCCCATCAAAATTGAACTTTAATAAAGAGTGATGTAATGAGGATTTAATTGGTTTGACTTACCAATTTTTGACAAAAAGGCCATGAATCAATACATTTCTCAGAATGAAAGAGTTAGCGTATAAAGTTAATTAAAATGGTGCATGAGCGGCCAAATGGCCTCCTAGTGAAAAATGTTATAAAGAAAAAATGTAGCATTTTTAATTCCGAGTATGAGTCGTCATTACAGAAAGTGCCCGAAGCTGATGGTTTTCGATAAATCATCGCTGGAAGAAAGTTTGCCATTTCCTGAGACAATCTAAGTCCACTGGAGTATTTTTCTTTTGTTTTCTTTGGTTTCATAATGTCTGAAACATCAGTCCTGTTTTGTTTTAGGGTTTCCATTAAAATTTGTAGTTTCTGTAGCAGTTTCTTAGCAAGAGGCAAACTGGTGAAATAGTTATCCACTGTTATGTTCCTTCCAGAATGTACAGTACTGTACTATTAATATGTTGTAGTACAGCCTTCTGCCTCAAGCTCATTACAGATTGTTATAGTAAATATGGAATTTCTTTCACTCTTCTGATAGGGGCCAGGAAAGCCAAGTTCATGTAAATACGTAATATCCTTGAATAAATAGACATTGCTTAATTGTCAACAATACCAGTTTTATACCATTGTTGAGTATTAGAGTAAATATATTACAGTGAACTCTTCGATAAACTGGACCAAAGTGGGCGGGGGTCTGTCCGAGTTATGAAATGTCTGGCTTATGGAGAGTAAATTAGGAAATGGTATTTAAGTAATGAAATTTTGTGTTTAAGCTGCAATAACAAAACGTATGAAGCAGAACATAAAATTAACATTTACAATTGGAACAAAAAAGAATAACACTTCAGTTCTATATTGAAATTTCTAGTCTGAAATTTGCACTGTTACATTATTAGTACAATACCCAGTATTATGGTGATGTGGCACTGCGAGCATATTTTTCTGAGAAGATTTAGGCCGAAAGAAACTGTAAGTGTTTTCTGTGTACACATTGTTTCTGTTGCTTTTGAATAATTAATTCTCTTGCAGTTCTGAAGTGGCCGTAGAATGGCTGTAGATCTGGGTCTGGATCACCAAGAATCTGTCCGAGTTATCCGAAGTCCGGCATACTGAGGTCCAAATTATCGAGAGTTCACTGTATGTAGAATACTATGAAGCTCAAATGGGTATTCTTAGCCATTCTCGCATAGATATATCGGAAAGCTTTCATCAGGCCTCGGAGGCCTGTCTAATGCACTTAAGGGTTAGAAAAGGAGTATCCTGCAAAAAGCAGGACATCTGGTCACCCTAGTTTTACCGTATTAATTTAAAATTGTATTACTTATTGCAGGTTCGAGATCGTGAATTGTATGGGGACACGGATACAGAAGTGAAAAGGCAGATTTGGAAAGATAATCAATCTCTCTTTGGGGATGAAGTGTCACCACTACTTAGTCAGTACATCAAAGAAAAGGAAAATATTCTCTTTGATCACTTGAATCTCACAAACTTGTTCTTCTCACCTTCACCAAAGGTAAATATATCAAGGAATAATATCCAGTTTATTTATTATATTTATTTACATGTACTTTAAATCAGTGTTTTAGTTGGAAAAAAAATATTTGGATCTCACCTTTACTATGGTAGCTCCTATGAAGAATGAAGAACAAGGATCAGACAAGAAATTTTAAAATATACCATTGGAAGGTATGTATCTGCTAATGTTTTGAGTATGGCTATTGAATGACATAGAGATTTGTGTCAGAATGGAGAAAATTTTTATTCCTATTATATATAAATAAAGAAATGCCCTAGAAATATATTCAACCTAATTAAAAACTACTTTAATAATAGAAAAATAAAGCTTGCCATAAGTGATCAGAAAGTATCCAAAGGAATCACACGTGGCTGCCCCCAAGGGTCAACCTGCAGTCCAGGCTTCTGGATCATATTATATGATGATCTTCTTAAACAAACGCTTCCAGAAGACTGCAGCTTAATAGCGTACGCAGATGATGCTTTACTGCTTGCAAAATCAAGCACTCTTGCAGATATACAGCACAAAGTAAATAATGGGTTACAGGTCATTTTTGAATGGGGTCAAACAAATAAACTTCAATTTAATCCTGAGAAAACTTCTGCTATGATGATTACCAAGCGAAGGAAAATTGATGTTGTGAATTTCATAATGAATGGACAAAACATTAAAATGGTTGACAGCTTTTGCTATCTGGGTGTAATACTAGATACAAAGTTAACATTTCGATCACATTTGAATCACATTGCCGACAAAGCCAGTAAACTTCTTCGTAACTTATCTAAAGCATCCAGACCTAGTTGGGGATTTAATTACTCCATACTGAAAATTATTTATCGCGGAGCGATTGAGCCTCTTCTTTTATATTGTGTT
Source organism: Ectobius pallidus (assembly GCA_964059195.1). Classification (NCBI taxonomy): domain Eukaryota; kingdom Metazoa; phylum Arthropoda; class Insecta; order Blattodea; family Ectobiidae; genus Ectobius; species Ectobius pallidus. The sequence goes on along the minus strand of CAXKWD010000010.1, from coordinate 38,127,012 downwards.
GCTGCCTATGAAGATATTTTACATAAAAATGGGCTCAGAAAAAATTACAACAAATACAAAGAGGATTTCTTCTACGAATGATAAGAGGTTATCGTACAATTTCTACTGATGCTGCACAAATTATAGCTGCCATAGAGCCCTTATATTTGAGTGGTCTCTTCTTGGCTAGTATAAATAATATTAAAAGAGGTCGAAAGATCCCCAATATTGTCTCCCATTTACAACTACAAACACCGGTGCATTGGAGTTTACTCGGCCATCCAGCACATTATAACACCAGTTTCATGCAATTGTGTTCTGAACTTATAGACCAACATTCTTACTACATTTATACAGATGGGTCACGTTACATTGATTGTGAAACTCAAGAAGTTATGGTGGGATGTGCTTTTGTGGTTTATGATAATAGTGTTTCTGAAATTTATTCTGCTTTGTATAAACTATCGTCACACTGTTCTGTGTTTCAAGCGGAATTGTTCGCCATAAAAGAAGCTGTTAAATGGTGTACTGATGGTAGCAATAGTGCTTGCATAAACAGTGACTCACAATCGGCTTTACAAGCCATAGATGATAAATATAATAAGGATGCACTAGCCACAGACATTAGACATGCACTAAATACAAGCACAATTCATATTTGTTTAACCTGGGTCCGAGGTCACATGGGAAATTTAGGAAATGAGAAAGCAGATGAATTAGCTAAGCTAGGTGCTTCTTCAAATGTTAAAACTTCTTATAGTTTATGCCCTATATCCTTCATTAAGAAAACATTAAGAGAACATATGCACAGCCAATGGGATCGGATTTGGCAAGAAACGAATAACGGCAGCACAACGAAAGATTTGTTTTTCCCAAGAGTGCAAGATAGAATAGCTTGTACACTTTTGATTCCGGATTATATTATGACTCAATTCTTAACAGGGCATGGGAAATTTAGTGAATACTTACATAGATTTAAAATTTCTACCTCTGTAAATGTAAAGAGGAAAGCCAATCAGTTCGGCACCTCTTATTTCATTGTCCATTATTTACGCATGAACGTTATCAGTTAATATATTATTTAAATTTTCTAAATTTTGACTTTACTACACCAATCTACCGTCTCTTCTTAAATAAGCAAAGTTATAAAGTTGTTTTAAGTTTCATGAATAGTGTTTTTGCAAAATTGTAATATATATATGTAGTTTACTGTATACTCTGTATATATGTTTAATCTATAACCCTAATATGCCATCTGGCAAAATAGGGTTCTGTATTTTTGGAAATTCAATAATAATATATGTAAATAAATAATCTATTTTTCGGATTTAAGATGCACTTTTTACTTTCTCGCATATACGTAGTATAGAGAAAGTATTGTGATCGTAACAAAAATCGAAGTCGAGATAACACCGGGAGAGCACGTTTCATGAAGCCTAGAAACCGAAAAAAATATTTTTGGAATGACGTCTGTCCGTCTGTCCGTCTGTCTGTGGACAAGCACAGCGGGTAAACGGTTCATGGTATTTACTTCATTTTTTGAATTAAGGACTTTTTCGAAATTTTGTCGAACCGCCCAGAAATTTAGTTTTACAACTGAAATATTAAGGGGACTTTTCATGAAAACTTTTTTAAAAAATTTGTTTTTTGAAAAAATGGCTCTAACGATTTTAATAAAAATTTAAAATTGTAAAGTCTTATCTGTGACTAATAAAATGGCTATATCCGTTTTTCTGCAAAAATGACTTAAGGGGGACTTTACTCGTATCCATTTTCAATTTTTCTAGATTATATCCATTACAGTAGGCGATACATGAAAACCTATCACAGTAAAGTTGTAGAAAAATTTAAAATGAACATTTTTTGTTTAACACATTTCTTTGTACATTTAATAGATATCAAGATAAAAACGAAATAAGGACTGCTTAAATGCGAATTTCAGAACATAAATGTCAATTAAAATGTGAATGACATTTTGTTGCCCCTAGTAACAAGAAAACTATAGGCCTAATGTACTTATTGTTGTGAAATGCAATCAGTTTTGATCAGTTGCAATGAACACACTAAAACCAATTACAGCGAGGTGGTAGGCCTATGGGCTAACAGGGAAGAGGTCCTGAGTTCAAATCAAACTTCGTGGCCGCCCAAATTGACTTGGGTTTTTCATGGTTCCGTCGTTCGCAAAGGCAAACGCCGGGTTTGTAGGACTTGCTTATTTTCCATAACTCATCGCTGCTATGTCACTGGATATTATAATCGTTTAAACTGAATATCACATAAGAAGACATCACTAAACAATAGAAACATGACGCGAATGAGTTGTTAATATAGACCAGCGTTTCTCAACCTATGGTCCCGCGGACCACCAGTGGTCCGCGAACACGGTGCAGATGGTCCGCAGACATAATTAATTAAAAAATATCATAAAGCAAGTGGGAAGTAAAGAAGTAGAAATTTGTCACATAATATGGACACTAGATGCCAAAGGTTTTAAATCTTCGAAAATACAGGTCATATCGACTATATTTGACTAATATTGAGCCAAAAAAACAGGAACTCTGCAAGAGGCGTCAAGCTCAACCGTCTCATTAAAAGTGAGTAATAACATAATTCCTAATTATATTATCAAATTGGTAATACATATTAAAGTCTGTTCAAAATATAATTTTACTGTCAATAGTTTCATTCCAATTCAATAACTGTGTTTCCGTCGGATTAAAAAAAAATGTATTTCGTTATAACGACCTATAATTTAATACCCCAAATATTAAGAATATAGGCCTATATATAGCCTACTTTTAAAAATTGGATGTAAAATTTGGGGTCCGTAAAGTTTTTTACTCATTTTAGAGGTCCTCGGGTTCAAAAAGGTTAAGAAACGCTGATATAGATTAATGTTTCACGCTAACATACTAAACACGTGGTATGACCTACATGCAGTTAAAGCGTGCAATATAACCTAAGTAGTAGTAGTAGTGGTGGCGAAATTCAAATATAAGTCGCCCCTTAAGCTTCCCCATTCGATATTCACATTTGCACGGACTGTGTGATGTATTTTGTTTCTGAGCGAAGCAGAGTAACCAACTGCCCTTGCATGCTGTTGCATATAGCTAAATAATGCATAACACTAACCACATAGTTAAGTGCGCGAAGCGGAGGCGGCAGCCGTAGCGAAGCGCCCTTGCATTTTCGAATAATGTACGATACACTGTAGGTTTCGATAATGTGGCATATTATATCTCCCGCAAGGTTTGTCAGGCTGCCACCTCTCGTCTAGCGGTAAGACGTCACACCTCCAACATCCAATCACGAGTTTCTTCATAATACTAGGACAGAAGAATTCGCTAGATCGTGGTATAAAAGAAATTGTATCGGTGAAGATAGGTTGGGTGGGACCGATTTATCCCAAGGTGCGACTTATATTTGAATTTTCCCATAGTAGTAGTAGTACTAATAATATGCAGTTTTACTGTAATTGATTATTATTATTATTATTATTATTATTATTATTATTATTATTTCACGGTAAAAGCATTGAACATAAAGATCGACCCTGATGCTTTCCGTTCTAGATACTTGTTAGTTTTATGAAAATGTAATAAGTAAAATTTAATTGTCTCTTTAATTTAATTTTTTCTGTGCTAGCCTTTAACACGTGTATGCGAGAAAGTTTGTGCAACGTATTTTTGCACCATTTATTTACTTGAAAACAGAGCCCTGAAAGTTGAATGCGTGTAATGGTTTGAAGAAAAGTAAAAAAATAAGTAAAACAAAATTACAGTAAATAGGCCTATTGCAGGTAATACCATAATCATAACAAGTTGTACAATAATAAGTTAGTTGAAAATTGTGGGATAGACTGTACATCAGTATACTTGTAACAATCATAAAATGAGAGTAGTCAGAAACCAGGCATAAAAAGAAAGAAATGTTGGTTCTTTCATTCAAAAGGATGTCTCCATGGGGTGGTCTAAATGAAGGCCTCAAAACAGCCTTGTTCCATTCCATTACATTTACCGTATGCTGTATTGATTGTGAGAGGGTGTAAAGTATTTTCAGTCTTTCACAAATTTTCGTTTAGAATCACTTACACTTTTCCCTTGAATTTCCATGCTAAAAGCAAGGTGCGTCTTATGGCCCGGAGCATCTTATAGTCCGAAAAATATGGTACACTTGTGAATTTGACCTCGTCCAAAATTGAAGGAGTCATTTTGTGGGGCATGCTTTTGGACATATGAAGACTTGCCACACAGCAATGAAACACAAGATCAAGATTCTCTCATGGCGAGGCTGAGAGTGTATTGTACTTTCCACATCATTGATAGCGTGTGATAGATTCTTTGAGGAGACTTGAAGATTCCATGTGTATGCATATGTGAAAGAGTACGTTATTTATATGATGTAATTATAGGAATGAACCCATTTATCTTTTTCTTTATCCTGATGACAGATCTCCATAGTGATTAACATTCATTCATTAAACATTAGTACTAGAAGTACAGTGGTATTAATCAGAGGTGAGAGCCAGATGCGCATGAGGGGAAGTGACACATGTGGGAGGAAGCATGGGGAGGGGTAAGAATTATGAACAGCACTAGCGATTGTAACAAGGTCTCTTGTTTCTTAAGTACAATATATGGTCTTACTGCACTGGAAGCAACGACACAACTGACCCTTACACCCCTCAATGCAGTACGAATATTTGTTGGACTTGTCTGCATCTACTGCGCGTCCATGCTTGGACTGTCACCTCTGATTAATTCCACTGTACCTAGTTTTGGTGTGTGACAGAGTCACGAATTGTGGTTATTACCATTGACAAGGTGAACATTTTTTATTTCAAACACTCCTAAATGAAATATTGTCGTTTTACACGTGCTGAAAAGAAAATCTTAAATGATAGGCTTATTGAAGGTTGAATAAATATATTTGCATATTAATAAAACTAAATATTCAATTAATCTGTATACATGTTGAATTATCAGGCATGCCAGTAGTATTAATACAGGTGGAAGTTATATAACTCTTAGAAAATACCTATTTAAATTCAAAATTGTAGTATTCTTATATATTTACTAAAAAATAATAACAGCTTCCTGTAGATACAGGTTGCCAATACAGACAGAGCGTAACGTATCCATATCAACACGTAACACTATTAAAGATATAACTATGAAGTCAAAGTTTTCACATAATTATTTGACATTATTGACTACTGTATAAGTGGTGACGGCGCTGCGCTACAAACCGGAAGGTCGCGGGTTTGATTCCTGATGAGGTCGTTGAGATTGACCTAATCCTTCTGGTGGCACTATGGCCCTGGGGTTGATTCAGCCTCTAACAGAAATGAGTACCAGGAGCAATCCTGGGGATAAAGGTGGCCGGTGCGTAAGGCTGACAACCTTACCACCTTCATGTGCTGAATGTTCAAATATCTGGGAGCCTCAACCTCCTGGAACCCTCTGGGCCTCCATGGCCTGTATAGGGATCATTTTACTTTATAAGTAGTGAAGAAGAAGAGTGAGAGAACCATGCAGAGTGGCAATGTCAATATCTTTGATTTTCTTTTGATTCAGGTTGAACTATATGCAGGTAGAGAAGAAGTGATAATTATACCATTATACCATCAGGCCAATTACTTCAATTGTTTGTAGGCTGTACTTCTGTCTGAAGTATGATGTAGTTGGTTCATATACGACCTTCTTTTCTTCAATGACTTCCTCAGGCTGCTCCCTATGTTCATGGAAATTGATTTTTGCTATAGAATATATTAATTTAGCAGTAAACCCCATTCTTAGTGAATACATTTTGTATTTTATTTGAATATAGAAGTAGCTGTATTGTGATGCCCAGTAGTACATCCTTATGATTTGTGTAGGTATTATTTGTTTTGGTTTTAATGTGAAGTAACATAGAAATTTTGAGCAAATAATAATAAGTTTATTTCCGTGTATTTAAAAAATACGACAGTTAAAATATTGCGAATTGCAAATATATAACGTTATACAAAATAACAGTGGAGCTAACCTAACTTTTGTACTGAAATTTAACATTTTCTTTTTAAATAGTGATGCATCTTGGTTTCACACAGAAGAAACCAGCTTTCATCTACATCTTTATATGTGACATCAATATTTTATTTGTGTCTATCTTATACGGGTAAATGCTGTTTTTGGGTGGATCCAGATAAGTTGTATGTTAAGGGTTAAGGCGGAACTTTATTAAATATTTAATATTATAACCCTTATCTGAAGAAAATGAAATTTCTTAGTTATTTTCATTCACTGTAAAATAGGTTCCGTAGTTAGCACATATGGTCGGGTGGTAGGCCAAGTCCCTCCAGGGATGTAGCGCCACGGAGTTTTTTAGTTAACATATCGTGCCCTTCCAATTTATATTTTAAAATTTCTTCTCTGACTCTCATTATTGAGAAAAAAATAGTTGCCATTACTTGTGGCAATCCTTGTGTTTGTGTGTGTGTGTATAGTTGATGAGGCCTTACATGGCTTCAAATTTACTCCCGTATACAATTATAATTATACTGACTGTGGCTTCTTGTTTACTTGCAGTTCTTATTTGTTGAAAGGTGTGCATTAGATGGTTTCTAAAACAGCGATTTTAATTTTTTTTTGTAGGTTCGACGTCAAGGAGAAGTAGTTCAAAAGCTAGCTCATATGATTGGAACAAGTGTGAAATTATATGATATGGTACTCCAGTTTTTGCGGACATTATTTCTTCGCACACGTAACATACATTATTGCACTCTTAGAGCAGAGCTACTAATGGCTCTCCATGATTTAGAAGTACAGGTAATTGACTTCAACTAACTTAATTTCATTTTACTTAGCTTATAATGGGAAGTGAAAGTCATTAATAAAAAAGTATTTAGAAACACTCATTTCTTAACTATTAATTAGAGTTTGGTACTTAGCTGATAAAACAGGTTTTTCATTAAATGATTTAAATTTATTTATTTATTTAACTAGTATGCCCCAATGAGCTAACAGCTCAAAGGAGGGACTGACCTTTACGGTATAGTAATTACATGAAAGATGGACGGCATACAAAAACAATAAAAAAAAATACAGGGAACAAGGTGTGATTGCATTACAAAATGGTCATGTTAGCTTACAATTAGGCATATAATAAATTGAGTTTGTGTACTACTAAACTAATACTATATAGGAGTAAATAAGAGAATAAGACTAAAAACTTAAAAGATGGGAAATGAGCTAACGAGGTCGTTATATAACAATTACAAAATTATGATGACAGAAAAAATAGAATTTTATATCAGTTAGTAGTTACTAGTAGTTTGTAGTATTAATATAAATAACAATGTAATATTAAATATTAGGTGTGGTGGTCGTGGGCCTTAAGGTAGTACTCAAGAAAGTGCATACGTAATTTATTTGTTTATTTTATTATTATTATTATTATTATTATTATTATTATTATTATTATTATTATTATTATTTTTATTTTTATTTTTTTCGGTTTTTGCCCAAATTTCATTTTAGGTACTGGTAATAACAAGGGGTTTAATAAACTTTGAATGTTCAACCTGACCAATAATGTTTGTTCCTCTCCACAAAATGTTGACTTCTCAAGTTAAAAAAGGGGGACCAAAAAACTGTTAGAGTTAGAGTTAGGTTCTACAGAATTAATGTGTGTGAATCATATGGACATGACTCGAGAAAATGTATGAGCATTTCTGGTGTTGGTAATAAGGGGAAAAAATAGGTAAAAACCTAAGAATCTGGTCTCTATTTATTAGATATACTGTTTGAGCTTGATACATATTTCTTGATATTCATAAAACTTGTGATCTCTATTCCTTCTATCCTCAGTTTATAATGCCACAGACCAGGATCGATTTACATGTGTTGTCTAACATGTAAATAAATTGTGATCATGTATTAAATCTAATTTTCAAATTTTAGTGGGGAAAAAATGGTTTTATTTAACTTTATAATGGCAATGTGACAGCTGGTAAGGTAAAATCCACTGGATAAATAATTATTTATTGCAATAAATTTATTTCATAGGTGCTCTGTAATACAGCATTTTTGTTAAAAAATCATAGTTGAATTAATTCAAAATTTGGATAATTTTACTTTTTTTCTAATTTCCCTGGAAGCTCGAATTACTAAGAGTCCACTTTATTAAAATTTATTTATTTAAAGACCAAATGTTGAGATAATACATCCAGTAATAGGAAAAGTTTCTGTATTGAATTTCATAAAACTTAAGTAAATGAACAATTTATGTTTTTTTTTTTAAATTGCAAGCGAGTCATTTTAACACAGAAGTTATTGATTATGTCCATATGTTTTGGTGGATTGTTCACTCAGCATTAGTGATAGAAGTACAAATTATAGAATCACTCTCAACATAAGCTATCTTTTGATAAGCAAATATTCACCTAGATTATTTCGACATTCTTCTGAAATATGTGCATTTAAACATGTAACATTTCCTGCAATGTAGACAACAAAATGAAATGTCAAGAAGACACATTCAGCCAAGACCATTTAATAAATCCAGATTTTCTAATTCTGGTGACCTATTGTAGGAAATATCTAGTTGCCATAGAAGTTCTTTACTTCTCTTAGGTATTAGAATACCAATATAACGTATTTCATTTTATTCCCCTCTTCCTATATCAATTTCTTCTTCTTCTACAATGGTGCTAAAGCCCAAATCGGCCCTTAACCTCCTCCATCCTCCTCTTCCAATCAGATCTATCCAGTGACTCTCTTTTCCAGGCCGTTATTCCCAGAACTTGTTTTGCATCCACTCTCACTGCGTCGATCCATCCATCCTTCAGTCTTCCAAACGGTCTTTTACCATATATCCTTCCCTCCATAATTTTCGCGGGTATCCTCTGGTTTTCCATCCTGTTAATGTGCCCAGCCCATTCCAGTCTTTGGAGTTTGATAAAAGTTACTACATCCATATCTCGATATTGCTCCATCAATTCCTGATTATACCTTATCCTCCATTGTCCATTTTCATTAACCGGTCCAATTATCCGCCTCAGGATCTTTCTTTCGAATGCACCTAGGGCTCATTCTATCTTCTTGTTCATTACCCAGGTTCTCATTACCCAGGTTTCACATCCATAACAGAGCACTATTCTTATCACTGTTTTATAAATTCAAAATTTGGTTCTCCTATGTACGCATCTTGATTTCATAATATCCAATAATGCAAAGTAAGTTTGGTTTGCTGCTGTCATACGTGTTTGTATGTCTGTCCTTTTTGTATTGTCACTAGTTACAACAGACCCAAGATATTTAAAATCTCTTGTAGTTCCAAGCCTTTCTAATTCTATCTGTTGGTTGGGTATTGGGGCATTTCTAGACTGCGTCATCTATTTAGTCTTACTATTGTTAATATTCACTGTTCCTGCTGCTTTTTCAAGATCTTTAAGTACCTCTTCTATTTTAGCTTTTGATCTACCCATGATGTCCAGATCATCTGCATAACCAACTACTTGTACACTCTTGTACATCAGTGTGTTATTAATATCTATATCCGTTTGGCTTATCACCCAGTCTAGTGTGATATTGAATAGCATTGGTGCCAATCCATCCCCTTCTTTCAGCCCACTGTTAACAGTAAACCGGTAACAATTATAAGCTGCCAAATGACTTGGACTACCAGTAATTGAAGTGTTAAAGAATAATTATCTTTATCGCCACCTATAACATGCCCATAAAGAGAGCAATCTACGTAATAAGAAGAAATTCTTGTCTGTCTGTGTTTGTAATGCCCAGCCAAATCTAGGGGAAGCAGTGATCTGAAATCTTTAAAACAGACGGACTGAAGAATGTCCGAATGCAATTTGTTATCCAGCTATGCTTACTTCTTCCCACAAGATAGGTGCAAAGCAAGCAGAAGCCAAAGCTTGGACAGCTTCAACGTTCTTACCTGGGAGGAATCTCAAAAAGCCTTGATATATAACAGGGAAGTTTCAAGTTTCTGATATCTTCTTATTGAAGCAAATTATACTGAGCAGGATAGCTGAGGTGTTAGCATCTTGGACTCGCATTCAGGAGGTCCTGAGTTCAAATCCTAAGACCAGCCAATCTGTCTGTTTTTTCCATGGAAAATGCTGGGTTGGATTTTAATTACCACAGTCCTCTACACCCCCTTATCCCATTATCATCCTTCATGTCATTCGATCTCATCCTACCATCCCATAGCCATGATACAGGCTTCGCTCAGGTATTTAATGAGGCCTATCAACTTCAGGAGTCTATAAGATCCCCTGCGAATGTGGCAGTGTCTACATTGGGCAAACTGGAAGGACGGTCCAGGAGAGATTGCAGGAACACCAACGCAACATGAGGCTATTCTACCCAGAAAAATCCGCTGTGGCACAACACGCCATAGAAAATGACCATAGAATCATGTTCGACAAAACCACAATCATGCACAGCTCTACAGCTTATTGGGACCGTGTCATAAAAGAAGCAATAGAAATAAGGTCTCATCCCAACAACTTCAACAGAGAAGGTGGACTCTTCCTCAGCAATGCCTGGGCTCCATCCCTGAAGCTGTATCGAGATTCAACACAAGAAACCTCCAACAATAGCAAGACTCCAAACTCCCGGACCCCCATGTCTTCTTTTTAATCATTGGCCCTGACTTGGACCGATTATTTCTATTCACATTTTACAACGATTATCCCCCTAAACCACTCTGCCCTGACTCACATTATTAATCTTTATTTTTCTCCAATTGGTCCTGATATGGACCGATTGCTTCTTCAATGTTTTTACTATAAAGAAAATTCCCGCATTCTGATTGGCTGATACACGCCAACCCTATTCCTCCAATCACAGAATTTCTTTTTTCACTCCAAACATATATAAGCTCTCTCCACCCACTTTTTCTACACTCATTTCCCTGAGGAAGGCCGCAGAGATGTCAGCGACCGAAAGCTTGGATGCAATATATCCTTTTACTCGGCTTATAGCCCGTGAAACCATCATTAGGTATTTCTTAGCTATTTTGTTTCAGCTATGTAAATAAATTCTTTCTTTTACAGGATATTATATCTGTTGACCCTTGTCACAAATTCACTTGGTGCCTGGATGCTTGTATAAGAGAAAAGAATGTTGATATTAAGAGATCAAGAGAATTACAGGTATAGTATTCTTTAGATTAATATTCCGCTGATTTGTCTTAAGTAGGTAGTGTTGTATTTTATAGAATATGAGAAAAAAAATATTATAAAATGAAAAGGAGTAAACATTCTCTTGCTAGATTTGAATTCTGCAATAAATTAAATTGCAGAATTGAGATACTAAAATAAATTCTTTATACTAAATACTCTATTTCTTTGGGTTACATGATATCCTTAATTATAAACTAAGAGTTTGTATAATTTTGTAATTCTTTAAAAATATATACATTCAAACCTCTGTATAACAAAGATTGATATAACGATAAACCCGCATAACTTATAGCAATATTTTTGTTTGGTCCTGGCAAATTTCCTATCTCAATAATGTTAAATGTAACTTACTATAATGATGAAGCTATTTTAGAAACACCCTTTTATAATGATATTTGGAGGTTGAATTGTTACTGCAAATCATTAGCTTATCCCTATGGATTGTAGCTGGTATCATATCAGTATCCTTCCCAGCCACCAACATTGTTTTCTAGGTGCCTGATATCTATTACATTTCTTAGAAATTCTAGAAAAGAAAGGTTCATGAGAGGTGGAAAAATGGATCACTGAGGCTAATTCAACTCTTACTTACTTGCTCAATGGCAATAGAGAATTCCTCAGCAAGCTAAAGGAATATTATATATTTTATGGAACCCGAAGGTTCATTGCCACGCTTACCTGAGCGTTTGCAAAAACATACTGTGAATTAGGCTGTTACTTCAATATTTACATAATGTTCAATCAAAATACCATAAGGAGCAACAGTTTTGGTTTTGCCTTAGCTATGTGGTGAATTTGCTTGACTGCTTTGTACATCTTCCCACCATCTATGAGTTTGAAATTTATGACATATGGCTAGGCTCAAAGCATACAATGATCCGTGATGTTAAACCAGTCTGAATAGTAATTTTTTTAGTGTGCGGGTGTAAAGTAGCTATGGTTACAATTCTGCGGAAGTCAGTAAGTTGGGTACCCAGTAACAAAATAAGTTGGATTTGGATTTGTGATTTATTATTTTCTGCTTCTTCGCGTGTCATTCCATGAATTATCCTGTAGATTACACAGCTTTTTCGAATGTGTGGTAAATTACAACCCCCTCAATGACACAATAACCCTCATATAACAATGAAATCTACTAGCGTTATACGGAGGTTTCACTGTATTAGTATTCTTTTTGTTAAAAGGCAATCTTTGGAGTCTAGGAATTCTCATCCATGTCTAAAGTTTTTTATGAAGTCTCTGATAATTTCATTTAATCACTTTCCCTTTGATATTTTTGGGGAAATAACTGGAAAGAACAAGTTAAAATAGTTTATATTTCAGATAATAATTGATGTTCAATTATCAACATTCTATTCCATTTCTTTGATTACTTACTGATTAATTATAACATTTCCTTTGAAATTATTAATTATGACATTTAATTCTTTTTTACCAGGGTTTTCTGGACAGTATTAAAAGAGGACAAGAGCAAGTACTTGGTGACCTATCCATGACATTGTGTGATCCATATGCTATAAACTTCCTTGCGACATCAGCAACAAAGATTCTACAGCATTTAATAAATAATGAAAATCTACCTAGGGACAACACTGTGCTTATATTGTTGTTAAGAATGCTTGCACTTGGTCTAAGTGCATGGGTTATGATTGATTCACAGGTAATTTTAAATTTTTTGTCTAAATTGCTATAGCCTAATTTAATTGTAGGTAGGGACAGGAAGTTTTTTCAATTGAAAATTTAACAATTTTTATTGAAGGTGGAGAGCAAAATTTCAGTATGGGAAAGTAACAAATGATACAATAAAAATTATTAAATAAATGAGTGCATAAATCTCAATGCAGAGCAGTGGTAGTGAAACCCTGAATCGGATATGTTTTTTGATTGTTTTATTTTTCATGAGTGATGGCTGCTGTGTAATTCGTTCCTGGAAGATAATTTTCTCTGCTGCTCTTGTCTGTTATCACGTGGTATTAAAACATACCATCCAAAGTTATCTGAATCATCTAGGAAAAGGATTCTTTTCCTTTTGTTCTGTTTCCTATCGTTTGGGCAGCAATAAAGAAGTTCAGACATTTTTATGTTAAGTTCATAATAGTGTAAGCTGTAGCTAGTGCATTGAATTATATCACTCAACTGTTACACGATCAGTGTGCTAAGAGTATCAAAATAAGAATCCATATCCATAGGTATAGAAAGGACAATTATGGTGCATGACTTCCACAATGCTTAAAAAATCGAATTTGTAGCATGTTTTTTTGTTTTGTTTTAACCTGATTTTGTTGAGATTTTTGTTACAAATAGTGCTTCAAATTAATGCTTACATTCTTCTTCAACTGTCTTTGTATAGCAGCTCTGTGCATACCTATGCATCTGTACAACACGGTGTGTTTCGGCAGTGATCCTCCCACTTAACTGCCATGCCTGGTTGGTTGAGTTAATTTGTTGCTAACACATTTATGTGTATCTCATTATGAAAATTTGCACATGTGCAGTACAAATATTAGGAAATATAGTTATTTTCTAAAAGTTCTTGAAATTTATAGATCTCATTTTAAAATTAAATTTATTGATACATAAGTGTCTTGTTAATTTCTATGTGTTCTTAGAACAAATGTTATAGAAGTGAATGGTATTACAAGCTTTAATGTGGCCCGAATGTGAATTAATTTTGTTTGTTAGGAATGGAGAAATTATCAGTGATATATAAAGGGTGCAAGCTATTACGTAAATATTGATGTTTAATAAATACAATGTGTAAAAATACACATTTGTTATTTTTGGTCTATCGTTGAACTTGTATAAATCCAAATCGTGGAAGTCAAAAATCATAAATTATTTCTGGTTTGGCAAAGATTACTCACTCATCTTTTAGGCAGGTAGTAAACAGAAAGTTGTGTTATCGCGCACTGAATTTGTGTCATAGGGCTGAATAAGTATATTTGAAAATTGTCAAGTATATTGTATAATTCCAGGAATTTCGAGAACCAAAACTGGATAGTCAGATAGTAACCAAATTCCTTCCTGCTTTAATGTCACTGATGGTTGATGACCAAGTAAGGATGTTAAACAGTAAACTTCCTCCAGATGAAAGAGAATCTGCGATCACAATCATTGAACATTCAGGTAATACAGTGACTATTAAAAATAATAAAATATACTATAGTGGCTGGTGATACAGTGCAATTACTACTTAAATTCAAAATTTAATTAAGTTATTCAATACATTTATCTTGATACTAAATTTATTATTCAAAACACCTATATTGATGCTGCACAAAATATTTACAGTCAAGTTGACCACTAATATGGTAGTACTTCTTTTATATTAAAACATTCCAGGCAATGTTTATTGTACGAGGGGATGCTGAAAAGTAATGCCTCCGATTTTTTTTCCGGGAACACCTTAAAGCTTTTGACATAAACCAAACTGTATTACAATACTACATCTTTATTCTCCATTTCTACATATTTATTTCTCAACATAGTCACCCTGGCGACGCACACATTTCTCCCAACGAGAGACCAGTTTGTGGATCCCGTCACTGTAGAAGTTTGGACCTTGTTGTCTGAACCACAGCCTCACCTCCGCTTGCACTGCTTCATCAGTTGTAAAGTGGACACCGCGAAGGTGTTCTTTAAGCTTTAGAAAGAGGTGAAAATCAGATGGAGCCAAGTCGGGACTGTATGGAGGATGATCGATGACAGTGAATCCAAGGCGTCGGATCGTTGCAGATGTCGCAGCGCTCGTGTGCGGTCTGGCATTGTCATGCTGAAGGAGAGGGTGTTCCATGTGGGTTTCAATTGGAGGCGTGTTTTCTGCGGTTAGAAACTCGATTACAGCACGCTGTTTCTCACGCACCGACATAGTCACTTTACAGACCACCATGTTACTCGGTACTACTCGAAGCCCTCTAGCGGCAGAGGGTTGTACTTTGCTTCAGCTCAGCAGCAAGGACAACCGAGTAATATGCAGGACATGCAAAACCTCTACCATACTGCAAACAGATGAAAAAAATTTGGAGGCATTACTTTTCAGCATCCCCTCGTAATAAGATATTATGCGAAAACAAAATTATTACTTCTTTTGCGAGTTCACTAGTAGCTACATATTGGAAAGCTGTTCATCACACAAACCTGGCTTAAAGTGAATCCATCCTTGAGTGATGCACCACACTACATCAAAATCTCACATAAGTTTGTGTAGCTTTATTTATTTGTTCTTCTCGTAATAATATATTAAAAATTAATCACAGACTAAATAAATAAAATAAATAAAAAATCAATCAGTTGTTCAATTAATAAAAGCTTAATATATTTGTGTTTAATTTGTTTTATTATTATTTGTATAGGTCCACCTCCTGATGCCTGCCAGGCATATGTTCAGGAAAGTAGTGTAGCCAGCATTCTTGCAATGTATTACACACTACACACTGCTCGGCAGAAGGATCGTGTTGGACTCATGAGAGTTTTGGGTACATTAGCAAACTGCAAGAATGACAGAGCGTTTGACGATCCATTTCTTCATTCACTGGTGAGTAATGTAATCCCCTGTGGTAGCAGATCATCCATCTTAAAAAGAAAAGGTAAAATCCAGACATAGTTGACCCATATTTTAAAACCAAGATTCCATTCATAAAACACCTAATATCACACATATTGTGTTATACACAGTTACATGGAGAGGAGATCTTGTCTTGGCAAGTGATTTGGTCCAACCCACCCACCCTAGTGTTACAATTTCTTTTATACCACGATCTAGCGAAAAGTAGTCAAATCTCCGCCATATTATCTTTCCGAAACAATAAAAATTTTCATGATTGGATGCCAGAGCTCTGACGTCACACCAGCGGAGCAGGTAGAATTCTGGGTAACAGGTTAACCAACAGACTATACTAATATTGCTGTTCATAATTTAACCAAACAAACCTAACCAAACCAAACGAACCTAACCAAACCAAACAAACCTAACCTAACATAACTGCCACTAAAGTAGAATCTACCTGTCACTACTTACCTTAATGTAGAGGTGGGTCTGTCCCTGTTGGTCATCCTGCTTCGCTCAGAAACAAATAACATTGCATCACCCGTACAAACATACATATCGCTTGAATGGGTCAACTGTGTATGGATTATACCAAAGAAAACTTAATAGTTGTGGACTGCTTACATTTTAATAATTTCTTCACTGATTCTCAAAGTCAAAGTGTTTAAAAAATATTACAAGTCAGTGGATAAAAGTTAAAATCACCACTTCTTTTTATTGGATTTGTATCAGTGGAAATTTGCGACCGATATGGATGTTTTATTGGATTCTCAAAGTCATTAGCTGCTCTGTTTGCTAGTATTAATACCCTTCAATCAACAGAAATCATACTGTGGTTATGAAAAAATAATATTGAGATGAGTTACATACACTACTTCCCTTATTTTAATTATTAGCCTGAACTCAGGTTTCAAAGAGCCTCCTCTTCATTTTCAACAATTATACTCATCTCATTATTTTTTTCATAGTACCGTAATAACTTCCCTGTATAAACTTTCTAAAAATTTCTAGAAACTATGATTAGCTTGAGTGGAATATTCAGTTAGGCATTGGCATTCTTGTTCCCAAGTTTGTGGGTTTGATAATGGTGCAGATTAATAGCATATATATGTTCATAAATGCAGCAGTCCCATGCCTAGATTTACAGGCGTATAAAAGAACTGTGGAAAAATATTTGCTATGCTGGCAACAGTTACAAGTTAAATAATAGCAGTACACAGTGGTTATTACATAACCATAACAACTATGAACAGAGTGGAGCTGTCTTATCAAGGCTCCCATAACTGAGAAAATGTTACAAAAAAGATTGCTATGGAGCACTCAACTTCACTAATTTACATGTACTTACACATGATGCGTTTCACAAGCATCTTGCTTGTATCCTCAAATGAGGTCCACTGCCGGGTCCGCTGTTGAACAACCAGCGGACCCGGCAGTGGACCTCATTTGAGGATACAAGCAAGATGCTTGTGAAACGCGTCATGTGTAAGTACATGAAAATTAGTGAAGTTGAGTGCTCCATAGCAATCTTTTTTGTAATATTTGATTACTTCACTGTGATTCCCGCATATAATAGTGTTAATTATGAGAAAATGTTGTTTGTCCTCTTCAAGAGACAAAATAGAAATGGAATTTATTTCAATACTTTGAGAATATCTTATACTAAAACCCTGTGTAAAGCTGGGTCTCCATTGACTTTTAACATTAACATGTTGCAATTTACATATGTTAAATGTTTATCATCAACATATTGAAATAAACATATAAATGGTTTCATATGGCTTCCGCGGCCCGAGTTGACAATAAAATCTCCTTGTCTTCCGGGTATGTGCCATATCTGAAATATGACGTGGAAGATACCCGGAAGCCAAGGAGATTTTAATGTAAATGGTTTGCCAATTAGCATCAGTCTCCACTTCAATGTTAAGTGTAATGTAATTCGTCCCATTTTTGTCAGGACAAAATGCCCCACTGTCTCGAAAGTTTTATTGGGGACACTCAAATGTCCTGTTTTTTATAATTGTGATTGGCCAGTGTGTTTCATGCTACATTAATAAAAGTTACAACAGTGAAGCTCTTGCTCATTTTCAAAATATACTTTAATGGAGTAATATATCGATGGGTGACAGGCAGAACATCTTAAGCGCCATTTACATTTTTTTTCAGGAGGAGCAAAAAACGTTTTGCTTAATATTTATTAAGCCAAACTGAATAAAATTTTGTCAGTATGCAGCTGGGAGGAGCAGAGTTACATCTACATCAGCGTTGTTTCTTGAAACTGATTATTACTTGCCGAAAAAGTTCTTAAGTTGTTTTGCCGGTAACTACATTGTTGGTATGAGTTATCTTACAGTTACTTGAGATGTTCTGGCGGGCATAGTTTTCTTCAGGCTAGTACTTAAGATGTTCTGCTGGAGTACACTTAAGGGTATAATTTTCCTACTTAGTGAAATATTTACATGAGTTTCAATAGTCTTGGATGTTTGGTAAGGAATTTTAAGTATCTGGAATAAAATAAGACGTATTAACCCTTTTTAATGATAGTGTTCACATAACTAGCCTATACACATTTAAGTGATTGAACTTATAATAAAAAAATCTAAAACACTAAAGCAAGAAGCTACAAAATACAGACAATATTAAGAAATGAAGTTCTTCATGATATTTATTTGGTATAGTACCCTTAGAGCATACTCCTTTCATTGACCACCAAACACTCAGTTAGAGACTGTTTGCCAGAAACTGATGAGGACGAATAAGCAAATTTAAAAAGAATTGTGATTAACTTAGTTCTGTAGTCTAATTCTATTGTTAACATACTGCATTCTATTTACAAGTTATATGTATTTTATAATATTTTGCAACAAAAAACTTTTCATTAACCACGATTGAAGAATGTCCAGTCAGTAACCGATGAGGAGGATAAATAAGTAACTTTAAATTGAATTTTGATTAATTTTTCTTTCAAACATAGTAATGTATATATAAATAAATATAAATAAATATATAAATGTATATATAACATAAATGTGTATAGGCTAGTTATGTGAACACTATCATTAAAAAGGGTTAATACGTCTCATTTTATCCCAGAAACTTAAAATTCCTTACCAAACATCCCAGACTATTGAAACTCATGTAAATATTTCACTACGTAGGAAAATTATACCCTTAAGTGTACTCCAGCAGAACATCTTAAGTACTAGCCTGAAGAAAACTATGCCCGCCAGAACATCTCAAGTAACTGTAAGATAACTTATACCAACAATGTAGTTACCGGCAAAACAACTTAAGAACCTTTTCGGCAAGTAATAATCAGTTTCAAGAAAAAACGCTGATGTATATGTAACTCTGCTCCTCCCAGCTGCATACTGACAAAATTTTATTCAGTTTGGCTTAATAAATATTAAGCAAAACGTTTTTTGCTCCTCCTGAAAACAAATGTAAATGGCGCTTAAGATGTTCTGCCTTTCACCCATCGAATGTAATGTTCAATCAAATAAGCAATACAATCTCGCACACGACTGAAAGAAATAATGCTAAATGGAATGCAGAAGGCACGCGAGGTCCGCAAAGCGAACCAAACCATTGTTACGTCACATTGTTAATGTTATAATTAGAAATAACTCTAATTTACTACATAGTATTATTACTGATTCTTAATGTGGTTCATTTTGACTAAAACAAGGTGATTTTAAGCACCCTATTAGCATTAATTATAAAAATAATAAATTATCTTAAGCGCCAACATTCAGAATTAGTCCCGAAAGAATTATCTTAAGAGCCAAACATTTTATCTTATGCGCCACTTTGGGCTGGCACTTACGATAAAAATGCGGGAACAACTCGTTCTTTAAGCTGTTTTGCCGGGCATTAAAATAATTATTTGGTTCTTAAGATAAAATACACCAGCATTTTTCTCCCGCCACAGAAGGAGTTTGTGCAAGATCTTTTGCCAGGACGTAAAACACAGTTGCCTCTTTCTATTCATGTTAAAAAGTCAATTTTAGAAAAAGTGGCGGTTAAGATGTTTTGCCTTTCACCCATCGATATATGCTGACTTTTATGATAAGTTATAAGAAAAAAACTCATTTCTTGATAGCATACATAAATGTGAAATGTACAGTGACAGTGAGGCATCTATTTCTGTGGAATAAATGATCTAAATCAGTCTGCAGAAGAAATTTAAGAAGTCATTGTAAATATTCCCTAAATGTTTTTAATTAAAATTTTGTCCCCTTTTTCCTTAATTCTCCTAGGTATTTTACAAACAAAATTAAAATGCCCCATTTTTATATCAACATTATATGGACACCCTAAATTAGCTATTTATTGTACTATTCATAAAGAAGTAATACTAAGGCTTGCTCACTATAATGATAGCTTTGAGAAGAAAATAAAGAAGAATGTGGATGCGGTCAAACCTTACTAGAAGATTTAATACAGATGGCATTCCGAATGAATTCTAAATTGAAGAAAGATTTGGATCCAATAACTTCTTGTGAATATTAGAGCATGATTTTAATGTAGTAAACAACAAACATAATAGATTTCAATTACAGCTTAAAAAGGATGCTAGTAGATAGTGGAAGAAGAAGTTGTCACTTGTTTTTTGTTAACCCTTTCACTGGTAACATGTTATTCACAGTACAGATTGGTGATGCTGAATTAATTTTCGAACGTAATCATAAATGGGCAACAAATGCAAATAATTTGTCAGCTTCCTCCAAAACAAGAGCACAGCATGTATTTCTTGAATTAGAGAGTGATTTACACAACCTTGGGGAAGCCTACATAATGACACAACACTGGAGCATTTTAATGGAATTTAGTGCATGGTGCCATACATCGCCTGAAATGTTTAGCTACAGATGGCAGCTCAAGGCAAAGAACAGGGAATTCATGGTGTTAGAATGTAGACAACAGATAGCACTATATGCAGACACTCTTTGAATAGCTCTCAAGGAGAATTTCATCTATAGACATTCAAAGTGGTGCATCGTACATATTAGTCAATAGCACGGCCAGCAGTGATGCACACTGATGCATATATATGGCTGTATCAGTTGAGAAAGAAATTCCCAAACGAAAGCTGATATTGCACAACTAGTTATTTGGTTTAACATGTTCATTTTCTCTGCAAAAGGTTAACATCTTAAAATGCTAAATTCAACATACTGCGTTTGCATGTCAAGTCAGTTATTACATGAAAATGCCATACAACATGCTAAAGTTGACATGTTGGTGTTATAAATGTTAATCAATATGTTATCTATGGAGAACCAGCTCTATGATTCTTTATTTTATCTAACATTATGTTTCTGCTATTTACAGGTATCACTCCTCATTCATATGAGCGATGAATTTGCAGCAGAAGATTTCTGTACAGTGATATTTGATGAATTCTTCTTTGCGGGTCTGGCCCGTGATAATGTGCCAAAGCATTTGCTCAAGTTATTGTGGTATATTTATCCAAAACTCCCAGCTATGCGTCTTCAAACTTTGGTTAAAGCATTACAGCCTACTAGTCAGGTAATGTCTACGCCAAATATCATAGAGTTAATTGCATGTCAGTTTATAAGTTCAAGTAATAATTTTACCAATATAATACATTATGTAGTGAGTTAACAAATGCACAGAGTACACTCTTGAGTTGAAGATTATCTTAGGAGGAAGGAACATGTTCAAGGTATCCGTAGCAAATTTGAATAATTTTCACACTATTAGGTACTTTTATCTGAGTTACTAAGACTTAGGTCTCAGAGGGATCCCTCCATCCTCAGCTGAGAATAGAGGGGAAACCCTCTGAAACGTATATAATAAGCTAAACATGGTGAACTTATGATAATTCTTTCACACTGGCCATGTGCAAGCTGAGGTGTTGAGACAGACTGAAAAATTCAATGCCATAGCTGGGATTTGAACGAGGATCTTTGGCTCTCCATGCCGTTACTCTACCATTGAACTACCATGGCAAAGTGCAGGTACAACATTAAATTCTCCAACTGAATCATTAGTGAAGTTATTGTGAATATTTCCATACTCAAATTTCCTGCATCCCATTTTACTATTAATATTGATATTGATGATCAATGTCGTTATTAGAGCTCGGATTTCTAAGCAAAATGCGTATTTTTTTAAACTCTTATACATAAGCAAAAATGTTATACTTCATAAGACACTCCTTGACAAGCAATTTTTGCTTCATTTTTGGTAGTTCTTATTTTGCTTATTCTGAAGAAAATACTATTTTGCTTGCTTATGTTATGGTTTTGAATTAAAATACGATATTTTACTCAACACTCTGTCAGGTTTCTAAAGAGCTTTCTGGTGAAGAAACAGATATTGAAGGGAAATTCATTGAAGAAGAACTATGTTGCTTCTCATATGCACCTATGACATCCTGCGACGATGAAAGAACAGTTTCACTTTAATAATCGTTCTAAACTGATAGACGCAGGAGCTTAACAAAAGAAAATCTGTGGATGACCTTCCTGACAGGGCCGTAGCTAGGCGGTGGCTAGGTGGGTGACCGCCAAGGGCGCAAAATTAACCATAAAAAATCCCGCTTTTTTTTAGGCTGGTGCAATTTATCAAGCAATATAAATTCCACGTTAGTGGAAGGAATCTTTCAGGTTATTAAAAATTAATGCACGTGAACTATCTATACCTATAGTATTATGCCGATTGTCTACAAGCAAAAAGCAGTCATGCAACGTCCTTTAATTAACACGATTCATATTGACAGAGTAAAACATAAATCATGAACAGTATGGAAAGATATAACGACAATGAAAATTAATATGTACGTTATTATTGTGATGAAAGTGGTTCAACTCAATCCCTTTCCAGCTGATTGTCGTCCTCAGTGCTATTACTGTCGGCAGGATTGATTACAAAGCGATCAACAATGGCATCGCTCATACTGTTACATGCTACATGCCAAAATGACTGACCAACTATATTATTACAACAGAAAAAGCCAAATGCGCAGATCTCAATTCCTTTTGTTATTACTATTTTTTATTATAAATTAAGTGTGAACTAAAATTTCTTATTTTAAAAATGTTTAGTTTTTTTAATCACACAATGTATTAATGTACATTAAAATTAATTTCTGTAACTTTACATTGAATAATATGTGTTGTGATCCGCGGCCGATGCACGCTCTGCCAGCTGGCAGTACACATGCTGCTTGTTTTGATCAAGTTCCCTTCTAAGGCCGGTGCTGATATTATAGTCGCTGCTATTATTTTTAATTATATTATACTGTATTATTATTAGGGCCCGGATTCTGATGGCCTAAAATTGTTTGAAAAATTACCTATAAAATGACCCCAAAATTTAAAGAAAATGACTTAATAATTTTAAAAAATGACCTAAAAACTGATATTTTATTTATAAAAAATTATTATTGTACACACAAAATTATAGGATAATTTGTACATAATTGTTAAAACCTTAAATTCAGAGAGGATGTTGTAGGTCTAAAAAACTTTGATTTTTGCTGTGAATATTCTTTCCTTACGGAAATTTATACTGGCACTGAGGCACTGGCGAGTCAAACTTCAGCATTTCCTTTTGCGGTCTGCCGGATTATATTGTTTATTGAGGGTAAACAGTAGTTTGCACTCTCAAATACAAGCAGGTGGCAGACTCTGGTGCCAAGTCAATCTAATAACAACAGTAATGTAATACAGTGGAACCTCGTTAGCACGTTCCTCATTACTACGTTTTCCCGCATAGTAAGTCGTTTTTTGGAAGTCCCGGCCCCAATCTTAATAATTACATGTTTAAATGTTTCTTTAACACGTTTTGGTTTCACGCTTAGTACGTTCGTATTTGGCTCGCCAACCACACTTTGCCAAACACAAGCTTTGTTTGTGTCCGATCGTGTAATCTCTATGTCAGAATTCTTGTACTCTTTGCTCTATGGGACCAATCGTCAGTCATTATAGTTGCTTCTCATTGGTCATTTGGACACCAATCGGCAGCCATTGTGTTTGCTTCTCATTGGTCATTTTGACGTCATGCAGATTTTTCAGCGTCAGCTGTGTAGTCGCCATTTTTTTTCGTGATATTTTTATTGTGTTCTCTAGGTAGTGAAATATGTTTCAAATTTCTTACGGTTCGTGTGGTGTCGAGAAGAAAATATTAGAATGTTTGATGAAATGTAGGCTAAAAAAGCAGATCATGCTTCTCACATGGGTATAGGATCACATTTCATTAGCAATTTGACTTTGTTCGCTAACATTCAGGCACGTCTGAAATTTTGAACAATTACACTTCCAGTTATTTTATGTTTGTTAATAGATTGTGGAGTGCAACTTGTTTCATGTGTGATGTTTTAGAATAAAGTGGATGCTTTTTTGTGTGAATTTCGTATGGTTTTTCATTAAATATGGCTCCCATACATTCCTTCAATTTTTGCAACTTTTGTTTAATTTTTTCAAATAAAATCGTTAGGCCTATGTATTTGTTTACACAATTTAAATCTCGCATAACTAATGGCTTGGCATAGAAGCTCCTGTGTGTCAATATGGGTATTTCTGAGTCATTAGGATGCACTTTTGAGTGGTTCTGAGCAACTTAGAAAACATAGGCCTATCTACATACTCCCTACGATTTTTTTTTTAATTTTCAGTAGTACGTTTTCCTGCTTAAGACGTACATTTTTCTCAGTCCCTAGAAAAACGTCTTAACGAGGTTCCACTGTACAACATTTTGGCATTCCTTTGATTCTCGTTTCTGACTGAGACTTGACAACACTTAAACATAGAGTGTGTCCTTCTTGCATTAAACAAACACTTCAAACACAGCACCGCTGGGGACGAAATAAATGCCCTAAAAATATAAAATTGCATACAATGTCAAAAAATGACCTAATGAAAATGCATTTCTATAATCTAGAGGCCATGATTATGATTTATCTAAAAATTGGCAATGTCTATGCAGCATCAATAAAAAAGATGACATGTCATTAGAATCTGGGCTCTGATTATTATTGTATTTTTTAACTAAGCGATTTTTAAATTAAACAGTGAAACAATATTAATGTTTGTGTTGTTTCGTCTCTTGTTGATGTTGGCGTTGCTTCTGTTGTATAGGTAAGAATGATTTCAGTAAAAAAATGTGCCAACTAAAACTACCATGACCATCATAGCTTAGTCTACATTATTAGTTTTGATCTATTAGGCAGTGGTTTTTTAAAGAAGTGGGACCAAAAAAATCCTCCTGCAAGCGAATTTAAGAAAATCAGTTTTACAGAAATTAAAAAAAATTGTTCATTTGGAGGGCGCAGATTTGTCAAACTCGCCAAGGGTGCAGAAGGACCTTGCTACGGCCCTGCTTCCTGACATACCGTAACAGCTGTAAATTTAATGAGATTTCTACAAAACTAATAATTTATTTCATTTTAGTGTAACTTGTTTTTGGTTATTTTGGTGCTTATTTCTTACATTTTTTGTGCTTATTTGCTACTTTGTTTTTTAGTGTTTTATATTGTTTATAAATCCATGCTGTAGTAATTATACTATAAATCATTGTGGTCCAATTGGCATACCAAATCTAGTCTGTGTTTGTTAATAAATTGGCCCCTGAACTCCTGTAACTTTTTACATTTCTTTGTAATCGACAGGTACTCTATCTTCTACATTGTTCACAGTCATTTTTTCAAAGTTTTCTGATTTTGATGGCTTTAACCTAGTCATCTGGCCCTTAACCGGAAAACAATTGGACCATACTGCTATAAATGAAGCTTTTATGTAATTTTAGAGTTGCTTGTATAATATATTATGTTATACAGTGAAATCTCTGTATAGCAAATATTGATTATAATTTATAATGACTATTCCACTCATACTCCGCATGTTTGATTGACCAATAACGTTTAACAATTCCTCGGATATTGACCAATCATGGCCATTTTTCTTGTAGGAATAGCGAGGATGCCATTTAATCGGGTAAAATGTGCTGCTCGTTACTGGACACGTAAGCATCAGTGTGCAGTGATTAATACGTCACACGCTGCCATTAAGAAGCAGGATCAGGTTATTTTGTACAACATAACTTGTTTGGAAATTAAAATAATAGAAATGTACATTGATTAAAAATACAATTTCGATTTGGTGCAAGCCAGTTGGTGTGCTTTTATTCTTTTCTGCTGTTAGCTTACCTGAATGAAGTTAACTATTTCTTATATGCACCATTGGTAGTACTGGTCATACCATGGTAACACAAATCGATTCATGGCTGGTTGATTCATAGTATGCCGTGATATCGCAGCTGTTAGTTTTGGTTTTAAACAACATAGCACGAAAGTAATTATTATTTGTATAATCCGTTACATTTTTATTCATGGAATAGTGTTAATAAATCCAACTCAAGTTGACGAGTTTCATCAGACAAATTCTATCAATACTACTTGTCAACTCTCATGGGTTTACTTATGATAAACCTGTATTTAGCAATATTTTTCTATGGTCCTGGCAAATTTCCTACCTTAATAATTAGTTAAATGTCACTCACTATGATCATGAAGCAGTTTTATAAATATTCTTTTTTTTTTTTTTTTAAGAATATCAGTATCAGATTAGTGAAGTTTCCAGCTACCAAAATTGTTTTCCGTAGGGCTGATAAATAATTGTTACATTTGTTAGAAATTCTGGAAGAGAAAGGATCAATTGGGATAGGGAATAGGACAAATGAGGGTGAAACGTCCCTCATTATGGGTACAAAAATTTACAGCGAGTTCGGTTGCTACTTCAATATGCACAGCATATGCCGTTAAAACACCATATCAAGCAAATGGTTTTAGCTTTGCCTCATCTATGTGCCGAATATGCTCTCTTCTTCTTCTTCTTCTTCTTCTTCTTCTTCTTCTTCTTCTTCTTCTTCTTCTTCTTCTTCTCCTTCTCCTTCTCCTTCTTCTTCTTCTTCTTCTTCTTCTTCTTTCCCCTTCCCACCTGTTCAGTTATGTAAACCGTTTTTTAACATTTATTTAATACTCATCATAATTCCTTTCATTTTTTAAAAATTTATTTGAAGTCAATTCTCCTAAGGTAATTTTTTGTAATTGAAATTGTTGGTTTGGTTGATAGGTGGCTTTTTCTCGCCTTCTCTGTTAATTTCTCTATATACGGCCAAATATTTCATGTCGTGTATATTTTTTGTGACAACTGAAGATCACACTATTTTTTGCATATCATGCACCAACAATTACCTTTCATAATTAATTTGTTCTAATGAGGCTTTGTGTCTAAATTCATTTATTTTTGATTCTACTAATTTACGTAATTTCATATATTCAAGAGTAATATAAATTAATATTATGAATTAATTTCAAATTAATATTTATTGTGAATTCTCATTATTTATAATTTAAGTTATTACATAATATATTTTGACAATGGCCGTGTTCCGTCCAGCATTCGTGTCTGGCCGGATTTGAGGCATTAGCTGGTTTCGCGAGGTCATTCGCCGTGTTGCTATGGCAACAGGCTTGTGTCTTCGTTTGTTTTATTTTTCTTGTTGTGTCTTCAATATAATTTTAAATATGAACTTACTTATCTGTTTGTTCTTTCTCCCATCAATTCTCATAAGAAATGACATTTGACTGTCGCATCTTTCATTTTTTGGATAGTCATGTTATAATCTCCAACCCAAAGTTTCAGTCTGATTATCTTTTAGTATATTTTATTCATAATTTTGTGTTTTTAAAGAAACAATTCAGTTTTGAAGTAATGCTATTAATTCTCTTATTTATGTTTTAGTATTTTAATGTAACTTAATTGATTTATTTCCAAGATTGATTATTTATTGTTTTTCTTGGCCAATGGGATTCTTGCTTTACGTCACATGTCGTGACGTCTGTCATTCTTGCTATTCATTCTTATTCACTCGTTCGAAGTTTTCGCCAGGCTAGTTTTCAGTTCAGAATTCTGAATCTAGTTATTATTGTCGAGCTGGGAATTTGAAGTTTCCCAGCCCTAGTTATTGCAGAGACACAATTTAGTACATTCATCAAAGTAATTTATTTGTGATTTAATTACAAATGTGTGAAGCCAAGTTTTTTACTTCCCTGATCAAACCGTATGGACTTGAATGCGTAACTCATTAAGTAAAAGGATTTACTGTAAGTACTGCTGTGAAGTGAATATTTCAGAGTGCTTAATTTTAGTTGCAGTGTCGAAGCAACATCTAAAGGTTCTTCTTTTCGGTCGAAGCAGCAAGTCGACCTTAAAATAATTTGCTGATAGTGCGCATTCACTTCAAGAATAGTGAAATTCTTTCTCAGTCGTCCGAGCAAGCGCGACTATAAAAATTGCTCTGCTCTGGTCCTCCGAGCTATTCATCAGTCTTATAAGGCAAGCATGCCTTATTTTCCAGAAGGAGCTTACTAAGTCGTCTCCCCTTGACTTCATCAACATTTCATCTTCTTCGGCACCGCTAGGAAGAGGAATTTATTTGTAAAGCAAGATACAAAATTCCATCTTGTATTTTAAAGGGTCTATTTATCATTTTGTCCATTGTGCTCTTTGTATCTTTCAAGGGGCTCAATAAATGTATTTAAACTTGACTTAGTGTAGCATCCTTCAAACCGGAGAGGTTTCCCCGTGTCCCTATTTCGCCTGCGAGCTACCGTGGGAGCGGGAACATCTCTTTGTGTTCCTCCGGGCCTGGATATGACCCAGAGGCCTATGGTTGAAGATGCATTGATAGTTAGTGACCTATAATTAACGTAGAGTAACTATTCAATTAACAGTTTGAATTTGTCTTGGTCACTTATTACAGAGACCTCAGTGATTAGCCACAATTCTAGTCATTCTTATATATCAATCTTGTTCTCCCGGTATAGTTTGCCGCCGGTGTGAGACGCTACCATCAGTAGCCATCAGTAATAAGTAGTTTAAAGTCAGTTGCTATAAGTATCTGTGGTTCTCCTCCGCATTGCGTTTGAGGGAGGTCTCTGACAGATTTCAATTAAGTTTTTTGTACTTTCTTGTAAAGTGTAAACATTTACATCTGTGTACTTACACCTGTACAGCTACACACTATTTCTTTGTCTACTCGTATGCTCCTATGCGGGCAACTCACTCCATTCTTATAAACAAACCTTAATTTGTCATTGTTGCACCGGCTCTAGGCGGGCAACCTATTTAATTCAGACATTGTATAAGCAAGTCACTATGTCGAGTCCAGACGGTTTGACGGCTCTTAAAGCCAAGCGAGTTCCCATTAAGGCCCAGATTACGCGGCAGGTTAATGTCATTAGTAATTTAGCTATTGAGGATGTCACATATCCTGAACTCAAAAAGTATGAGTCTAAGTTAGACGAACTTGCAGCTAAGTTCGACCTTGTGCAGACTGAAATCGACGGTGTGGATTATTCTGATGCTGAAGAAGCCTATAGGGCAGAAGTCGACGCCGTCATTTCCAGAGGCAACTCTCAGTTGTGTAAATTTCTTCAGGCCTTATCTGACAAGGAGGTCCTGGCCCAGCAGGCCCTTGCAGAAAGGCAGGCTCAGGCCCAGCTGGCTTTAGCCCGTGAGGAAGCCGAAGCTAAGAGAGCGGAGGCCCTGGCCCAGCAAGCCCTTGCAGAGAGGCAGGCTCAGGCCCAGCTGGCTTTAGCCGAAAAGGAAGCTGAGGCTAAGAGAGCCGAAGCCCACGCCCAGGCCGAAGCTGCCCAAAAGGCTAAAATAAGACGCTTCGAGTACTTGCAATCGCAACTTCTGCGTCAAATGCAGATTATGCGAGAGTACGAAATCGAAGATCTCACTACGCTTCATGAAGCGCGCATTCGCCGCTCTGAATTCGTAGAGGTCTTCAAGGCCTACAAGTCAGATTATGCTCAGGTGGCCATTGACGAGGCCTACCAGGATCATGAATTCGACTTTCACGCAGTGGAATCTGATTATTATAAAGTCATCAGTTTCTTTGACTCCATGATAGCTGAAAAGAAACAGCTATATGAACCCGAGCAGGCGCAGACTGCCAGTCAGCGCTCCTCGCTCGACCCTGTCACGCCGTTGTTACCGAAACTCCCCGAAATCCGTCTTCCTCAGTTCAATGGGAACCCCTCTGAGTGGATCGAGTTTCGTGACACTTTCTCGTCGTTGGTAATTCAACACAGGCACATTTCGGACATGGACAAGTATCAGTACTTGAAGTCCTGCCTGTCATCAGAGGTTAGTACGGTCATTCAGAATATTCCTGTCTCTGCTGCGACCTTCCAGGTGGCGTGGCAGACTTTGATTGATAGGTTTGATAACGACCGGCTAATCGCCAACACCCATCTGGACAATCTCTTCTCTCCCCCTCAGATTGAGAGGTATTCTGCAGAATCCCTGCAGAAATACCTGGATCATTTTATAAGCACAGTGCATGCACTGAATTCCCTTAATACAGAAGTGGAGTTGTCAGATCTGATTATTACCAGAATTATCATCGACAAGCTTCCGATGAACCTCATCAGAGAATGGGAGTCATCTGTCAAAATAGGGAAGCTCCCTACTCTCAAGGAGTTATTTGTCTTCTTGGAAAGCCGAGTTCGCATACTGCAGATGACTGATGCTGCCACGAAAAGTCAGGCTGCTAAGTCAGTTCCGAGCTCTCCGGCTCCTTCCAAGTCAAAGTCTTCTTCTTCGAGGCCTAAATGTCTCTGTTGTCGTACTGCTGTGCATGACCTGTTTTCATGCAGCGACTTCAGGAGCATGACTTTCGCTCAAAGAGACCAGTTTGTTAGAGACCGCAAACTGTGTCGCGTATGCCTGTTTAGTCAAGGGCATGCCAACAATTGTAGGACTTTTCAGTGCAGGAGATGTGCTGGGAGACATAGCACATTCCTCCACGACCCGACTAGCGATAGTCACCAGGCTGCCAACACTGCAGGTGTTATGGCTTCTAGTCAGACCCAGCAGCGCTGCTTGCTTCCTACTGCTACTGTCCGCATCCTGGACTCAGACGGCTCGCCTGTTGAGGCCACAGCCCTCCTGGATAGCGGTTCAGACTGCAATCTTATTAGCAACAGGCTGTTTAGGCGTCTTGGACTAGCTCCTCATGCGCAGCGGACTACGCTAGCGGGAATTTTGTCCACTAATGTTAGCACACATAAGCTAACCAGCATCACGATTCAGTCGCGAGTGACTTCATGGCGCTACAATGCACAGGCCATTGTCGTTCCGGAGATTTCGGAGAAAAGGTTCCCGAACTCTTTCATTGAGACCAAAGATTGGAACATTCCTCCGAATCTTCCCTTGGCTGACCCATTCTTTAGTCGTCCTAAGTGTGTCGATCTACTTCTTGGAGTGGAGATTTGCGCCCAAGTGGTGTGTCCAGGGCAAATTTCCACCTGTGAGTTACCTACGATTCAGAACTCGCACCTTGGTTGGTACTTCGCCGGGAAACTGCCCTCTGTGCCTTTCCCTTCACAGCGTTGCCATACTTCCAATGGTCATCGACGCCGATCCACGGCTAAGCGTTATCTTGACGCAAGCCCAAAAGAGCCTGAATGCTCGGAGGCTATGTCTTCTAATTACTCAGCCTTCCTAACTGCTGACCAGTTAGTGAGTAACCAGCTTTCCCGGTTCTGGGAGTTAGAACGAGTGTCTAACTCAGCCCCCTTCCCTGACGAGTCAGTTTGTGAACAGCATTTTGCTGCCAATACTCAGCGTGACTCCGATGGGCGATACATTGTAAAGTTGCCCTTTGTATCAGCTCCAGAATCCCTGGGGAGCACAGTGCTACAAGCCCAGAAGAGATTCTTCTCATTAGAAAAAAGACTGTCTTCAAATGAAACCCTTCGAGAGGAATATAACAGGTTCATGGATGACTATCTGAAATTGGGTCACATGAAGCCTGCCTCTCGGAGTTCACTCGGGAAATATGAGTATATTATCCCGCACCATCCCGTCTTGAAGCCTTCCAACACAACGACTAAACTCAGGGTAGTTTTTGATGCTTCGGCGAAGTCTTCTAGCGGGAAGTCACTCAATGACATCCTTGCGGTAGGTCCGGTGGTGCAACCTGACCTCTTCTCGATCCTCCTACGCTTTAGGTTCAATCCAGTGGCGTTCACAGCGGACATCGAGAAGATGTATAGACAGGTCTTAGTCCATCCCGACCACCAACCTCTCCAGCAGATTTACTGGAGAACTTCTGTGTCAGACCCTATTCAGCTGTTTGACCTAACCACGGTCACTTATGGCACTGCTTCTGCCTCCTTCCTGGCAACCAGAGCTCTTAAACAGCTAGCCATCGACGAGGGAAGCAAGTTTCCTGTAGCAGCCTCCATCATAAACAATTCCATCTATGTCGATGACATAGTGGCCACAGCTGCTACGCTGTCTGAGGCCAAGGTTATTGTCTCTCAGCTGAGAGAGCTTCTCCCCCTAGGTGGATTTAATCCTCGTAAGTGGAGTTCCAATTCTGTGGAACTGCTCCAAGACGTTCCTCCTGAGCTGCGGGAGTCTCTCGACCACAGAACCTTTGGTGATTCTGACACCTCCTCCATAAAGGCGCTAGGCCTCATATGGCAACCTTCTGACGATATGCTCAGGATCGAAACTTCAGTCGATCCCTCCAAGCCATTCACCACCTGTTCCAGAAGGACATTGCTATCTTGTATAGCCTCTATTTTTGATCCCCTTGGGCTAATATGCCCTATAGTGTCCTACTGCAAGATTCTGTTCCAATCTTTGTGGAAGGAGACTACTTCATGGGACCAGCCCATTCCTTCTGCGGTCGCCGACAAGTGGCGCAAGATTCACAACCAACTTCAGTTCATCTCCAGCATCGCTATCCCTCGGCTAGCATTACAGCAGAACTTCGTATCTGTGCAGTTGCACGGTTTCTGTGATGCTAGCGAGGTGGCTTATGGCGCCTGTCTGTACCTCCTCATAGGTGGGTGCTTGGTCTGGTGCACCAAGTACACCCAGGCCCAGACGGCCTTGTCAGAGTTGTCACTGTGCGCACTGTCTCAGGCACTTATAAGAGGCCCCTCATCAAGTTGGCTCCTCTGCCTGTCAGTGAAGAGGGACAGTGACACCTGCTTTCATTCAGAGTGCTGATGCCGGACGCATCCCACTCCACCGATTTTGACTTTATTGCGACTTGATAGTTGTTTTGGCCTCGAATCCTTGCATTCACGAATTTGCTTGACGTCACATTCTGTTAGATAATTTCACGAGCGAAATTATCGCGGGCAATATGTTCCGTCCAGCATTCGTGTCTGGCCGGATTTGAGGCATTAGCTGGTTTCGCGAGGTCATTCGCCGTGTTGCTATGGCAACAGGCTTGTGTCTTCGTTTGTTTTATTTTTCTTGTTGTGTCTTCAATATAATTTTAAATATGAACTTACTTATCTGTTTGTTCTTTCTCCCATCAATTCTCATAAGAAATGACATTTGACTGTCGCATCTTTCATTTTTTGGATAGTCATGTTATAATCTCCAACCCAAAGTTTCAGTCTGATTATCTTTTAGTATATTTTATTCATAATTTTGTGTTTTTAAAGAAACAATTCAGTTTTGAAGTAATGCTATTAATTCTCTTATTTATGTTTTAGTATTTTAATGTAACTTAATTGATTTATTTCCAAGATTGATTATTTATTGTTTTTCTTGGCCAATGGGATTCTTGCTTTACGTCACATGTCGTGACGTCTGTCATTCTTGCTATTCATTCTTATTCACTCGTTCGAAGTTTTCGCCAGGCTAGTTTTCAGTTCAGAATTCTGAATCTAGTTATTATTGTCGAGCTGGGAATTTGAAGTTTCCCAGCCCTAGTTATTGCAGAGACACAATTTAGTACATTCATCAAAGTAATTTATTTGTGATTTAATTACAAATGTGTGAAGCCAAGTTTTTTACTTCCCTGATCAAACCGTATGGACTTGAATGCGTAACTCATTAAGTAAAAGGATTTACTGTAAGTACTGCTGTGAAGTGAATATTTCAGAGTGCTTAATTTTAGTTGCAGTGTCGAAGCAACATCTAAAGGTTCTTCTTTTCGGTCGAAGCAGCAAGTCGACCTTAAAATAATTTGCTGATAGTGCGCATTCACTTCAAGAATAGTGAAATTCTTTCTCAGTCGTCCGAGCAAGCGCGACTATAAAAATTGCTCTGCTCTGGTCCTCCGAGCTATTCATCAGTCTTATAAGGCAAGCATGCCTTATTTTCCAGAAGGAGCTTACTAAGTCGTCTCCCCTTGACTTCATCAACATTTCATCTTCTTCGGCACCGCTAGGAAGAGGAATTTATTTGTAAAGCAAGATACAAAATTCCATCTTGTATTTTAAAGGGTCTATTTATCATTTTGTCCATTGTGCTCTTTGTATCTTTCAAGGGGCTCAATAAATGTATTTAAACTTGACTTAGTGTAGCATCCTTCAAACCGGAGAGGTTTCCCCGTGTCCCTATTTCGCCTGCGAGCTACCGTGGGAGCGGGAACAGGCCGGGTATCTGCACCAATGAGATAACCGGATTGTAGACCTAGCTTGACAATCTTCAATGTCACATGATCCAATTTGGACCAAAAAATTGAATCCTGGGACATTTGGATCCTCATTTGTATGTAAGCTTATGTTAGAAGAAAACAATTTAATTTATTTATTATTTGTATTTTTCAGCACAATGAAGCTGTACACAGACTATACGACTCCCTGCAGGAGAGGATCGGTAATCCACAGGATGTGCCTCATGTCCCTGCCAACTTAGATCATTTAGACTCTCCTCTGATGAGCGTTCCTACTCCAGCTCCATTATAAAAATACAGTATATTTCTAAATGAGAGACGTAACTGTGAATACTGTTTGATATTGCTAGAACTCAAATGAAGTCAGTCTTCTGAATACTGTAAGGCTTTATAGGTTGACATATGGCTGATTTTGTAACAACAGAAATTAATTTCTAGGTTAGGCCTTGGGTTCTTAATGCCTGAAGCTTCATCCGCTGCTGTGATAGACATATTTATAGTTGCTGAGTACTGGAGTAAAGTATTCACCTTGGTTACCAGTCTGAGCTATGATTCTGCTAAGTGCATTTATATTTTTGGCCCTGGAGTGAGAGGTACACTAGAACCTTGATTTAACATTTTTCTGGGGATACAGAATATCGTACTCTAAATAGGGGTTTACATTAAATGGTTTTTTTTTTATTAAAACAAATTAAAACTCAGTTTATGCAAAGACTGGCTATAATCACAATTAAACTACAGTAGTTAGCATATCATATTATGACATGCTAAGTTGTGGTCTAGCCATTTCTGATTTTCTGTATTGGATTATTTCTGCTTCATGTATAGTATGCACTTCTTCATTTAGGAAAGTGTTCTCCTTTTTACCACTGCCATTTTAAGTTCAAAATTCCACTTGAAATTTAAGCAGTGTGTTCAAATGGTATAATATTATGCCTACTTATTTGGCAGAATTTTAAAAGTAAAGTTGCGAATCCCAAATGAAATAACAAAACATAATCCATTATTAAATAGTGTATTCAGAGTCCACAGAAATATAATGAATTAGGGAGCTTACTATCTTATGTTTGTATAGACTTTGTGAATAATATAAATATAATTGTTGAATACTGGATAGCCCCCATATTGGTTAGCGCCCCAGGCCTCCATCACTGTTGGTATTCCACTGAAAGTAATGTATTAAATTAGTGTCATTTGGAATTGTAGATTTGTCTTTCCAATAATTTAAGCCATTTGATACTTTTTTAAAAACAATTTCAGTCCTATTATATGTAAGTGCCATAATATTTTTCTTTAAAGCTAGAAAATTAGCAAGCGTACCTCTTGCCGATTTGGTACATCTAGTGGATTCAAATTGGATTCGATGTAGATTCATGTGGATTCAGTGTGACATAACTTTACCTGAACAATAAAGTCATTATGTTATGCTTGACGCTAAACTGAAATTTTTACCTTAAACTTGACACTGAACTATGATTTGACATATGGCCATACAGATTCAAAATTAAACGATTAAAACATACCACAGATTCATGAACCTTACCCAAATCATGCATAAACAATTAAAATGGTTGATGATTAAAAAGCTAAAAATCCAGCTTCAGGGTGCATTTCACGATTGAAGTGCACTGCCCGGGGAAAAGACCTCAGATTCGAGCTCCCAAGCCCAAAAAACCCCCACATAGTGAGTTTCGACCAAATCATTCACTGTTTTCCAATTTAGGCGTGCATTCATGATCCACTTCTGTCCACCTATGTTTGTAAACAAATGAATCAAAATAGCAACTGAACAAGGCCATCTTCAATTAATTTGCAATAAAATTGAATACAGTCTTGTTAATAGGTGGCATTGGATGTTGCACGGTCACAGCTGGCAAGCATATTACTTCACTGTGAGATTAATTTCTTTGTGTTGCGAAGTTGAAGTGCAGGTACAGCTTAAATTAAGATAAATACGATTTCAACTCCTAGGAGGATCATAGCAAAAGATTTGACCAGCAGCCAGTTGGGACACTTCGTTCCTGCTATAGCACCTCTGAAGAGTTTCACTACAATAGCGGGTGAAACTTCAGGTGACAAAATCCTGATTCCATGGCTTAACAACCTTAAAGGGTCCTCTGTTGTTACTTGTACATTTGCTCTGGTGATGTTAATGGATTTGTTTCCCCATCCTAGGTGCTTCATGTAGATAAATTTTGTAGCTAGTAGATTCATTGCTACCGGCTGCTTTTTGTGCAGCTCTGGTATTCTTATTCATGTTGAGATGTATGCTCAATTTATATCTTCTTTATGCTAATTGTATGGATGCTAATTTTGTGGTACATGAACATGATAATCTGTACAGGGATATATCAAAACTTGCTTTATTTGAATTCACTTGGAATGTGAAGACACAATGAAGTGGAACAGTATTAATACATAATATCTTCAGGAGCACTCACTACTTCATTATAATTAATTAATTACTATAACTGATTTTCAGGAGGACATCCCTCTCATTGTCACCTATGTTCAACTGTCGAACTTCCTTCTTGTACCACCTGATGACACTGTTGCACTTGAACGAGTTTTCCAATTAGGCCTAACTAGTGCTCCCCCTGGGATGTCAAAATTTAGGAGGTTATTCCTGTTTCTGTATGTAGATCTTCTCCCATACAGTGACAAAACAAAAAGAAACCGCAGTATGAGAACTTTTCAGATATATTAGACAAGGGGAAATTGAAAAGTCCATGGTAGCTGCACATGATGGAATTGGGATCATGACATGATAAAGGAAGCGGCTCTATTTAAAAATCTTCATCATCCAATTCAATTATCGTATGGAAGAAGATCTGCATACAGAAACATAGGAATAACCTCCAAAATTTCAACATCCCAGGGGAGTATGAGTTAGGCCTAATTGGAAAACTCGTTAAACCACAATGGCATCATCAGGTGGTACAAGACGAAAGTTCGACAGTTGGACATAGCTGACGATGAGAGGGATATCTTGTTGTAAACCGGTTAATAGTAAGTAATTAATTATAATGAAGTAGCGTTCCTAAAGATATTATGTATAAATATATTATTTGTTTACCATTTAATATCATATATAACATAAAGTATTGATCTCGATTATGAGAAAAGAGAATAAATAATTTGTTGTATGAAACAGATATCTGTGTACATACAAATAAGTCAGTAGTACAAATTTTGACAAAAGTATGGCTTATTAGGTTCATGCACCCATATTATAGAATTTATTTATTGTATATACAAGAAGAAGTGGATATATGTTTATGTTTTAAAAGGGACAAGTCAAGAAGTACAATTTTCAAGAAATAATTTTTCTTTCTTTGTATATACCTCACAATCAGATTAGATTGTTTGTAGATTTTGTTCTCAAGATTTTAAACAGAGAAAAATATATCTTGCCTACTTTGAATTGGTAGAGTGAATTTGTAAATGGAAATCAACTCCCATTGTTCCAATTAATTTCATCCATATATTCCACTGTGTGGAATAGGGGACATTGTCTGTTGAAAAGCTATGTTGTGGCTACTTGTAGTACAGGCCAACTCAGCGTAAGTGTAATTTACAAGATTACACTAGGTCTCTCAACAATTTCATGACACTAACTACATAACGTAAGTGTAATTTACAAGATTACACTAGGTCTCTCAACAATTTCATGACACTAACTACATAAAGGATAATTAATATGTTGAAACTACGTTTGTAAACAGTGCTCTTTTTCTGGAGGAACGCTGAGGGATGCATACGCCTAAACTTTTCTTTCTGCAGAGTAACCTTTTACAATGTTGGAGAACTTAAAAGTTTGCCAATCCTGGAATAACATATTTTGAAACACTCATAAAAACGTCAAGAATAAAATTAAATTTTTTTCGGTGGATCACGTGTTATTTTTCCTTTCTTCAATCTTCATGATGTTTTGGTCTTATCCTTCAGATCTTTCTCAGGTACTGTTTATATCATGCCGAGATACTTCTCATCGTGCACTTGAGTTATGGCGCTTCGCTGTTTTGGCTGATTCCAACTTAAGGTTATACATGGGTTCATGCACACATTTTGAAAATGTAGTCAGGAAATGAGGAAATTGTGAAGTACCTGTATTTATAGGTGTTTCAAACATGTTCGTGAGATTTCATTGACTTTAATTTTAAGTACTAGTGCAATGCCTCTCAGCATGATATAAACAGTCTGAAGGATAAGACCGAAACATCGTGAAGATTGAAGAAAGGAAAAATAACATGTGATTCACCGAAAACAATTTAATTTTATTCTTGACTACATTAAACGGTGGAAAT
This sequence comes from Ectobius pallidus, assembly GCA_964059195.1. Lineage (NCBI taxonomy): Eukaryota > Metazoa > Arthropoda > Insecta > Blattodea > Ectobiidae > Ectobius > Ectobius pallidus. Next base: position 38,088,521 of record CAXKWD010000010.1, on the reverse strand, counting down.
CAGGACCAATATGACAGATTTAATCATAAAAACCTTATGTTGTCGTTTTGGCCTTCCAGAGAGAGGGATACTTAGAGCATTTCAGAATTATTTGATGAAGAAGAAAATGACAGCATCCCTCCTCCCTCTTCTCAATGTAGTGAAATGTGTTCCCATATCCACTAGTGAATGTGAATTTCATTATCACACTTACAGGAGCTTCATTCCATCTTTCTACCATCAGCAGTCATTAAATTGGTTGATCCTCCACTGCAATTGTTTCAACCCATGAGTTTGTACCCTCTTGGTTTATGGAAGGCAGACATCTTGCTACTGATACCAAGAGTAAAGTAAGAAAGCAAGAACACTACAGCATCCACGAACTGATGTCAATTGGGAAACTGTTATAATGTTGGGTAATGTTAATTACAAAGTAGTTTTATAGTTAAATTGTATTGGAAGTAACACAGTGAAGTTATATAACATAATAATTATATATGAGTTGAAACTTTTACACTAGACTTCACTTCTGGTAAACAGAAGTCTAGTGTGAAGTCTAGTGTAGTCTAGAAGTGAAGTCTAGTGTAAAAGTTTCAACTCATATATAATTATTAAGTTTTATAGTTGCTAATTCCACGACCATTTAAAATAAATAATCAGCTATATTGAAAACTTCAGTAATTGCCAATGTATTATACAAGTACGAGAGTACCCCCGAACTTCTTTTAAGAAGAAGAGCACTGTTTGTAACTAAGTTTCGCAACTGTTTTAACTTAAATACATTTGCACCAGATGTACTGCCAAGACTGAGTTTGCTGTTTTGGCTGATTCCAACTTTTTACAAAACTATAGTGGTAATTTTAAGGTTGAAAATGTCAGGAAATGAGGAAATTGTGAACTACTTTAATTTATAGGTGTTTCAAACATGTTCATAAGATTTCAATTACTTCAATTTAAAACATATGTGAATGTGAGGCTGCACTGGAATTTGTTTTAAAGAAAATATGAGTAAATAGTGTCATGAAATCATTTCCATGAAAGTAATCATGAAACCTACTATCATGTAAAGAGGTTATTTACATGGAGGCACTTGTGTATCCTGTAGTTTCATGACAAGTTTGTGTTTTCCTTCAGTGCTATTTATTATACTTAGTGCGTTCTAAACCTACATTAACCACTTAAATCAAAGGCATGCTGACAGACCACCATAAATAACCTGAACTAGAGGCTGTCATGGGCAATTAAAATGTATATTTTGGGTCTTCAGCATGTTTCATGGGCATTGAATTTTCTAACCAGTCAAATTTTATATGCAACCAATCAGTGTGCATTTCTGAATTTTTGACACTTAAGCTATGACTCCATGTGCGGCTGGAGACATGTGCCATTTAGTCAATTGTTGCCCGTTTGAGTATATACCGGTAGCATGGGTAAATTTTTTGTGAAATGTGGAGACCTTGGGGGAGTAGTGCCCATCCACCAGCAATGTGAATAGGCATAGTCTTAGCGGCAAACAGTCTAAAAAAATTAGTATGTAGTGTATAAGAATAAGTAGTGAATAATAATTAGGGAGATGCTAAACTTTTGTATTTACTAGAAGGACTAAGTAAAATAACTATGAGAGGCCCTAAGACTCCCTGGAAGCAAATTAATAGGAGAAAAATATTGAAAATGGTAGATGATTTTATGTGTGACGCTATGTGTCATTGGATTTACCAATGTTATTCCATTGGTGGTACTCCGCCATCTTTGAAGGAACTCTTTTCAACTTTTACAGAGGGAATTAAATTTTCCTTACAAATGAACAACTTTACGGGACCTATTATGGAAACTCCAATTTTGATTTCGAGTCTTGAATAAACATGCAATTATAATTGAGTTGCCAAGTATAGTATCCTGGAGATACAGGTTCATACAAAGAATAAACCAGCTTCAATCCAGAGGATACTTCGTAATCTATGTTGCTGAAATGTGGTTTGACACCAATTAATTCATAAGTGGAGACTGGAATGATGGCACATGCAGCTTTGCACTTAATGTCCCTCCTTTAAGAGGCAAGAGAATAATGGTTTTGCATGCTGGAAGTTGTGAAGGATGGGTACCAAATTGCCCATTTTTAAGTGCCAAAAACATTGGTGATGTGAAGCCCGATGGCTATGATGACATGAACTCACTCACAGGTGTTCGAACTTTGCTTTTGAAACAAACTCTTGTCCAATTTACACCAGGGTAGAAAGTGTGTGATTATCTTGGACAACACCAGCTATCATTCTAGGTTGTAAGTGAAAACACAAACAATGAACTCTCTAAAGGATGATATTGTGAATTTCATGTGACATCACAACACACAAATTCCCCATCCTCTACCAATAAAATCGGTTTTATTGATGAACATTAAAAAGGCAAACGTAGAAAAGACATTTGTGGTCGACAAAATTGCTAAGACATTTGGGCATGAAATTTTATGTCTTCCACCATACCATTGTGTGTTCAACGCAATCAAACTTGTTTGGGCACGAACTAAGGCATATACTATAAAACATAATGTGTTACCATCCTTAAGTGCAAGCGTGTGTCAAAAACTTTGAGACAGTGCAAACAAAATTGGTAGTGATTACTGGGAAAAATGCATTCGGCATGTTGGTAAAAAGGATTTCCAGTACTACAACAGAGACCATGATAATGAAGAATTCATTGTAAATTTGGCAAATGATGGCAGGAGCAGAAGTTACAACAGTTACAAAAGTTACAAAAGAATCGTATTTTCATATTATGATTATGAATAATTTGCATTTTAAATTGTGTGTATTTCTGTATACTCTATGCTTTATTATAATTCTCGTGTTAATCTTTTTTTCCTAACATAAAGTAAGAAGAATATCTCACAAATTGATAATTTAAATTTTCTAGCACTTTTATTTTGCATTTACCTTTTCTTTATTAATGTTTATTATTAATAAGCCTGATGTCTAGTTTTAAATCAGTTTATACTTTACAGTAGCATTCTGTGTGAAATTATGAACCTCAGTGTGTGTGTATGTGCACATTTTATTTCAGGATATTGTTTAGTTGTAACTTGTTAATAACTCATGGGTTTCTGCATTTTACTGAAAGTTATGTAGGCCAGCTATAGCTAATAATATTCCGTTAATAAAAGCTATAGAATTTTTGTAATATTAATTCAAGAGATAAAGCCTGTACATTTTGTAAATATTTTGTGTAATTTTTCATACTTAGCTTATATAAATATGTTGAAATTGTGCACAGTATTAAATGTACTAAAACAATATTGAATCAGGACAACAGTAACTGTTGCTGTTAGAAGAAGTGACAATGTTTCTGTCTGTTTCCCGTAGCAGTGTAGTGCCCCCGTTCCACTCCTTAAGCATGACAATGGTTAAAGCAGGTTTAGACAGCACTATAGCAACTTGATTAGTGGCAGGGATGCTACTTTCTGTCTTAAAAACCGAGGAAAAAGAGAGGAACAATCCTGGACTAAAGCGCATGGTCAGTGGTAGGAAGGGCAGATTCAGGTTATTTACTTCTTATTTAAATATGAGGGTGTATCAATAAATAACCGGACTGATTTAATTGTATTTAAATAAACCTCCCTGGAGTGAAACGGCTGCTAGTCGCGGAAACGTGAATCCTTCGTCTACTTCGTCTAGCAGTGCTGTGAATCCCAGTCATGCAGAACGATTCACTTAGGAGTTAGACCCGGATATCGCACGTGGTGTTTACTGTACCTAACATAGAACTGAAATTGCAGCTATGCGCATCGATAAAGTTTTGTGTTCTTCTAGACAAAACTCTACAGAAACCTTAGAAATAGTGCAGCAAGCATATTAAGACCATGCTTTAGGCAGAACACAAGTCTTTGAGTGGCACAAACGTTTCAAAGATGGTTATGAAGACCTTCAAAATTCTTCGCGCCCTGGAAGACCCGTAACAGCAAGAACGGAAGTTAACATCAACACAATTGACGCAACTGTGCAAGAAGATCGTCACATTACAATTGCGAAGGTTGCAGATATAATGAATTTGTCTTTAGGAACCAGATCTTGGCAGGACAGGGTGGATCTTGCACCAAGACAATGCGCACATGCAACTCAAGATGTCATCAAAGAATTGGGCATTGAGATCATGACTCATCCACTGCATTCTCCGGATCTCGCACCTTGTGATTTTCACCTCTTCTCTAAAGTGAAAAAGGAGCTACGTGGTCGCCATTTTCAAAGTGATAAGGAGTTGAACAACGTTGTCATGTACACTGAACAGACTGTCAAAAAAGGGGTCCAGTGAGTGTTTCGAACAATGGGTAAATTGTTGGAATAGTCGTATTTCAACAGACAGAGAATACTTCGAAATTTTGCAAGTAAATTTGAACGAAATAAAGCCATTATGTGTTAATTACAAAATTAGTTCGGTTATTTATTGATACACCCTCGTATTACTTTTTTCCATATTGCATAGTTCTACAAAACTATTCAAGATGCACATCTGTCATAACTTAGTTTATTTAATTTTGTTATTGCTGTAGTAAAAATTTTCACTTGCAGTATTGTTTCATGGACGACTATATTTTTAAAGGGCAACTACTTTATTTAACTAACAGGATGTATTAACATTAATTGATAATAAAATAATTCAGTAAGTTAATTTTGTAGTGTTGAAATATGCATTAAACTCGAGAATTCCTTGATCGCCATCTCAGCCGGGCTGTACAAATTGGGATCAAGTGTAAAATGTCACAAACATCACTATGAACAGAACTCGGCTGGTGGCAGAATAGTCTTTGGATTATAAATGAAACACCAGTCTATTATTTTTGATGGGTTAATAGGATAATATGATGGTAAATACAGGATACAAATAAAGTCAGTGTTATTAGGAGTTGACTTAGAAAATTATTAGAAACAAAGACATCTGACTTCTTATTTTAATAAAGTTTTACAAAAGGTGTGGAGGAGAAACAAAACTACTGCAAGTAAGTAGTGGCAGTTATATTCTAGGTCAGTGGCATGCCATGCCAGTGAGGTTAAATTAGGAACAGTTTTATTAGTTCATCGGCTACATACTGCAACAACCGTTTCTCATTTGTTTTCCATGACTCGGAGTGGCATGGGCATTAGTCGGGAAGCATACCTCATTGTTTACTGGCTGTGGAATTGTCGAGCTGTTCCGAAATATGTATACCCATAACCTTGAACTATTAATTGTTTTTAAGACTCATGATTCCTTATAATGTACCATTTTGGATTTAATTTTAGACATTATTAAGTAGGTACAACTAAGTGAAGTGGCTGAGTCAGTAAAACAGATTCAAGATGTCGAAGATTCAAATCATTTGGCCACTGAAGCTGTGTGATTTTTCAGGGGAATGCTGGATTAGAATTTGGGTACCCAGAATGTTTCCTGTCGTTTGTGTTGTCTTAGAAGAAGACCCTGCATCATGCTGCTTGCACACCGTATCGTGTATAAGTATAAGTTATACATAGCTTTGCTCCGTACCCTGTGTGTGTGGGCTTGCAAGTCCCACAGAGGGAAGGCAAAGAAAAAAATATTACGCACGATTTTAATTCATTATGGTCAAACATTTGTTGATGATTCATAGTTTAGTTATGTGTTTTAGGGGTACTGATATAAAAATAAAAACCTTGAATATGACAGTGATCTAGCGGAATTACGAAAGTCTCTCAGGACTTATGGTGGGGGAAGCTGTAAATGTAACTGTGAAAGCACTGTGCGAAGTGGAGGGTACACGTGTGCTCGGCCTTCGATACGTCGCTAGGCAGTTGTCCACTTGATCTTCCCCTAACATAGCCTAAAAAATACTATACAGTAATAATTTGAGTTATTGCTGGATTTATCACTGAGTATCGGCCGGTAATTTTACGATTGAAGTTGGCAACTCTACTTAGACGTCGAGAGCACAAAAGTCTGTTTTGGATTCGTCGTTCTCAAGTAGATTCTTCCGGCTTTATTTTTACTTTGAATGTAAAGTCATAAGCAGTTCAGTTCAGTGCATACTTTTATTGACGGAAGGAAAACAAGTTCTGGCATGCACATAAAAAAAATTCCAAACTTAGTCAAATGAGTTTATGCTGATGCTCTTGGGAGGAATTCAAACCTTCTGCTCGAACCTTCAAACCCTTTCCGTTTCATTGAACTTGAACCTTGCAGTACCTACAGTATTTTCATGGCGGATGTGGAATGTGTTCACGTAGAGTAAAATCTAAAGATACACGCGTCTATAAGGAAAAAGTTAAAGTAAAGTGAAGTGAAGTGAAGTTAAAGCCAAAGAAGTAAAGTGCAGTGTCTTAAGAATCAACTTCTACTGCTGATAAATACCACAAGCTGAACGGTAAGTCTTTATGACATTGCACTTCAAATTTTCCAAATGCTGGTTACTTACGAAGGGCCTTTCCAGTATTTATATATTTAGTAGAGTATTTTTAAATACATGTACATTGTGTTCCTATTTTCTCCCATTTTGAGAGTAGGCTATGCAATTATCTGCAGTAATAAGGTCACATGTATAAATAGGTTTGGGGTTTTAATAAGCAATGACTATGAATATACCTCGTGTTGAATTGGCGTTACCTTGACAAGAGTGCAAGAATTACTGTATTAGTATATAATTGAATGCAAATTAATCGGACCCGAGTTAAATAGCATAAGCGCTTGCTTTCTCAGTTTGATCCCCCTCATTATTTTAGACTCGCTTGTTTATAACCTATTAGGCCTACTGTAATTAAAATAGTATGTAATGATTAATGAATGTTGATTGGGTGAATCCTAAGCATTGTGGTACTGTACACAACCACAAAACTAACATTCAACACAACTAACTGTTGATAAATCACTGTAGGCTATATTAGGATGGCGATGCACCAAAATATCAGGACGCCTATAAAATGTCGTAGAACAAATGTGGGGTAAGCATTGCATGAAAGAAATAAGTTGGTCAATGTTGGTGCATGGAAGTTGTTTCCTTCGCCCTAATACTGTAACAAGAACTGAACCTAGCCGGCTAACATTCACAGTGCTTCTGTCTCGGTGAATAGTTGTGTTGTTCCACGTGATAAGACCGTGATGTAACCTCAAGAACAGAAGGTGCAGCAAAGCAATGCCAGAGAGTAGCCTGTAAGTGTAGAAAATAGTAAATGTCATACAGTATTTAATACAAGAGGCAATACTTTATACAGTACCGTGGAATGTAAGTTTATATGTCCAGGAGGTGTAGATCCATTCTACATTACACTTTTTACACGTACGAAGGACGGATAACATGCTATATTTACTATCTGTCTGCTTTAACCCTTTTGCTAGAACGATTAGGTTGTCTACACATGTACAGCGGTCACATTATGAGTTTAGTTTCCATTTTTTTAAAACTGGAGTTACTCATAGGTAATACCGATACAAAGTAAAATGAAGCATCAGTATGGTAATATAGCTGGGAGTAGTACAATATAGCCGATTTTAGGGGAAAAAAATAACTTCTTGTAATGCCCGTACAATACACATGCTAAATCAAACATTTCCTGTAAACAGGAAACATAGGCCTGGAAGTATACAGTACTATTTTATAATTAGAACTACTCGTTTTAAGGGGACGTTCCGCTTTTGTAGTATGAAACACGCTTAATCATTGAACCAAATTCATAAAACGCAACCCTCTTAACTTTTCGAACAGCTGTTGATTTCATAATGCAAGAGCTTTTGTTTTTGTACCCATGTTGTTAGTGTCACAACGCGGGGCCATTTACAATGTCCTAGTTGCGAAAGCTATTGCCAATCCATAGTTTCACACGCGAATCTTGAAACACCCAAGGATGGACTGATAAAAAAAGTGTACTGAATGCTACTCTAGCTTCATTCAATATAACATTTGGTTGATCGGTGATTGATATTGGCGCGGAATGAGAGGATTGCAAGATATCTTGTTCGAGTTTAGCTTGTTATTTACAATGTGAACTATTACATCGTTCGTTTACATTGCCACCGTACCTCTTGAATTCTAAATTATAGTTATTTATTTTCAGTTATTAAGTGCCAGAATGGTACTTTATGAGATTATGTGGGGGACGGGAAAATGTCTGTCTGTATGTACATGTGTCTGTACGCGTGATAACTCAAATACCCTTTATCCGATTATCACGAAACTTGGTATACGCATATATAACGTCCATGGGAAGAAGCCTATTGATATTGGATCAAATCGATTGACCGGTACCGGAGCAATGCCCAATTTACGGTAATATATTAGAATTTATCAAATGCAAATCAGTTCTCACGACAACATATTGCTTTACGGTGTTCACATACGGCTTTGGAAATTGCAGTGCAGGTAGCTTTGACAAATAACACTACCCACATATTCCTTCACATATGCTTATCAAACTAGACCTTTGTTCCTCCGTAAGCCCTGCTTAATGAATTGATCTGGAGCTTAACTCGGAAATCGATTTAAAAAATATCTTATATTCTGCATATCATAATTGCAATTATCGCTGATTTAAAAAAAAGCATTCTTGCACTTTGTTAGGCTACATCAGTTTGCGTGATTTTATTTATTTATCTATTTATCGTATGCCAGTCTTCAGAGTGTTGCATATATTATTATTAGGGGGCGGATTTCTATTACCTAAAAAATAGGATATATGCATGCATTTATGATCTAAAAAATATTAAAATATGACCAATAAAATTTAGAATATGACTTTACCACTTACGCATTGTGTAAACTTTTTAAAAGTTTCATTACAATACATGTTATTAAAATATAGTGTTAATTATTTAAAATATCTGTAAATTCTCAAAAAGTATCATTATAATGCAAAATTTACAAAATATGACATGAAACTTCAAAATGTCTTTAATATGTACACAAATATGCCAAAAATATGACCTCAATATGCAAATTCATACTAAATATGCTACAATAGATGAAAATTTCCTAAATATGCAGTTATAAGCAAAATAAAAGCCGTTCCATTTTCACCAGGATGCTTGGAATTGGGTTTAAATTAGTCAGAAACCTGAAATAATGCAAAGGGGAAAAATATGACACGTTATAGAAATCCGCCCCCTAATTATTACAGTGTAAGGGGGACAAAGTGCCGAGAAAGAATCTAAAATCCTCGTTCTATTCAGTTCTCTTCTCTCGTTTTCTGATCTTGGTGCAATCCACACAGCGCAATAATGAAATGAAAATTGACATATTATGATATGTTAGTATGACTACTTCGCGGAAGAAACAAGTAGAGCAAACCTTTACAGATTGCTACAGCTATTCATTTCTTATAACTTAAGTTGCTTCTTGCAGGCTGGCAAGCAGGCGGTGGCTTTAAAGGTTAGGTTATGGAAGAAAGGTTAAATAGGCTAGATTAGGTAACTTGGGGTAGGTTAGGTGAACCAGAATTTGACGTTACAAGAATTGAATATGTTAAAAATACATTTTATTATATTTTCTTTGGGGAGGGAGGATATGTTATATAAGAGGTTGCAGCAAACCATAGGGTCACATGGAGGACACCACTGTCGATCTTGTTAGAGAGATAATTATAGCCTATGCAGAAACACTTACTAGAGTAGGCCTAATTATGTCACGACCACTTGTTGTATAGCACTGGCTTTCTGTGGCCAAGGCCGTGGATTCGATCCCGGCCCAAGTCGATGGCATTTATGTGTGCATAAATATCATCCCGATGACTAATTTTACAGTGGGACAAAATTGCAGCATATCGGCGACGGTTATGACTGATCAGATGAGACATGACCTGCGCGAGAATGCCGCTTCGAAGCCCCTCCACAAGCTTATGTTGCTACCGCACTTCTTCAAACCAAGCTTCTTGCCTCGTCTTGCCATTTATACTGGCCTAAGTAGCAGTACATCCCACCCAATTGCCATAACCAACCAATAACCCCTACTTCATTCTTAGCGGGCAAACTAAGAATCCTATGGTTCGATTTAACTAGTAATACCGATTCAAAAAGGGATCAAATAGCAATATTGAAGGCTATTTAATTCAGTTCCGGAATATGGCATAAGCATTTCAGTAATGTATTGATATCTAAATTTGAATGAAATAAAGTACGGCAATACAAAAAACCAGTCATGTTTTGTGTCAGCTCCTCAACCGAGTAATAAAGTTCAGAACCCTTCCGAGGCATACTAATGAGTACAAAATGTTACAGAAATCTTTAAGAAAACGTTCATACATCATTTTATCGGATACTCATTCTTGATTAGCTTTCTTTTCATTATCATCGTTATCCTTGAAAAGAAAATGTAGCCATGACTTAAAAACCCTTGGTGCTTTCTATTAAGGAATCTCGCTTATTTATCCATCTCCTCTTGTATCTCCCTGGAGTTCCGCAGTCTTGGAAGATGAAGAGGGTGGAAGGAGGGGGTGATAAAAATAAAAAAAGAGAAGGCTATAATGTGAAGAGACGCAGAGGATTATCTGGCAGTCACATCGCTTAATCAGTTCTGATGGTCGTGCCGGGCTGGAAAAGACGCCTGGAGATTACTCTCAGTTCTTCTTCACGAAGCGACACGGAAACTTTTCTTTTAATTGCCGCCGCCCCAGATAGAGATTCCATGCTGTATGAAGCCAAGCATTTTTTTTTTCTAAGATGCATTTCAAACCTTTCCTCCAGCCAAATACGTATATATTTCTTAACTGTCTTGCACAGAAGGCTTTCTATAACTCCAAATCTGTTAATTATATGTTCTATACAAGCTCATGGCTTTAAACTGCATTGCATATTGCTTTTAAGAAGATTTTACTAAAGAAAAAGCTAAACATATTATATTCGTAGCATATACTGTAGTCTGCACTTACTTAAATTTAATAAAACACACAACTACACATATTTTCTTAAGACTGAGTTATGTGGATCGTGAGACATGGTCGCTTACTCTTCGGGAAGAATACAATCTGAGAGTGTTCGAAAACAGGGTATTTGGAAAAATATTTGCGCCTAAGAGAGATGAATGTGGGGACTACAGAAAACTGCGTAACGACGAGCTTCATAACCTGTACGTTTTTTCTAATGGCATATTCCAAAGCGAAATTAGAAAGTAAAGGCGATGGTGCATCTCCTTCCTTCAAGCCGCTTTTAATGACAAAAATAAATTGTGTGGCTACAAAGGGTGCTGAAACTTGGACAATGACTAAAGGTGATCATAATAAATCAAGGAAAATTGAACGAAAATTATTATAAGAGCTATATACAATAACACGAATATTTAAAAATGTTGTTACACTTGCGGCGTTACAAAATTAATACACACACAATTACAAGGCTCGAAAGTAACAACAAACATAATACGAATACTGTTGGTGCAGGAAGTGAAATACCAAATAGCCTTCTTTCTTTATCTTAGTTTTACATCTCCCCGTTAGGATTTAAGCTAACCAAGCCGTCCGGGCCTTACAGGGCCGATACAGTATTAGGCCTATATCAAAAGTAAAAATGAAAAACAAAAAGCGAAGATAGGTTAAGTATGTAAAATACAGTTCAAGGTAACTTCCTACTCTAAATACAAGTAATGCATTTATTTTTAAATAGTTTTTATTTTGTTTTCCAATGCAATTAATTCCTTAGCTTCATTAGCCTTGATGTTTTATTTCTCTTCTTCCTATCTGAACCCACTTATTCTCAAGTTTCAAAGGATGAACGGACGACCAGTGCCTTCATCTCTGATAATTCGTGTTAAGTGAACTCACCACAGGATTCCAGGTGGTTCAGAGTTAGGCTTGCCAGACGTCCCGGTTTTCAGACAAAATCCCGGTGTCCCGGCCGGTTTACTTCACGTCCCGGTAAAAATGGCTCAGGCTGTTTGGTCACTTCAAGGAGAATCACACAGGAGCCCCCAATCCGATCAAGATGGTTGAGTATACCTTCTGCTTACCTGGGACATCAGCACCAGTTGAGAGAGTATTTTCTTTGATGAATAACGCATGGACTGATGATAGGGGTTTGATGAAGGAATCTACGGTTAAAGGCGTGATGACATGTAAAATTAATATTGGATTAGCTTGTGAAGATTATTACAACAAGATTAAAACCAAAAAAGACTTTCTAAAAAAAGTCCTAGCCAATGAAAAGTAGTTGTAAAAATTGTTCAAATTTTTATTCCTCATTCAAAGTGTTTTTTCTTAAGTAACTTAAATATTAACATGTTAGAAACAAAATGTTTAAATTTATATGCTTATGTCATTTATTATTACCCCTGGTTTAGGTTCCTAATCAGTAACTATTTATTCATAGCATTGAGAATAAACTACCCTCTAAAACACTCTAAAAACCCGCCAACGGTGTGTACCCTTGGATACCCACGACGCTGGGGGGCATCCCGGTGTCCCGGTTGAACATTTCAGAAATCTGGCAAGCCTATTCAGAGTTCATGTTAAATCATAGGTATCAGTCACTGTAATAACAGTTGTTGCAGTAGTCAAACCGGATTAGAGAAATATTATCTAACCTATAAGAAAAGCCACCACGCCCAGGATCATTAATACAATTGCCCATAGTGTAGGTAAGTGTGGCAAAATAAATAGGCCCCAGGCCTGTAAAAGGGTGAATAAGCTGTATTTCTTATGCTGCATTTCTAGAGCGTGGGCAACTGTATACCCCCATCCCCCCCCGTGGGATTTTCCGACTCACGTATTTTTTTATTGGTATTGCTATCTAGTTTCAGTTTTTAGTTGTTTGCCACTTATCAATTACAGCATTTACCCGGAAACCCCGGAAAACTACGGAAATCCGGAGAAAACTAGTTTGTTTTAACTTTTCTTTGTTCTTTGCTCCTAATATGCCCAGGGAATTTCTGAATCACATATTTTTTGTTGGTATTGCCATCTAGATTAAGTTTTTAGTTGTTTGCCCCTTATCAATTACAGCATATCCCCGGAAAACAACGGAAATCCGGAGAAATTACTTTGTTTTAATTTGTCTTTGTTCTTTGCTTCTAATATGCCCAGGGCATTTTTGACTCACATATTTTTTGTTGGTATTGCCATCTAGTTTAAGGTTTCAGTTGTTTGCCTCTTACCAATTACAACATATCACCGGAAAACCCGGAATACCACGTGTATACGGAGATAATGACAATATTTTATTTCTTTAATCCTTGTTATTTGCTTCTAATATTCAAAGGGAATTTCTGACTCATATGTTTTGTTGTTGTTATTGCCATCTAGATTAACGTCTCAGTTGTTTGCCCATTATCAATTACAGCATATCCCCGGAAAACTCCGAAAACCACGGAAACCCGGAGAAAATGACTTTGTTTAAATTTTTTAAATCTCAGTTCTTTGCTCCTAGTATTCAAAGGGCATTGGTGACTCATATGGTTTTGTGTTGGTATTGCCATCTAAATTAAGGTTTCAGTATTTTTCCCCTTATCAATTACAGCGTATTCCCAGAAAACTCGGAAAACCACGGAAATCCGGAGAAAATTACTTTGTTTTAATTTTATAAATCTTAGTTCTTTGCTCCTGGTATTCAAAGGGAATTGGTGACTCATGTGTATTTGTATTGGTATTGCCATCAAGATTAAGGTTTCAGTTGTTTTTCCCTTATCAATAACAGCATATCCCCGGAAAACTCCGAAAACCACGAAAATCCGCAGAAAATGAGTTCGTTTATTACAAATCTTTGTTCTTAGATCCTAATATTCTTAGGGAATTTATGACTAAGCCTACATGACCTAATACATGTTTCGTATTCTGTTCAGGGCTCGAAGATGGCGCCAAAAATCATTACGTATAGAGACCTTAAACGTATTGACGAGACAGTTTTAATTGAAGATGCTATTGCATTACCTCGGTACACAATATTCAATATTCGCACCGTTGATGAAAAAGTAGAAACATTTAACAAATTGATTTTGGAACTATATGACAAACATGCCCCCTCAAGAAGAAAACGGACAAACCGGCCTCCAGCCCCCTGGATGACAGAAACTATTCGAAAACAAATGACGGAGAGAGACTCGGCTTACAGAAATTATATACGTAACAAAAGTGAAACTAACCTACAAAACTATAAAACACTAAGAAACAGGACAAATCAAATTATTAGAAATGCGATACTTAGACATATGCACACACTCATTTCGCCAGGGACAACCTGTGAAAGTATGTGGCGTAACTTACGCTCACTAGGACTAGGTAAAACAAAAGACCAGACTCAAACTATAAATATTCCTGTAGACAGACTTAATGAACACTTTACTAGAAGACCTAACGTGCACACAGATCCAGAAACATATGCAAACACTATCAAAGAAATCCATGCACTTCCCCCTCCCAATCGTGACAAATTCCACTTTACACAAGTTACCCCAATTGAAATAAAATCGGCAATAAAACGCATAAAATCCAAGGCCACGGGCGCAGACAACATTAGCATAACTATCATTCATAAAATCATAGACATCATTCTTCCAATATTGACACATATTTTTAACGCATCACTGTTGACTGCTACGTATCCTTCCCACTGGAAGAAGGCATTCATCTCTCCCATAGCCAAAATTAAATCACCGTCAACCCCTAATGACTATAGACCAATCTCCATACTCCCAGCAATGTCCAAAGCTCTTGAAAGAATTGTACATAAGCAACTGACAGATTACTTGAACAAATACAGACTGCTTGACCCATACCAATCTGGATTTAGAACTGGTCACAGTACAGCAACGGCACTGCTTAACGTAAATGAAGACATTCGACTAGCCCTAGATGACGGTCTTACAACCGTGTTAGTATTACTGGACTTAAGCAAAGCATTCGACTCAGTGAACATTGAACTACTAACGCATAAACTCACTGCATTGCATCTATCAGACAATGTAGTATCCTGGTTCATCTCCTATCTCACTGATCGCCTACAATGCATATCAACTCCAAACCAAAACTCAAGATGGCGGCCAGTACAGAGGGGAGTACCCCAGGGTTCCGTATTAGCACCATTACTGTTCTCTATCTACATAAATGACATTTCTAAATCCCTAAAACACTGTAAATATCATCTGTATGCTGACGACTTCCAACTATACATACACTCAAGACCGGAGACAATACACCATGCAATTGAAAAACTCAATAAAGACATAGACACTATATCCACATGGACAGGAAAGTTTGACCTAACTATCAATGCAGAAAAGTCACAAGCAATCATCATTGGACGACAGCAAATGTTTTGCCATTTGGATATGAACAACATTACCCCTGTAACAGTAAATGCATCAATTGTCCCTTTTGTACATCAAGTAAAAAACCTTGGCATCATTATGGACAAAAATCTTAACTGGAAACTACAAACTACTGAGATATGCCGAAAAGTCTTCTCTACATTACACTCGTTATAGCGACTCAAGAATTTCCTCCCCTTTAAACTAAAAAAAATCCTGGTGCAAACATTAATCATGCCCCATTTTGATTACTGCGACGTACTATATACAGACTTAAACACCGACTTGGGACAACGACTGCAACGGGCTCATAATCTATGCGTTCGTTACATTTGCAACATCCGTAAATATGAACATATCACCCCCTCTTTTGAAATGCTGTCCTGGGCTAGACTAAACGAACGACGATTGACACATTCCATCACTCTACTATTCAACATCCTCAAGTCCTCTACACCAACTTATTTGTATGAACGTTTTCAACGGTTATCTTCTCATCATGATCTCGGTACTCGCTCACAAAGAAACTCTATTCTAAGTATCCCTCGTCATAAAACAACCCATTACTCTTGCTCCTTTGTTGTCTCCATGTCGCGATCTTGGAATGCTTTACCTGAGAACTGTAGGAACTGTCAAACACAAATGCAATTCTTGCGTAAGCTGACCAATGATGCCATAGTTAGGGACTTGGTTTTACATTAATAACAATAAATCATCACATATCTAAATACTGAAAACGTTTCCAATTGTTCACAACTTTTCATTTTTATTTCACATTATATTTCTTAGTAATAGTTAATATTTTAGTAATAGTTTAAATCTTTTCACATCATAGGCCTATTTATTAGTAATAGTTAATATTTTAGTAATAGTTTAAATCTTAGTAAGTAGCAAACTATTTTAACATATTTTTTTTTTATGTATTGTATTATCTCTAGTGAACTAGTTCTAAGTCTTAAATGATAATAATATAATCATGTTCCTGTGTATTTGTAACTTTGTACTTGTATCATACTTATTTTATTGTAAGATTGTAAAGCTCAGTTGTATTAATCCTGGTTGAATGGAAGAGAAGGCCTAATGGCCTTAATTCCACCAGGTAAAATAAAACAATTCTAATTCTAATTCTAATTCTAATATTTTTTGTTGGCATTGTCATCTAGATAAGGTTTCAGTTGTTTGCCCGTTATCAATTACAACATATCCCCGTAAAACCCGGAAAACCACGGAATTTCTAGAACTCGGAACTTGTGATCTACAGTCACTGAAACCGTTATTGCGAAGTAATTCTGCTTCAGGTGTGTCCTTTGCAGGTTCAAAAGGGTGAGTATGTGGACTACGAGATATCTGCCATACTTATGATGGTCACATGCAAAGAAAATGGGAATCATATCTTCTAAATATGCCAAGTGTAAGTCAAAGTTGTTTTCTGTAGTTGCTCGCTGAAATCTCAAAATCATAGACACTTTGTCCATATTACCAATCCAAAATTGTGCTGTTTTACCCAATGTCCCTCCTATAACTTCAGTCAAGAAAGTTTGATAATGACTGTGGAAGGTTTGGCAAGATAAATTATCATTCACAGATGTCAAATTAGAATATGAAGGGTGTGCTGCCAGGTTTCAATCGCTTTCATCCCTTCAGCAACAGGATTTTTTCCAGTATTCTTTGTCATGCTGTAATTGGTAAGGGGACAACAACTGAAACCTTAAACTATATGGCAATAGCAACAAAAAGTATGTGATTCAGAAATTCCCTGGGAATATTAGTATCAAAGAACAAAGTTATTTAGAAAATTAAAACAAACTCATTTTCTCCGGATTTTCGTGGTTTTCGGAGATTTCCGGAGATATGCTGTAATTGATAAAGGGAAAACGACTAATCCCTTAATCTAGATGGCATTACCAACACAAAAGCATATGAGTCACAAATTCCCTTTGAATATTAGAAGCAAAGAACTAATATTTATAAAAATTAAAACAAAGAAATTTTCTCCGGATTTCCGTGGATTTCAGGGTTTACGTGAATTTGCTGTAATTGATAACGGGCAAACAACTGAAACCTTAAACTAGATGGCAATACCAACAAAAAAACATATGAGTCAGAAATTCCCTGGGAATATCAGGAGCAAATAACAAAGATTTTAAAGAAATTTTTAAAAGTCAATTTCTCCGGATTTCCGTGGTTGTCGGAGTTTTCTGGAGATATGCTATAATTCATAAGGGGCAAAGAACTGAAACCTTAATCTAGATGGTAATGCCAACAAAAAAACATGAGTCAGAAATTCTCTTCGAATATTAGGAGCAAAGAACAAAGTTTTAAAAAGAAAACATAGTCATTTTCTCCGCATATACGTGGTTTTCCGGGGATATGCTGTAATTGGTAAGGGGCAAACAACTGAAACCTTAATCTAGATGGCAATACCAACACAAAAACATACGATTCACCAATTCCCTTTGAATACCAGGAACAAAGAACAAAGATTTCCACAAATTTAAACGAAGTCAATTTTTCCGGATTTCCGTGGTTTTCGGAGTTTTCCGGGGATATGCTGTAATTGATAAGGGGAAAACAACTGAAATCTTAATCTAGATGGTAATGCCAACAAAAAGACATGAGTGAGAAATTCCCTTTGGATATTAGGAGCAAAGAACAAAGATTTAAAAAATAAAACATAGTAATTTTCTCCGTATATACGTGGTTTTCCGGGGATATGTTGTAATTTGTAAGGGGCAAACAACTGAAACCTTAAACTAGATGGCAATTCGAACTAAAATGTGTGAGTCAGAAATTCCCTGGGAATATTAGGGGCAAAGAACAATAAAACATTAAAACATACTCATTTTCTCCGGATTTCCGTGGTTTTCCGGGTAAATGCTGTAATTGATAAGGGGCAAACAATTGAAATCTTAAACTAGACGACAATACCAACAAAAAAATATGTGTGTCAGAAAATCCCACGGGGGGGGGGGGGAGGGTTTGCTATTGGTAGCCCATGGTCTATTCATTGCTGTTAACGATATCGAACTCGAATGACTATAGGAGTTAATGTTATTTACCTTTATATCCAGTGCCAGGCTTATTGTTCCCAAGTTTGCAGGTTCGATAATGGCTTACGATAATGGATTTATGTGTGCGTCAATATAGTCCCATGCCTTTACTTTATGGGCATGTAAAAGAACTCACGTGGACCAAATCCCGGTTCACTGGTGACGGTTACAGGCCTAAGGAGTGTATGAATCTTGATAAAAATTTGATCAAAGCAGATTCAACCTCTGTTTTTAATACGTTGAAATTTGTCGTCTTATGGAAAGGGGGATAAAAAATACGTCTCCCTTACTACTTACTATCACTCAACCGTCGTTAACCGTATTTTACGGACCATAAGACGCACTTTTTTACCTTGAAAGCATAACCTTGAAAGTTGGATGCGTCTAATGGTCCGAAGTACACTAAAATAGAAAGTTATGGTAAATATTGCTGGAATACCATAGTCATAAACAAGGTGTTGTAAACGATAAGACAGTTACAAATTTTGGCACATACGGAACATCAATGCACTTGTCACAATCGTAAAATAAGGGTAGCTGGAAGCCACGTATAGGCCTACATTGCAAAAATAAGGAATTTTGAGTTCTTTTATACAAAAGGAGTTGTCTCCGCCGGGTGTTTTAAACTAAGGAAGGGACCTTTAAACAGCCTTGTCCCGTTACACTTACCGTATGTTGTATTGAGGGTTAGAGGGTATAAAAGTATTTTCAGAGGGCAAAGTATTATAAGAAATCAGTTCAGTTAAAATTTATCAATGCCACCTGTACAGAAGAGATTCTCGTACAACGCAGGTTTTAAGTTAGAAGTTCGATACTAAGCACTGAAAGTGATCTACACTGATTCCATTGTACAAGATATTGTTCCGTTTAAAACATTTCGTTTATAATCACATTAAATTTATTTTCCTTTAAATTTCCATCCTAAAATCAAGGTGTGTCTTATGGTCCGGAGCGTCTTATAGTCCGTAAAATACAGTACAAACAATATAATACCCAGAGCCTTACCCATCCCCCTTTCGTAGAAGTCTCTTGATATTACATGAATATTGTGCAGGAATATAACTGGCCATAGAGTAGGATTACCTCCACAAAGTCTCTGGGTTTTTACATATAGGCTATAGCTTAGGAGCGAGTCTCACCGCTCGTAGAGTCCCTGGCTAGGGGAGGTAGCTGCACCCTGATTGGCTCAGCTCTCCTATCCCACTCCACGTGTTGTCTGTCTCTCTCGCTGCGGCATTATCCCTCCACTCAACTATTATAGTATTTTCTACGACTGGCGACATGCTGCATGATGTTCACTCTCTGCCCAGCGGTAGCTTACTGATCTTACGCGCAGCGATTCCGCGCATCTTGGCAACGAGACGTAACGAGAAGCTCGCAAGCTGGGTTAGTCTTCAAGGCCAGAGACGAAATACTCAACCAGCCGAACATTCTGACTATCCGGTCGAACATCCTCCAACCATTCAAGGAATGCAATTCACTTGACACGAGAGTGGTGAATGCTCGGCGTTCGTTCGTGATTGCCCATGTTCATTTTCGTAACCGGTTTACGCGATACTCTGGTATCATTGTCTTGCAAAGCAAATAATATTTTGTATTTTACGTCAGGGCGCGAAATGTCCAGAAATGGTTAGATCGCCATTGCCGACCAGAATTCTGATGCGGGCAAGAATGATTAATTTTGAAAACAGCTGTCTTGTTTACATTTTATTATTTTAGTTTCCGAAATAAAAATAAAATTTAATAGTAGATTTTGCCACAAGCAGTCACGTTCAACATTAACATAATGACCAGGCTTCGGATGTTCATACAAAGAACGGTTAGGTTCACTAAGCATATTCTTTAGGAAAATATGGGGGAGTGTATCACGCGATAACAGCAAGAATGTGCTCAGGTATAATCAGGTGGAGCAGGCATTCCAGCTTAAAATTGACTTTGTGAAAGGTTTAAAAAATACATCTAAAAGCTGAAAATGAGCAAATATGTTCCTTAAATATTGAATTTTTAATAATTTAATACTTTTTGACATAATATATTTATTTATTTTGTATAAAGCTTGTTTTTTTGATCATTTTGTAATTCGATTATAAGACCTAATTTATTGTATTACAGTATGCTCTTCACTACACTCACATTATCTTTGATAATTCATATTTCTTTGCAACTGGTAGTTAGAGAAGACTGTGGAGAAAATCTTTTATGCTAAAATTAAGATAAAGAAACAGTGAAGTTAAAGCTAATTTAAAAAGTTTCAAAAGTTGATAGTACTGTAATACCCATTACAATAAATAAATAAATATACAAATGTTTGAACAATTTCCCCATTTAAAGAAGCAGAAAATTCAATTTTAAGGAAAGTTAGTTTATATATGTGATATTTAAGGAAATATATCACAATCATAAAAATATTTATAGATAGCGAGGTAATTTCGTGTAACGGGCGTGACATATTTCTAACATATTTTAAACTATTTCGTATTATCTTCAGAAAATGGCTCTAACAACAACTAAGAACAACTTCAAGGCAAAACATAATAGCTGAGTTGCCCATGCTCAACATCAAAAGGAAAGGGGTAACTTTTTTATGAATTCAGCAAAAATTGTCGTTTCAGAAAAGTAAGTTATTTAAAAATCATAAAAGCAGTATTTTTTTCTATAAAATTTTGAAATAGTTTAAAGTGAAATATTAACTTTAATTTACATTTTAAATATGTAACCTTAAACTGACCCAATAGCGGATCCAGGTGACAGGCAGAAGGAGCCGCTGCCCCATTTTTATTTTTATTTTTATTCGTCGAAAGTAATTGGCTAATAAAATAACATAAACATCCATATGTGAAGGAATAATTAGGATAACTAGGATATTAACAGAACTAATTTACAACAAATTCCTCACGTCAGCAATAGGCCTATTCCTTTATTTTTGTCAAAATATTGGATGCCGTAGGCCTACAAAACGCAATCAAAAGGTTAAAAACAATTCAAAGTGTGTTTTGGAGGGGAAAAATTAAGAATTAGAACTTTCTGGAATTTTTTACCATCGCTTATAGGCTAAAACCTATAAGTGGTTTACTATGAAGCTATACTAGTAGTTTACTATGAAGCCCGGTTCTTAAAGTATTTACAGGTTGTAAGTCGCCATTGGGTTGATATCTCATATTGAGAACGCCAGGTGGTATACTGGGATATGTGAGTCAGTTGGAGAATTTAATGCTGTACCGGCATGTTACCATGGTAGCTCAGGTGGTTAGAGCAGCGGCACGGAGAGCCGAAGATCCTGGTTCAAATCCCGGCTATGGTATTGCATTTTTCAGTCCATTTTAGCCTACACACGGCCAGTGTGAAAGATTTATCATTCCTAAAAGCTATCAAGTTTGCCAATTTTCAAGCTCTATTCCAGCTCATCTGGAAATGAGTAAACATAAAAGTTTGTAAGTGGATGATTAGACTGTCGTTGATGTGAATGACGACAAGACTATCCAGCCAGTTTTTCCATACTTATGGAGCAGCTGGAAAAACAAAATTTTGCCCTGTTTTATGTTCCAATATTCCTGCCAATCTTTACGATTCTAGCTGTCTTATAAGTGTGTAAAACATTACATAATGTGAAGAAAATATAAAAAATACTTATATAACAAAATCTAACTGTTTCTAAGGTATAACCGATGGAGATACGAAAACAAGTCATAGATCTCTCAAAATCCGTTATAGTGGGTTTTTTGATACGACTTACCGTTTAGCTACTACAAATCTCTAAGAAGATCTACACAGACCTTAAAGTTGCATCCGCCATTTTGAATGTTTCTCAAGGGTAAAACTTAAAAATAGTATTTTTTTGGAATATTTACGTAGGTTGCAAGCTAATAAGCCAGATGTCTAGTTTCTGGCTCATCTGGAAGTGCGCAAACAATTATGTCAATGAGCGAGTTAGCCACGCTGCTTTTTAGTAGGCCTTATAGTGATGATTTGCTGTTTTTAATCCGTTAAATGGGCGCTACTCCGGTATTCACTAATGTGAGAATATAATTGCGGGTTTCGGTCTATCTATGTTCTTTTGAAAGCGCACTTAGGGAATAGTATATTGCGATACAAGTGCCATAAGCGGTGCATACGGATGGAGGAAAGAGTTTTTTCAATTTCCGAGATCCGTTATGCGCTTACGGCACGAGTATTGCATGCTATTTTTTGCACGATGATTATTTAGCCTATATCAATTTATTTATATTAATTGAGATATTAGCTGAAAATATTATGTTTATACGCAATTAAAGATGAATGTTATATTTCAGAAAGTGATTCGCATATGTTGGTTGTTATGGGGACCGAATATTTGTCCTGTTAAAGTCGCCACAAACTAGGGGGGCCTTGGTTTCGGTCTTCCATAAAGGCTTGTATTATGATGATTTTACTTACGGCACTTGTGCTTTTTGTAATTTTTACCGCACGGAGATTTCTTTTGTTTTCATAGCAACCAGATTGCGTGTGGGAATGTCAAGTTACGATCCACGGCAACAATATTCGTAAGTACCACTAATTAGTCGTGCGAAAACATTGTTGGAGGCTTGGATAACATAGGCATATCGCAGAAAATAGTTAGCATGATTACGATAAAATAAATAATACAGTAGCAGCATTGAAAACAGTAAATAAAATCTGTGAACAGATGAATTTATAGAGGGCTAAAGCAGGTGATGGTTTTTAACAGCCTTGTTTATACTAGAATTACTATAGGCCTATATCTAAAAGAAAACCTGAAAGAAAGAGGCACAGTCTTTCATAAAACAGTCAGATATATGTATATCTTTACGTAATAGCTATCATAACATGATCCAAAAAGCAGCTTAAATTATAGAGATTTTTAAAGCATTGGATATAAAAGAGAATACATTTGAATAACAGTAAATGAAAATTAGACAAATATCTGAGCACGTCAGAAAATAAAAGAAAAACACATCCACACGACGTAAATATAGGAAATGTAACAGTAATAAGTTAGATGTTAACAGTTATAGATATTTAGGTAGTATAATAGACAATGAAGCTAAAACTAAGGTGCTTTGCAGATGACAAGTCCTGTGTCCTTCAACTGCATAGATACGCGGTCCAATCAGAGACGGCGAGACGGAGGGAAGACTCTCATTGCTAGCGGCAGTCTTTTAGCCCGTACACGTGATTGGCGGTGAAGGAAAAGACTTCTCATTTGAAAAGTACAGTGGTATTAATGAGACGTGACAGTCCAAGCATGGATGCTCAGTAGATGCAGACGAGTCCAATAAACATTCGTACTGCATGGAGGGGTGTATGGGTTAGTTGTGTCGTTGCTTTCAGTGCGGTAACATCGTATAATGCAGTGAAGAAACAAGAGACCTTGTTACAATCGCTTCTCTCTCTCGGAAGTGCAGTACAACATTCTTACCCATCCCCATGATTCCCCCTACATGCGTCTCCTCTCTCACGCGCATCTGACTGCCGCCTCTCTTTAATACCACTGTACTGTAATAACGCAATTGTGGAAAGAATCAAAGGAGGAAATAAAGATTATTTTGTTAATATTAGAAGTTAATTAATATCTTACTTACTTACCCAATGGCAATAGACAATTCCTAAGCAAGCTAAAGGAATATTATCTATTTGTTGGAACCCGGAGGTTCATTGCCGCGCTTACCTGAGCCCGCCATTCAAACCTAATCTGTGGTAACTCCAACCATCCCTCGCAAATCCTACTTCCCTTAAATCTATCCTAATATTGTCCTCCCACCTACGTCTATGTCTTCCAAGTGGTTCTTTCCCTAAGGGTCTCTCAATCAATATTTTTTGAGATAAGTCTTTCCTCCCCCATGCGTGCAACATGTCAAGCCCATTTCAGACTCCGTGATTTAATTATCCTTACTATATCCGGTGAAGAGTAGGCCTACAGATTATGAAGCTCGTCGTTATGCAGTTTTCTGTAGTCCCCATTTTCATCTCTCTTAGGCCCAAATATTTTTCCAAGTAGGCCTACCCTGTTTTCGAACACTCTCAGATTATGTTCTTCCCGAAGAGTAAAAGACCATGTCTCACAATCAACATAATACAACCGGCAGGATAATTGTTTTATACATTTTTATTTCTAGATTTCTGGACACAAGACAAGAAGATAAGGGTTTCTGAATTGCATAAAAACTGGCATTCCCTGATTTTGAGCCTACACTTAACTTTTACCTTAACATTATTTGTATCTGTAATTATTGCTCCCAGATATTTAAATTTCTCCACTTGTTGAAACGATTTACCGGCTATTCTAATATGTTGAAGTGCATTATTTTTGTGATTTCATGACAATATATTTAGTTTTTTTCTGTATTAATTTCCATTCCAACTTTCCTGCAAGCCTCGAAAAGACTTTCTGCATTTCTCTCGATTGTGTTTATGTCATCGCCCAACATACAAACGTCATCTGCATAAGCTAAAATTAGGTGACTACCGTTTAATTCTAGACCTACCTTGTTTTCCTGACCTTTTCTAAGGCATATTCCAAAGCGAAATTAGAAAGTTATGGCGATAGTGCACATCCTTGTTTCAAGCCGCTTTTCGTGACAAAAATAAATTCTCTGGCTATAAAGGGTGCTGAAACTTGGACAATGACTAGAGGTGATCATAATAAGTTAAGGAAAATTGAACGAAGAATATTAAGAAAAACATAATACGATCCCTGTAGCAGAAACCGTTGGATCAATCAAATAATAACGAAGAATATATTGAAGATTCATAAAACCACAAAGCTTACAATGGTGGGGAACATAGAAAAGAGGGATGATAGCTTCATGCCTACAATTTTTTAAAGAGAAAATACACCCTGCTAGGAATAAGAGGATGACTAAAATTAAGATGGATTGTGTGACAGAAGATTCGAACGCGATGGATTAAAGATAGGCTGCATTGAGGTTGACTGTAAGGGAGGCTAAGGCTGTAGGTCGAAGAGGAGGAGAAGGAGGAGGAGAAGAGACATTATTTGATAATAAATAATCCCGCAATTTATAATTTAGTTTAACGGTGAACTAAACATGCAACTTGAGAAAACGAAAAAAAAATTAAAGCATTCTTTAAGTTTTATATTTCATATATCATTATTAGGGTTCGGATGTTCATGACATATCATATTTTTATCCTGACCTCTAATCTTGCCGAAAACTGAAATTAAACACGAATTGCACTTTTGTTACCCTAATTGTACCGTTTTTATTCTGCATATAAAGTCATATTTTGGACATTTTTATAGTTTAGGTCATATTTCGGTCATTTTTTTAATTTAACGTCATATTTAATTCATAAATTCGGTAAAAGAGCACAATTGCACAGGTCATATTTTGGACATTTTTATAGTTTTGGTCATATTTCGGTCATTTTTTTAAATTTAACGTCATATTTCAGTAATAAATTCGGTAAAAGACCACAATTGCACAGTATACTGTAGGCACTAAATCGTAGAGTTAAATTTTTTTTTTAGAAAGAGTTACTAATATTTTGGTTTGACTGTAACTGGAATGTGAAGGAACAATAACAAGTGCAGGTAGTTGGAGCACAATGCAAGGGATTTTACCTCCTTCCTCCTTGTTAACAACTTTCAATAGAGACAGTTTTAAAAGATTTTCAGTTCACACTTGCAGTGGTATCGGGAAACATCAAAATACCGACTAATAAGTGTTCTGAAAGTGTAAAACTAACAAGTTTTGTTAAAGAGTTTGGAGAAATCCACTTCTGCACCGACGGGAAAATTTTGTATTGCAAAGTGTGTGAAATTAAAGTGACGGCTGCAAAACGATTTAATGACGTTCTTCAAATATTCACCTGTGACATCCTGTAACGTCGAAAGGAGCTTCTCGCGGTTTAAGAGGATATTAAGTGACAACAGGAGAAGATTTCTATTCGATAATCTTAAAATGCACGTGGTTGTATAGTGTAATGCAGACAAAAATGGAGACTGAAAACTGGTACGTAATGGCCTACTTTGAAATTTATTTCATTAATTTAATGTTTATGCCCAATTAATAGGTAATTTAATTTGTAAATTAATGCAATTTTTCATGTTTTATAGGGACACGCATGGACTACAAAATATTATATTGAAGTGGTGAAGCAATCACACAGAAGCAAATGCTTTAAAATTAGATGTCCATTACAAGCAAAACTGTGAATAATATGTAAAATTCTTAAAAAACACGATCCTGATTGCAGTCATGCGATGTAGTAATTTAGTTTCATTAAACGTTTGAGGCCGGGTTTCCGAAACGTAAGATATCTACTAGATGACATTATTCAATCCGTAAGCGTTTCTGAAACGTTCGATGGCGGCTAATCGTTCGATAAAACGCCCGACAAACTATCGCACCACAAATCACTAGATATCTGGCGAAACGGTAGATAAACACGCAACATGGCGGAAATGCGAAATATTTATGTTGATGTATGTTTCGTTATTATATTAGCATTTAATCTTACATTATGTTACTAGCTTGTTGTGGTATTAAAATTAAAAGTAGTAATGAAGCTGGCATTGGTTATTAATTTGTGTGTGAAATAATTCATAATACTGTACTAGAAAAATTGTATATTATCGGTTAGATGAACTTTGTTATAGCCTAGGCTATTAATGTATCCATCGTTTATATGTATTAATTTAATTTTCTGTTGTAAGTTAATACTTTTAGGAAAACATCGCGAATATTAATTAACATCATATTTTCTTGCTGGTCATCTTCAATGCCAGATCGTATAAGGCCTAGGTCTATACAGAAGTAAATATTCCTGAAAGAAATACAGCAATCCTTTCAAGAAGTAGCCTACGATGATATTCAGATTCGGAAAAAATGTAGCTTAAGTATATTAATTTTATTTTCTGATGCAACACTTTATGAAGAAAATATTGCCTTTTTACAGCACGAATATTAATACATAATCATAATCTTTCTCGTCATCTTCATCCTGAGGCAATAATTAGGCCTAGAGATGTGTAAAGCAAAAGTATTCCCTGAAAGAATTAGATCTTTGACGATATTGAGTTTCGGAAAGAATCAGGCTGTCAAAGCAATGACCTATGGATAGATAGGCCAACATATTAAATAAGGAACAACTGCAAGCATGCCTTTTTCAGCGTTAAATAGCCCATCATTAGAAATGAGAACAAATCGCAGCATTCCTTTCTCAGTGGTAAATCAGCTATAACTTAATTAATGTGTTACGTTTTATGCATTACGTTGTCAGATTGTAATGGGTGACATTTCATTATGTATTTCATGTTTTTGCCCTGGCTGAGTGGTAGAGAAGGCCTTATGGCGTTAACTCCGCCAGGTTAAATAAATAAATAAAAATAAATAAATAAAAAATAAAAAAATTTCGCTAATACACAAGTCTAGAAGTCGAAATTGCCGAAGTTTCTCTCATATTTTACATTCGTTTTACCAGAGAAACAACTGACAAGAAAAAAGCAGACAGAAAATTCAGCCATTTTGAATACATAGCAAGAAGCGCTCCGATTGGTTGCTACTCAATCACGGCCAATTTGATATTACAGTAAGCACCGTGTCTCCATCTATTGACAAAGTGCTCAACTCATTTATCTGGCATTAGCTATATACTGAGCAAATTCGCTTTCGGAAATGGGAAGGTGTTTATAGAGTCTATAAATGTATAGAACCATTACCTGTCTAGAAGATATCTGGAGCTTTTATGCAACCGGGCCTAAAAGTGGAACATTTATTATTAGAAAATACTTTCTTTTATTAGGTCATATTTACGATTTTTTGGGTCATTTTTAAGGGCATATTTAAGGTCATATTTTCCAGTTTTTTAGGTCATAAACATCCGAACCCTAATCATTATAAATGACCATAATGTTTAGGCACATAATGTCATTGCCCAGGATTCATTGCACTTAAATTTTAATTTCTAACACGAATGCCATTACTACTCACTTGGTTATTTACAATTGATTCTACCACATATTTTTGGTCCAGCATTCAGGTTGAAACCTCCTCCAGTAAAACGAGGTGCGTCTTCATCTTTTATTGGTGGCAATGTTGTTTTTATTGCTTGTTCACTTTCTATTGCTTTCTCCTCACGTCTTTTTTGAGCAAAGTACTTCTTTTTGACAGACGTTAATTCATTTTTAGTTATTTCCAAGTTAGACTTATATTCTGAGACTTGAGCTTGGAATATTTTGAGTTCAGCTATTAAACATTTCATTTTCCTATCTTTATCTTTAAGAACCATCTGTGTTTTCTGGAGTCTCTCAGCTGCTTCAGGACCAGGCTGTGATGACAATAAATCTTTCAAGTTTTGATTTAACCGTTCCACTTCTTGTAGCTTTGCGTCCTGTTTTATTGCTTCCCGAGATTGTTGAAGTAATCTCTGCTCAAGTCTCTGATTTTTTTGTATTAATTCGTACGTATCTGGATCAGCGCCTTCTAATTTCCTCCAGCGATGAATGTTCACTGGACTTTGCAGTTCTTCTTCCAGTGCTCGACATTTCAGTTTCTCACGCGTTAGATCTCGCTCCAGATGAACAATTTCCTGACGCATATCAGTCATATTATTTATACCTTTTGATAATAAGGCCTTTTCATGTCTTAACCGGTTTACTTCCATTTTCAGTAGTTTGATATCTTTCAGTCTCTGATCATACTGAGTTTCTCCTTTGTGGAGTGTATTCTGCAAGAGATCCACCTTTTCATTTAAAAGTGATATCTCATCGGTTCTTTTTACTAGCTGTGTTCCTAAAATATCTCTCTCGTTCATTATCTGCTCCATTTCTTTCTTCTGCTTTTGGATCTCATCGTCAGCTTCTTGTATCGTCTTATGCAATTTTCTCATTTCCGTATTAAGAGACATTATCTGTTGCTTGCTATCTTGTAACTCATTTCTTACTTTCTTCAGTTCGACTTTTAATGCTTCTTTCTCCTTTTCAAGTTTTTCAATCTCGGCTTCTCTTTTCACGAGTAAATTTTCTTTTGTAGTGCAGTCTTCTTTTAGCTGCTCAGTTTGATGACCCATTACTTTTAACCTGTGTTTCAGGTCAGAAATGTCATCTTGGGCTTCCTGAAGACTTTTACTCAAAGCATTTCTTTCCCCTCGGACAATTTCGAACAGGTTTTGCTGCATACGAAATTTGGTTTCTGCCTCGGTAAGCTTCTTTTTACAGTCAAAAATAAGCACTTCTTTCAATTTAATTTCATCCAAAGTTTCTTGAATTTTTTGCGTAAGTTCCTGTGTTTCAAGTACATACTTATCTCTTTCTTTTTCAAGATCTTTTATATTCTTTTTGAGTCTTTTTGAATCTAAAGTAAAATTGTCAATTTCAATCTGCAAGTTCTTTTTTATTTGTTCCTGTAACTTTAAAACTCTTTGCTGTTCGTATGCTGCAGCAGCTGCTTTCAGTACATTTTTGCTCAGAACGTCTTTAGCCTTTAGGAGGTCTTCTATTCTAATTTTATCGCTATCTGACTGCTTCTTTGCTGTTTCTAGATCTTTTTCTTGTTGTTTTATTACGTCTTTCAGTTTAAATTTCTCATTCTCTAATGCAGTTTTTAAAGTTTGTGCAACGGTTAGTTCTTTAAAGTAGGTTTCTTTTGCTCTGTCTGATCGAGATAATTCCGTACGAAGTCTGCTTCGGTCATCTTGTGCAACTTTGAGTTCACGCGACTTTTCTTTATTAATTAAGGTAAGTTTATCAGCTAATTGAGTCTGATGTTCTAGGAAAAGCTGCATTTTTGCGAGTCGATTGTTTAGACTTGAAACGTTTATTTCGAGCGTTTCGTTTTCTGCTTTGAGCTGTTTCATAGTAGCCTGCATTTTCGTATTATTTTTTTGCACTTCTGTGAACTCAGAATTTATGGTGTCTAAATCTGCCTTTTTTAAATCGATCTCATTCGTCAAATCTTTGACTTGATGCTCAAAACGCTCCTTCAGTTTTATTTGTTTGTTCATTTCGTTTTCTTGGGTCGACAGCTTTGTTCTTAGTTCTTCTATTCGTTTCTCTAATTTAACATGTGCTCTTTCCATTTGTTCAAGAGTATTTCCTGCAGTATCTAGACGTTCTTTCGTTACCTGTATTTCACGTTGCAGTCGCTCGTTTTCCTTTATAAGTCTTTCTCTCTCTTTTTTTGAACTGTCAGGTTCTTCGGAATCGAATATTAATCTTTGTGCCTTTTCTAACTCTATTTTAGACCTCTTTATTTGCTGTCTTTGTTTTTCTATTACTTCCTGAGAGTTTAGTTCTCTGGCGTGGGCTGAATCAACAAGTTTCTTAGCATATTCAAGCTCTTCGGTAAGTTTGGCTATAGTTTCTTGATGTGCGCTTTCAGTTTCCTCTGCTTTTCCTAATGCATCTTTGTAAGCTTCTACATGTTCCACTAATATCTCTGTTGCCTCATTTAGTTCTTGCTCATGGGAATAGGATTTAAAGTATGCTTCGAACAATCTAGTGTATTCACGACTGAAATTCTCCATACCTTCAGTCGCGTCAATCTGAGGGCGAATGATTCTATATGTCTCTTCCAGTACTTGATAGGTGTCGTCTTCAACTTGTTCTTCCTCATTAATTTCTTCCACACTTTTCTGTCTTTCGTAGCTTTTTTCGCTGTCTTCCTCACCATCTTTCTCGAGGTCATTTTCTTGATCTTTTCCTTCCTGATCTCCTTTTGATTCTTCAGGATTCTTAATATTTTCCTGCTTATCTTTAACTTTATTCTGTTGTGGTTCGCTTACCTGCTTCTGATCATTATCCTCGCCCTCGGGAGTTTCTTCTGCATTGTCCCCCATCACGCCTGACTAATGATAGTATCTTTCCATGTATTTTAAATATGTCAGTAATATATAATACAAACTTAAGATCTTTTGCTTGTGTAGATTATTAGAAATGTTCGAGTAACTTATTATCCAGCTAACTATTTTGTTACTGACGCCATGACAACAACAAACGTGAGATTGTTTTTGAGTCTTTACTACTGTGGGGCTGGCCTTTGACGCAAAATTCACCTTATTAGCTTTCCAGAGGAAAAGGGTCTTTTTTCCTTGTTGCAATTTATTGCCCTTGAACTGTGAACAACTAAATGGGATGGCTCAGGCGCTATCGTCTGGGGATCACATTCAGGAGGTTTCATCAGTTGTAAAGCAAGTTGGATATCTACTTACCACGACTCATTGTCATTTTTTCATTCTATATCTTAATCATGATTCATAACAATTTTAAAAAATCGGTTAAAATTGTCGATGCCATAATACACCTACAATAGAAAACAAATGTACTAATTACAATTGCGTGGCCTACTGATAGACCTACCCAAAGAACCCGACACGTGATATGACCTCGTTGTTGAACGTGTATAAATACAGTTGAAGTAAAAACAGGGAAAATATTGTACATCAGTAGTTATACGGCTTTAACTGATATTCCCACAGAACCTATCACCTGATGTCACCTCGGCGATGAAACGTGTATAAATAAAAAAGAAAAATGGATAAAATGATTAAGAATACAGTAAAGGAGATTCTACAACTACCAATCGATACACCAGATTCTGTGTTGTACTCTTCCAAAAAAGCTGAGACGAGTAATTTCAATTGCGTGGCCTACTGATAGGCCTACCCAAAGAACCCGACACGTGTAGGACTACAGCAGTTCCACTGTTGTAAA
Organism: Ectobius pallidus; assembly: GCA_964059195.1. Taxonomy (NCBI): domain Eukaryota; kingdom Metazoa; phylum Arthropoda; class Insecta; order Blattodea; family Ectobiidae; genus Ectobius; species Ectobius pallidus. The sequence continues at coordinate 38,056,606 of CAXKWD010000010.1, read as the reverse complement.
ATTTTGGAGAAATCCCAAAACGACTACATCAATGCAACTGGGGATTAAAACTATTATTTGTTACAATGTATTCATGAATTTGGAATAACCCTGAACTCTGAGGCCTTGGCTTAAAAAATTGCTAGTCTAAGAATTAAAAAAATTGTTTCTTGTTATGTACACTTGGCAAAACTGTAGTTATACAAATATTGCCCTCCAGCTAAGAAATTATCAAAAAACCGAAAAGGGCTAACTAGTTCCGAGTGGCCAGATGCTGACAGGCTATAAGCAATGTTCCTGTACAAGCTCTCCATGGACGAATTCAGAATGGTAATCAGGCTTTTGTCAACACGGGTACCTTCAAAGGAACACCCGACATTATCAAATAAGGTGCAATAACTGCAATACCTGCTGAATTATGACGCCTAAAAGGAAGTCCACTGCTTTTCCGTGGCTGGAGGAACACGAAGAGTAGATATTATTTCAATGAACAAAGCTGCTGAATTACGACGCCTACAAGGAGGTGCACTGAACATATTGAAGATTAATAAACTTCATTGTCCAATGAGGGTAAACTTGTAAATTTAGTAATAAAATGTCCACCTTATACCCTCAGTTATATAAAGACACCCACAGTTTTGTCATAAGATTTATTGTTAAAATTAAAATGCTAAAAACAGCTCTTTGGCTTATTAAATGATTTAAAAGTATTAGAATATTAATTCTCAAATAAAATAAAATAAATTAAAATATTTTGAGAATAGTCAGAAATAAAATGCCTTATTAATAATACACTAATAATTGTCATAAAATTCAGATGTTCATTGCAGTATATCTAGCACTGGTGCTTGCAGTAGTGTCCTGTTGAGTAAAACTGATGTTTTCAGTCGAGTCTTGCTGAATAAAAAGTGTTGATAAAAACAGGATGTTGAAGAACTTCATGTATTGGAGCCTTATGAACACTGAATAATTCTTGATGGATTTTCTTTACTATTGTTTTGTATGTTGATCATATATTAAAGTATTTGACAAAACTTAGGGTTCTCTTTAGTTTAACGGGATGCATTTCGACTTATAGGTAAGTCGTCTTCAGCCTAAAAATAGAAATATATAAATGCAATGAGGATAAAACTTCGCTGGAGAAATGTGATTGTAATGTATGAATTTATGATTGCTTACCTAGAATTTGTGCTATGTAGCTTAGAGGCTTTCCTGTATTACTATGTGATCTTGAGCTGAGGGTATCGTATTTAACCTGGGTGGGTGTGTTCAGGTATCAGTTCATAAAGTGGGTTGTGATCTATAGGATTTTCGTTTAATGCATAATTCTTATGTTTATAAATTTCCATTGATTCTAATATGTTAAGTTTACGTCCCTTATGCTGTTTATGTAAAATTTCCATTGTGTTCTCTATTGTATTGTGTTTGTGGTTATTGTCGATTAAATGTTTAGCGTATGCTGACTTTCCTGTTTTAAGTTTAAAATCTCGGGAGTGTTCATGGTACCTTTGTTTAAATTGTCGTCCAGTTTGGCCTATTTATATTTTTTCACATGAATTGCATTTTAGCTTATAAACCCCACTTTCTGTGTATTTGTTTATGGTATTATTTCTTGTTTTGTGCAACTTATGTTTCAGATTATTGTTAGTTTTATATGAAACATTAAAATGATTTTTGAATAGTTTTGTAATATGGTGCGTGGATTTATCTGTATATGTGAATGTGACGTGATTTTTATTCTTCTTCTTATTTATAGGTGTTAATTTCGAATTATGTGTAGTGTTTTCATTCATTTTCTTCTTCTGTTTGTTAATCCAATTTAGGATGAGATTTCTATCATATCCATTATTGTATGCTATTTGTATAATAATATTAAGTTCTTTATTATATTGTTTCTTGCTCATAGGAATGTTTAGGAGTCTATATGTCATACTACGGAACGCCGCTATTTTATGACTGTGTGGGTGGTTAGAAGTATTGTGTATATTTACGTCTGTGAAGGTAGGCTTTCTATAGATACAAAAGCTTAGTTTATTGTTGTTTCTATTAATGCTGATATCTAAGTAATTTAGGGTTTTGTTTTGTTCTTTTTCATAAGTGAAGGTTAGGTGTGGATTTATATTATTAAAATTAGTGATTATTTTGTTGATATCCGAGTGTTTACAAATTAAATTGATATCATCTACGTATCTTTGGTAGAATTTTATATTGTGTTTATTAATAAATTCTTCTATTATGCCTTCTTCTAAATTCTGTAGGAAGATTTCTGCCATAATACCAGAAAGTGGCGAGCCCATGGCTAAGCCATCTTTTTGTTTATATATTTCATTATTAAATATAAAATAATTTTGGTGAAGGACAACTGTGGTAAGTTTTATTAACTGGTCAGTTATTAGTGGGTTTTCTTTATGCTTATATAAATTATTTTCTATTATTTGTATTGTTTCTTCTACGGGTATGTTGGTATATAAGTTTTTTATGTCCAACGATATAAGTATTTCATCTTTGTGTAAGTTAATATGTTTCATTTTGTTTACCAGCTCTATGGAATTCTTTATTGTGTATTTGTTCTGTAGTTTCAGTTTGTTTTTTAAAATATTGGCTAAGGTTTTTGAGATTTTATATGATGGAGCACTTTTAAAATTTATGACTGGTCTGATTGGATTATTCTGTTTATGTGTTTTAATTTGTGATCTGAGTACTGGAGGTTTGGGGTTCATGTTAGTGTTATATTTCTGATCATTTTCACTTAGAATAAGAAAAGATTCTTTCATAACTTTTTTTATTTGTTGTTGGAACTTATCTGTAGGGTCTATACCCATTCTTTCTATATTATTGTTTGCAATAAATTCTAGTGTCTTATTTATATAAACGTCATTATCAATTAATACTATAGTATTGCCTTTATCGGCTTTCGTGTGTGTAATATTGTTCTCTTGTAATTTATCGTTAAGTTTTTTAAGAGTATTCAATTCGTTTGAGTTATTCTGTTTAGGACGTTGTGCGTGTATTTCTTTAATTTTAGTAGCTATTTTGTTTCTCATGTTATTCTGTTGTTCGGGAGGCAGGAGGGAAACAGCTATTTCTGCGTCAATAACGTTAGTCTGTAAGGCTGCCTTTGTTTTAGGTGTGAAGTTGTGCTTATAACCTAGTTGTAGGGTATTTGTTTCTTCCTCATTGATTTCCAGGTTAGTGAGATTAAGTATTCTAGGGCAGAAATTAGTGTCTGTGAAGTTGTCATTTTGCTCAGATTTATTTAAATTTATTCTAGTTATTTCTTTTTCTTCCTTCAGTTTTTTCATTTTTTTTGTCCAAAGTAGCTTATTTCTTTTCAGCTTCATATTCTAGTTTGTCGTAGATTTCTCTTAGAATATCAGGCCATTCATGTTGGAACATATAGCTAGCTTCTAAGTGTAATGTGTATATTTGATTGTTCAAACATTGTATAGGTTCATAAGGCTCCAATACATGAAGTTCTTCAACATCCTGTTTTTATCAACACTTTTTATTCAGCAAGACTCGACTGTAAACATCAGTTTTACTCAACAGGACACTACTGCAAGCACCAGTGCTAGATATACTGCAATGGACATCTGAATTTTATGACAATTATTAGTGTATTATTAATAAGGCATTTTATTTCTGACTATTCTCAAAATATTTTAATTTATTTTATTTTATTTGAGAATTAATATTCTAATACTTTTAAATCATTTAATAAGCCAAAGAGCTGTTTTTAGCATTTTAATTTTAACAATAAATCTTATGACAAAACTGTGGGTGTCTTTATATAACTGAGGGTATAAGGTGGACATTTTATTACTAAAAATATATTGAAGATGTTACAAAAAAAAGAAGCAGCTCTCGGAGGAGGTTATAAATATTTTGAACATGAGAATACGTGTATTAAAAAAGTGAAAAGTATAGAAACGGCCGTTTACACTTTTACTTGCCCACGTTTGTTGACGTTTTTGGTAGAATGTTTGTCTCTTTAGATCTTGAAGACACTCATTTATATCAATAAGTAGGCCTTTAACTAGAAAAAAACAGTGAGAATTCTATCCTAATCTACACAAATAAACATAAGTTAGTACTATTACTTTAAATTCCAAACTAAACATTTTTTATGTTGACAAAAACATATGTGAGAGAAGTCATACATTCCTACAAAATTATTGAATGATAAACCAACACTATAGAATATTGTTAAAACATTGTAGAATACAAATTTTGAGCAAAATGACAAATTTTCACGTTTTCTCACCTTGAAAGAAAAACTAGCCGTATGAGAAGAAAAATAAGATAAACAACAAAATAAATACATATGTGTATAAGTGAGTGAAATACGGTTTCGTTAGCTTGTCACTGTTCTAGACAAACTCTGGTTGGTAACGATACAGTTACTGTTAGGTTTTGCGTTCATTCTTAAACCCAATCGATAAAATTACATGCGAAATTCTGTGCTTACAGAAACCAAAACACGTAGTTTTGTTCTTGTTTCACTCATGTTTTATTCTACAAGAATCTTACACCAAATTTTAAGTCGTTCTTCTAACTTTCTCTCGTGGAAAGGAAGGGAAGTGGGCTTGGTGAGTATTTTGCTATTATATTTTATTCTGAGACCTAAAACTTATAATGCTGTTTTATTTCTAAGATATAACATCTTTTTTCCATTCCTGGCCTACATCACTGTCTTACGTAAGAATTTTTGGTGGTTAGTCCAGTCACTTATATTTTAAATATATTTTATGATTTTATATGCTCTTTGGTCCATATGCAGTTGTATTATAAAATTTTCTCTGAGTATGTTATTTTGTAGACGTTTGGGATCTAGTTTATTTTTAGTTTTTCTATACCATCTTTCTCTATGGATCTCTATTTCATACACAAACATACTCATGGTATATTATTTACACTTACCTGCGAAAAGAATGTAGCCTACATTTTCTGAACACTTTCGTCAATGGTAGGTTTGTGAAAATAAATTAGGGGTGTTGCAATTCATTAGTCATCATTTTCGTGATAAGTAACATTGTAGCAATATTGCAACAATGAATACGTAATACTACTGTAAAATGTCTGCAAAACATTTGTAAAACTTCTCTAACGTTTCATTGGTTCTGGGGTCACCCAGGTGTTCTAATAGCGGGTACGTTATTACTTCCCCATGACTGTGTTAGAGCTACCATTCGCCGATTCAACCCATTGAATAGGTTCTGGATGATAGGGTTGCCAAATTCCAAATGACAAAAGTAGATTTACTGGCATGTAAAAGAACCCCTGCGGGACAAAATTCCTGCACACAGGACTAAGTAGCAGTACATCCCCGTCGTTAAATAACCATATACCAACTAACCAAATGAAAAATCCGGCTAACTTCGAGGTTAAATCAGTGAGTGGAATAGTGGACGTTCTGAAATGTATGTTTCACCAACGGTTTAGCGAGACGTTTTACATATAAACATCATAATGAAAGTGGCAACTAGCAGTACCAATATAATTACTAAATATGGGGTAAACTTTTGGCTATATTATTAAATGTATACAAACATTATAAAATAACCTTAAGCGCACAGTAGTTCTTACAGTACCAGTATTTACCTCTACTGCTGAACGATATTCTCTCTCTGTATACTGAGTCAACAACTAAAGCAATCATTCATTCCCATAGAAAAGAAGTTAGGCATTTAGATATGGATGAAATAGCAAATGAGTTCACTAGATTTGAAATTCTGAGGCAGGCATTTGGCAATGGAAAAAATTCTGCAAATACTCGTAAGTATCCCATTTATGACACAACACAACACAGATTTTAAGGATATTAAAACAAGTGGTATTATTAATAATGCAATCATTATTGATTAATCAGATTGTAAAACGAGTGTTTGTATTTATAAATTAATAATGTCTTTTGTTGAAATGACGAAGGACTTTTAACATTATGTTGAATTTGAGCGTGATTTTTATTTTCTAACTGTGCACTCCAATAAATTTTAAAAGTCAGCGCCGATGCTAACCGCAACGTTATTGCCAGGAAATTATTAGCTCTTGTGGTATTACTGTTAATAGTTCCTTATTTTATAGCGTACAACTTTTATTTGCAACATTTTCCATATAAATTGTATGAAGAGTAATAAGTTATAAACAAGCCATCTTCACAACACTAAAAGTCTTCTTTGAAAGTTGTCGGCCTTGCTTGAATGTAGTCCAGTCATTAGGTGTTGAAAAGAGGTACATTAAAACAATTTTTTTATTTTTTGCTCCTTGATGAGGATTACTAATATGAGGTTTCCCAACTAAATTTGTTGTTAGCGAAAAAAAGTTAAAAATTAGCATTCCTCCCAGATTTTTGCTTATAACTCAAGAAATATCGACTTTGGGTAGAACATAACTGTATACTAAAAAAAATTGGCATAATATTTCCTAAATAAAATAGGTTCTTACAACTTTTTTCGCAATGCGTACCGTTTAGACAGGATTACTAGCTTAAGTTTTACGGAAGTTTTAGTTATAGCCAAAAACGTGAAAACGAAAGTGGGTTTTCCCCAGGGTAGTTTTGATTTATTGCTCATTGATATTTTTTAGGATGCTGATTATGAATGGAAATTTTAGTTACTCCCCCAAACAAGACGCGAAAAACGTTTTTCCGTGGTTTTTTGCTTATAGCTCATGACTGTTGATTTCGGGTAGAGCACAACTATAAGAACTGTATACTAAAATAATTGGCATAAAATATCCTAATAGTTAAGTCTTATAACTCTCTTTCCCCATGCGTACCGTTTAGGCGCAATTGCAAGTTTAAATTTGACGAATGTTTTACTCATAGTAAAAACAACTGTGAAACAAGTGAAAGTAGTGGTTTTGCCCAGGGTAGTTGTGATTTTTTGCTCCTTTGTTTGTTTGTTTATTTTTGTTTGTTTTTTTGGGAATGCTGATTATGAGTCTGAGTTTTGCCAACAAACATTTTCATTGGAATTACAGTTATAGCCAAAAAACCACGAAAAAAGCTTTTCTCCAGGTTCTTTTGCTTGTAAGAACTTTGGGTAGATTAGGAGTATAAACTAAAATAATCTGCATACAATTTTCTAATAGTTACGTTCTTACATTTTTCTTGTTACATTGTTACGGCTTCCCAACATTCACCTCGGATACATAATCGTTTATGCGAAAATTAACGATACAACCAATCAGAGCTGTCAAGTCCACAGAACAGGAGACGGAAGTGGAAGTAACCAAGAGATGGCGTCTATGAATGAGAAGCTCCTAACGTTGTATCCTATCCCTGTCTGTATGATAAAATGCATCCATTATATAAAGATGCGCCATTGAAGAAAAATATATGAACATTAGAATCCCAAGAAATGAACTACAGTAGTAAATACAGTAGTTGTATATGTCTGCATATACTTGTATGACTTCAATTTTTAAAGGCCTACACGTGTGGCAGCCATTTTATCAGCTGTCACGTTCTCATTTGTAATTGTTTGTTATCAACGTTTAAGTTTTCGTTGCGAATGCTCAATGCCGTGCTAAATTTTGCGTTAAGTTTTATGTTCTTAAGTTGACGGTTAATTTTCTATGTGAATGACGCATAAGAGTTTACCATTAGGTGCAACCCTGGCTTGGCAAGGACAACAATATGAAGGCTGAGGTTGAGAAAGAACAAAGAATGGGCTTCAACGTTTCACCGTTCTGAAGCCTCCTGTACCCGATTCTCTTCTGCACAAGATACCCTTCAAGTGCAAGAAGGAGTGCATGGGAAATTGCAACTGTAGGAAGGCCGGACTGTTTTGTTTTAATGATGTGCCTTTGTTGTTATGGACACTTTCAATGGTATGAAGACGGCAGTAGTTGTTGAAAGTGAAGATGTTGATTGTGAACGAGTACTTACTGATGATTTGCTTGAGGCCTCGTTATCTTTGGAGAAAGACACAAATGATCTTCCAGAAGGTATTGGACCATCTGATATTGGAACGTCACTTTCAAAGCAGCCGAGATTAAATGTATATAGGTACTATGATTGCATTGGATTGTAGGTTGCATTATTGATACTAGGTTATTAAGGTTAGTACAGTTTTGAATGATCATACTAACTTATCTCTTTTGATGACTTTTTTGCCTGTTACTAACAATACTGTTTACCTAATTACTTAAGTTAGTTAATGAAAATTAATAATGTTGAATAAAATGAACTTAACTTGAACACTTTTGGTCGTTTGTCGATAAATTTTTATTTTGAAAGTAGCTCTTCATGTCAATCAACATGCCCCTTTAGTTAAGGAATTTTATAACTAAAACGTTTAGGCAGTTTTGATCTGATTATTTTAGTATGTAGTTTGTTTTATATAAAAAAACACAAAAACAGAACTATTATTCTGCCGGTTGTATTATATGGATGTGAGACATGGTCGCTTACTCTTCAAGAAGAACATAATCTGAGAGTGTTCGAAAACATGGTGCTTAGGAAAATATTTTGGCCTAAAAGAGATGAAAATGGAGACTGGAGAAAACTGCATAACGACGAGCTTCGTGACCTGTACTCTTCACCGGATACAGTAAGGGTAATTAAATCACGGAGGATGAGGGAGGAAAGACATGTCTCAAAAGTATTGACTAGTAGACCCGAAGGGATAAGACCACTTGGAAGACCTAGACGTAGGTAGGAGGACAATTTTAGGATAGATTTAAGGGAAGTAGGATTTGCGAGGGATGATTGGATGGAGTTAGCACAGAATAGGGTTGAATGGCGGGCTCAGATAAACGTGGCAATGAACCTTCGGGTTCCATAAAATAGATAATATTCGTTTAGCTTGCTGAGAAATTGTCTATTGCCATTGAGTAAGTAACTAAGTTTGTATTATCCAAAGTCTTGAGTTATAAGCAAAAAACCGGGGGGAAACTTATTTTTTCATGTTTTTTTGGTAATATCTAAAATTCCAACAACAACTTTTGTTTGAAAACTTTTGATTCGTAACTGGAACCCCAAGAAACATAAAGGAGCAACATTTAGAACTCCAAAATTTGTTTTAACAAACTATCTAATGACTGACTGATGGGCAGGTAGCGGAATTAGAAGCGGAAAAACAGAAAGATATGCCCTCACGGTAGCGAAAGTCATGTGAATATCTGATCAGATTTTTATTTTTGTATATTTGACGCGGCCAGGGCGGCGCGGGCCGCATGAAAGGTCTCCTATAAGGGAGAGGTAAAACTACGAAAGAGAGAGATATATTTGACGCGATACTAATTAACGAGCACTTACTGTAGACTCCTGTAGATGTCTAATTTCGTTCTGCAAACTCGAAAGCATGCCCTTCATTAAAATTTGATATACTAAGTGCGCGTACTTCCCTTGTAAAATTGCGTGTGTTCCATGACTTCTCTTTTTATGCGGTTTTCAGCACTACTGTATACTCCCTCCTTAATATTCAACGTGCAGTTAGGATGGGAAGGATGAATACACCAATCCTAGCTTTCTTAGCTCTGTTCACGAATTAAAAGTTTTTATTTGATTTGTTGTATAAAACCAAGGAAGAGTTCACTTACGATCTACTCAAGCATAATGCAAATCAGAAGAAACTCTAATCTTAAGATTAGGAGGTACCTACAGAATGGGAATTATATTCGAAATCCATGTTACTGATATAGTATTCCTCATCATATTAAGAATTTTCACTAATACGTTGACGGAATTAGTTAGACCAGTACGTAAGGTGAGCAGATGTAAAACGGACATTTTGTTTCATTATCTGACTGAAGGATAGAAAGGGAGACATCTAATATGTTATAACTAGGGGGCGGATTTCTATGACCTAAAAAATAGGATATATATACATGCATTTATGACCTAAAAAACATTAAAATATGAGTAATAAATTTAAAATATGACTTTACCACTTACACAATATGTATATTTTTTAAGTTTCATTACAATTCATCTTATTAAAATATAATGTTAATTATTAAAAATACCGGTATCTGTAAATTCTCAGAATGTATCAGTATAATGCAAAATTTACAAAATATGATATGAAACTTCGAAATTTCTTTAATATGCACACAAATATGCAAAAATATGACCTAAATATGCATATTCGTACTAAATATGCTACAATAGTTGAAAATTTTCTAAATATGTGCACAATAAAAGCCGTTCCATTTTCACCAGGATCCTTGGAATCGGGTTTCAATTAGTCGGAAACCTGAAAAATGCAAAGGGGGAAAAAAATATGGCATGTCATAGAAATCCGCCCCTAGTTATAATTTATGTAAAATACACTGGCATACGATTACTGTACTATTATAGCATAAACGTTACACAATGGAATATATTAAATTTACCTAAATTTATAAACAACGATAAATATTTTGTTATTGCTGCTTCACTGGTTGTCAATCGTGTCAATTTTATAATTCGAGCTTTCGGCCTTATTAGTTCTGTGGACTGCATCAGATTATAACGTTATACGATTTTTAAAATTATACATAAAGGTGATGTGGGCAACTTTTTTCATCGCTAGTCAGTCAAATCACAACCTACTATGATCTTTCCATAGAAAGTTTCAAAATTTCACGGCCTTTTTAATGTCAGCCCAATATTTACGGTACTATTGGGGGTTATAAGACATATTAAGATATATATATATATATATATATATATATACACATATATAATTTCAATCAATTAATTTCACATTTCATTACCGGTATGCACTAGGCCTATACTTCCATTCCGTCTCTCGGTTTGTCAAGAGTTTTGTGAAACCACCTTTACTCCTAGTCATTTATGTTCCTTTTATTTCTTTATTTTGTAATAAGTTCGTCTAAAATCTTTAATAAGTACTTTTAAAGAGCCTATACTTTTAGCTTAGTTATAAATATAAATAAAATGTACCAATATCACATGCTAATGCAACAACTTTTTTATGCAGATGATAAATATAATTAACATATTTTAATGAGTTACAAAACTGGACATTGCGTCATGTTATGCCTTTCGGTGCAAAATCTATACAAGTACAACAAACTATAGGATACATTATTTTAATAACGTCAATGGAACAGTAGTCAATTAAATTGCGCTGATTCATTTTTTGTTGAACTAGTTACTGTATGCGTATCCGTTATAATAGCCTGTTTAGTTTAAATTACGGCAAATTGTTACATAAAACAAAATTTGAATTAGCATCAGTACAACATAAACAACCATTGACACCAGTTCATGCTATCATAATGCTCGTAACTATGACCTAATTGAATTTTATTACACTCATGATAATAAATCTACATACATCCGGAAACATGAGCGCCATCGTAATTTCTCGTAAATTCTCTGTTGGTTTTCTGAACAGTAATGAATTATACGGAATTATGTAAATGTTATAAATTGTATTAAGGATCCTGGTTTACTCCACACAACACATAATTTTCATCTGAGTATTACTAATTGAACGATTGCTGCATATTAATATTCTTTAAAATTTTCCATTAGGTTTGAAAAAATATAATCTGTGATAAAAGCATATAGGGATGTATCGGTATTGAAATGGTTTAAACAGCCTACAGATGACCAATCATTTTGCGAAAAATGGAATGTTTTGCAATTATTTTGACAATGGGTGATGGTGATTGATCTGTTGTGAAAAAGTTGGGTAAAATCAAATATGTCTGCTATTTTCAAACCTGTTTAAACGTGTAGGAACCGTTCGCACAATACCATCAGTTTGTCCTAAGATCATCTCCATGACGTGAACGTCTCCGAGTAAACAATGTCTACATTTTTTGGAAGAATTCATATCAATCTGAATGCAACCTCATTCTGAAACGATTCCCGTTTCCATGCGAATTTCGTTATGGCAGTGGCATTGAATACGAATTCGTTCCGATCTCATCACACTTTTTAGTGTAATGACCTTGAGACTGAATTCGATCCGAATCCCATTTTTCTCGCCAGTTTCAGCAAGGAATCCGTATTGAGATCAATTCGAACTCCCTATGAAAACATAGTGGCCTATGTGTTTGCTGGGTTTTAATTAATTAATGCAGCATATGAAACAATAATAGAAATAACTAAAGGGGTTAATTTATATAAATTTGCAAATAGGGAAATGCTTACTAATATATCAAATTCCACAGCAGTTGAGCAAGCTAAAATATAGCAAGAAATATGAGGCAAGCGCTGATGATATTCAGGTCTATGAGTCTATTATAGTAACTGATCGTGTAATCAAAATACCGCTAAATGATATTTTGTTTGTTTTACGGTTATGTAATGATGGGGATGCACTGCAACTTAGGCCTGTGACCGTCAAAGGTGTATCGGAATCTTGTTCCGCACGAGATTTTTTACATGCTCGTATATTTACAGGGACTGACCTGTCACAATAATTATTATGCACATATAATTACCATCGACCTGGACCGGGATCGAACCTGCGTCTATGGACACAGCAGCCAGCGCCATACTGATAGCGCTACCCAGGCCGACCCGAGAAATTGTAACAAAAATCTATACGTGTATTTAAAATTGACTTGCCCCTAATCTTTTAATTTGTTGGGTGTAGGCCTACTGCTTTAGCTTGCCGTGTTACCGAACCAACAGCCTACCGATAATGTAGTGATAAATTGTTTCTCTTGTTAATTCTGATAAAATCAGAAGGCAAAATTATCTCAAGTTCCTTCGTGATGTTTTTATGCTTAAATTTTTCCCGTTTACTATGCTCCTTTAGTTTTCTTATAAATGGTTAAGTGCGTCTGCTATACGATACATGTTAGACCTACTTCATTTCTGGCGATTAAAATTTGCACAACGTGTTGCAGCTTGTAAGGGGAACCTTTAATTGTACAATACTATGTTTGCGCGATAGCTTGTTTGTGCAACACGGGGCGCTTGAGCTACATGTAAAGTTGCATTTGTAAAGCTACGAAAGGTTAAAATCAATCTAATTCACATGTGACAGACGGACGGTTTTGGAATTTTCTAAATATTTATTGTTACTTTATTAACTTATACTTGAAAGAAAATACTAAACATTATAACACCTACTTCTTCCTCCTCCTCTTCCCCTCCTCTACATTCTCATTCTCCTTCTCCTTCTTCATTATCAAGAATTAGGCTTTTAGCCTGATCCATTCTCACTACAGTCTACAGCCATCTCTTTCTAGAGCATTTATCGCTTTCTTATTTGTTTGTAGTGTAATATTTATTTAAATATTCTTTCATTCTCCATTTTCCGTGTGGGCTTTGTCCATTGTTTATTTTCCTGTGTGTGGTCATTAATGTATAATTTAATGTATAGTTTAATTTTGTTTGAACTTCTGGCAAACCAGTACTGTTCGCGGTTAGGCATGTCTTAATTTCTTTTAGAAAGAAAGTAATACTTTAACCAGTCCATTACATAACAGAATAGATCGATATTTGAGCTATCAATATCTCTCAGACAGAGACATTATTTTAAGCCTTAAAATATCCTGTAACAAGGAACAACTGTGTTCTTTCTTCGTTATGAACTATCTCGACTTATATCCATCGCAATTTAAGTCGACGAATTCAAATAACCTATAAATTCTCTTCGTATTCATCAGTGGACCGTTTTCTCAACAAGAAAAACAGAGCCAAGAGCAATCCGATGTGCACTAATGAGGTTCAATATTTTCCCTTAATTATGAACGAATCTCTACTACTTGTGTTCCCCTCCCACCACCGCTCTGTAGAATCAGAAGCGACGTTGTGTAATCAGTTACTTCTCGAGTACCATCACTCGACAACTTAGTTATATTTACTCAAGTTTTCCAAGTCTTAATTCTCTCATCCCTCTGCTTCCTCCCTCCCTGGTATCCTTGTCTTTCTTGTTGAATTGTGATTCGTTCCCGTCTATATTGGGTTGCTACTAACATTTCCCATGACATACAGCTGTGTTACGAATACTGTGAAGCATGCAGTTCATCACATCATAAATTACTTGCTAACATTACTCACAATATCCTTAACAAGCCTCTGTTTCAACAGATTGCTTGCCGAAGCACCAATTTTGTTAATATATATCTTACGTATAAAGCAGCTGCCTCCGGTATGTATCTCTCCCAGGTTGAAAGCTACAAGATTGCCTGAAACGCTACCCTATTAAACATTTCTATTTGCACTTGTGCACTGAAAATTATAGTAACTATAAGAATTTCGTGCATGAAGCAATGGAAGACGTAACATAAGTGGAACCCGTCGCATTGTACTCAATGGAAAAAGTATGGCTGTTATATTTTTCTTAAGATCACAGATATGACTTTTTGCTTTTGTGGTGTATTGTTTCAAAGTAGTAGTTCAGTAAAATTAGCCTTATCGTAAGCCTGTTTAACACAAATAAAGGTAATATATAGTATGAATACTTAATTTTTATGAATGTATGTAAGAATATATGCATACCGATCTTTTATTATTATTATTTATTGAAGATGGCGAAGTTACGGCTATAAGGCATGCTCTTCAATTCCACCAGAAATAACTATAGATATTCTAAAATAAAAAAATCTGATAACAAGAGTAAATTACAATGTTGTATAATATTTTCCACAGAGCGAGAAATAAAATTCGGGTATGCTGTATCGGACGCGCAGCCGCAGGGTACATGTAATGCCTTGCGTGTGCTACCTAAATCTAGCGTGCTCCTTATGGAGACGGACATAATTTCAAATGTTCCGCCGTGGTGAAGGGGGTGGGCGAGGATTGGAAACCCTTTGTCTTACTGCCTGCATATCTTTACGCCCTTTCTGGACCCTACATGGCGAACGCAGAGAACGACGTAACGTTACATGCAGGTTTAGCAAATGGACCCCATACAGGTTAATTTCGCTAACTAATGAAACTAATAGCCGTATAAGCACTATTTTGATTTACAGGCTATATCGATACTTATTTTTGAAGTGAAACTTCTTCAGGCGCGCTAGGAGTAAATCGAGAGCTAACCCAAAGTTGCGTTACGCTAAATAGCGTTACGAACAAAATCGTAAAAAATTAAAAAAATATAAATTCAAAGATCCAACATTTAAAAAATCCACAATTTAAAAAAATCAGAAATTCCAAAATTAAAAAATCAAAGATCCAAAATTAAAAAATCCAAAAGCCCAAAATTTAAAAAAAGTTCGAAAACACAAAATTAAAAAATACAACAATCCAAAATTTAAAATTTTTTTTATCCAAAATTGAAAAAATCAAAAAATTAAAAAAAATCCAAGTTTCACTTCTGTCGCGTGGCGTTCCACACACCCGATTTTTTTTGTATTATAATATGGGTTTGTGTATTCAAAAAAATTCAATCTACCGTATGGTAGGTGTCTATATTTGATAAACTACGTTTTCGGGCACATATAGACTACTTTCTGGCATATTCTTACACCTATGGAACTAGAACTGGAACTGAACCTTATATTAAAAATAGACGAGGCGGAACGAGGCAATTTAATTTAATAATAGTGTGGTGGCAAGAACCTAGTGGACTGCATAAGTTGTAGTTGGTAATTCAATTAAAACAGGATATATAATTGACCCGTACCACTCACATCCCGGATAAAGGAAACATAGAGTGAAAGATACAACAATTTATCGTACCTTTCATTAACAAAATGATAAATACGCAGTAGTTAACACGAGAGTCGTCCAGAAAGTAACGAACGATTTGGCATAACTAAATAATAACGTAACATATCAACACAGAACTTTATTTACAAAGATACATAGTACCTTACTCTATTTTTCAACGTAATCGCCATTACTGTCAAGGCATTTATTGTAACGTGGTACCAGTTTTTTCAATGCCGATGTTGTACTCTTCTACCGCCAAAGACCTGAGCTAGGATGTCACTGTCGCTTTGAAGTCTTCATCGGTTGGGAACTCTTTTCCACCCAAAAAGTCCTTTAGTTTCGAAAACAAGTGAAAACCTCTGGATGCCAGGTCAGGGCTGTAAGGAGGATGTCCAAAAGAATTCCCACTTAAAACGTTGAAGTTGTGCCTGTGTTTGAGCAGCCGAATGAGGCCGAGCGTTGTCGTGAATCAAAAACACCTTTTCAGATAACTTTTCACGTCTCTTGTTTTGGGCAGCGCGTCGTAGTTGGTTTAAGAGTTGCACAATAGGCCTCTATGTATATTCCTTGTATTTATGGCAGAAACCTATGGCCACCTATGAACCAATGCAATGATTATTGAATATGAGATAAACGAGAAACATAAAAAATATAAATATTAACTAAATACGAAAACAAAGGTTTACATAACGTAACAAATAGTGTTACGGGGAGCCAATTCGGAGTATCTGATTCACCTTCAGTAACGAAGGATACTTTCATGGGTACACTATGAAACACGTTTAATCCGAGAAGACGTGATTAGACAACTTGGACAATAGGTTTGTTCCCCAGCCATGTCATGTACTGTAACGTACCACGACGCAAGAACATACGTGCGCACATGTCTTGGTAAAGACAGTACATGACTTGGCAGTAGGAACAAACCTAATATCGCTATTCAATTTCAAACAGGAGCCATGCTCCACTGTCGTTTTTAAATTTCCTTGCTATGAAACCTAAATTTAGGTCTAACGTAGTACAAATATATATATATATATTTAATATTTTCCCAGGATAAGATAAGAATTGTAAGGTTCTAACAGTTTATTTCACAGTGTTCCCTCAACAAATCTATTTTTATTTTAAGGCAATTGAATCTTATGAAGGGTAGAATGTCAACATCCATAACGTTGACTCTAACTTGTACAACCCTGAAGGCCGGCATTCTCCTCTGGACCTAACTAGGTAACCCAGCGGTCACGAGCTAGGTAATTGGCTGTAATTGGGAGACGACGTGAGCTGAAATTATGTCGATGTCCCTCTGTTCAGTGCCAGCTACCCACCCTCCACTGTTCTTCAATCTCGAGCAACCCTTTGATTCTCTCTGTTCTGCACAAGTGGTTCACAAATTGTGGCAGTTGTGTCCCACACTTCCACCCTCTCATTCATTCTGGATCATACCCACTCAATTATTGCCTTTATTTTGCCTTCATCGATCCTAAAGCCGTGGTCTGAAGCTTAACTCATAATCAGTAGATTTTCTCGCACGTTCGTAGAGATTTCATTCTTACAATAAAGTTTTGATATAAATGCATGTCCTGTATCACAGATGTCTTTCAGAACTAAATTAAATTTAAAGTCCTGGCACATTAGCGTTGAAGCGTTGTAGCGACGGAGTTCTAAAATTGTACTGTACGCTTTTGGTTAATACGTATAACAATGAATATTGTGACAAATTAGAGTGAATATGAAGTAGGAACCTGGCGGAAGATAAGTCTATATTTATTAGGCTATGCCTAATGCTAATTGGGCTGCTTAATAATGTCAGATCATGTCAGATCATTGTAGGGATCTTGGAAAAAACTCAAACCTACCGAGGCTTACTCTGGGTACTGTTTTTAGTTTTTAGTGCGAGACCAGCTGGCCTATTCTGTAACTCTTCGATTTGAGTTTTCGATTCGGAATCGGCGAAGAAACCGATTTTTCCATGTTTTACTATTCTGTAACTCCATAGGCTATCGATTTCGAGCAGTAGAAATGATTCCGATGGTAATGGCGGCTGATCGGAATCCTTGTCGAGAGGTCTCTCGCATGCGATTGGGAATTTCGAAGTCAAATAAATAACGAAAGAAAGTAGTTTATATAGTTGTTTTAATAAATTAGTATTATCAATCCATAAGCATAACTAATTAAAATATTTAAAGCTTAAAAAACTAATAAAAACATATTAAAATAATATATTTAAAAATGTAGCCGGTTATGTTCGCCTTCATTAGCAGAACGATTTTACAAATCATGGCGATCTCTTTAGGAATCATGTAGTGTGACGGACTATAATGTGTATAAAAGTAATGGCATATTCGGACAGTTGTCTGGTTGGTTTGCTGGATTGAGATCAATACTCTATTTGTGAAAGTCTGGTGAACATAATTAAATACACAAAGGACAGCAATACTGCCTGGGATAATTGGAGTGTTCTCAAACTGTTATGATATTACCCTCAGCTTTGTCTATGTCCCTACAAACCGGGACATGTGAAGACATTACAAAGCCATCTACGTTATCAGTTTTCATAACGACCAGCTAGAGAAATTTGATTTGTTATTCTCTTTGTTCAGAAATCACTAGTGGAGGAAGAGAATGAGATGGTGTGTGTACATAACATGCAAATCTGTTTAATTATCTCATAGATGAAAAGCATATTAAGTTAATGTCGGAGTGGTGGTGACTGTGCGGTGGTGGGGTGGGATATCTGAGAGGACCGTTACACTTACTAGCCACAGGCCCCACCTCTCTTCCCGCTTTTTCATATAAAAATTACATTTGTAATGGAACACTCCAGCAAAGTCCACTTAGGTTTAAACTAACGTCCACCATAATTCTGCAGTCTCCCCCTGTTCACTTTTCGGTATTAAAGCCTGGTAAATCTGATTTCTGACTTCTACTATTACATCTAACTTCTAGATGAAATTAATATTTTGTTAGAGCTTTACAACAGTAGTCTCGCTACTAAATATTAGTTAATGAATTATGTTCTAATAACTTTTAACACAGATGTAACAAAAATATTATGGGAATGTAGTTGGATTTATCTTAGCAACGGTAAGCTCTAACAATTGTAAAATAAAATAACATACTCAGTATAAATATACATAACATTAATAGAAATACAACTTTTTTGTTGCGTTTATTACTAAGTTTATTAAATACAAATGCAATACAAGTTATAATATTTACAACTTTCAGGTTTAAAAAAAAAGGTTTATACCCCAAACAGCAAATTGTTCGGGCTCAGGTACAACATCCGCAGTCCCAAAATTTTGAATTAAAGAAAAATGTAAATAAAGCAAAACATAAAAAAGAGCAAAAATTACACACACAAAGGTATGCACAAAATTGCACAAACAAAAGAAAAAGGTATATAGGCCTACACATGGTTATTATTGTTTGGTTATAAAATTAGAAAAGGATAATTTATACAGTTTGTTGTTTAGAGAGGGCATGAAATCATGTAAGTTTTAATTAAATAACTCAATAAATATGCATCCGAAACAGCCTTACACACAAACACTCATTCACAATATTACTAATTGTAGGTAGTGTCTTATTTGTGTCTGGTAGGCCTATATATATGATATTACATAGAAGAATATACCAAAACTATTTTATAATGTATCTTATTGTTTCCTTAAATCTATGTACAATCATTTTATTAATATTTGGAGGGTTGAAAAACCATGTTTCAGCGCAGCTGATGTTCCAAATTTAATTTCAATTAAGGGTGAGGAGGCGGTGTTATTACGTTGTTATTACGGTGAGAATAGGTTTTAAAATTCGATTTATATTTATGGAGAAAAGTAAGTAAGTGTCCTATACAGGCCTAGATTCGTAAATATAATATATTAAATTCAAAGAAGATAAGTTCCGTTGAGTAATCCAAAGGTCTCTTTAAGTAAATCTTTATTATACGTTTCTGTAGTAATAATAAAGGAGTAATATTTAAATTTGGAAGTGCCTCCCCAATAATTTATTATTGCCATTATAAGCAAGTTGCTTCGATTGTTTTTGTTCAACCATAATTGTCTATGTTTTGGGTTTTTAGAATATTTAGTAATTGATGAAGCAAATTATACTCGGCCATCATAATTTCTCGTATTTTTTTTATAGATGGCAGGCTACAGGACATTGACGCTTAATTATCAAAAACGCTTATTAAAATACACAAAATGAAGTCAATTTAGTATAGTATTGAAATTAACATTGAGAGAATTGATTTGATTTTAAATATGGGTTGTGTTTTACACAGCTTCATTTGCTGTTCTCAAGGCTTTGATCACGATTGTTCCGGCTTTCGATATTAATCAATACCACACCAGTGCTATAATTTTAATCTGTAAAGGATTCCATTAAGATATTGTTACATCACATATAATATGCGTATAATAGTATGGTCATACAAAAAATATATAATGGATACCCTGCATCATGAAACCCAGATATTCTGCTTGAATAATAGGTTTTCTCTCCAATGTGTTCATTCTGGTACGTGCAGAATGTGGTGGAATCATAACTTCCATAATGAAATATTTACACATTGGGAGGAACAAATAAATAATTATAAGGTTCATAATTAAAAACAGAGCAGGTTGTTTTACGATGTGTAACAAGAGGTTATCCCCAGCAGAACATGAGAGAACACGAGCTAGTAGTGTATTCACTTATGAAACACCTCCTAATTATATAATGTACATATAGAATGCCCGGGAGTCACATGAACAAACGTCATTCAGAATCCAGATGGGAAATCAGGCCATTCCGTGGAAATTATATGTATGAATTACTGCATACAAATTAATACATGATATGCTGGTTTAACGGTTAGAAAGCCACCAAGTCCAAACAGCCGTCACATGGTTGTGAAAACTCGATCCATCTAACCGTACAATTGCCATTATCAGTTCTGACAGAATTTGTGATGACTTTGGATTAAGTGCATGTATGGAATTTTATGCGAATGAATAATGTTAATTCATGCAAACATATTTTCAAGAGTGTGGTCAAACAGTTTTCTAAGTGAGATATAATTCTGCTTTACAACGTTATATCTGCTGTGCGATGATTTAAAATAAGTAAGTTGTATAATAAGTTATATTGTATGATACTAGTTTACACTTTTTTTTTAGAAAATAGTCACAGGATTTATAGAATCCTAGTAATAGCGAGAAAAAATAATTTAGTTACGGTTATTTTTTTGTGTAACAGTGTGTGTATCCGGCCAATAGGAATAATTTTTCTTAGTTCGATATCGCTATTAGTAATAATGTGCCAACAAGCTAGAATATGGCACTGCAGTACGGGATATTATCAGAATCTTAGAATCGTCAAGTTCGATGTAATCTCACGCTATATAGAAATTAATTAATCTGGATTTAGATTAATAAATCTCGAGATAAAGCGCTTGAATTCTTGGAAGTATTCTCATACCCATACTGTTTGCTATTGTTCAAGAACGGTAGACTTCGAACTAGTTTAATTCCATAAACGTTTTTAAAATAAAGTATTAAACAGCGTTATGATGTAGGATGTCGAAATACGGTAGTTGGTCATTGAAACTTCACTGAGGTACCTATTTACTCGACTATTTTTTTACATGTGTCAAGATTTTTCGTTGTTAAAAATATTATTTTCAGCCTATCTTTTTAGTTATTACGTCTTCTAAAATTCTACTTTAAAATATTTTAAGAACTTAAATATCTAGTAATAGGCCCTGAAGGAATTTACGTGAATACGTCAAATTTTCCGCAGCCATTACAATATTGGTTACAGTAAATTCGTCACACAGTCAAATTGGCCACAACTCACTTGTTCATACTAGTAACAGGCGACGTTTTAGATATTACTCGTGGCTACGGTTCAGCAGGCCCGGGTTCGATCCCCGGTACCTCCTCGAATTTTTCTGAGGTAGGGAGGTCTGGAAGGGGTGCACTCAGCCTCGTGATACAAACTAAGGAGTAACTTCATTGAGAAGTAGCGTCTCCGGTCACGGAAACCGTTATTAACGGCCGTGTGTGGCGGCATGCTGACCACATGCCCCCAATCCTGCCATTTCCTCAGGTAGATGATGAAGCAGTCGGATGGTAGGCCAAGTCTCAAGGGATGTAGCGCCACGGAGTTTAGTTTAGTTTATTCGATGCTGTCGATATTAGTGATATGTGATAGTTATAATATTACATACATTAATAATTAGGCAGATTGGGGTTTGTTGTTTCATGTACCGCTACTCTCAATGAAATATCTACATATAACTTCATGCTTAGAGTTTAAATGTTATCACCTTCTAAACTTTACTACAACTTTTGATGACATTCAACTCCAGGAACATTTTCGGTCCTGAAGGTAGATATTATCTTCTGGTGAGGTGCAATCCTTTTAAATGGTCGATTTCTTTGACAAAGGGAGGAAAATTTTCTCTAGAACTTTAGAATTTTTAATTTTTATCGCGTATATACCTCACAATTTCTCGCTTCGATTCCTTTACAGCAAACGTGGCTTCCATTTTATAACGATAATTGCTCATAACTGTAACATTTTAATTAATTATGAAAATAATATGTAATTGTAGAGGTAGTCAATAAAGAACGTTCCTGATAACAAGGTTACAGAATAATTCAATGCTGTGAAAAAAGATAATGAATTTCACCAATTTCTCACCCATGAATTTCACCGAAAGCTGTATGTCCCAACTTAAAGACAAGAGAAGCTGAACTTACACGCGTGAAAGAAAATTTCCTAAAAAGGTGTCAGTGTGTTAGGTGTGGATGCAAGAAGAGGACATTTGCAAAATCTCTTGTGATGGGATACGTGGTTATTTTCATTGTAATTTTAACTGCAATTGTAAGAACATGAATCATCACACCATTAGCGGCTTTATTTGCGTAGATATTTCACCCGATTGCTTGGGAGTTAGAGCTGTGACCGCGACTCAGAAACCCGCAAGATTGGCCAACTTGTACGTGAAACACACGGGATAAGGATCTTCGTATAGGGTTAATTTTCCTTTTTAGGTGTATACAGCATGAAATACATATACATTTACATATACATGTTTACAATACAATAATTTACATGATAATTATCTAGTTTCGCCATTATTAGGCCTACATAAAAAAATGTTGCCAATTACACCTTATACATACCAATTCCATTTCTATAAATTTCCTTATACTACCTCACTTGAGAACCATCGCAATTAACCTATCATACTGACGTGAGTTAAAAATATGAGGATACATGCTATTGTAATCGAATTTGATCACGTTTAGTCGTTTATCTTGACCCGTAATTTATGGTTCTTCTCGCACTTCTCGTTATCGCGCTTCATGCGACTTTTCATCAGCTGTTTTATTTTTTAGAGTGGCCCTTTTGGTATGACTAATAATCTGTTATTAATATTTATTTATTATTAGGGAAATTTAAAATGCTTCACCTCACATATAACTTAATTAGTAATTTTTTTGAAAAGTAGACCTCGAGCCCCCCCCCCAATGTAAGATTAGCTCTTCATCTGTGAAAACGGTCATCATCTTGAAACATAATCAAAGAATATAAATCCTTCAAGCTACGTCGTTTTTAATGACTTCAAGGAACATTCATGCCAATTTGGAATGAAATGAACCAACGAGTTTGGTCGTAAAAGACAAATAGGTGAAATGCCGAACAGATCCTTAAACAGTATTTTCATATTTTCTCTTGCTCAGAAAGCCTATAATTATATACTAAATCGATGAGTTCAATGATTAATCGTTTTCGATGAAAGAAGCTACAGGTATGAAGATGTTTCAGGGTTAAGTCCTCGTGAATTTAAAAAAAAAAAAAAAAAAAAAAAAAACGCTCACGGGTGCGAGAAAATGGAAGTGATGAAAATAAAACGACGAAACTTGTGATTAGTGACTGATTCACGAAGTAACTAGTAACAGTAAATATATCATTCGAGGTTCGGATCCTTTGAAGTTGTTCGTGCATTTATTAATAAATCAGGACCTATCGTTACATTACCTATGAATATTCCATTCATACTTTACTAGCAATGCCTCGGAAGTAGACCAATTACAGTAGTTTATCTTATAATATCGTTGACCATAATTTAATATTGTACGTTGATTTTAATGACTTCAAGGAATATTGAATAATGACATTTGCAAAATAACAGTTGCGGCGCTGCCTCTCCCATTTAAGTTAAGAAGAACATTTGTTCAGACTCTTATTATGGTACATTTTGATTGTTGTAACATACTATTTTCTGAAATAAACAGTAACTTGACTCAATGACTACAACGAGTTCATAATGTGTTAGACGTTCGTAAATAAGAGCACATAGCTCTGACTCTAAACCCGAGACGAGCTAAGAAGGAAACCTGAAGTAAACAAAAACCAGTATGTTTATCTCACTCTTATATCATACAAGTAATGTGCTAGAGTGAGACAGATGCACTGATTTTTGTTTACTTCAGGTTTCCTTCTTAGAACGGCCAGACTTTAGGATAACTTCAATGGGCACGCTTTCGCGAGCGAAGATATTTCCACTGTCTCATAACGCGTGATAAATTATTGCCACCGGAAGAGCGATCTGATAGTCCGTTGTTGCCATTGTTCGGAGATTAAACCTAATTATCTGTTTAACCGTGACTTAATCACAAAACGCAAAATAGACTTTATATGTATTTTAATGTTATTTACTGCCCCTTTAGTCTGCACAGTTATTGTATATTACATCCAACCTGTACACATGTAGGATATTAAAAGTGCGCTAGAAAATGGCAAGGAATATCGAACCACATGCATTATGTCTATGTATCATAATATGGAATAATGCATGTGCCATTGAGGACGTGAGTTTGTATCCTGATCTTGGGAGTTTAGTATGGGAGTAAAAGTACTAGAAATGCTTATCATTATAGGATTCAAGTTGACAACTGAATCGTATAAACAAGAGAAGCATAAAAGCCTGTATCGTATGAATTTTGAGCGGTACAGCTGACTCGATTAAAAAACATCCTACATTTTCTTGACTCTAATTTCACACGAAAATTGCAGACTGGAGGTATGAAGATTTTTTGTGCCATTTTAACCCATTTTAACCCTTCGCGAGATTCAAGTTCTTGCTCATGAGAGCCTTTAGGTCAATCACAAACTCAGAACAGACTGCTCATTGTAGACAGCTTTTTAAGAATTTACAGATTATGACTGTTACTAACCTATACCTTATTGAGTTAATTTTATCCAATATACATAATCTTAATCTGTTTGATGAAATAAATGTTACACTCTTATAGAATCAGAAATGCCAATTTGCTACAGATACCTCAGGTTAGACTGCACAAGACTGCTCAAAATGCTATGTATATTGGGTGTAAGTTTTATAACTGTTTGCTACCACCCCATATAGCTTTGTCCAATATTGTATTCAAGAACAAACTCAGAACGTGGCTTCTCAATAATCCTATATATGAAATTAAAGAGCTTTTAATGTTGATTTGTCTGGTATGTAAGTTATGTGTTTTTATATACTTATGTAATTTTTGTTCTATATATATTGGCATAGCCTATTGTTACTTTACTTAATGTCTTAATAGTAATAATGATAATAATAACAATAACAATATACAAACCACCGTTAAAGAAAACGGTGAACATAATATCTGGACCATACTTTATTTCTTGTACCTCATTTGAACTTTGTAATTTTACATAAAATTAAAATTTTCTTCTAATTTTTCCCACAACTTTACAACAAATGTAAGACTAACTGATGAATCCCAATGGCACATTATTAATGGGTTAAGCAATACGTGGTAGCCGTGATATTTATTTTTAAGAAAGTAGTCTTCATATACTGTTCCAACTTAAGCTAAAGTTTCATTATTTTCTCTACACCTACATTTATTTCATTATTTTCTCTTTCTATACCAGTACTCTTTCACAGTAAAATTATGTTGCGAAATGTGCTAATAGGTTATATAGGCCCTAATAAGTGTTGCCATATTTTACTTTAAGTACCTATAAAATTAAATCTGTAATATTTTCACATCGGTAGGTGTAAATATTTTAATTTCTCTATGGATAAATAGAAATATGAGAAGAGACGAAAAAAAAACAGGGAGAGAGGGAGAATGAGGATAGAGAAGTGGAAGAAATGACATACTTACATACATACATACATACATACATACATACATACATACATACATACATACATACATACATACATGCATACATGCATACATACATACATACATGCATACATACATGCATACATGCATACATGCATACATGCATACATGCATACATGCATACATGCATACATGCATACATGCATACATGCATTCATGCATTCATGCATATATCAATATAAATATATATATATATATATATATATATATATATATATATATATATAAATAGAGAGAGAGAAAGAGAGGGAAAGCGAGGGAGATAAAGAGTCCGGCAGAGAAAATAGTAAGAGTTAGAGAATTAGAAACAGAGGAGAATCAGAAAGGGAGAGAAAGGCAATAGAAAGAGGAAGAGAGGAGAGGATAATAGAAGAGAAGATAATATTTACTCTGCTCAATTCCGTCATCAGTATGTGGCTTAAGAAGCCACGTTAAAATTTAATTACTGCTAATTAAGCCTAGAAGTGCTCCGGGTCTAATAGCAAGAGAAGAGGAACTAAGGATTGGGTCGACCAAGAAGCAACACAATCAACAGATCTCAGCTGGCTTCATTCCAAAGGTTTCCTCCGAACCATTAATGCGTCTTTGGTGTTTGGATTTTGTATTTGGGTACCCTCGCCAACCTCTCATTAATCCCAAGCAATGGTAGTTTCGTAGGTAAGGTTGGGAGGAAATGTAATGAGGACCTTGCAATTGCAGATCAGATTTGAACTACTTCAAGGTTAAACGCCAACGTATTGCTTACCCTCAGCATTTCTGCACTAGTTCTAGCTATCACAGCAAAACTCGTTTATTCTTGATATAACCTACAGTTATATTCTCCATAAAAGTATTTTCCTTACAATTAAGATATTAATTTAGTCTCTAGTCTTCTTTGCACACTTATAAGAAAATTCTAACTGTTTTTAACAAATCTATTGGAATGAAGAGTATTTAAGATAATTCCATAATTGAGAAAAAAACATAGCATAATGTATCAAATATGACTTTATAATCTCTGTTTTCACATAAACTGCATAACAGATATTAACTTCTCCAATTGTACTAAAGGTATAGTAAAAGTGCTTAAACCTGATACTGCTCAGATAGATGGTCAGTAGCTTGGTTGAGTCAATTAACGAAATAATGTCATTTGGAGGGGTGATGGCTTATTCATATGTCAGCTTAAAAAAAGTCACACCTTCAAATTAGAATACATTGATAATTAACTCGTCCTAGCTACTGAGCATCTATTCGAGCAGTGTCAGACATAAAAAAGAAATACATTTATTTTATTAGTTTGAAAAATATTCGAGAAGTTATGGATTTGAATTCATTATGAGCAGAATTTTTCGGGATTTTCGTCTTACAAGGGCTAATGCCGGATTGAATGTACTTGACAACTTGACACTCACCCCGGACGTCCTTGTTCCGTTGTCTGTACGTGTTGTGTTGTCTTAGCCTCTCGATAAAACATTTTGGAGTACCTTCATTGTCCTTTCTAAATGTACTAACAGGTGTCCGCGACTTCGTCCGCGATTATTTACTTAACTGCTAGATTTTCATTTAAATAATTTATTTAACAGAAAAATAATTAAAACATATATTTATTAACACTTACATTGCTTTTACATAATTTACATGTATTACACAATTTTATTCTTAATTAGGCCTATATTCTTTTACGTAATAAATAATTAAACGAACAAAACGAATCTTATGCTGCTATATGGGCACACTGATCCGAAATGAAACGATTAAAACCCAGGCCTCCACAGATTCATGAATCTTACCCAAATCATGCATATACAATTAAAACGATTGATAATTAAGAAGCTAAAACTTGGCTTCGAGGTGCATTTCACAATTAAAGTGCACCCCCGTGAAAAGAGACCCCAGATTCGAGTTCCCTAGGCCCCCCGCCCCTAAATAACCCGTCCGAATCATTAAATGTTTTCCCATTTAGGCATGCATTCATTAACCCCTTTTGTCCACATTAATTGTAAAAAAATCAGATCTTTGAGATCGTAAACAAATTAATCAAGATAACAACCAAGCAAGGCCACCTTCACAATTGGATAGGAGGCGTTGGATGCGCACGAAAACACGAATCCAAATATTTCATAGATATAATTCTTCCCCAATGGCTTGTAAGACACACGAGGGGGGGGGGGGTAAAATAGTGAAGAAGAAAAGCTTTGTTTAGTATAAAAAGAAAGTGTTACAGATGTACAACCCAGTGTCGATGAAACAACATTATATTTTGCAATAAAATTGTGTTATCTGGCTTCTTGTTGCTTATTATTAATGATGTTATTAGGCTACAGTTACCATAATGTGAGAGTTATTTGCAAAAAATTAAAGCAAATCAACTGTAAAATAATTACAGCTGCTGACGTTGATAAATTGCCTTCTTATTACCATAAGCGAAATTGTTCCTGATTAGCATACATCAGAATTCAAGGAAACCTTCAATCATTTCTGCGGGGGAGGCGGTTCAAGTCGTTGACAACGTTATAGATGTTATTCTAATTATATTCGGTAATTACTAAATAATTTGAATTTAAATTCTGTTTACTGCAGTAAAGTATCAACAGTTTAGGAGTATGCAGCTGTTATTAATGGCTTCGTTATAGAAGCTCTTTATGTTATTAAATTGAAATCACGGTGCAAATAAATTGAGAAAGAAAAGGGAAATTTTGACCCTTGCATAATAAAATGATAAGCTAAATAAAAGTATCATATGCCGTAAGATATTAAGCTGAATTCAGGTTGCGGTAGGGTCATCTCAAACAGCTCCTATTATGTGTTACGTATGGGAGATCCACCTTGATTTGAAATCTACATAAAGCTGTATGTCCCGGCTATTGTACTGTATTAGGTAATACAGAATCAATAATCATCAACCCACAACACCAAGATCTTGTACATCCTCCAGGACAGAGGTGGGAAAGTTGATTAGCGAGTCTAATCCGAGTCTCAACTTTTTTTTATTTAAAAAACATGAATACATAGATAATCTATAAGTTCCTGAAACCCCGAAAGAGCAGGAGCTCGTGCTCGGGGGCAGTTCCATGAAACGAATGTTTAGATATGTACAGTGAAAGACATGAAACTGATTTCCAATTCACAATACAGTAATAGACATTATTTCTAAACAGTGGCCAATTGTCATAAAAAATAAGAATAAATGGGAAAAACCAAATATAAGGTGCATCGTCGCATGAGACAAATCCCACCCTGACTCGCCCTCATTGAAGTACTTTCTTTTATACCACGATCTACCGAATTCTTCGAGGATGAACAGGCTGACAAACTGTTGGGTACAAGGCAAACCTGTGGGTACAAGGCACTTACTCTCGCATTTTTAATATTTGGTACAAGGGGCACTCTCGAATTTTTAATATTTGGTACAAGGGGCACTCTCGCAGTTTTAATATTTGGTACAAGGGGCACTCTCGCATTTTTTATATCTGGTACGGTCGGGAGTGTCGGCGACAATATACAAGGATAGTTTGTCACCATGCTTCGCTGAGAAACAAAATGTAAATATCGAGTGGGCGGAGCTTAAGGTGCACCTTGTATTTGTCTTTCGCCGAATAAATTGCTGGGAGAAGCTTTTCGAACATGTGGAAATCCAAGAAAGAAAGAAAGAAAGGATGAGTTTATTTCGTTCTTTAGCTATTAGGGACAAAAATATTCATTTTGTTAGAAAATCTATTTGGAGAAATGTAGGTAAAATAATATCGTCAAATTACATGGAAAGTACTAGTAATGAGGTTGTATCTATTTCATACGGTTAAGGGTTGTAGCACAGTATAAGTATTAATACAGTAAGGAAACTGTGTGTTAAAAGTCCTATGACAACTTGTTAGCTGGGCGACACTAGCGCTCCATGCGGCGGTTGAGTAAAACTGCATTCTCACCATATAAAATAACTTGGGAAAATGCATAAACACATAACAAAATATGTTATAATAAGAGAAAAAAATCTTCTTTCAAAACTGAATTTTAAATTTAAGAAACAATGAAGCATGTATTATATTTTAGTTAAGATCAGGCACAATTTTTAAATGCCACTTACCTGTAACTTGCACTGCAGTTCCTAGGGCTATTCTTATTACAAGTTTTAATAACTTCAAGATGATTCTTGGAAAACCAATTATAACTCATTTTTATTTTTAAAAGTAGCCTAATATTACATTAGAATAGAAATGTCATCATTTTACAAAAATAATACAATATTACATAAGATACAATACAAAATTCAAATAAAAATATAGGTTTCTATCAATATTTCTCAATTTCTAATACTCCAAAACTGCTTTTAGTATACAGTCGGTACAGCAGATTTAATTAAAGAGTTCTTATTGGAATTCATAAACTGGCTGTTTTCGAAGTGTTCCAAACATAGGCGGCAATTTACATTTAAATATTTTACAGTTTTTGTTAGTAGGTCTTCTCGCCGACTATTGATGACCCATTTTTTACACCTGAAATCATTACAACAATTGAAGGTAGATCGAAGCCGTAAGATACAGAAACAAAATACAATCTCAACAATGAAGTTGAGGACGAGCAGTGTGACAAACCTATATTCAAACCTTTACTATAATTTATAACTGAAACGTTGATTTTAAAGGTGGGAAAAACCTTGGACTAGATACGCTTCTTAACAGTAGCCTATTTTAGGTAAGCCTATTGCTTGCCTAGGTTTGGATAATGATGTCATGTTAGTTTACTGTCGCAAACACCTTAATGGCACATGTATCCGAGAATTTATGATGTAAGATTATGTTTTCGTCATCTTTACGCCTACATCGTGTTCGAGAAAATAAATATCGTACCGCCTGTAAAATCGGCTATGTGCACTTTTTTACGAAATTGAGTTATGTGCACTGATATTCCTTAGCATTGATCCTTACAACCGGGCATGTGGATCTTTGATTGTCAGGTTTGTGCAAGCAAAGAAAAAAAATCGGCTACATGCTGCAAAATGGCCATGTGCATTAGAGCTCACATAGCCATTCTTGACAGCCAACACGGCACACATGTTTGTATACATAACCGGCCCTGACATATACATAACAATGCACATAGGAAATAAGCTGCACCGCAGCAAATATTGTGTTATCTTAAGCGATCACAATACGACATCCTAAATATTGTTATCTTTAACCGTGATATAGACTGCTGACATTTTCATTTCATTAGTATCTATTGTTAGAAATTACAACATAATTAAAGATAAAAATATTACATTAAAGTAAATGTAAACATAACCACACCAGAACATGTGTCAAGTGTAAGCCAGCAGGCATACAATAAATATTACGTATTTTTCTTCTTACCTTTCTGGATCTTTTGGGAAAGTGAAGAAATGCAATTCAGGATTTCTTCCTTTATTGTTACTGCAATTTATAGCAGAACAATAACATCCTTTCCAAACACGCATTGCTATAAAAATTCAAGACTCCTATTTATTTCCATTCTTCCCGCAGTAGTGATTGTAGTATTACTCAATGGCCGGTAGGATCGCATGGAATCTGCGCGCGCATGTCCGTATGGCAGAAAAACGGACTGAGTTTCCTTACTGTATTAATACGTATACTGTGGTTGTAGGCTCATGGACGACAGAGTTCATTGGCGGGTATTTGCTGAAGATATAAATTATATTATGTGATGCTCGTAAAATGAATTCCATAAATGAAATGAAATGAAATGGCACACTTTATGAAGAGGAGATTTTTATTTAAAAAGGTCTTAGTTGTGATTCTTGAGGGTCCATTTATTGCAGTTAGGGCTATTTAGTATACAATCTCTTTTAATTGAACGATTTTTTAATTATTCACGGTGATGTTTTCCATAGGAACTCTCTCCCCCGACAATCGAATCCTATGGATCCGGGTGGCGTGGGCCCCATGAACGTCCCTACAACGGAGGTTAAACTCAGAGAAAGAAGAAGTTAGAAACCGGCAGCGACTCCAAATGAAAAGTGCCAATCGCGTGTTTTCTTGATCTTCCGGGAGAACCACATTTTTCACGACACTCCTCGAGTCAATATTTCTCATGGTTGTTATGATTTTTGTTGTTGTTGTTGTTGTTGTAAGAACCCTATAAAGAAACGGTTCATAAATGCTCCGGCTAATTTTGTGGTCGAGGCTGCATTACAAGATGCCTATTTAAAGTAATTTACTCTTAGGCCTTTAAAAAATACTTTCTGGAGCACCCAAAAATATTTCGTGTCTCTGTGTAGCGTTGTTGGGAAATATTAAGAAGGCTTGCACGAGAATACTACATAATCATCATATTTATGTCATACGAACTAACCATGGTCTGTGAGCACTGCGTGCTGGTTTCCATCTTACTATATGAGTAAGTTTTATGAAACATGAAGGAAATAGCTTCCGGCACTAATGGTGAAGGATGGAAGAGGTGAGTGTGTATGTGGGAGAGACAGATTGAAGTTATTTTTATTCCTGAACCCAAGTGATGATAATCTGACTAATCTATGACAGTAGTACACGACAACCACTGAGTCACGGCTTTGCATCATGCGCATAGTATGCGTAGCCTAAGCTATTTCTTTCCCCTTACTACTTAAATAGGTGTAAATGTTCTATTAGTAAAAGCATATTATTATTTGATATTAAAAATCAGGTAAACCGTATAATAAAGTGCCAGAAGGAGTTAATATAAAACTATTGAGTTTTAGACCACGGTTTCTTGAAAAAGTTTGATAAGTACATATGAAGGAATAAGTGGGATAACTAGAATATTAACAGAACGTATTTACAACAAATTTCTCGTATCAACAATAGCCTTATTCCTTTATTTTTGTTAAAATATCTGAAGCCTTACAAATATGCAGTCAAAATATTCAAATCATTTCAAAAGTTTTTGTATTGTAGTATAATAGTGTGTCATGCAAGAAACGATAGCTGTTATAATAATGAAAATATTAATAATAATTATTACGGTACATGCCGGTACATGTCTCTGAAGATCACCCTGTAGGTAAAAGTCAAAGAAAAGTTCCATACTTCTCTTTTGTATTTTTATCTTTTGAGTATTGGACTTGGCAACCGGGGAAAAAATAGCGTTGTTTATTTCTAATTAAACTAAAATAAATTAATTTTAATTTAATAATTATTCTGTTTCTCTATTTCATGACTGAATTAGTGTAAATATACTTCTCTTACAATACTACATAAACACAAAACTAAATAATCACAAAAGCATTTAATTACAAAGCACAAAAAATATAACATTACAACTATTTAGATACGAAATTACATAATATGCCGTAATTATATATTAAAGACATAGAGGACAAAAATACAGTTATAATTTTATATTGTACTTAAAATATATTCAGTAACGCTATTAAAACATTTTCTTTTCCTTTTTGAAGGACAAATTCTGTGTTGAGAAAATTAGAGGTGTCTTAAAAATTTAACACCGTATAGTAAAAAGGAATGCGATGCTACGTATTACGAATTTACAAGTTGGACTTGAATGGTTGTACACAACTGTATTAATTATTTAAAAAAAAATAATACATGTAATATGATGGTTTAATATTTGTCTTAGGCAGAGGTACGGGTAGTTCAGCTTTAATTCGCGTTAACCCAAGTACTGTTAGATATAATAACAATATTTACATTATAACTACATTGACGGATAATGTTTAATTACTCCAGGCCTTTCTTGCAACGCTTTAACATGCGTAGGATGTGTATTAGGACAACTGCTACTTGTTTGTCGACAATTTCTTCCTTCAAATAGAACAAAGCGAAAGAAGCTTTAAGAGTTCCCTGCACAACGCATTCGCACGTACAGTTAACCAGAAACAAATTTGACGATTTACTGTGGCGGTTAAATGCACCGTAAGAATATGTTTAATGGTGTAGTAAAGCGACGCTATTAATATGAATACAAATTGAAATTTCAGTGAACCGAAAAAATTAAACACCTCCATAAATTCATGTGATGTAGAGGGGCGGCATGCACTAAAATAATAAACATTTTTGCTGTAGAAATAACTGAATGTAATTATATCCATTAGCAGGAAATGCATGAAACATTAAACTAAAGCATGAACTTATCTTACTAACCGAACTCTTTGTTTCTATGTGAACCCAAAATGTCTAGTAAATTTTCACCTTCCTACACCGTAAAACGAAGCAAGCTAATTAATTTTGTGGAATGGGAAAACTGAATGACACGTGAGATTGCATTTCAGTGGCTAAAGACAGGAGAAGAGGCAGATCTTGCTCTTGATGCACCGGATCCTGATGCCTGTTTTAAGGGGGCTCATACATCCATACAAATTTCATGAAATTTTGCACGCACATAGTTCTTTCTGTGTTCTAGAGCAGCGTTTCTCAACGTATGGTCCGCGGACCACTGGTGGTCCGCGAAGATGGTGCAGATGGTCCGCAGACATAATTTTAAAATATCATAAAGCAAGTGGAAAGTATAGAAGTAAACAAAGTTTTTAAAATCTTCGAAAATATAGGTCCTATTGCAAGTTTCCTTACTTTTGCAGTTACGAACCATACTTTGAAACCCCTGATGCACTGACGTCTATGGTTCCCTCTTTCATTCAAAACCCTGAAAAATAAGACCTTGTCGGAATTTGTTATTAGAGGCGCTCTCTTAACAAGGGTTTTATTGTTGGAGGTGTCTGATACCAGTGGGCCTAAACCTGTGTTATAATTCCTAATTATATTATCAAATTGGTAATAAATATTAAAGTCTGTTCAAAATATGATTTTGCTGTCAATAGTTTACTTTCAATTCAATAACTGTGTTTAGACTGTATTTAGATTTATTTCGTTATAATGACCTATAATTAATACCCCAAATATTAAGAATATAGGCCTACATATAGCCTACTTTTAAAAATGGGATGTAAAATTAAGGGGTCCGTAAAATTTTTTAGACATTTTAGTGGTCCTCGGGTTCAAAAAGGTTGAGAAACGCTTTTTCTAGAGGATAAACCTAAATAATATGATGTATTTGCATCACAAGTTTATTTCACTTGTGAACATGATGTGAAAAAATTAGTAATAATTTAATATTGAAATTTTAGAATCCCTGATAATTATATCAGGCATACCCCAGTATACATTGATGGTTTATCATCTAGGTTATAGTGTCAGCTGTGAATAAAAAAAAAAGATTACACCAATCAGATTGGCCTTTGCAAGAAATCATGTTTCTTAGGCCTTATCGCATGCTGAAAAATTAAAAGTTTTAATGTTCTAATATCAACCTTCATATTTGTGACATTATAATAATTTTTGTGTACATTTCAAGCCCCAAGTGTATACTTCTAATGTCCAAAATTTCATTTTGTTATTGCTAATAGTGTTGAAGATATTGAACTTTTACTGCAATGCCTGCTCGGGCATGGTCTCTTGGTGTAACTTATGAGCCCTCTCAATAAGTCTTTTACGATTTTGGCCAGTGTAACTTCCGCGGCCTAATTCCAGCTGTAGTGTATGACGTTACAGCTGGGAAATGTTCGAGACAGGATGACCAACATAAGGAAACAGGCGCAACGTTTAATATGCCACGTAAGATAACCGGTGCGATTTAATATGCCACGGTTAAACTAATATTACTGTTGTTAACTTAATTGCCATTAATCTAGCTACCTATAACTAGAACCTACCTGCCAGTACCAACCTAGTGAAGTTACAAAGGGTACAGCTGGTCATTCTGCTTAGTACTACAACTAGCAAGATCCTTCAATCGAGGGATGTACGTCAAATATGGCATTTTGTATTTAAAATAAAATTCGAAAAAGGAACATATAAAAGGGGCTGTTCACAGCTTTGTGGAGTGAAAGAACTGACCAAGCCTAAATAAAGTGTGAGAGAAACTTGCTGAAAGTAAAAGTTACACAAATTCTGACCAACCGCAAACGCAACGGCCGTAACTGAAAGTACCTTAAAACATGAGGGACCACCCACATCCACCATGGGTCCGTATAAATGAATGTTTTCCAATAGGACCGGTTGCTCCTCCAGCTAGTATATCTCGGACATCTCCTCCACCAAGCTTAAAATCCTGCAGCCAGCTAGTCCACCCCGCCAAGAAGAGTTTGTCGCATCGATCAAGCTTCTGACCAAGGGCTCAGGACCGTCACGAACAAAACTGGGAATGGAATCCCACGGTAACCTGCTACCATTTTTCCGAATGCGAGTTTTCCCAGTTTTTACAGAATTAGTGACTATCTTGAATGTCGTGTAGTAGTCTCCACTGGCTTTCTAAATTAAAACTGGATTCGCAATTACCCTGGAGTAATTGAACAATAACTCGATGTGATGTCAGAAGTTAAAGTTAAATTTATTAAATAAAGATGAATATAAGTACAACGCAATCGGACATAGAGTCGTCTTGCCAACACAAGTAGAATACAATCCTTTACAAATTTCATACCTATTTATACTTGCAATGAAGGGCGGAGCACCCTGACTTAACAATAAGCGTATTTTATCTCCCCTCTTGGTATCAATATGTGATGGTTTGTGTTAGTCTTTCCCAAACCCTCTAAAAGTGTTTATTCTCAACATGACAATGTTAAAACTATTTAGTTTACTCTACAAATGGAACATTCCTGATCCTCACCGGAAATAAATATTATACATTGATACAATAGTTCCCTGTAAATTGAGAAGAGGCGGATGTCAGGCGCCTCGAAGTCGAACAAGATAATTAATTTTAAAAGTACAGAGAAAAGATCCATGTATTATAATATGAAAATAGGATAATACATAACATGAATTACGCTGCAGAAGATAAACCATTCTGATGATTTAAGGGTAATATTGTATAGGCCTAATATACAAGCCATATATTATATTGTTTATTATTTATGTATACTGATCTTTTAATTTGTGTTTGTGTTGAGTTATACTTTAGTCTATTAATATAGCATCATTCACGATGCTCATGACGTGAATGTTGTTACGTCATGTAATACCTTTTCTCTTGCTTGCCTTGAATTTAGTTCAGATGGCCTTGATTTTTCATTTGTCATTTATATGCTTACAGTTCAATCCATTCAATGTATGTCTTGACAATTGTTATTTTAATCTCAACTCAAAAATGATTTATTTATTTTTTAAATAACTACTAATTTATCAATTCTGTTTTATTTTATTTATTATATATTTAGTATAGTGTGTTTTAATGTATTGATTAATTAATCTAATCTTTAAGTCAAGCTATTATCATTGGGTTAGAGATTTTTTATTGTTTCAACCTTCAGTTGTCTCTATTATTCTATTCACTACTTCTTCTTCAAAAAATGGACAACGATTTGGTTGTTCCATTCTCATTCTCAAGGGCAATGTGCTCTATTCTACAAATCATTTAGCACATCATACAGTGGTAAATTCGGGCGAAAAGCCTTTTCAACTTCATTTTGTGTTGGATTAAGAGATCCAATTATCTTACATCGTATTCAACATAATTTTCATCACAAGGATTCATCTACAACGTCGCTAAAAGTGCTTCGTTCTATCTCTGGACATTGTACCATCAAAAGGAGATATCAATCATTCAATTTCTGTGTGTAATATAATTCACAAACCAAGGTACGTTTTTTCCAAGGACTACGATTAGTCTTTTAATTCGATGAGATTATTAGTCATAAATGGATTTTATGCAACTGTGAATTGAAAAATAAATACAGACATTTATACTTGGAAAATAAACTGTTAATAGCTTATTTGTACGATCCTGCTTTGAGTTAGTGCTGTGAATAGCTTTAAATTCAGCATTCAATACAACCTTTCAGCTTTTGAAATAACAATCTCTACAAGCTATATTTTATTACGTCATCAAATGGTCCTCCGAATAATACAGTCTACCAGTGCATCTATATGTGTACCTGGATACAACTAGAACTGCAGGATTCAAGAAGTGCATTTAATTCCAAACCTCAAGCTTATGTTAATCAAGCAACGTCATCGCCCAAGTGTGCATAATTCTTGTATGTCAATTGACCCATTTGAAGATTGGAAATTCAATCCAATTCTTCTCCTCATATCTCTACCCCCCGCATGTTATCACCGGGAATCGAACCCACAAATAATTTTCAATACGACCCACTATCAGAGGAAGGGTCGCCTGGCGGTAACACTGTAAATAAATAAATACTAATTTTATGAGAATATGTAAAAGGTACGTATTTACCTCAATCTAACCGAAGCTTTGTAGTAAGTGGGGTTCTTCTTGATATACAGGCATATGGCAATGCCTACTGGTACGCCGTCAAAAGTTTTTATCCAATAAATGAAAAAAAATTCATTATTTATAAATTGTTTAAAAAAACCTAGTCAAATTGTAAAATCAAAGTATTCACAGAGTTAAAATGTTAAAATATTTACAAAGTATTGAATGACCTAAATATGATTCTGAACATTACATATTGAGATGTGTATTCTATGGTAAGAACTACATTTTTATCATACTATTCACATCTGATTTATAAGTGAGATAAATAGAATAGTGTAGGCCTGTGTGTTCTTCTTTATGTTATGTTCAAATAAAAATTTAGGGCAATCAATGTTTCGTAAATATTTTAAAATTTTAACTTTGTACGTACTAAGATTTTACAATTTTCGCCTATGTTCATACACATAACTAGATTTTTTTAAACAAATTGTAAATCGTGTAAGTATAACTTGTACATTGCATTGTATTGTCACTTTTGACGGCATACCAATAAGCATTATCTTATATATCAAGAAGGACCCCTATTACTACACAGAATATGTAAAACAACCTACGAGCTTAGGTTAGACTTCTTGTATTATGATGAGGGATTAAGGTGGTATGTTACATTTTCATATTTGTAATCATCCCCTCATCGAAAAAATGATATACATATATATAAATTAAATAATTATATAAGTTTCAAATAAATGTCGTTTACTATTCTCGAATACTATTTGGTTTTATTCTTGGTATAGATCCCGCACGAAATCTGCGCCGATTGCCTACGTCATTGCATTATGTTTTCGTGGGGACTGTAGCGTCGACTGGCCTGCTACCTATCTCTCTCATACAGCAGTACCTCCCTTTTTATTTGTAAAGGCCAAGCTACCTCTCTCTGTCGCACAATAGCATGTCTATCTCTAGCGAGTAAACGGTCATCATCGGCACAGATTTCGTGCGAGATCTTTAGCACGGTCTAGGACGGGTCCCTGTAAAACAAACAAGAAAATGAATGAATGAATGCGTTAGTTGCGACTTCACATCTTGTTGATACCGGCCTCCATACAAAAAACAGTACATTAATTCAAAGCTTCAATTCTTTAAAAGTGACTGTAGCCTATATACTTCGTCAAAGTTGGAGAAGTAATAGGCTATTATAACTACTTGGGATTAATTTTTTATAGGTGGCTCAGCCTTAAAACCACACCATGCTACAAAAACTATGCAAATAACTGCTTTTTCTGATAGGCTACTTGAAAACAGTTTAACACTCCACTACCAATGATAATGATTAGTATCAAATTTTTAATCCACTTACCATCAACATAAGTGTTCGTGGATTGGTTAATGGTAATTGGTGAAGGGGATTGTACGATTGAGTGTAGTAGAGATTGTACTCATTTATCAATGAAACTAGACCATTCGTATATTCAGTTCTAAAATGATCAGAATAATAATACAAACACATATTTCGGTGATTTATTGTTTTGATTCCTGATGCAGTTATAGCATCTTATTACAACTATTACGTATGTAAGAATATATACAGGGTCTTTATTATAAGTTGAGACCGGGCGACGGAAGGCGCGCGCAGCCGGCCTGACCTTGATGCAACAGCGGCACGTGCAGTTATTGTTAAAGTGTCAACATGGTGAGACCCATTTCGCTGCAGCATTGTATTTTTGTGTGTAAACATTATTTTAAGTACGAGTCTGCTAGACGTGTACGTGATGAATTTATTCGGACATTTCCTGCTGATGTGCCACCTTCAAGAGCACAAATTCACAGAATTGTTAATAAATTTGTAAATACTGGCTCAGTGCAAAACAAAAAGCATGTGCGCACACGAACAGTGTTAACAGAAGAAAAGCTAGACGAGATTGGCGCTTATCTTGAACATTCACCAAATAAATCACTCTCAAAATTAGCCCACAAAGCAAATTAGGGGCATTACAGTGGAAGAACTCACTCGCGTCAGCCAGAATATGGTTTCCAGATACAATGCCTGTATAACACAGGAAGGACGACACTTCCAACATATGTTATAAGGTAAGATATGTAATACTTTATATAGCCTACACTTTAAGCAGGGAAGCTGCGCGCGCGTCACCGGCGGCTAATGCGGACTCCGTAGCGGAGAGTGAAAACACCGGTCGCCCGGTCTCAACTTATAATAAAGACCCAGCATTTCGACCCTCCTAGGTAGTGCGGTAGCGTGATAGCTCAGGGCGAATTTCGTTATTTTAATCTTAATGCTACGACTTTCAGTTTAACGAGTGGGTAATTTTGTTATTTTCAGAATCGACTTGGTTGTACAAGGGGATTTTCTCGAGTATTTTCATACTGATTCGTTTAGCCGATCATCCAGTTTTTCTCGCAAAGGGGAACGACAGATCGGAATTTGCTTGCTATCTATTCTGAATCTAAAATAAAGAGACTTGGATCAGAAAGACTTCGGTTGAAAAGAGATTTTTAAATCTAATTTTAAATCACATTGCCTCCCCACAAAAATAAATAATTTGGAAACCATGTTTCATTATACGATCGTCATCTCCATATCTGCTCAAAACAGTAATCTGACCATTAGATTAGATTAGTTTAATGAGGGGTAGTGTAAGCCCTTCGGCTTCTCAACAATGAGACCTTAATAGATCTATTGTGAGTACCCTATACCCTATTCTAGCAGTCACCACTTCAATTTAAGGTTTTTTAATACAGCCTATAATTATCTTGGGTGATGTCCAGACCTGAACCCGGGGTTTTTTTCACTACTAAAAAACCCACTACCCGGCTGGGAATCGAATCCGGACCGCCAGGGTGTAATCTGACCATAGATTTCCCCTGCACTTTAATATGCCGCAAATCTGCGAAATATGACAAATCAAATTAACACAGGAAGATTATGTTGTGGTGCCCTAAAGTCAGGTTTAAATTTATGAACCGGATTTAATTCATAAGTTTGATGAGAAGTCTTTTTCTAAACTATAACAAAAAGAACAATAATATCCATAATTATCCTTAATATCCATAATTAGTTATAGTATTATTAATTGACTTAGATCGGTATTTTACAGGATTTTGCTTTCCGTAGTTCGAATGGTGAAGATGAATAAAGGTTGCCATGTATTAATTATTGCTAACATAGACTCCTTTCAGTATTTAAAAAAAGGAACAGAAAGGAATTCGAACCAGAGGAATACAATCATTGTATTTCATTGTATTGTATTTTCGTGATCCAACAAATATTATATTACTACAACCAAAATGCTTCAAAGATATCAGAGATGTTCACATTTTACTATTAGAACTGAGATATGTAGATTATAGAGAGAGATCTGTGCTCTGCTTTTACACCAAGC
Organism: Ectobius pallidus; assembly: GCA_964059195.1. Classification (NCBI taxonomy): domain Eukaryota; kingdom Metazoa; phylum Arthropoda; class Insecta; order Blattodea; family Ectobiidae; genus Ectobius; species Ectobius pallidus. Next base: position 38,015,267 of record CAXKWD010000010.1, on the reverse strand, counting down.
AGACTGTACAGAACCACACGATCCTGTTTCATAATTATTTTTGTATAAAAAGTTTGAAATTCAAAGTCAGAGAACCGTAGTGGCTTTGCCTGCATAAAAATATCGCATTCCGTTCCTCTTTCTACCATTAACTTATGTTTATTCATGACTCTTTCCTTACCTTGCATTATTTTTAATTGTCTACTGATTAGAGAATGAAGTTTGACTGCAGACTTTACAAAAAATAAAATAAAAAGAGGAAGAAAAGATGCAAAGGGAAGTGGAAGATGGAGATTGTGCCAGCTTTTAAAAAATTAACAAATTCTACAAGGATTAGGGTGCTTCTTCTTCCTAATTAGACTGTAGCAGTGGACAACATTTACGGCTTGTAGTAATTCGAGAGACTCCAATCCTTGTTATAGCAAATTAAGTTCATACTGCATGTATTCAAACAAACCCCTCCTTTATTCCATTCGCTGTTGATTTGAATTGCTGATTAGGCTCTATGCTCTGCGAAAAACAAACCAGCAGCAATACAGCAGACCAAAGCTCCATGTGTATGTGTACATGCCATGGTCATTGTCATTGTAACGGAAAGGAATCAAGGATGGGTAAAACAATGTCCTCATCCCCTCCATTGCAATTGCTTTTTATTAGAATCATTCAATTCCAGCTTCAGAGTTATGGGATTATCTTGCAAACTGCAGGAAATAAACCAGCTTAACTAGCTGGGTAATCTCACATTTTATTCCCAATAGTCTATTGCAATGGTTCAGCTCCTATGAATATAAAAGCAGCACCATAATAATTGCACGCCAAAGTATATTAAAAACAGCCCTGATACCCATAGACAATTGAATGTCATTCGTTGTTATGGACGCATGAATAGCTGATCATATGCTTGGTGGCCACACTTAATGCTTCTTAAAATCCAACTAGGAGAACATTACCCATATGAAGATTTTAGATTAACCTACTCAGTCTCCGGGTATCATATATGACACTTCGGGGTTCGAATTTTTTTCTCGCTCTGTGAACGAGCCAAAGTAATGATATCCGGTGGTATCAAATTTAATACATACTGCACTGCATTTTCATATTTTTTCTATGTATCACTGTTATGTATCGATTATTGAATTAAAAAAGCCGTAAAAATTTGATATCGACCCGGGGTATCATATATGATAACACCTCTAAAACCCCTAGAACCCCTCAAAAATAAAAATTTGATGTCTTGAGTATCCCTGTTGCTTTAGTCAATAATAACTCACATTAATCCACAGCATAAAATTTATAATTGTCTAAATCTTATTTTAGACCTCCAAAAAAGCCTCCCAATTCCTATTAAAAATGTAGCTGATCATATGCTTACTATGTGGTCACCTTCTTAAAATCCAACTAGGATGTTTAACCTCCTCAGTCCTCGGGTATCATATATGACACTTAGGGGTTCCGATTTTTTTATCGCTCTGTGAACGAGCCAAAATTATGATATTAGGTGGTATCATATTTGATACATACTGCACTGCATTCTTATATTTTCTCTGCTATATCGATGGTTGAATTAAAAAAAAAAAAGTAAAAATTTGATGTCGACTCGGGGTAACATTTATAAAACCTCTAAAACCCCCCTAGAACCCCTCAAAAATCTAAATTTGATCTCTTGAGTATCCCTGTTGCTTTAGTCAATAATAACTCACATTAATCCACAGCATAAAATTTATAATTGTATAAATCTTATTTCAGACCTCCCAAAAAGCCTCCCAATTCCTATTAAAAATGTGTTTATTTTTATTTTAATTTTTGCAAATTTGTTGTATTTCTACCCATAGAAACTGATTATGCACAAAAATGTAAATACAAATATCCTTATTTGTTCTTGGAGCCGAAGAGGCTAAGGGTCATCTTCATTTCCTTTCCACACCAGTCTTTGAAACGTGGCACTCAGTTGTGCGAGCAGTGATTTTTGTGTACCGAGAAAATGTACAGGTCAACTGCACATTTTCAGATATGATGTTGATGAAACTTTCTGGATTTTTAAATAATATAGATAATATCGCAAGATTTATTCTGAACGTTAATACACTACAAGAAGTTATTTAGTTCAAAATAGTTTTATTTTTAACCAAGTTGTATAAAAAAGAATATTTTACAAATGCCACGTTTAAATATGTCTACTATCAAATTACTATAAAATATAAAACAATTTAAGAGTTGTTAGGAAGATATGTCCTTGCCACTTAAAAAAAGGATGTCATCTTGTAGAAACGTATACAGTGAGGTACTAATATTAGCATAAGAATATGTCACTGTCAGCCACAACAAGCTACAGAAAATTACGTTTTGTGAGAAAAAACAGCCTCTATTTTGTGTAGTGTTTCCCTGAAAACAGATACCCAAGTCAGTTGACATAAATTTATTTTAGCTATATGTTTTTGGTTTTACAAATCCATATAAGGTTACTGAGATATTGTCTATACTGAATAATGTGTGTTGTAATGGTAATACTACTTATTAAGATTCACAGAAAACAATGTTTAGTCAACACTGGTCCAATTCCGAGCATTGGAAAATTTGGGTTGTTTTCTCAAGGGCGACCATAGGGAGTCCTAGTTAAAATTTATCAAAATAGGCCTATTTACTAATAGTATGTATTCTGGTATATTCAATCACCTGAAAAGTTATTTTTAAAGATCTTTGTCGCTTGAATTATGTCAGGAGGATCGAAGACTTTGACCGGCCTCATGAACTAATAAGCTAGAGTTTCTGACGGCTAAACATGATATCTGTTATAGATAGTTCATCCTGGTAACCATAGTATGATAATAAGTAAGGATTTAGAATTAAGGCTGCTACATTCATTAGTCCCCCTCTCATATCATCAGTTTAGCGAGGCGTATCTGGAGAAATATAACGATAAATGTGACTGGTTCGTAGATAATTTATTTTTTTATTTTTTCTGAAATATTGAAAGCAGTAAGAAGTTAGAAAATATGGGGTTGCATTACAAAAAAAAAGGGGTAGTGATTTTTGAAAAATATAAATATTTGTTGGGTATGCTGAAACTGCTGTTTTTTTAATTACAGTTCCTGTAAAATAATAATGGATAATAATGGTTTCGCTTAAGGGCAAGTAGCTTATATGTCCTGGTGGTTCATTCATTAGCACACAGTCAGTCTGTAGTGTAGTTAGTATTTAGCAGATCGAATGTTCTATATAAAGTAAAATAATTGAGGCAAAACCCCTTTTTCAAATAGCCTAAGTAATGTACACGCTTGAATCCAATAACAAAACATAGTATTCCTGCATTTCATTTAAACAAACACACGTTGGTGCTATAACTCCATCAGTATACTATTAAGGACATAGTTACCAAATATCAACATTCCCAAGTATGATGTGGAGATTTTATAACGAGTCTATTATGGCATTTATTAAGGCTTATGAAAAGAGCGAAGGGAATTTCATAATTTTCATAATTTTCATACGAGTGTCGTAATTAAAATTGTAGCAAGTTGCATACGATGTTTTGTTCGACCATAATTAAATTTTTAAGTTTTGAGATTTTAGGTTCATCAAACAAACGGAGATTGCTGTCGTCGGAAATCAGCTATCAGTAAGTTCTCGTCGTTCTTATCTTTTGCGATAGATGACAGCTGGTGGCTTGCGAGCACGTTGCAGCTTCTGTTGGTCGTTTTAACCTTAAACCAAAGGGGTTTAAAACTCGAAAAAACCCAATTTAGTATAATATTAAAATTAACATGAAACATAACATGTTAACATAACTTATTTTATTTTAAATACTGGTTACTTATTACGCAGTTTCATTTGCTGCTCCCAAGGCTTCAAGATTGTTCCGTGTTCGATATTAATCGGTGCCATACCAGTGTTATAATGAAAATTTGTACTTTAATGGATGTGATTAAGATATTGTTACTTCACTTATAATAAACTTATTATAATATGGTCAAACAAAAATGTATTTTGACATACCGTCAATAGTTTATAATTATGGCGTAGGTAGAAACCATTATCGGTTATAAAGGAACTTTAAAAAAAATTAATTCCAAAGTTCAGTTCCCTTATTTTTATATAAATAATGTGTGAAATATTTCCTTATTTAGCACTTATATCGGCTTCACAATCACGGTCTTCACAAGAAGGCAAGTCTGTAAAAATTGAAGAAACTACTAAAGACCTCAAACTTTTTGCTCTGTTCTAATGCAGTTCAACCTCTACAATAACATAGCCATTGTACATTATTCTTCTTGCAATCCACCGAAGTATGTTAAGAATATGTAAAGAAATAATATAGGTCTAATCAGTGTTGCAACAGTTGAGTCGTTCTATTTAACTATAGGCCTATATAAACACTTCCTAATTAAAGCAGATTTTACTTTTGTTATAACATCAGTGTAAGGAACCATGTGAAAGAAGTATAAATGTATGGAACCAAGAATTTAGAAATTTCGAAACGCAAGACATGATTAGGGTGGAGAAAATAATGTAACATACACCTGAATTATATATAGGGTGTAAGGAAATAAAAATACTATTGTTCTACAAATGCTGAAAATTTATGAAACTTTGACTAATTAATTAATTCATCAGTACATAGCATGACCGTTTATGGAACAAAGGTAGTAAATTAAACTAATAACCTATCCATTATGATGTCTAGTTGATAAAGCTACATTTAAGAGCAGGGATCCTGCCATCGCTCAGAGGTGAAATGTACAGGCTTTTGTTTGTCTAATCCAAGCAAAAGCCACCATTAGTAATAAATACAATTAGGAGAGGTTTACTAGTGCCCTGAGGACAGACATAGACGGCATTAGACCACAGATTGCAGCTTCATCCGTCAGTAATAATGTTTAATATAATCGGTTTACAGTTAGTCCGCCATGTTTGCCCACAATGCAAACGGAATCACAGAATGTTTCATTATTAGCTGGAATCCCCGGCCTCGTGCAGGGTTGCCTGATTAACAGGTAGCTGCGGATTGCCCAGACGTGATTCGCATCCCGATGATAACACAGTGCGTTCAGCCAAATTTGTTTTTCATTGCTTCATTTTGTTTTCATTCTGAATATAGCATTTCATTGTGTGCTGGAAATTAAAGAGAATAGTGCAGTAAGTTAACCAAGTACTGAGGCAGTGGAATGAATCATTGTTATAAAAGACTGTAAAAGATCTACCCAGATTACCTGTTTTTTTGTGTGAGAATGTTTACTTTTTGTGTTTCCAGATAAGCAATCAAGACTGTCATGCATTCAATGCGTGTTTATTTAATTTCGTTTAAAGTCTTCTTGATAGCGATACATCATTCAATTCTTCCATTACAGTTAACATGTTTATTTTAAAGCCAATGGTAATTAAATTCCAATATAATATTCGCCTTTTCGGAAGAAGAAACTCCGAAAACGTTATCAGATTGGCTACTCTCCTGATCTGAACCCCTCGAATGCGAGTTCCCATTCATGTAGACCTAACATTATATGGGGCGCGTCCATAAAATAAGTTTTCCTGGGTCCATTTACAGAAACAAAACACAATTTGTTAGAAATATTTATTGCAATAGATAAAGAAAGTATTCAGTTATTTTTTAACATATTCATCACCGGAATTGAGACATTTGTCATACCGTCGGACCAACTTTTGAACACATGTGTTGTAGAAGTCTGTCGTCTGGGATCTGAACTGTGTGACAATCACCTCCATTTCTCTGTCGTTCTCTGTCATTTCCCGAGGTGTAGGAAAAGATGAAAATCACTGGGAGCGAGGTGCAGGCTGTAGGGTGGATGTTTAAACACTTCCCAGGATGTCTCCTGCAAAAGTTCGGCTGAGAGATGTTTTAACATCCATCCTACACTCCGGACCTCACTCCCAGTTATTTCCATCTTTTCTTACATCTCACGAAATAACATAGAATGACACAGGAGCAGAAATGGTTGTCACAAAGTGGTTCAAATCCTAGGCGGCAGACTTCTACGACACAGGTATTCAAAAGTTGGTCCAACAGTATGACAAATGTATCAATTCTGGTGGTGAATATGTTGAAAAATAGCTGAATACTTGCTGTATCTTTTGCAATAAACATATCCATGAAATTGTGTTTTGTTTCTGTAAACAGTCCCAGGGAAGCTTACTTTGTGGATGCGCTTCGTATAAACATTTTACTGGTGTTTGAAGCACCCTTACTCCGTTTGTTTTCTAAACAACATGTAAAAATAGTACAATTAGGGAGTATTTTAAAATATTTTCTAACTAATATTATTACACTAATTAAAATATCCTATAGTTTAACAATAAAAATGGGAGAGAATGAAAAATGTCACAATAAAAGACTGCTGCTACATTCTTAAAATATTTTTCTTCACCATAGGAACATAGAAAGAAAGGTTAAACTTATTCCCGTTCTGTTCTTGTAATTTGGTAATGTTGACTCACATTAGCTGAATTAAAGTTTTTAATGTGTCCAGTTTTAAATGTATAATACTGAATACCTTCAGCCTACAGGTTATGTTCTAAATGAAACACAATATTGTCTAATAAGGTATAATATATTTATAAAAAATAATACCTGTTTCACAGGTATCCAGCCTGCTTAAGCATTTTTTTTTTTTCGTTTTGGCGAATTCTTGCTCTCTGAGTTATCAACCGTTTTATTGGTTTTCAAATTTTTGTTCTCTGAGTTACGAACTTGACGTCGCTGCAGACTTATGCCTGTTTTCTAACCCGCTCCATAGCTTTTATAGCTCAATACAGGTTTAAAGCTGTGATATCATTTTATGATAGGTAATACAACAAGAGAAGCAACGATGTTGCGAGTGAATTTATTTGTGAGAATCTGGACTATTTTAGAAAATACTCACATAATTAAGCATTTAATGACTTTATTAAAACCACGAAAATGAATTTTTGTTAGCGAAATAGCCTATGGTGGGAAAATCGGTATAATATATAATATAATATAGTACAGTATAGTATAGCATAGCATACAGTTTAATACATCTATCGTTTCGCCATCGACGATATTCACGTTTGGAGAGATTTTTTTATCAGCTGTTTTATTTTTTTTATAAACTTCCTAGGTATAAATAAAATATATCATGTTGTTAATATTGTATTTATAATTAATAAAGTTATACGAGACTAACTTAAAAGGCCCAGATTTTGTATTTTGCGTGTAACTCAAAATTAATTTATGGAGGACTTTTTTTTTATCTTCAATCTGTAAGTCCTTATATAGGTATCTAGAGTTTGGAGCGAAGAAATACGACTTATCACTCTCAAACTATTCCCTCAGAAAATGCTGGGTATGGCTTTTATCGCTCATAAGGATTTAGGATTTTGCAATCCATTGCTTTTACACATCATGCCTTGTAGGGGTTGAAATAAAAAACAGAAATTCTGGTAACCTAACATCTTATTGTATTTACGGGATATTTTATTTCCCACTTCCATGTTAACATACAACCATTTCAGGGCTAAAATGAAAATAAAATCAATATCACTTTCACACATTCTTCCCCTAAAATCTGAGACACAATAATTTGCTGTGCACATAGGATTAAAAATGTTCCATCCTATTTTTGTATCTTTTTAAATGCTTCCAATAAACATCCATATTTCTCAACTAATACAAAGCCTACAGCGATGAATAACGTATCAGTTGATAGAATTTTTTTACATACTTCTGATAGCATTCTAGCTACCCATCGTTTGCATAAACTCAGGCTGAGACAACTGGAAATGCTCTCCCCTCAATACCCTTTTATTCCAAATCAAAATATGATGTGAGAAAATGATATTGTCCACGTCCAGGGTTTTCTCCTGTAATATTCTCATGTAATGTCCAAGAGAGACAATAATCTTTGGTTCATGAATGCATATATATCCAAACCGAAGAGTGTCTGTCGATGAAGTGGTAAACCATATGCAAGGAACCATATGCAACCATATGAAGGAAGCGGTGCATACATGGCTTGCTACTCAGCTGAATTTTTTTTTTTTCTGAGGACATCAGGAAACTTGTGCAACGATGGATCAAATAACTTACATTCAGGAGAATAAAATAAATTATACGATTTGACACGTTTAGTGATTTTATGAAAAGGAAAAGGGTTAAATGGATTTTGCTCTTTCTGTCTTAAGAGGACTTATTTTGATATTTCTCCCATTTTTCTCTCATAGTTGTGCCTTTTATCTCTGGCTCTCTCTATGTATTTCTGAAAGTCGCTCTTTATTTTTAAACTCTAGCAGAGACAGACGCTCTAATTATTTCAATTAGTAACCACTTCTCGGATGGCGCTGCAGAAGGACACTCCAATAGTTTCATTTTTATTTTGCACGAAACTCAAGTGTTATAACGGCAAATCGTGTTTTCAATTGTACCGAATTCAATCAAGCGCAATTAGATTGATTAACAACAGAATTGACTGTGCTTACTGTGTATTTCGGAGGTATGAAACACAATTACACAAAATCCACTTTCACAATATTTTAAAACAAGTCGTTTGAGAGTACAGATGGATGTGTGATTTTTTTAGTTGCTTCGTAGGCAACTTTGCCATAGCAACTGAAACAGTTGAACACAACTCTAAAACTGAGCATTAAAGAGTAACGGTTTTGTAGTAATATGGATGAAATTTTTTAGTTTCACAATTACTTGGGGATAGAGTTTCTCATTCTGATTTTTAAAATCTTGTATCTTTTACTTGATATAATATGAAACATATCAGTAACAAAATAAGGAACCTAGTATTGATATTTATTGCAGCTTGGCACACTTTTTCTTATCTTAATTGGACGAAAAACTTTTATTTATTTGAGATAAAAAAAAGATTCCACTCCTTTGATGCAGGGGTTGTTGCATTCACTCCCCTCTCGCTGAGGGCACTGGTTCATTTCGTGGCCGGGACAAGTTACTTAAGTAGGTTTTCCCCCCTGAGTTTTCCTCTCTTATGTGAATATGTGCCATAGACCCATGTGGTTCCCGGACATCTTTTGGACGTCATTATAATCTTTATCCCCTCCGCGCCTTGTTCGGCATGAGTGTGTACGACTGGCGAGTCTCATCCTTCGCGTTCATGTTGTCTCGGAGGTGGCGCCGGCATTAAGCTGATCACCTACCCAGGAAGGCCCTCCATCTCCTTGTCTAATAAAAAAGCATAGGAAATTGAGTCGACAGGCTTTACCCCCAGGTTTGCTCATGGTATTTATTTTTATTTGAAGCTGAGACAGCACAAGGCCATAGTGTCATCAGAAGATTAGGTCAATTGAAAATCCCAATGAACTCATTGATGACCGACCCGGGACCTTTCGCTTTTTAGCGCAGTGCCTTAATCAATAGCACTACGGCGTACACCCCTAATGGTAATATTTTTATCTTTTATCTTAGCTTTATTTATACATTTTAACTCATAGGTCATATCACGTGTTAGGTTCTGTGGATATAGTAATAGGCCCCGTAACTAATATTGATGTGCATTATTGCCATTGTTGCTATGTTATGGCTTCGGTAAATATTCAATTTTTGGCAATAATGATATAGGATGAAATAGCGGAAAATTAAATGATTAATTCAGCATTTGCCTTCGCGTCTGGACAGCCCTGAGAAACTTAAGTCAAACTGGCCGGCAACGGGGTTTGAACCCGTGACCTCGCGAACGCGAGTCTAAGACGTTACAGTCTCAGCTCGGTATAATGCTAATAATAATTGTAATAAAAATAATAATTTTTATTTAATAAACTTTTTAATTCAAGTGCAGTTATTTTATTTTATTTTATTTTATTTTATTTTATTTCATCCTATTATACGTTTTACTGAAAGCATAAAACAATATATATATTCTATTCTCCTAATTATCCTCCGTTCAAACCCATAATTTATTTCATCCACTTACTTCTGGTCACCTAGATCTATGTAAGATAAGCAGTATACCTATCATATTCTGCTATGACTATGTAAACCGGTACCCGATTTTATATTATAATCCAAATCATATTCCAAACTAGGTATAAAATGCTGGATTGAAATTTTAGATTTTCGTACCATAGCCGTTAACGTCAATTTTTTTTTTTCAAAATTGATGAAAACACCAAGTGGTACCTAGATTTCAAATCAATTTTTTCTTCAGGCGGAATGGTAAAGTATAAACGCTTGAACATTTGAGAGCGTTTCTCGGAACGCTTAACTTTTGTAATGTTGTGAACAGGCAAGTATTTTAAATTCACGGACACTTCCTTCGTCTTGTATGTTGATGCTATACTTGAAAGAAGTCTGTGTTGTGCAGAGAAGCACTGCGTTGTCTTTCATCTCGTTTGATAGATTTACGTAGAAAATCTAATCCTCCTTGTGCAATCCTTGTTACAACTCGTTTCATTTCCAGTGAAAAGGCATTCAGTAAAGCAGGGTTCTTCAGCGAGTAACACTTAAATCCTTCTCCTTTTTAGCGTCCCTACAAGTTCTACTGTGCTAGGTCTAACTGTAAATTAATAGAAAAGATCTCCCAGTTTCTCCTTTGTCCTACATTGCAGGAATATGCATATACAATGTATTATATTAATTACGTTTACAAAATCAATAATATACCAATTGTATTTAACGCAAAGTACTGCCTTTGGACTATGAGGCCAACTCCGAGAGATTACATCCATAGGTTACCATTTCAACAATTAGCCTGCAGTATCTTAAGGGCAATGACAAACATCAAAGACATAACAACATCGGCCATATCTCTGAAAAGAAAGTGGGCAGGCCACGTCATGAGGATGGATCATAACAGATGGGCGCATATAACAACAGCTTGGGACCCTCGAATCGGCCACAGAACAGTAAGACGACAGAAGAGAAGATGGGCAGAAGACCTAAAGCTTCTGGGACAAACTGGTCTACGAAGGCCAAAGATCGAAGGGAATGGAGGCGACTGACAGAAGCAACATAAGAGGAATGCGGATCTTTCCCGCAGTGGCTTAGCGGGATTGCCGAAACAGCCACCTTGCCAGTCAAGAGGCCCTTGCCCTTTAGGGATGAAACGGGCTAATTCGAATTATAATAGTGTTGATCATGGAACTGCGAATTTCTTTGGGGCTGAAGTCGTATACTTGTTCAAGAAGGCCAGATTATCATTTCTGGTTGTTCTCCAGTTTCAGAAATTTCACTCCAAGACATTTTCCTACCTTCATTTCTTCATCTCATTTATCGTACTGTAATTTCATTCCACATGCACAAAGAAAATCCGATTGACTACCTTCGTGCGGCTGATATGTCTTCATACGAATCCCAGCTCTTCCTAGAGCTCTGCGCCGTTTCTGAGTCAGAAATTTTATTGGTGCCTTGGACTTGTACAGCAATTTCGAGAGTGGTTGTCCCACGTGGTAAACTAAGAAATACGGACCCTGAGGTTGAAGGGATGATCTTGACATCTTCATATAATATCGAAAGATTCATTCCATCCCATTCCGTTCAATAGGAGTAGCGCAGTAAGCAACAACTTGGTGTTCATCCCGTCCTTCTTTCGCCGATAAAATTGCTATAATCCGGAAATGAAAAAAAGACCCAAAGCTATTTTCAAACCTGTAAAAAAAGGTATGTTATTAAGTTAATAAGAGAAAAAGTAAAAAAAAACATTAAAAATTAAATGCATGTGGGAGATAATAAAGGCAACTCAAATAATGTAAAAATAATTGCTACCTCACATAAAAACATGGATTATGGAAGTAGCGAGAAAACTCTCGTCAGTGAAATTTTAATCTACTGTTGATAATGATTAAAGAATAAATGTATAAATAAATTCAAAAATAGAAAATCTAAATTAACAAAAATTTAACAATCCACCTCAAGTGCCTTTTTCTTATAATTTATGGAACTTAAAATCCATTTTAAAGGAAATTATTTCGATCTGTGAATTTTCAGCTTTTGCTCTGCAATGTTGCAATGTAAAGGGCAGATAATGTTTTAAGACTGTTTCATATTAGATTTTTTAACGTCATGTGTTTATGTTTCCATTTGCGATTTCACTGGACCACGGATTATAATGTTTCCTGTGGTTAACTAAAAAAGTTAACAGATGTAAGAGACTTCAAGCCGTAATTTTGTAATTGAAGATATTTACCACTCATTTCGCATTCCTAAACCGTAACTTTAGCATAAGCGTGGTAACTGCTAGGAGGCTTCCCTTGTCATTGTTTAAGCAAGAGAAACTCTGGTTTAAATTTACATGATTTTGCGTACATTAAGCCAAGTTTTTTCAAGGAAGAACAGGGACTGAAACTTCTCTGTGTAGATTCAATCCAACACTAGTAAAACACCAAAATAACTAAGTGATGTTTATATGAACATTAGCACTTGTCAAGTGTTATAACGGCATTGGAATATATTAAGTATTCCAAACCAGCTAGGGAATGTGTTAGTGGAAAGACACAAAATACTTGCTGCGTGAATTGGTCTCCTACAGTTACATTTACACTTACATTACATCACATTATCAACCTTGAGACTACATTGAATGAATTCAATGCAAGGAAGCGTAGAGACATTTTCAAAATATAAATTTTCATTCAATTTGGTTCAAACTTGAAGTGAATAGGGGATATTTATTAGTAAATTTAATTAATTTTCCGCCTCTGTACTATTATATATTCAATACATGACTTTTTATGTAACTTATTTTTCAACAAAGGATAAATGTGTGATATATTTGCACACATTATATATTAAGTAGACCGCCGGCGTGGTCTTGTGGTTAGCGTCGCTGACTACAGATCCGCCGGCCCGGTACCTCCTCGGATTTTTCTGAGGTAGGGAGGTCTGGCAGGGGTGCACTCAAATTGAAGAGCTACCTGATGGAGAAGTAGCGGCTCCGGTCATGAAAACCACCATTAACGGCCGTGGGTGTCGGCATGCTGACCACATGCCCCCCAATCCTGCCATCTGCCTACGGTAGATGACGCAGCGGTCGGGTAGTAGGCCAAGTCCCTCCAGGGATGTAGCGCCACGGAGTTTAGTTAATATATTAAGTATTTTGACATATGTGTTTTTACACGTTATTCGCAAAAGAAATATACTTCAATCAATTTTCTTTAATAAACTTATCACAGGTAACTAGTAATTAGGAATTACACAAGAGAACCTATATCGCTTTTAACCTAGCTATGATTTGACTAGTATTCACAACCAAATCTTACTGATTGTCATAGATTGTCTACTCCAGGTCAACCGTTATGATTAATTAAAACATATTGTTTTTAGATCCTTATATAAGAGATGTTTTTAACTACAATACATGTTTCACTGAGCTACTAATATTTCATGCAACATAACTTTTAGTCAATTTAAATAACGTTGGTATACTCTGTTTTTAACTAGCCCTTGTCAAGCTAGTGAATGTAATCGCCATTCTATATCAGTAATATGGCAAATGAACTTTTTTTAACATACTTGTACTTGACAACATTTGTAACTATTGTTTATATATATATATATATATATATATATATATATATATATATGTTATACTAGTGCTTAGTACAAAACATAAATAAAAGTTATAGTCTGTTTATATTCCAAGTCTCTCATATTTGGCATGATACGTCGTGTACCGTGGTGTTGTATTGAATATATACTAGTACAGAGGCGGAAAATTAATTAAATTAATTAAAACGCTGTAGCCTACTAGTGGAAATTTCTTAAGCTTCAGAATGAAATTCATTAATGTATCTTTATTAGGTCCTAATTTCGTGCAAGTATATTATATTTTAGAGCGTCATTAAAATGCCCAGGCATGGTATTTTATAGCTAATTAAATTTGTTTTTCATCAGAAGAAATGAAAATTAAAAATTTTAAGTTACGTCCTTGAATAAAAAAGTGTCTGACTATAGTTTTATAATTAAAAGGAAGGTGCCGATGCCACCCCGAGACAACACGAACCCAGAGGACAAGACACACCAGTCGCTCACGCACTCATTCCGAAGAAGACGAATGTGATGATGGATAATGAGGGCTAGATGATGTTCGGAGGATTCAGTGGGACTAACGTTTACTGATATGAGAGGGAAACCTCCGGAAAACCCCCATCCATTCTCCCGACCGTGAATCGAACATGGGTCCGCTGCATGAGGATAGCGAACGCATCCTCTACGGTGTAAAGCATACCTGAGCAACTGAGGGGAAACGTTTTAGTCCCCCATCCTACGTATGAAACCTGCTCTTCATGTTCAGTGTCACGTCGAAACTGCTTTATTCTGACGTCAAGTGCGACTGTAGTGGGAGACATTACCCCACCGTACAGTGGCACAATGTGGACCAGTTGCGCACCCGTGGTGTAGAGTCTACGCCAAAGCGGTGATATGTGTTGCAATTTAAAAGTTGCAAAATCAACCTTACTATACAAATCAAATGTTTCAGCATAAGAAAATTTAAAAATACTACACATTCCGTCGTTTTCATCAGAATTTCACGTGTTTTTGTTTACAGTTAATTATCAAGTGCCAGTATGGTACTTTATGAGATTGTGTGGGGGACGGGAAAATGTCTGTCCGTCCGTCCGTCCGTGTGTCTGTACGCGCGATAACTTAAATACGCTTTATCGGATTTTAATAAAACTTGGTATACGCGTTTATAATGTCTATGGGAAGAAGCCTACTGATACTGGACCAAATCGGTTGACCGGTACCAGAATAAAACTCAATTTAGTGTCTATTTTAAAGGCGCGATAACTCAAATACGCTTTATCGGATTTTCATGAAACTTGGTATACGTATTTATAACGTCCATGGAAAAGAGCCTGTTCATTGTGGACCAAACCGGTTGACCGATACCAGAGTAACAACTAATTAAAGGTCACATTTTTTTTATATCATGTCTATACTACAATGCCCCATTTCTACTTACTGAGCAGTCAGATGTTTGTTTACTTCGTTGATCAAGTTGAAATTGAGTACTACATGCATACTGATAGGCTATATACAGAAAGTATATTATTGTGAAATAATTAGCGAAGTTCTTTGCTACTGAATTTTGTGAAATGTTGCCATATTTTAAGAATTTCAAGTTGCAATAGGCTACATTTAGCTCTGACAAATAGGCCTATCACTATTACTTCACATAGGCTATGGTTATCAAACTAGACCGTTAAACCGAGCGAGATTGCCTAAACGGTAACGTCTTGGACTCGTATTCTAGAGGTACCTGGTTTAAATCCCAGAGCCGGCCAATTTGTCATGGATTTTTATATTTTTATTTTTATGTCAGTGTGAGATTTTCAAGATATCACAAATCTGTAGTTCTGTTGATGCTGAACGATTTTAATCTGATTAAAAAAATATCATTTTCTGCATATCATAATATTGCAATCATAATTGATTCAACAAAAGCATTTTAGCACTTTGTTACATCAGTTTACCTGGTTTGATTTATTAATTTCATTTATACTGGCGAAATTAAGACCATAAAGCCTTCTCTTCCACTTCACGAGTGAAATTATACATAATACTAACAATAAGACATTTGATAGATAATTAATAATTGATATCTATACCGGTAGGCCTACATGTTACAAACAACAAAAAGTATTACAAAATGTTTTAATTAAGACATTTTATAAAAAACTAAAATGTAGCAAAAGTTTAGAGATTTAATAGTGTAGTAAACCTAATTGTGGCAGTTTAGATTATGAAACAATTTTTCTTGTAACCATATAATGGATATACAATGTTTATCAAAAATAAAAGTAAACTTTAAATAATACTAACTTAAATTAATACTAGAATCCGAGACCCATTTTATGCAAACTAATTAATCTATATTGACCGCCGGCGTGGTCTTGTGGTTAGCGTCGCAGACTACAGATCCGTCGGCCCGGGTTCGATCCCCGGTACCTCCTCGGATTTTTCTGAAGTAGGGATGTCTGGTAGGGGTGCACTCAGCCTCGTGATTCAAATTGAGGAGCTACTTGATAGAGAAGTAGCTGCTCCGGTCATGGAAACCACCATTAACGGCCGTGGGTGTCGGCATGCTGACCACAAGCCCCCCAATCCTGCCATCTACCTATGGTAGATGATGCAGCGGTCGGGTGGTAGGCCTTGTTCCTTCGGGGATGTAGCGCCACGAAAAAATCTATACTAATAAAAGGAAGTGTTTGTCTTTCCTTCTGTCTGTCTGTTCGCGATGTCCAACGAAATCTACTCAACGCAGAGAAGAGTCGGAAAGGGTCGGAAAATGCACCTCGAAGCCAGAATTTCAATTTTCGCTTTCGTTTGTTAGTTATGAGTGAAAAAGGGACAGAAAACGTGTATTTTTTTTCGTTTTTGAAGCATCAGTTTCGAGTAAAATCAATTAGGCTACAGCTGGCTTTGGCTATTTTCGTCATAACTTGGAAATAAAAGCTTCGCGATCGCTTGAATGTTGTGAGCTCACCCTGGTCTATTCGTTTGCTTTTAATGTCAAGGTACGCAGATATCTGAAATTTTCAACACAGACGGAAGAGGGATAATCAATATAGGCCTGAATATGGTCAAACAATGTTCGATTTGAACGGAACTCACTATGCAGGGGTTTTCTGAACCAGGGAACTCAAATCTGAGGTCGTTTTTCCCAAGTGGCGCTTTTTAATCGTGGAATTCACTTCAAAGCCGGATTTTTATCTGTATCATTATAATTATTAATCGTATAGTTTAGGCCTATGAATGTTTCGCCTCCAAGTGTTAATAAATATAATGTTTTAATTATTTTGCACTTAATTTTTAATTTCTCCCATTAATTAGAGAAAGAAGTACGATTGAATTCTAGAAAATATCATTAAAATCCATTGTCTGCAGTAATAAAATATATCAAAATGATAGAGAGCTTGATATAATGACGCACGTGGGATGCTAGATAGGAAAATATGTAGGTAGGTTAAGTTAACAGGATGTTCAAGTTTCCTCCATGACTACATGAACGGAAAAATGACGAAAGAAACTAAGCTTTTAAATGAGTTTCATTCTCCACGCTGTAAACACCTGCAACACATCGTTTAGACTACATGCATATCCGGTGAGTTGTCGACGTATGCCTAACCTGCAAGGGGTCGTACAACATTTTGTAGTAGGCAGACTTCAAATTGATGGAACAAATACGACAAATACGTTACCCAGCAAAATCTACTGCATGCAGAGATATGAAATTTTAAAAACAGATGGACTGAAGGGTGTCCGAATGCACTTCGAAGTCGGATTTTTAATTTTATTTTTAGTTCGCGAGTTATGAGTGAAAAACTGGCAGAAAACGTGAATCGAAGCATCAGTTTTCAGTAATATATTTCATTTGTCAAATCAATTGCAGGTGGCTTTGACCGCTCTTTGTCAGAAATTGGAAATAAATGTATCGCGATTGCTTCAATATATCGCAGAGAATTATAGATCGCTTCGTTCTTAGGAGGCTGTGGGTTCCAGCCCCGCCTCGGGCATGAGTGTTTGTTATAATTATAATTATTTATATTTACAACTTGAAACAACATAATTAAAAGTAATATTATATAATTCATGCAATTTACGTAAAAACGACGTCAGTGTTATTAAATATATTTTATTTATTTTTCTGATGAATAAATTATTTAAATAAAACATCTAACAGTTGAGTAAATAATCGCGGGCGAAGCCGCGGACACCTGCAAGTGATTAATAAAATGAATATTAAATTTGTTTCTAGATTTTTATATTTTTCGACAGTCTCCCACATGACGGGGCAACGAATTCCAAAGACGAAGGTTAGAGATATAAAAGATGAAGAAAGTGAAGTATGTCGGGAAATATGCAATAGGTTTTGTTTGTGCGTTCTTGATGTCGAAAGGAGATTTGAACGAGATTTTAAATAGGCCTAAGCAGGAGAAGTTAATAATAGGCTGTATGTTCATTGATCTTTGATAATTAAATAGTTTTAAAAGTTCCATCTGCACAAAATACTTGGAGGGTGTATTTGAATGAAGGTTTACAGCTGAAAAAGAAAATTATAATGTATTTCATTTAAGATCTGATGCTTCCGATGCTACCGATGTTGGTCTGATGGACTATAAGCTGAGTCGAGTTATTTAAAGCAGCCAAGCTTTCGGCTATCTCAGCTGTTTTTCAATGCTTTGCATAGGGGGTATTGGGTAAAACTTCTATTTTCTACAATTGTACTCTTAGAGCTACATACTTGATTTTCGTACAAATACTCATAATGTAATCGATAATTTTGTGATAATCGATAATTTCTGTCAGTATTAGTTTTTGAGTTGTTAAAAAATAATACTGGAAGATATGCATACTTCAAAATGAAACTTGTCACGAAATTGTTTCATTATATTTTCTACTTTAAAAAAAATATGACTAATAACATATTTAGAAAAATGTCATGTATTAGTTTTCTTGTATCGTTACTACAATTGGAGGATAAGATATATTCAATGCAAGTATCAAATTTAAAAAACTATATTTTTAATTTTGAAAACGGTTGAAATGATAAAAAAATGCGCTGTTTTGTTAGTCATGCTTTGTATAACTTACAGTAAAAATTTAAGACTCCTGGTATTAAATCTGTAGAACCCATTTAGTTTTGAATATGTACAGATACAGTAAAAACAAAACTATGGAAAAAATCTTTAAACTTCTGCATAGTATTTAAAAGAACACAGTGTATATGCAGCCTCATCAGAAGTTCTCATCCTTACAACTTACGTTTTTTTTCTTAATTAAACCAACTTAATATTATTTTTCTTTTTTATGGATAATAGTTTACCTTTGTAAAAAAAAATATTTATTTTCATTACTAAGATTTACCACATTTAACGAGTGATATCACACAATTATAGTGTCTGAGAGCACTGAAATTTAGCCAACTTATAGTTAAGATATAATATTTTTAATACATAGAACAGATAATGCTAATTTTGACCAAAAATGTTGATTATTTCACACCTTATCATGATGGCTTACATGTTACATGGTTATAAAGTTATTATCACTTTTGCTTTGTTCGTTGTACATTTCATTACAAGTTACCGGAGCTGCAATGTAGAAATAGCATTCACTCTCATAATAATCGTACCAGATCCAATACCCACATCTATATACAGCGCCATAGGCTATTAAAATCTGTAAATAGTTACAAAATTATTGGGCAGAAAGTATTTGAGAAATTACCAATAAATTATCAAAATTTACATGTAAATACCTTTAAGATAAGAGTACATGACTGGTTAGCCAGGAATCCCTTTTATAATCCTAATAACTTATAGATGTATTTTTTATCGTAATAATGTAGTCCTAATATTGTCTTATTTCTATGTATCACTAATCAGACAAGATTCTCATGACGTAATACTTAGCTCGCTCTAAGTTTTTATAAAAGTTTACTGTTACCTGACTTTGTCTATTGCTAATTTATATTGGTTTAATGTCACTAACATGTATTATTTCATTTGCAAAGAATAGTGGAACAAAGGTTTGCAGTATTCATTGTAACTCTCACACATCCAAAATATATCTGGTTATAAAGATCCACAGTTTTACACAGTAGTGTCTTTTTCAATGAATTTTCCGGGCTCTGTAAGCTCATATATTGAGACTGTGGTTGCTGTCACTGTAGCAGTGGATATGGTGGAAAAATGACGGGGGGATAAAGTTAAAAAAATAAACAGAGTGGAGCAATCCAGACGAAGGAGAAAGATAAGCATGAGATAAGCAGGTGAAGGACAAAAGAATGTGTGGGATTAGAAGAAAGTGAAGTCGGAATGGAATAATAGAAAAGCGAGATGGTGTGTAGGTAGAAAAAAAAAGAAAGAGAATATGTGAATATACGGAACATCCAACATCTAGAAAGACAGAATAAATACGACAATAAAGAATGAGAAAAGAAATGTAGGGGGAGAGCTGGTGGAGGAGGAGGTTTAAGTTAGAGAAGTAAATCTTAAAGGAAGAATATAAATTTGGTGAATGGGAAGGATTTTCTTTTCACACTGCTGAAAGTCTCGGTATCCTTTCGTATGCTTGGCAGTTTGAAACGCCCTAGAATCCTACTGTAAGGCCATTATTTCTGGTACGCCTGGTGAACTCGGGAGGGAGTACGATATACCCACCCACTCCATACTTTCTGCCTGCCATTTTCACATGGCTACTTCAGACCTTTTATCTTCTACTTCATGTGCTCTTTTCTTCTCCTGCAGGACGTCGTGACTCTCGATGTCTCGATATCAGCAATACAGAGGTCTGAACTATGGCACCCACAGGTGTGGACAACAGGAACTATTTATCTCGGTTCACTGGACGCTTACAGTAGCTAATAGAGGAGAGCAACATGGCGTCGCTCAGTCCTCTTTGATAGCTCCTTGGCACTCTGAAGCAAACAGAAGAATAACCCAATATAAAACATATGAATTAATAATTTGTTTCGTCTTATAAAATTCTTTCAGAGGTAACAAAATGTACGATCTCTATGCGACTTAGTTTTATTTATTTATCTAATTTATATAATTAGAAAATTACTAATGTTCGTGAAGATAAACTTAAAAAAATGTAATTAAATTAAATAAATAAATTTAATAATAAATTAATAAAATTTAAAATAAATAAATAAATTTAACAATAAATATAATAAATTTTAAAATAAATAAATAATTCTAACAATAAATTAATAAAATTTAAAATAAATTTCATAAAAATTAAATAAATCTAACAAAATTTAATTAAATTTAACAACATTAATGTAACACCTTGTAACTTTCTGAATCGCAGAATGATCACGCAACGACTATTTTGTCGGCTAATTTTTATTTTTTTTATTGGGTGCCAAAATAATAAAGTGTCTAATTTATGCACCGCATAATAATTCTCCCTTGTTGTAAGAATCGCATTATATTCCGGTTCATGATGAATAAATTATTTCTAAAGGGATTTAAATGCAGAGCTTTTCCGGTGCGTCTGCACAAGGGTGCATGTTTTGATAAATCCTGTCTGAAGTATTAGAAGCCTTAGTTCCCGGGAAGCATGCGAACAATGGAGCTCTAACCGCACCGAAACATTACGTACACGTAATACGTAATGATATTTTGGTGTATTAATATAAACTTACTTTGCTACAGTTTAGGCAAGAGGGAGCTAAGTCACGTTATATACCTACATAAATTATACCGTTTTCAGTATTTGTAGAGAATAAAGTCTAGTGTCCTGTTCCATTTTTTGCAATTTAAAAATTAGGTTTCTATCATAAGTTAGTATATTTTTAAAAACAACAGTTATTTTGTTTGGTACGAAAATATCTTCCAGACTCTTCCAACTACTGCGCACTTTTCTGGGCAGGGTAAAGTAGAAACAAATTTTACTGTACATTTGTACTCCCGTTTCCGTACAGACGGAGCTGACCACTTACAAAAATCTAGAATCGCAGTCGTTCATTTGTGTATTACTATGTAATTGGGTAATGTAATTTGGTGTCATCATTTATATCCAGACGGAAAAAGAACTCACGGGATAATATGATACGAAAAGCGAAGCTGCTCGAAATACGGCACAACTGTTTGTTTATGCTGTATTAAAAAATATTCTTGCTTGTTAATAGTACTGAATGATGTGTCAACACTTGTGGTTAATGTGTTGGTTAATATAGATGAAAAACGTTTAGGTTTCAATTGAGTTGAAACAATTTTTTTTTAAATTTTTCCAACAAGTAGTAAAAATGGAGTCAACTCGTTTTTGTTGCAAGCTCTTTAGTTTTTACTGTGATTTTAGTTGATATAATAAAATAATACTCTATTTCTCGATGACATATTGCTTATGTAACAAAATAAACATTTAATAATATTTTGTACTTATGATAAAATCGTTGAGCAGCGATAATGAAGAAGCGAAGATTAACTTTGGCGAAGACAGTCAAGTTTTGCTTTATTGAACATAGGAAATTAAGTGAAAAGGTATAACTCCGGCAAGATGTGGTAAACATTTTCTCACTGTTACTTACAGTCTAAGAAAACTAAATGACTTCATTTTAGGCCTATATATAAATGTTTCATAATAAATTGTAGCGTTCATTTACATATAAATAATAGACTTTGGATGTTGAGGCACTAAAATGTACATTTTAGGCGCCAAAATATGCATTTATGCAAACGATATAAGCACCTAGGATTCAAAACAAGAATTGAGACCAAAATGTTTTATAGAGTTTAAAAAAGACTATGAGATAGTTAATTTGGTTTCATAAAAGAAACTATTCAAAATTTTAAATCCAGCTTTCTTTGGCATGATTGGCATGTAAATGAATTATGAGAATTGTTACTAAATGATTGTCTGTTGTTACTTAAAATTGTCGAAGCAAACTAAGTAAACTGGAAGTTTCATTTCGTTATTTATTATAAATGTTCCCTACATGTGCAGAATTTTTCTTTAATATAACCAAGTTGATAGTAATTGAAGAACTTTCTCGGATAAGGATGCAATCAACAATATTAAAACTTTAAGGAAGAAGCAATATAATTTGGTTTTTACATTTAGGCCTACCTTTGCATTTGTCTGAATATCCAGTGTTCAGTAATAAGTAACACTTTAAAATCTTCCCTCTCACCGCAGTGAACAGCGTACTCTGCTATACAAGGTAGTATACTTGAAAGCTGTAACATCCTGGGTGCTAGAGATGTCTTCTTCGAAAAATATACCTTCATCCATTCTGTACTCATTTCTCAGCTCCAGTATGCTGACGACAGTAAGAATCCACCCTCCTGGCGACACACAAATAAGGGCTCAGTATTTCAATGTGCCACCCATTTACAACCACACGCTTCCTTTTAGAAAAGAAAACTATATCATGTTCATTTTTCCTTTATAAATTATCTAAAGGGTTTAACCTTTTAAAATCCCATTTATTTATGACTTGATAGTACAGAAACATCTAGATGGAATGAATGAAGCAGGAAAAGTAGTATCTACATAATACAAATTAAGCAATAACTTTAAAAAACAGGTATTATGCAACGTTTTAGAGGGAAGCAATTATTGTGACTTTTCCACTCATACGCCGCGTGTTTGATATTGACCAATAATGTTTAGAAATTCCTCAGATATAGACCAATCACGGCTTACAATCTTACAATATTCTTGTAGGAATCACGAGGATGCCGTTTAATCGGGTAAAACGTCTGCTCGTTATTGGACACGTAAGCATCAGTGTGCAGTGATTAATACGTCACATATTGCCATTAAGCAGCACGAAAACAGATTATTTTACACAACATAACTTGTTTGGAAATTTAAATAGGGCATATTATAAATGTACATTGATTAAAAACACAATTTAGACTCGGTGCAAGCCAGTTCATGTGCTTTTATTCTGTTCTGCTGTTAGCTTACCTGTATGAAGTTAACTGTGTCTTATATATGCACCATTGGTAGCACTGGTCACAACATGGTAACTCGAATCGAATCATGGATGGTTGATTCATAGTATGCCGTGATCTCGAAGCTGTTAATTTTTTATACAATAAAGCATGAAAGTAATTAGGCCTATTTTTTGTATAATCCCTTATATTTTTATTCATGGAATAGTCTTAATAAATCCAACTCGAGTTGACGAGTTTCATCAGATAAATTCGCTCCTGCTGTGCAGTCGCAAATCTATAGATAAACTCGTCAGGTCTCGTGGTATTACCTATGATAAGAATCGAATGAAATATCACGGAGTTGAAGGGGATGGTACTCTTAGTTAAATGAATTTTATACATAAAGCATTCAATACGAATTATCGCTATAAAACTCGTATTTAATTACATAACGGTTTGAGTAAAATATACAAAAAATAATCGAGTGAAAAATATCTTAGATCAGCAATAATAGCAATCACAATAGACTACAATTAATTTTAAATCCAGGTTTTGTTCCAGAAATATCACTGGATACGTTTAAGCTCAGAACTGGCCCGGAATACCTCAGAATCGAAAATCTCTTCTCCATTCTGTAGGTAAGAAAAAGGAAACATACATAGCCTAGATGCTGATCTAGTTTCGTATGCAGAATTGTATATAGGATAGGCCTACTTAGTCTACCAAAACATTTACTTAGAAGAGTTCCTGTATCTTAAACAAGTATTTTGACATTTCCAGAGTATTTTCTCGGGCTTTCACCTGAGTCAGAAGTATTTCACCCAAGTTTTCAGCAAGAAACTCCATTGCCATTATACAGCGACTTCCCGACAAAATGTCACCGGGAAAGCTGAAAATAGGTCTAGTTTATTTTGAATTTGTTTCATTGGCGATTTCATTAAGATATTTTACGAATTTTGTATAAGTAAGACAAAGGAAAATCAGCCTAGATGTTGATCTAGTTTCGTATGCAGAATTGAGTATAGGATAGGCCAACTTTTTCTACCAAAATATTTCCTTTGAAGAGTTGTTTTTGTATATTAAACAGTATTTTGACATTTCCGGAGTATTTTCTCGGGCTTTCACCTGAGTCAGAGGTATTTCACCCAAGTTTTCAGCAAGAAACTCCGTTGCCATCATACAGCGACTTGCCGACGAAATGTCACCGGGAAAACTGAAAATAGGTCTAGTTTATTTTGAATTTGTTTCATTGCCGATATCATTATAATATTTTACGAATTTCATGTGAGAAGCAAATCAAAAAGGTTGAGTTCTTAACTGAACCAATTTTGTTAATACGATGTGTACAACAAGATTATGGCGTGTACTCTGGCGTATGTGCATAGTTACAAACCACAGGATATATATATACTGGGTATATATTTGCAAAACCGTTCTTTGTGTAATGATGGTATGAAAACAAAAGCGCCTGAGCTCCCTTCCACATCTTGGAGTGAAGTGAGGGGTGGGGACCTCGACTTCCCTCTGCTACTCTTGTTAAAATAACAACACGCATCGTTGGAAAGTTTTAATTTCTGTTGAAACGACTGTAGAGTTGTTAAATAACGTGGAGGTCTGTCTGCCATCAAGAATATGGAAACTGGAACTAGACTACGCAATTACATATATTTACAAGATATGTTCAAGCTCGGTTCTTGGGTTAAAGACAGGCTTCGGAAGACAAACAAGCCCCATCATTAATTTAGTTACTCCTGAACATTTCCAGCCAAATTTATATTTATTCGGACACTATAGACTGCAAGATACTAAAGGTAAATGTAAGGGACATTATCACAGTAACCCTAAAGTTATAATCGCCAACATGAAAACAAATAAAAATTATACCGACTTAGGTACGTTTAAAATCTAATTTGAGTTTTTAGGCCACATTATATTGCGTGTTGATAAGCGGTGAAGTTCAAATCCAGACATGAACGTTTTATAAATTTATAATTATTAATAAAAAGTATTGGTGCAGCAGATGTAGAAGTTATTTTACCGTATTATCCATATGTTACAATATTTTAATGTGACCACCAGACTCTTTGTAACAGTATCCAAAACTCGCTTTAAATATATTTGTACTGTTCTAAAGCGACAGATAGAAATCTTCTTCTTGCAACCATTCCTCGAGAATGGAAGAAGCTGCTAATATACGCTCTTTAGCCTGTTCAGCAGTAATATTAAATCCACGTCCGAACACAATTGCTGAAAGAAATTTGGAAGAATGTAGTTCGAGTGGAGCAAAACAGTCAAAAGGTGTGGAACCAGAAGCACTGCCCGTTTCCACGGTTTGGCGTTTACGCTGAGATGTGGATTCAGTCATATGAAATTTTAGTTTTGAAATATGAGACAATGAATTGAATGTTAAAGGAAAAAGGACATTTTACTCAAATAAGAGACTGAAACCTTGAAATCCGGGAAACCTGGTTCTTGCAACTCTGCTTACATCATTATCTTGACAATATCATATCCTTCAAGTAGATACAGCGGGCATACTGCGGTTTAATCTTAAAGTACTGTACATGGAAGAATAATATGATACCGTACCTTCCGCGAAACGACTGTTGGCTGGCAGTCACGCTACCAACGGACCCACTGCGGCGGAAGAGATTTAAATTGGTATCTGATGATTGGTATACACATTAGACTTATTTCAAATAAATTATCAGCGAATGATAAATTAGCAAGTCATTAATTGAATAGCTTCATATTTCAAGTGGTATAATTATAAATCAAATGTTTAGACAATGTCCGCCTATATACTACTATTATACTTAAAAAACAACAGCTGAAGCCTACAGGAGATATAATTAATTTTAATTAACTGGTCTTTTATATCTCCTGTAGGCTTCAGCTATTGTTTTTTAAAGTATAATAGTGGTATATAGGCCGGACATTGTCTAAACATTTGATTTAACAAGTCATTAATAAAATCTCTATATTATTATAAGAGATTACTAGAAGCAAGATTACTATAAGAAATTAATAACTTAATGAAACTGGAATTTTTATTATAGATAAATAAAATTTATTGTTTGAGATCAAATTTGACGGTTTTACACAACACTAATTTTGGTCTGTTTTCTCGCGAAATGAGGGTACGCCGAGATGGTGAAACAACACGATAAAATCACAGCTTTAATTTAAAAGGATACCGCGCCACTGATTGGTTCTTTAAATGAATTCTTAACCATGATGGAAAAGGACGTATGAATGGATTAGTATTTGGAAATAAGTTTAAAATTATGATATTGAAGAACTATGCATATCTAGAGTAATTTCCAACGTCTTTAGATAACAGTGTGTTCGACCATAGTTATGTCGTCGTGATGTGGGAGGGGGTTGCATAGCTTAACCAGCCATGCGAGATGCTATGATGTTGGTGACACAGACCAAATTACTTTCTATGGCGTATTCCTGTACAACATTCTTGTGTTTATTATTTGTTTCTTTGTAGTTTTTTAATTTCATACCTGACTTTTATTTCAAAAGAGGAACTTTTCTTCGAAATCGTAGACAATAAAGGACTATAATAGGCTACATAATATCAGGGATAGTGGTACATAAAACAGCATGGGTGAAGTTTCATAGATAGATGTTTATTTGCTAGAGATATCAAAGTGTAGAGCAACGCCAAAGTAATAAATGCACATACAAAATTTCATAAAATAATACAGTACTTTAAATTATCTGCTATTAAAATACTCATCCTTGTGTACGTAGTATTTGAGATCAATGTTGATCTCACTTTCCTCTTGAATGCTGGAAAAGAAAGATTTTTAATATTGTAATAAAGTATTTTATATATATTTAAAGATATAACATCAAAACTATTTGGTGTTTCACTATATTTGCATTTGAGAACATATACGTGTGAACTATTTCTCGTGGAGTAACTATGGATTACAGAACAAAGAATGAACCTATCAATGTTTCTCTTGATATAAAGAAGACAGTCCAAGATGAACTTTGATCTTTGAATCACAATTCTCAGTTTTGTAAATAGAGGCTTTCAATGTGCTCTAAGGGACGCTCCGCACATAATTCTTATTGTCTTATTTTACAATATAAATAACTTGTTTGCTGAAGTATGGTTGCCCCAAAATAGTGTTCCGTATATGTCCGTAATAAACTGTCAGTTAAATCTTGCTCACTTAAGGAGCAAATAAAGAGCAATTCCCTGTGAAAACAGGAGGCCTTGGCCCTTAAGGGATGTATTGTAGGCTAAATTTATTTATTTATTTAAACGTTCTAGGGCAGACATGGGCAAACCCCTATCCATTGACACGCAACCCACAAACTTTAGTCAACTTACACATAGTTCGAAAAGAACGGATAGATGGAGACACAAGCAGACAATAAGTTCAGTGGCGGTTGCTCATTCTTAGGGAAACACTAATTTCACTTTAAAATGTACACTACAAGAAACAAACAATACAAACAAATATTTTTAAATTATTATTTTACGTATGCAATTATTTCATTATACAAAGGCTTAGAATGTGTCTAACGCCTTTCCAATCGGAACTGTGTCGCGACCCGTCACTGCTTGCAAAGACTCATGCATGGGAATAATCTACCACGTACACCGAATGTCCGCAATGTCATCTTGTGTGTTATGCGGGAAGTTCAAGAACCACAAGTGGTTCGCGAACCAGTAAATGCCCATGTATGTTCTAGGGCAGGGGAAGACAGAAGCTTGCTCTGTGACGTCACTGCTTCCTGCTCTGACTGCACGCGTTATATCTCTGCGAGGAGCATGTGAAATGTAGGCATCAGTGAACAGGGGGAAGAGAGGGGCATTAGTATTGCGGGCAGCGGGAATTTAGGGGGTTAGAACTTACGTAATACGTGTTTCCGAGTTAATGAAACATCAACCGATTTTTTTGATAGTTTATCGGTTAATTACAGCGCAGCAGTTTAACATATTATAAATAATTCTATTTTTCTATTCTGTGAGAACAATTGCCTTTCCACAAAATCTATGCTCTTTGAAAAAAATAGACAATAGGCTACTATCATTTGAATTAACATAATTCACTACAGTAAAAATGATAAAAAAAATGAACTGAATTAATTACCATACAAGCTCGTCTGCACCTTAGATGATACAAGATTACAGTAACAATTTTCTGACTTTCCTGTCTCTTTTTCTTTAACAAGTTTATCAATGTTGGGACGTAATGTTTGAGCAATATTTAATCGAAGACTACATTTAGGTTGTGATTTAACAATGTACTTCTTGATTTGAGCTTTGCACATTTCATTAGTGAAAAAAATTGTTCGGCCACATATGTCGATCCAAAATTACATAATATTCGTGCGGCAAGTCTCGGGAATCTGGTTTCAGAGAAATTTCTGTAAAAGTTACCCAAGACCACTTTACGTTCGTATTTGTCCTTTAACAGATCGTCGCATTGTAAGTTTAGCAGTTCCAACTGATACCGGCAAGGAACGTCTTTGACATTAACTGAATATGGGGTAGCAAAAAGTTTAAACATTGGAGAAAGGTTTTCCACATCCTG
The DNA here is from genome assembly GCA_964059195.1 of Ectobius pallidus. Classification (NCBI taxonomy): domain Eukaryota; kingdom Metazoa; phylum Arthropoda; class Insecta; order Blattodea; family Ectobiidae; genus Ectobius; species Ectobius pallidus. The sequence goes on along the minus strand of CAXKWD010000010.1, from coordinate 37,986,390 downwards.
AAACCTCGATTCGAACCGAAGAAGAATGTTTTGCAGAACTAACACATGTTCTGCAGAGAGAACACTATCAGGATCGCGTACTTGCAATAACTTTGAAAAATGCTCCGTATTTCCAACCAGAAGTTGTTCTACCCACAGAGCTAAAGTGAATAGGTCCTCTAGTACCTAGCTCTAGCGTACTCTAAACACCCCTACTACCGTGCGCTCTTGCTGACGTCACACACAAGGGATCCGCATGCTCTTGCTCCACAAACGTCATCACAAGACGTAGTTGACTTCCCCTGTTCTAGGGGAATATAATTTCTTAAAACCCTTAAATGAATAATCCCTTACTCAGTTTATTAGATATGCTTTTGTTTGTGAAAGCCAACCCAAACCAGCTTCAAGGTGAACCACAAGGAACTGAACAGATCTACCAGATTCATGATTTATTTGAGTTAAAATAAATGTAGCATCGGCTGTTTTGGCGCCATTAAGACCCAGGTTATTGGATTTACATAATTTCTTTATTCTGTTAGAATATGCATGTGAAAAGTTAACTTTCCGATCCCAAATACTTTAAATGCATGTGCATGCATTTGTTTAAGTTCCTACTACTAGTCATAATTGTTACATTTTTTTTTTTTTTTATTTGTTTAGTTACATTACATTATTAACACTAATACGAAAATAAGAGATATAGCCTACCTACCGAAACTATGGAAAAGGTATTACAATTACATTTTTCATCAGTAGAAATCACACCCGTGACCTAATTTTCTTTCATATAAAAAGTTAACTTTTCGATCCCCCCCCCCTCAAAAAAAAAATTACTTGCTATTCCGTGATTTAATATATGAAAAATATATAATTATCTTAATGCGCTTGTAATATTTATAAAATTTCATTAAAGTTTAAAAATGTGCTGTATCGATTATTGTACTCTAAACTCTGAATTTATTTTGGAGCACCTTATGCATATAGGTGCATACTTATAAAATGTTCCATGATGAAACTGCTGGAGTAAAAGTACGATGTAGGGGAAGAAATTCTGTAGTAAAGAAGTAAATAGTGCGTTAAAAGGAGCCGCGATATGAGGGTTAAGGGCTCGAGATAAATAGAGCCAGGACATGAATACGCTGTTTTGACCCAGATGTATGATAAATAAAACAAGTACACTCCCGCTGCGATTACTACGGTGGATTACGCTGTAAACGAAACCGTACGAATATAGAGAAGCAATAACATCACGTGAGTTGATTTTATTCACATAAAAGAGATGGGAAAGTATTGTAGAAATAATTAAGTCAAATATCATAATTTTCGTATCCTCTTTCCAGTTTATTTTAGCGCCCTTTCCCTTCTTTTTTGACTATAAATATTTTTCCTAAAACCCCTAAACTTGTCGACAAATCTGCGGGGTCTATACAAATTGGTAGACTGCCTGACGACGACCATCCCTCAACCACTCCTCCGCATGTTATTTTGCATTAAATTATGTAATCCTGGTGAAACATAGGCTACACTAAATTAGGTAGTAAAAGAATGTAACTCTGAATTATTGAAATAATGATGTTTGTGTTACTGAATGCACGCTGACACACTGTTGTTGATGTAAAAGCGTAATCATAATTGCGGCCAACTGTTCTATTTCGACGGAATACCATATACAATATTGCCATTCATAGTAGTCATACAATATTCATACAATCCATGAATCAAAATGTTACTGCGCACAATAATTTAGCCTGGTTCTATCTCTTTATCAATGATCACGTATCAAAGATCTTGATAATCTAACCTAAGTTCATTCATTATTTTCATAGTAATTTATCCAGTAATCTACTGGATTTCTCCATGGGGATACTGCGTGACTGCTTTCAGTCAACTCATGTGAAGCTCTAATTCGAGCTTTTATGCTGTAAATTAGTTTCTGAAATTTTCCCATCTTCCATAAGTCACTTAAAATATACCTTGCTTAAAACTTCAGTCACACGGTTTTTTTCGTATTTACCGAAACATGTGAGACTTAAGAGTAAAGTGACACCACAAGACATTCTGTGGAAAACACTGATTTAAAGCCTCTAACGAAATACTTTGTTCAGAACAATATTAGCATTAATTTTTGTGAAAAATATTGTGCTTTCACGTATCGTGCGGTCTTGGTTCAAAGGTGTGTTATTTATAGTTTTTTTTAAAGCGTTTGCCCCTTATCTAGCCAACTCTGTTGCCAAACCCGAAGTAGGATGACGTATTTTCTAATCATCAACGCAAATATTTTGATAAGTTTTCAGGTTCTCACCATTTCATTAATTCTCCAGTTACTTTTGTTTATCGTCTTAATATTTACATTATATAATTGTAAGAAAACATACCTAATTTAGCTAATTCTGAAGTAAAATACAACCACACACAAACCATCTCTCGTCTAACATACACTCATGTATACATGTCCATTATACATATGGGCGTGCATTGTGGCTGTCCTTCAGTTCAGTGCTACATTGAAGTTAATGGAGCGTTAGAATACACACAACTACACTAATCAGTTAATAGTCTGTGAATGACAACCACTTTACAGAAATTGAGCTATGCCCTTTGTGGCCCATACTCGATATAACTATAATTGTGTGACGGAATGTCCACCTCAGCGCACAAATACCATAACTATTAATATTATTATTACTATTATTAATAATAACTATTAGCTTTTTAATGATATCCTTAAAATCAGAAAGCCTTTGGAGTAAGCACCAGTAAGGACCGTCGACCAAGAACGCATGGCATATCAAATAGGCCGTTAATACTTCACCTGAGCCAAGGATCTAACCCAAGTTAGATGCTGTACCAGTTGCCTACAGTTAGGCACAAATGAAGTCCATCCAGATTTTCATCTGGAAACTCCTAATACCTCGTCAGAGTAACCGTAGGGAAACATTTGATTTTATGTAACGAATTATTTGTTCAAATGAATATTATCTTAGCTGTTCTCAATCTGTATATGTTTGCATTGTCTTATACCTGGGAACACATGAGTAGCCAGAGACTTGTTAAAACAATCCATGTATATCTTCTTCTCCTTTTAGCCGGTTCCGGGTCAAAAAAAGACTAGACGAAAAAAAATACAACAATTATACATAGAAGAGTTAAATAAAGCAATACATGATTATAGAAACAATTGGAAAGGATGATAGAAAACAGAATACCCAAACCAGCATACAATATCAGAGACCACAAGGACACAGAAACCCAGGACGAGCCAAAAAAGATGGACTGAACAAGATTTTGGAGACGGAAAAAATCCAATCCATGTATATGATAGAGAAACAATGACAATATTTAAGTATCAATTTTCAGACTTTCTCTAATTAAAAAAAATTACGATTACGGGGATCAAATTATAAAACAAAATATAAAACCAATATCATTAATGTCCATAAAAATGCTAGAAAGCATATTCTAGCAACAGTTATTTCGAAATCCATTTCATCCTGTAGATGGAATTTTATCCATTAATAATATTTTACAATATTTGTGTACATATTTGACTCAGCTAATTGTACTCCGTACTTCAAGTCTAATAGAATAATAAATTATGAATTGTGAATAGTAGTATAATGTTAAAAGAATATTTAAGCATTTACTCTTACGAGAGATTAAATTATAGTAGGTGATTATTATATCGGACAGGGTTCATTTTGTTTGCCTCAGTGGTGGAGAATTTCACATAAATCAGAAAGCCTGGGTTGTATTTTGGAATCGCGACGAATTGTTCTCTGGGGAATAAAATATAAATATCTCTACTGAGGTAATACTAAAACCAACAATATTCCCATATGGACAACAGGCCTGAAAATGGCATTTTATACCAAAACTCATATCCGGTTGTTATGCATTATCATCACTGTATTATTTTCGAACATACACATAACATTTAAGTTGTATATATTTTTACAATATTATCAAATCGCAATATTGCAAACATAATTTTAACTATTTTAAAATTTCATGTTACTTAAATTGTTGTTGATGCAAATATTTATCGTTCACCAGTCATAACAGAGTTTCTGTGAAAGGTGCCTAGCTTGTAACTAACCTTCAGAGAATTTTTGAGAAAAAATGTTTCAAGCATGACTAGTAATAGAAACTAAAACAAATGTAATGCATATGCATTTCAAGTAAGATTTTCTCTTGTAGATTGACAGATTTTCTCCATCGCTCATCAATTATATTATACGTTTGTTAATACAGAATGGTTGATATAATGTTTAAAATATTAATGTTGGTGTACCAGGTGCACTAAGGACGGTACAAGTTATTCCAAGGAACTCAGTTTTATATAGAGTCTAAGAAATGCGTTGTAAAATTTAGTTCAGTATTTATCTCACACAACTAGTCACCTATAACCCGAAAAAGGATATATTAAAAAGTGTCGTACAGTATACTTTTAAAAAATCTGATTCCATATTATATTATTAACGTTATTTGCATGGAATTCGACAAAATTTTTCACTCAATCGATGCTTATCTTGTCATTCATAATATATATATATAGGCTAAATTTTAATTTAAAAATAATTACTTGGATTTATTTGAACACACAATGTTTTTGTAAGATTATGAATATTTTTAATATAAACAAAGCTTTATTCAGGGATAAATGTTTATTGAGAAGGCTGCTATTTATGTCACAGTACGTCATAATAGTCATAGGGTAATAGACACGGATAAACTAGATCTTTCCAGAAAATGACGAAAGCAAGAATTGAAACTACCGCTAAGCAGAATTTACTTTCACAAAAATGCATTATTACTTTGATTCCCATGGATTCCATTGCAATGGACATTGTATCCGATTTAAATAATTGATACCGAAGCCTTTACCATTTAGATATTCCACTTCCTGATTATGAATGAAGTTGCAGTATTTGATAGTTCGCAGACTTGTTCCTAGAAAACACATGAACCATAAAATTAGCTCAATTTTATTTAACTACATGAACCGGCAGTGAAATAATTTACTCATCAATATTTTGTCTAGTTGTTGACAATGAAAGAAATATGGGAATTGCTTAGTCATGAGCACCACCTGTTCGAAATATGTGGCAACATTTTTTGGCAGCTGTTTCTCAGTACCGGTAGTTTATCTGATTTAGTAAGAAATAGTTGATGAAGGTTGTATTCAATATCTTTAATTTCTCCACAAATTCAATAGGAATCTGTAAATAGATTGAACGTGATTGCATTTCAAGGAAGTTGCTCTTTTTCAGTAGACCTTGCCGATGGCAGACATTTTCAGAAAAATGCAACTTTTAATAAGTTCCTTGTCATTTTTCATTTTTACAGTGAATTAGCCTCTCTAAATAGTTTTACGAAGACATTGCATTGTATTTATTCATGTATAACATTTTCTGAACCTTCTTACTTTGTATTATAAAGAATTTCTCCTTTATTTGTACGTTAGTTTGTACACTGTAAGTTATATTATAGTCTATGCAAATCATATGATATAATATAAACCGTTCTATTAAAATTATACTATCTTTGAATATTATATGTAGGCCTGGAACATCTAAATCGAATGGGTTCTATGAATGATTGAGGAACTAAGACTTGAAATGTAAAATATATATATTCAGTTACATGTGGCTCTTTAAATAAGGCACTTTTGAGACTCCCTGTGTATTTCCATTTACCTGCTGCCATAGCATGAAAACTTTTTGAAACCCCGCGTTTAATATCCGGGTTCACTCTCGTTTTATACTTTATTGTTATTACTGTAGAGGGCAGGGCAGCAGCAAGGCTGCAGGCTTACCAACCTGTGAGAGCATGCGACAGGTGGCGGCGAGGTGCATCAGTCATACCACGTGCCACGTGAATATTAAACAGACCATTGTCCGTTCATGGCTTACGCTAAACCCACCTACACGCACTATCTTCAAAGTTTATTACACCAATATACCTAAAGTGTGTCGGCTATAACACCCGCACTTCCTGATATGAACGGGTTCGCTATAGGAAAGACTAAAAAAGAATAATAGCGAGAAAAACTGTATGAACGAAAACATGGTTTCAAATCGTGTGAAGTCCATCTAATAACGAAAATATTTCGTTAATGAATTTTGCTATTGAGTTAGAAAGCTGCTATAATATTTATATCTTTTATCACCGAAACTCGAAGGTGGAACTGATTATACGCAAATATTTAATTTTAACGTGCATTTACAACTAAAATATATTAAATTTTAAATGAGTTATTCTACGAAATTATAATCGAAGAGGAAATTAAAAGATTAACTAAAAATGGAAGACGAAAATAGTAGAAGTAAATAAGAAAAAAAGAGTGCAGGAAAGTGAAATAGGAAGAAAGAAATGGAGAAATAGTACGGTAAGTACAAGGGAGAAAAACAAAATTAATGTACTCATATAATTGGGAGAAATAAGGGAGAAAGAAATTATTTGCTCCTTAGAATGATTATGTTTGTATGAGATGCTGATTTCAAAAAGCACACTTCATTAATATAAGAAAACTTTTAATTTACAGGCTGCCAGATGGACTATCGGACCTTCTTTCTACTGATATTTTAGAAGTAAGTATTTGTTAACTATTTTTATTTAATTTGTTTCATTAAATTAAAAAAGTTATTAAAAGACAGGTCTTATTACATTTTATTAGTGTGAGGAATATTTCATCTGTAAAATAATACATCAAATTGTAATAGGGATTGAAAAGATTAGTAATATTCATCCAATCGGAAATATATTTGTTCGTTCTGGTATGTGATATTTCTGTTTGGTCAGGTATTGTAGGATCATCAATATAATCCAAAGAACTAGAGAGTGATCCATATAACACTAACAAATTTCTATTTTATTTATTTTACTAGGTCTGGCAACCATTATTGGCCTCCTTCACATCCAAATACTGAATTGGTCATTAACGAACCTTTATAGAAGACCAAAAATGGTAAATTGTTTTAAGAATGAAAATTGGTACTGGTGAAGTATTAGGAATGGAAATTAATTTCTAGAACCTGTATTCACAACACGTAAAACACGTTTATATAGCTAATACTGAGGCCAGCCTGAAGCCTTCGTCAAGACAGCATCTAAACCCAATTACTTTATAGCCTATTCCGTAATAAGAAAATGGGAACGCTACTGGAGCTATTCGTAACATCTGCTTCTTTAACGTGCAGACGTGTCACAGCCTCTAGAGTGCAGTATGCATAATGTGCATATTTCCATATCAGATTACAGAATGCTGTCCTTAATGCATGTCTAGGGGTGCGAAGAGCAGGCTACAGTTACAGAAGTTCGTGTTGATTTTTTTAAAGTGGAGTAGAGATAGGGCCCACATATCAGTAAGTAATTAGTTAAATTTAATTTGAAGAATCAGTATAGAAATAATTCTTCCTTATTATTTTTTGTAGACCACTGAATTTAAGTTTATGTTACAAAAATACAAAATTATAAAATGTTACAAAACTCAACGATAGGAACACTTCAAGTCTGAAACTCAAAACAGCAAGAAAACCAATGAGATATTGGAAACATCACTACAATAGGCGCATACTTATGTCCGTACAAGATTATAGCTCGTATGGTTATTGATACGCAGAGCATAGTTTAATCTTATTCCGTCTGATTTATGCGATTAGCATTTAATTACTCTTCACTAAATCAATAGTTTATTTAAAGAATTTATACGCTATAATTTATAAGCTTTAATGTTCCAAACAGCATGAAGCATTGGAATTTTTTTTACATCACATAAACGTATTATTAAATTAAATTATGGAAATCATAGATGTAAATTATTTTTATTTATTAATGGAATGAATAATATTACTCATTTGACGGGGAGATTCAAGTATATTGTTTTACTACATGTTATTTAAATAAAATATTTATAAAATTTTCAAGTTAGAGTTTATGGCTTAAAGGGAACATACACCATTGACGGTAAAAAAAGTCATATTTTCTTTTATTTTAATCCTGAACTTTCTACTTAATTTGTGTGAAAACATATCGGTGTATCGTAATACGTGATTTTACCGTTTTATATTATTTTATTTATAGTGAACTGTAAATATAGCCCTAATAAAAACTCTCCGAATTCCTTATTCAGCAATCATTTTCTAAATAGCCTACTACTTTCTTTATAACTTCTAAAGTGTTTTAGGATACAGTATTACTTTATGAAATTTTGCATGCACATATATTTCACACAGGAGAAAAATAAGATCAACGGTACCTCCTGTAACTAGTTCAGATTTTAAAGAAATATACAGTTATGCTCTTGAATTATGAAATTTCACGATTCATCAAGAAGAATTAAGAAGAATTTCTGATTAGGTAGCGAAATACGTTTTAGGAATAGAATAAAGAAGATTATTACTGATGTATATTGTAAATAGATAGTAATTATGATTATCATGGGAACCTTTTCCGTCTGTACGTTTGAATCGCCATGTTGTAGGCCTTGTTACACATGATAATTATCATTGAAGCCAATACAATGTAATTTAGACATAAAACTAAACTCCGTGGCACTACATCCCTGGAGGGACTTGGCCTACCACCCGACCGCTGCGTCATCTCCCGTAGGCAGATGGCAGGATTGGGGGGCATGTGGTCAGCATGCCGACACCCACGGCCGTTAATGGTGGTTTTCTTGACCGGAGCCGCTAATTCTCTATCAAGTAGCTCCTCAATTTGGAATCACGAGGCTGAGTGTACCCCTACCAGACCTCCCTACATCAGAAAAATCCGAGGAGGTACCGGGAATCGAACCCGGGCCGACGGATCTGTAGTCAGCGATGCTAACCACAAGACCACGCCGGCGGACAATTTAGACATAAACATTCTTAATTTAGGAGAGATTCTTGGCATTGAGGAAAAGAGTCGGGTATAAAATAAAAAATACTATAAAGTGATCACTGGCGTATGCTGTTATTTAATATTTCCAAGAAAAAGTATTAAAACGTGTTTTAGCGGCTAATTCGAAGAATCTTGAATATTTCTGTGAAGTAAAGTACAATGACATTTTGCTCGGCAACAACTTCAACTTTCGCCTGTTGCGTGTTACATAAGCCGCCGGCGTTTACTTATTAGCACTTAACACATTTATCTTACGTAATAGGCGATTCAATACTATCTTTCCTATGTTAGCTATTTATTTCATACCTTTTAGCTTTTTTAAAGTGAAATATTTTATGATTTATTGTTGCAGTATTAGTATTCAAATAATGTTCATCCTGAAGACCTCAGAAAAGAGGTCAGTGAGTCACACATCTTAAATTTCATTCAATGAAATGTTTTCCTCTTCCAACTTTGTGGTATGACTGACTAGGAATGTCTTTCAATATTATGAAAATAGTTAAGCAAGAACAGAATAGTTCTTTAATAGCTAGTTATTAAGAACAGAGTCCACGGTTTACATGAAACACCCAAAGGAGACAACATTAGCGCATTTCCTTTCCCAAAAACTTATCAGCATCCTTACTGTAAATCAATCAGAATGGACCCTATGCTTGCTAAAGCCCATTTTATCACTCTTATGAACTAGTCAGAATATACATCTACACCTCCATTTTTCCATCCTATATATTGAAGGAGAAAGAAAATTTGAATGAAATCGATACCACCGATCATAAAGGGAGTTGGTTCACTCTATCCAGCGATAGTTCAGGAATGGTGTTGCGAAAGCTTGATACTCTCCTTTTTGTATCAGTTGCCGTATTGGAAAACGCTTTTGTCAATACGTTTTGAAATACTCGAAAGTTGTATTTAAGTTCTAAATGTTTCCAAGAGATTGACCCCATTTCTTTTACGATTTATTGCGATTAACTTCACATTACTGTACATTAACATTAAAAGTCATTTACTTTAAATCAGATAAACATTGCTGCATGAAGATGCCACCTAATTATTTCCGCTGTACAATCTGTAGAATGAATAACAGTGCAGCAGTATTATTATTATACTAGCGCCTGCCCCACATACACACACTAACATTTCCACATTTACCCACAAAGTTTATATTGACATAAACTGTTTCCCTATTGTCAGTTTGAATTTATTTTGAAAGATAATCTTTTAGTTAAAATATACCGAGCACTATCCACAAATATATGCATTTTGAAGCAGTTTCCTGTGTGTGGATATGAAATGTTCCGTGCAATACCATTGTGTTAACACACAAGCAGTATTAGGATGTCTATTTAATTTTGTTGCTTTTATTATTAGGTTATAATCTATACACATCTTAGATGACATTAGTAAGACAGTAATGAATTCAGTGTTGGGCAGAATCGAAAGATCTTAATAATGGAGTAATATAATGAATCGAGTGATCATCCGAATGAAAAAGTTCTCGGATGAATTAAACGATCCGAGAACTCACGATTCGAGATGTCAGAACTCCAGCCGGTATCCGAGAACAACTAGAGACTGGCTCGATTGACAACTCAAATCGTCATTCAAATATTCAGTTCAGCAATTTAATCCATGTTCCAAGATCGCTATTGGTTCCCGCAATGGGTGTGGCTCACCCATACAATGAACAACATACTAATACGAGTTAATTTCACGCACCGCTGTCGGATATTGTTTTAGGGCATTCTACTAGGTACTAACGTTCATAGAATAAAGATCCAAAAGAAATAACGCTGTATCAACTGCCTTGCGATGGTCCGTTAAAAATAGTCAATTTGGCAACGGTGAACTGCCCTGTGCGCATAGACCTGTGCGTTCGTATTGTATGCCTTTTTTGCCTGATAAGTTGATAACGAAGTTAACCGAAATGATACGACTGACGTGAGTAGTAACTCGAGAACTTCGCAATTCACGCTTCTCGCAGCATTAAATCATTCGAGTGATCATTCCAATACATTTTATTCGATTCTTAATATATCGAAAACTGTCAAGAATCGAATAATTCCGATTTTTTTACTGGAGAACTCCTATAGGCCTAACTAAAATAAATATTCTACTAATAAACAGTATTTTGATTTGAGCTACACTATATATCCGCATTTTGTGTAAGATTGCCTAAGACTTTTCATGTTGTGGGCAACTGAAGTATCATGAAAGCTATGAAGTTGAGACAACCCTGGTGTGGAGTAGGTATAATGCAGAGTATGTAGACAGTGTCAACATTTGCACTGGCTGCTAGGCAGTGTTTGCTGCTCCTGTTCTCAACATCCCAGTTCAATCACACGGGTCTGTCGTTCCTTAAACTCCTTCCTAGCAAACAACTTATTTACTGCAAACAAGAACACATAGGACTGTGTCTCATAATATGTTACACAGTCATTATGAATAAACATGTTATAAATTTTCTTTATTTGCGACTGAATATTAGCAAGGAATGGTTCCTTTCGAAACCAAAAAGAGGTAGGTTTAAAGGCAGTAAACATAAATTTGATTTTGGAGAGTGGTTCATATTTCCGCTGAAAATAACATTTGATTTTATAAAATTACTGCCAAAATTTACCGTTATTCTTTTAGGCGGTGTTGGTGCTTTAACATAAGGTGAATCCGGGATTTGTGCTTAGAAGGCAAATTACGAGGGCAATCAAATTGCCAGGAATGAATCCAGACATGACCAAATAATTTTCTAGAACATATAGCTCTGCCCATAGAGCTATAGATGGTTACCGTCTCTACAATATGGCAGGTTGCTTCTAATTCCAGTACTGATTTTTTTTACTAGGGCTTAATCATATCAAAACTTTTTTGGTATATTATCAAAGCAAAATATCCGGTTATTTAGCACTGACATTCATTAATTGACATGTATCTGTCGCGGCGTGATTATCAGCCAGTCGGGCAGACATGAAATCTGAATTCTATATACTTATCATCATTCTATTTTTAAATAGATTAGTATTAATGCATTTTTGAAATGTCAAGGACTTCAAATCTCAATCAATGCTGTCTTGGTCCGAGAAAAACTAAAGCGGGAAGTTTTAGTCAAGTCTTTGAAATTAATTATAACTATAATTAGACCTATTTTCTTGAATGGTTCACGGGTAATTAGTTGATAATTGTTTTTTTCTATACAATTTTAGTTTGCCGCTCTCCTCGAGAACTTTTTTTGCTATTTTAACTTAGGCTATAATACTTAAAACAAGAAGGAAATAGGTTTTTGTATTCATGCCATTCTTTTCTATAATATGAAATTAAATTGATTATATTTGTACTGTATTTGGAGGCCGTCTAGCAGCAGCCATTTCCCTATTGACATCTGTTTTCGAATAGTCTGTAGGCTCACCTTAAGCAAGGTACCGTATGTTAAGTGCAGCGTCTGTAGGTACTGTAAGTTGTCGTCAACCACACGGAACTAATATTGTATAGCTAATTATAAAGTCCGTTCTACTTGCCATAAATTTCTCTCAAACTGTTATTTCTTACACACCACAGACTAATCTACCTTCTTGCAAATGTGCTTGAAAATACTCCCTTAATATATCGTCTGAACTTATGTTGGCCCATGTTTTGTTAATTTTTTATTGAGATTTTTAAGTCTTTACATTTGGTTTACAGGATTTATAATGATTGTGGTAGTTTTATAGCTTCCTATGTAGGCCTATATTACATATATTTATTATTTATGACTGCTCCTTTTGTGCCAGTTACGATATTTACAATCAAATATCTGTTATTGATGGATCTAAAACATTGTAACAAAGCTGTGTAATCCAAGTAATGCTGCGATGATCATTTGTAACAGTGTTCTATATACACTAATAAACTGTTGTTTTAACAGTAAAGTATATTTAGTCTTAACGTTTTAAATGCATATTGCGGTAGTATTGAATCAATAAAAGTTTTGCAATAATACGAGGCGCGTCCATAAAGTAAGTTTCCCTGGGGCCGTTTACAGAAACAAAACACAATTTCATGGACATATATATCCAATAGATACAGCAAGTATTCAGCTATTATTCAACATATTTGCCAATTAGGAAAATATGGAAATCACTGGGAGCGACAGGCGAAATCTAAGGTGGACGTTTAAACTCCTCCTAGCAAGTCTCCTGCAGAAGTTCGGCTGGGAGGTGTTTAAAAATCCACCCTACAGCTCGGACCTCGCTCCGAGTGATTTCCATCTTTTCCTACACCTCAGGAAATGACAGGGAATGACAGAAAATGACAGAGAGGAGATGTTTTTCACACAGAGATTGAAATCCCTGGCGGTAGACTTGCACGACACAGGTATTCAAAAGTTGGTTCCACGGTATGACAAATGTTTCAATTTCGGTGGCAAATATGTTGAATACTTGCTGTATCTATTGGATATATATGTCCATGAAATTGTGTTTTGTTTCTGTAAACGATCCCAGGGAAACTTACTTTATGGACGCGCCTCGTAGTTTTCTTTTTCAAAGTGGTTCACGTAGGGATTGATCTGTCTACATTAAACCTTTTGTGGCGATACGAAATGTGTAAATTGATCTTACTTAATGGAAGAGGTTCAGTTGAAAAATGGCTTTGTCCCTACCTGTATATAGATAGATAAAAAACATCGTTAAGACATTTTAAATCAGTCGTGCAGAAGAAATGTCTACTTTTTAACTGAATTTTTAGAGAAAGTATTGTGTTCGACCCTGAAATTCGATTTTTAACATAAATACACGCTTTGAGGACACTTGAATCCAAAAATACTACCTAGGTATTTTCAGAAATATGTCTGTGTGTCTCGAGAACGAAAAATCGTATAAAAACAAAATTTTATATTTGGGTTTGGTATCTTCTGAGGATGTGACACGAAGATTTGCAACAACTTTCTCTTACTTTCAATGACACTTACATGAATAAAATTTCATTTTCGCTATTGTCTCGAAAACGGCTCTAACGATTTTATTTAAGTTTTGTACATGAGCTTAAAATTTTATACGAAAGATTTTTTCCCAAAAAATGTCTCTGATGTGTAGTTATAAAACACCCACTGTTTGTAGAAACTCAGTGTTGCCTGATGAATATTAAATCTTTGCATCAGGTTGAAACAACGCACTTCTTTAATTAGACCTGTTTTTCTATATCAGAATTTGAATTGAGGTAGGTAATTGCCCATGGTTAGGGTGACAAAGAAAGTTAATTGAGTGCATTACGCCTATATCAGATTTAATTTAAGTTCTGTGTTTTTGGGAATCCGATTAGAAACATGGCAATGGTTTTCCCTTAATTTTTACAATCACTTTACATGAAGAGAATTTATTTTTGTCGATTTTCTCGAAAACTACTGCAAAGATTTTGTTTAAATTCCCATAGGAATTGCATTATATATAATATGTTATAATATATTATATACTATGTATTAAAATGCATTATTAAATGAGCTAAAACTTCTATTTCTATAAGGAAGTTGTTTCACATAAGATTTGTAATTACCAATAGAGTTCTTCCTATAGAACAATTAAATAACGTTTAAGGTCGTATCTATTTGCAAGTGGATATCAAAGTGACGTATATCTGAAACTTTGTTCATTATTTCGAAGTATTTCGAGCGTGTGTGGTTTTATGGTCAATTAAGTAATAATATCATGACCCGTCAAGCTCTTGAATTCCATGTTTATGACAGCTCGTTTAACGCATTGCTTTGATATTCGTAATTTCAAGTTTATTTAATGACATGTTATCCCGTTTAGCGAACGAATATGTGGTATATAGTTTGCCTTTATGTCCATGCGTATGGCAGTGGTAATGGATATTTTTATGGATGTAGTTGTGAGGTATAATTATGTTCTTATTTCTACCAGTGTCATGTTACCACGTTAACGTAAATATTTTCTACTACATGTTGAGAAACAGCACAACTTTTAGATCTCTCACATTCTAGAGCCATTCACCCGACATTTATAATTATGTTAAAAATTACCGCACATAGATCACAAGAAATTATTTGCAATTCACATAAATAAATAAAACTGGAAGTGTGGTTGTATATACCAAAGAAGAAGTAATAAAATCAGTTAACTGATACAACAAAGTGTCAGACGGTGTTAATAATAACAATAACAATAACCTGTTATATCCCACGAAGAGCAAAGGCCTCCTGCTAGAGGGTATAACCCGCTATGTCCCAGAAATATTTTTATTTTAATACCAAGATTTATTTCCATAAGTTGGCTAAAGGAGTACTCATGAATATAAAAGTATTAGTCATTTTACTTTTCTTCCCGAAATGTTCCCAAAAAATCTTGTTGCCGGATGACAATGCTGGGTCATAGCGGGAAAATTCTGTATAGGGGTACCAATATTATATTAACTTATTTTATTGAATTCTATGTTGATTTCCAATACAGTGAAGGACACCAAATGCTTTAACATTAATTTGAATTAGTTTATTTTGTTTAAATATTAATAAATATCACCACAATTTTACAAAATTTGGTCATTATGGTATCGTAAAAGAATGATGGAACTGTTCCTGAGGTTTCAACCTATTGTATTCTGAGGTAGGGAGGTCTGGAACGAGGTGCACTCAGCCTCGTGATTCAAATTGAGGAGCTACTTGATAGAGAAGTAGCGGATCCGGTCACGGACACCACCATTAACGGCCGTGGGTGTCCTCATGCTGACCACAAGCCCCCAATCCTGCCATCTGCTTATGGTAGATGACGCAGCAATCGGGTGGTAGGTCTAGTCCCTTCAGCGATGTAGCGCCACGGATTTTAGCTTAGTATTCTGGTGGAAATAAGTAAATTATTGGTAATTTAATTCATTCAAAGAAATTTGGTGTTTTTGTCATTATATGGGATGGAATATGTAGATTTAGTTCTGTGATTTGATGCAAGCGTCTACTGAGAGATAAAGTGGTTGGTTCGGAGTTAAATATTTCCAAAAATTCTGATACTATGTTTTGAAAGTATACGAAAGCTACATTTTCAGCTGAAGGAATTAGAAGGTTGACTAAATAACAGGAATTGACGTCAGAAGTCACCATCGAAAGGTACAATGTTAATAGAAATCACATCCTTAGCAGCAAGCAATCGAGATGTGACTGATAGCATTCTTGATAACATTCTATAGATAAATGGAAGCAGATAAAAGCATATAATTATGTCAGAAGCTCGTGTATACTAATGCAAAATTACTAGTAATGAATGTTGCTAGTTAACGGTTTCAGCTTTACATAATTTTTGAAAATACCAGCCAAAATCATCTTCTATTCTGGGTTAATTTTTTTTAATAGGTAATTGTTATCGGCTCCATGAAATTCTTGGAGTCCGTACATCAACCTACATGAACCCTATTTCACAATTTGCTTTCAATTGGCCAGGTCACAATTTATACGAAATACCACTTTCGTCACCATCTGCATCAAGCTCTACTTATGACTCTTTTACCTCACGGGGCTTTATGTATAACATCTATGATTTTTCATTGTCTGAAATATTTCGTATATGTAGTGGAGAGCATTCTTTAGTGAAAAGCACCTAAAATAAAATTAAAATCGTTTGTTCACTCTTTTAATCTTGAACCCATGTTTATTATAAGAGTCTTCTCCAAGTAGTATCCTCATGAGGCTCACCTGACTTCATTGTAGTCCCATTAGTGTTTAGAAAGGGTTCCCTGGTATCGACCACACAATATAAAAATATATAGCCAAACAAGGACCGCAAATAAAAATGATCAAGATAGAAAGAAACAAAAGTACTCGAAAAGACGCAGCGTTGCCATATGGCTACACGGCCAAAACACATTAGAAATAATTGTTAAATTTTAAAATTTCTAAAATCTATTCCTAGTATTTCTTGTTTTAACAAGACTACTTTTTACAACAGATATCCACAAAAATAAACAAAAAAGTTGGAAAAGAAGTGTGAACAAAATCATAATTTCACTGTCATGTCATTGCTATTTGACAAGTTACTCTGGTACCCCAACTTTAAGACCATATCATGACGCAACCACACAAATTAATTTACTTAAATTAGCGGGGCATTCCGAGAAAGGAAAGTTTATGTAGAACGCTAAGATATCAGACATCAACAAAAAGATATTTGTGTTTACTGGCTAGCGCATGCTACGTGCACGCACGTTTACTGTTGGCATATGGCATCTCTGGGACAAATCGGGTTAAGAAACTATTGAGTTTTAGACCACCATTTCTTGGGAAAGTTTGAAAAGCATATGTGAAGGAATAAGTGGGATAACTAGAATATTAACAGAACGAATTTATAACAAATTCCTCACGTCAACAATAAACCTATTCCTTTATATTTGTCAAAACATCTGAAATCGTACAAACATGCAGTAACATTTAAAAAAAAATCCAAGTTCATTTCGGAGGGGAAAAATTAAAAAATTGAACTTTCCGGAACTTTCCCATTGGTTATAGGCTAGGAGATATAAGTGTCAAATTTCAAGTTTCTAGCTCATCTGGAAGTGAATAAACATCAATGTTAATAAGTGGATGCATAGACTGTCGTAGATGTGAATGACGTCACATGTGAATCTAGCCAGTTTTTCCATACTTATGTGTTATGTGCCAATATTTCTGCCAGATTTTACGATTCTCTCTGTTCTATAAGCGTGTAAAACATTACACAATGTGAGGAAAATATATAAAATTTAATTAAAATCCAACTCAATCTAAGGTGTAATCGATGAAGATACGACGAAAAGTTATGGGACCAAGCTTGTAGACCTCTCAAAATCAGTTACTGCTTGTGTAATCGGTCTTTTGATACGACTTAGGCCTACCGTCTACCTATTACTTGCCTCCAAAAGTTGCGTCCGCCATTTTGAATATTTTTCGGGGATTAAAAAAAAATTGGATCGTTTTGAAATATTTCCGTTGGTTACAAGGTACAAGCTATAAATATGCCGAATTTCAAGTTTTTGGCTCATCTGGAAGTGGGAAAAAAATTATGTCAATGAGTGGTTTAGCCACACACGGCTTTGTAATATAATAATAATAATAATAATAATAATAATAATAATAATAATAATAATAATAATAATAATAATAATAATATATATTTTATTGTCGTTAAGCCAGAAGCAATAGACAAAGTCAAAGTACAAGAATATACAACAAATACACTAAGTGAAAAAATCATGAGAAATTATAAAAGATTTACATTAGAAATGCCCTAAACATGTAAACAAGACCAAACATCCCAACACAATATAAATAGAAAATTACAAAAATATCTACAAAGAAAATAACATTAATGAACATTAGTTAATAATGTACTGATATTAATTTAACATAGGGTAAGGTGGTACATTTTCGAACACTTAACAAATATTCTTATTTTATGAACACAATAAACATAAGACAAGTTCAACTGTATTGTATTCACAAAGTTGGCAATGTAGTTGACCCTTCACAAAAATATCAAAGTCATACAGCTGCAATATTGGTCATGGCAATCGATCTTTCATTTCCAGAATATCGTTCGAAAATGTACCGCAGTAGGTACAATTCTAAACACCAGTGGGTACTATTTCGAACAGTGGCATTTTCAACGAACAAAGTGCTTTCTTCCAAATATTATTTTCTGTTATTATTATTTATCAGTAATATGAGCGTAATAATGATGTGTCACGTTTTAAATAGGCAGATGGCCGGATTGGGGCATGTGGTCAGCATGCCGACTCCTACGACAGTTATTGATGGCGAACTGAACCGGAGCCGCTACTTCTTTATGAATTAGCTCTTTTGTTGGTGTCAAGAGGCTGAATGCACCCCGTTCCAGATCACCCTACCTCAGAAAAATCCGAGGAGGTACCGGTGATCGAACCCAGACTTGAAAGTCCGTAGTCAGGAACCACTAGACCATTAAGACGGTCTGTTATAACATCAAGAGCAATAATAAAAATACTTAACAGCTGCATGCTATTGTGTATTGCATAAATGCTGAGATGAAATAACATTACACAGGAAGTCTTAGTTTATAACTCTTCGTTGAAATAATACCACTGTTGAGAGATATATGAATACCACCCTTTTATATTTGACTTGCACAGTTAATAATAATAAACATGCAGAATGCTGTGACAGCAAAACAGCTTTTCCATGCAAGTCTTAAGCAAGCAATCGCGGGTTAAAGTACTGTTCGAAATAGTACCTAAAATTTGTTCGAATTTGTACCTCGAGCTAGTTTTTGTAAATTACTACATTGTTGAAATTCCGCTCACGAATGCCCATTGTTGTGCCAATGACTTACGTATTAAAGACTACGCTATTTGTTGGTATGAGTTAAAAATTGGTCCTCAAAAATATATTCCAGTAACACAACGTGGAATTATAAGCAATTTTATAACGTGCCATTTTTCAAGCATGGCGTTCTTACCTTCGGTTGGAAAATAATTTTTTATGGCCGAATGAGACAACTCGGAACATCATTCTCGCGGATACAGATCAACAAAACAATCAGTATGGACGCTATATTTTTAAAAAGAGGTTGGCTAACATTTGAAACCCCAAAATGGATAAAAATCTTAGTCCGTTCAGAATTGTACCATGTTCGAAAATGTACCACCTTACCCTAAGCAAGTTTACAATACAGAATGTGTGACATCACATTATGGGAAATAAGGATAGAGATATGTGTGATAGGAAATTATAACTTTAAATGTAATAGGAAATTAGAACTTTAGTCTACTGTCAAAGTTGTGTCAAGAAAATCTTGCAAGGAATAAAAAAATTTTGTAATCAGCAAGTTATATAATGCTTTTTTAAAAGAATTTAACGGTTTATTTGTTAAAGTTAATGGTAGTTTATTATATAATTTTAAACCTAAAATTTCATAGCTATTTGCAGATTTCGATAATCGATAGTGGGGCAAGTTTATGCATAAACTGCTTCTAGTGTTGTTGGAGTGGATATCATGTCTGTGCTGAAAATTATCTAAATTATTTTTTATATAAATTAGAACTGTATATATGTAAAGATTAACGACTGTCATAATTTTTAGATTCACAAATAAAGTCTTACAGTGAGCTAGATTATGTGAATCAGACATAATTCTAATTGCCTTTTTTTGCAGTAAAAGTATGTGATAGCCTATGTGATTTTTTATTTAATTGGTCGCTACTCCGGTACCAGTCAACCGATTTGTTCGGCTTCATTAAAATCTGATAAAGCGTATTCGAGTTCTCATGCGTACAGGCACACGGGCAGACGGATAGACAGACGGACATGAAATTTCCCGTTCACCATACAATCTTAGAATGTACCACTGTGGCACTTGATACTTTATGAAGATTTCTTATAGGCCTACCAAGAAATGGAACTTATGATAGATTTACAGCTAGCTTTAGTGCCATTCTTAAAACAAGTGTGTTTGTTATGAAAAAAGTTTTGGTTATAGACCTATACGATACTGTATATACAAGGGCTTGGAGAATACGGCCATATGTAAACATGGTTTGATGGAAGGATTTCGGATGGAACTACTAGTACATTCATTTAAATCCAATGGGGACTAAGTCAATACTGAAGATCATGAGTGTGCAATAGGGGTTTTCATAGTCCGCCCTCCCTGTCTCATCTTGGAATTTCGAATGCCTTGGCTATGATTCGGCCCAGTAGAAGACCTACCAACTGAAATCACGTTCATAAATTGAGTTTCCTGGCTAGAAACAAAGAAAACCCTGATTTACCAATAATAGATTTTCAGAAATAACTTGCTGAAGTGAAAGAAACAAAATTGTAGAAATCTTCTTTCAAATCTTCTGTACAAAGAAGATTTCTTGCATGGTCCAATTGTATACAAGAAGTGTAAATGTCTACCTTAGGACAGTGAGGAGGTGTTATGGGTTCAAAGACTCCAAAAATAGTCTTTGTGACACTTGTAATGCTCGGTTATGAGTCTTCCATAAGTGTTTTGTTAGATAGTTCAGCCGATTTAAATGACACATTAAAAATATACCAGAAAAGAAGAAGTAAAAAGAACAATTGGGATAAAGGGTTGCAAATAATAAATTTACACTCTTGGTTAAATGCTAAAATTATTTTAACAATAATGAAATACAATAACACATACATAATGCAATACAAATATATTTCTTAGTAACAGTCGTTTCTCTCTATTCTCGTGCTGTTTTCATTCAAACCTGCTGTGGAAGCTGCCTGTAAAGAGAATAGATAATCTCGCTTATATTTCTTATTAATGACAATTATAAGGAATTTTTCTTTTTGTAAAAATGAATTTCGCGAATATGATTTTCTATGTAGGTTCAATATTTGTAAATAATATTCAGAATAGTATCAAGTTCATAGATTGATACTAAAGCTTATTATATTAAAATTTGTCTTTCCAATTCAAGACTTTCCAAGACAACGTGTCATTTGGCAGAATTTTTCGAAGACGTGACACGGTTTTACAACACTTTCCCAAGATTTGCTACTAGTAGGATTAAATACAAAATGGAGGAAAACGACTTAAGGAAGACCAGAATATAAATGGAAAAAGATTATAAATACCCGTTCACTTAACTTCGGATAACAAAATAGGGCAGGGTGGGGTGTGCAATTGTTTGAGATGAAGAGCGATTGTTGAGCTGTATTACAGAAAATTCTTAATACATTTATTCATATGTAGCCTCTCGATTATTACAGCTTTAGCTAGAACCTGAATCCGACTATGGTCCCACAAAGTCTGAAAGCTTTTTATTTTATTTTTAAAACATATTTCGATTGCCTTATATATCCTTAAATAGTAGTTAAAAACCCGTTCCACTTTAACACCGTAGCAGAAAAAAAAATCACCTATAGTGATTTGTTAATATTCGTGGGTAGTCCCATTTTGAAACAAGCAGTAAAATATAATATTCATTTTATGTTTATACTGAATCGTTATTTTCATCTCGCTTGAGAGTGAATTCTGCTGTTAACTCACGAGTGTAAGGAAAGCCCACGCACAACTCAAATGTCGCTAACACTATCTCTTCTCACAGAGTTCTATACTAAATTAAATTTAAAGCCTTGGAATTGAAGTGAAATTTCTTGGATGCCTTCCAATTTCTGTATGCAAATATATAGAAAAATGGATTTGGAATGCTAAAAAACTAGACTCTCGCTTTGTTACAATCTTTGACTTCAGAAGTCTCTAATTCTGTTGATCTGAAATTCTGCAAACATAATGTATAGGCGACGTACTTTATATAAAATGTTTCTTATTTTGGTATAATACTTTTATGGCCAATAGAGCTCGTATTTCTGAAAAAATTATATTACAGATTTTGTGGGCCTACCGTACATCACAGAGTTCCTGGCCGAAATCGATGACAGATTATATTTTGTTACTGTCGATTTTTCATTAATCCTGCTTATATATCCAGGTTTTTGTAATGTAAAGGGGAATGAAGTCATGTATATGTTGCATTTACCGGTTGTTGGAACTGGTAGTTGAATTTATAATATTGAGATTTTTTTAGACTACGCATCAGAAAAGTAACTGCCAGATCTAAAACTCATAACAAACATGCTTATCTGAATGATAAATTCTTAAATAAGTTACCTATGTTTCAGTAGGTTATTTATGTACAATTTATCAACATTTCATAGGCCCAAAAAACCCTATTCATTGACTTCTATGTCTATTAAAGCTTGCTGGCTGTGACCGTCGTTCCAACAATCGCTCCAGATAAGTTTTAAATCATAGTTCAGTGTTAAGTTTCAAATTATAAGTGATAAGTTTCAAATCATAGGTCAGTGTTAAGTCAGTTCAGGTCAGTTTAAGTTTAAGGTCAAAATTTCAGCACAGCGTCAAACATAACACAATGACTTTATTCTTCAGGTAAATTTATGTCACATTGAATAATAATAATAATAATAATAATAATAATAATAGTTTATTTAACCTGGAGAAAGTTAAGACCGTAAGTCTTTTCTTCCACTTCACCAGGGACGAATAGTACGTTAGTTGTTACAATATAACATAATAAATAACATAAAATACATTAAATTACATAACATAACACTAATGATTTAAGATACATTAAATGACACACTGATATGAAAGAAATTAAGTGGTACAAAAACAATTTAGTTACACAAAGCATTAAATGATAGAAACTTAATTAACATAGGACATGAAAAAGATACACTATTAAGTACTATGTATATGTGCTGTTAACTGCGATTTGAAGATTGACAGTGACCGACAGTCCTTGATGTGAGATGGTAAAGAATTCTACATTCGGATGACTGAAGTAAAGAGATGATGAGTAAAGAGATGTATGATGTTTAGGTATTGCGAGAATAGTATGTTTATGTTATGGATAGGAGTTTGAAAGCGAGATGACAGATAATGAGGACAGGAAGTGTGAAGAGTTCGATAGATGAGGCAGAGAGAGTGCAGTTTTCTTGTGTCGTCCAGTTGAAACCATGCTAATGTTTCAAATGCTGGCGTAATGTGATCTGATTGAATCCACATTGATCCATACTAAATCAACATGCATCCACATTAATCCACATGAATTTACATTGAATCCACTTTGAATCCACATTAATCCACACGAGTCCACTAGTGTACTAGATCGGCAAGACGTCCGCTTCCTAATTTTCTAGTTGTGAATTAATCTATGATCAGTAGCCGTATAATATCGTATTTTCTTCCTGCCAGACCCGATGTCGGCGAAGTAATGAGGGTGATGGTTTACTGTGAGAAGCAGCCATCTAGTGAACATCTAGTAGGGTACAGCGAGTTTATCTAAATGATTTAAATTGTTTTTAAAATTTTCCAGAAAATTATTAGCATATCTCCATTTTAGTAACCGGTACAATACATACATCATAGTATGAACGATTTTTATGTATTGAAATATAATCACTTATGAAGTTATTCAATTTAACGGCTCTATGTAAAAATCGTGAAACACTCTAGGGCTAACTGGGTACCATACGAGGGATATCTGAGTATGGCACTCAAACATAAGTATCACAGTAGACTCAGTGCAACTATTGCAGATAATGGTCTACTAACTTCCTAATGAACAAAAGATATAACGAACGTTACTACCAAATAAAAATAACTCTGAATACAAACTTAAGGCTTCATGTATTCACTAGCTACCTCCACTAGGGACTAGGAGATGACAAACGTTTGTATGAAAACGATAGGTTGTTACGCCAAGTAATAAACTGGGGATCTCTAAATCTTTCTTTCAAACTCCAGTGATTTGTATAACCTGTAATTTTAAGATCTGAAATATCTTGCGTATTGTTTATGTCTGTATCTGATCGTTGTTACTATTTCTTAGTTATATTGTTAGTTATAAAGTAAAGTAATATTCTAGTAATTACAGAAATTTTAAGAATGCACAAGCTCCTGTTGGACGGGATCGTGTTCGTCTCGGCTACCATTTAACTACTGAAGACTCCAGAACTCCATGATTGTTGGTGAATCTCCTACCTCACATTCAAACAAAAAATTATTTATTACGTGGTATTGTCAAACTACTTAGTAAAATGTTTCGAAAAACTATATATCTTATCGGTTCTTGTGTTTTATGGGGTTTCCTGAATTTGAAATAAGCAAATAATAGTTAATCTGCAAATCCTCAGAACTGTCCGATTTTCAGTGGTTTCATGGGGGCTTGGGGGAAATTCCTTCATATATAAAACACTAGCTGACCCATCAATGCTTCGCATTGTTAGATTTATGTATATATAGGTTAAGTGAACACAATTTAAAGTCGATTCGATGTAGTCTACTTCTATAAATCATCAGCCGTCCAGCCAACACGGTGGACGTATTTATATTCCACATAACTTACTCCTTCACCCGTAGTTTACTCTGATTATGTCTTAAAAAATGTAATCATCCTGTTTCAATTTTGGCAAACATACAGTAAATAGCTGGGCTTAGGGGATGCGTTCGCTCCTCTCACGCAGCGGGCTCCGGTTCGAATACTGGTCGGGACAAGTTACCTAGGTAGGGTTTTTTCCAGCATTTTTCCTCACCTGTGAGACAAATGTCTGGTAACTTTAGGCCCTAGTGGTCCCCAGATATCATCTGTCAGCCATTATCATCCTCATCCCATCCTCGCCTTGTTCAAAGTGAGTGTGAGAATGGTGTATCTCATCCTATGTGTTTGTGTTGAATCGGAGGTGGCCCCGGCATTGGACTGATCAGTCATCCGGGAGGCCCTCCATGTCCTTGTCTGGTCAAGAAAGTATGTATGTGATCCATAGATAATCCCACTCCCGACATGTCGCGACCCTGTAAGGCCCGGGCAACGTGGGTCGCTTAAATGGCCCCAAAAGGGAGTGGTAAAAACTAAGGTAAAGATAGAGAGATAATATGGCAAATAGAAATTAATCAGGAAATTATATATATATGAATATTGTATGAACTATCTTTCGCAATACAGTCCTAGGCTAACTATAAGAAAAGAGTTAAGCTCTTAAGAATAGAACCCAGGACCTTCTAAATTTACTTCATGTCAAAAATAGTTGATAATCATTTATAGGAATTCTATTGATAGCCTTCCTCATAATTTTATATCTATTAGGCCTACGTGAAATCACACTGACATGACAAGCCACCTGTGTAGTTTTTAAAAAATAATGTTGTCATGGGGATTGTATACATGCAGTATGAATTCCTTTAGGTGAATCACATAACTTTACAACCCTATTTTGGCCCTCAGAGGCCCTTAGAGGCTAAAGATGTTGAAATCCTTTCTTAGTGCGCATCTAGACTCTAGGAGCAATATGTGTATCAATTTTTACGTTCCTAGGATGTATGGTTTTTGAGAAACTGTGATCAGTCAGTGAGTCAGTGGGTTTTGGCTTTTATATATAGAGATTACCACGATCGATGTTGTTATTGGCCAATCTTTTCTGGGTGGTCTGCTGATCTACAGCTTTATTTGCTATAAGGACGTTTCAAAACAACTATGAGAGTGTTATACTCATTTGAACATATCTGTGCTGGGTTCCAATCCTAAATGAACGCAGTTCTTTGATAAAATGGAGTATAGTAGATTATCTGTTTAAATCCACTAGCATATATTAATGTCGCAATAGATTGAAACAATCAGGATAAAAGGTCGTGCATATAAACACTGATAAATGTATGTAATTATAACGGAGAGTAGTACAGTATTAGGTACATGTTTTTAGAAAGAGACATACTCTAGAATATGAAAGTAGAATTCTGACAAGTTATTTCTCTCTCAAAAGCTGTATGAAGCAGGGAGATGCTTTCTTAGGCTTCATCTCATCTTCTGAAGTAAAGTAATAAGCATTTCCTTTTTGCAGTCACAGATGTAAGCATAAACCGCTAAAACAATGTTTTGAATACGGAAATAGAATCGGGATGTAGACTGAAGAACCTCAAGTATTTTAATAATATTTCATTTGTTGTTCACATTGCGTTTATTACTTTTGTCTTTCGTTTTCTTTTACTTACAGATGAACTTACAGATTGTATAGGATATTTTGTTTGCTAAGTTGGAAGACAGAGGACACAAGTCATGCAAAATGATAACTTAAAATTAAAATAAGTAAATGATCAAGGATAAATAAATAAAAATATCCAGTGCAAAAGGGATTTTGAGAAACTTTGACATATTTCAATATGCTCATGATGCAATTCAGTTAATCGAGGCGCGTCCATAAAGTAAGTTTCCCTGAGGCCGTTTACAGAAACAAAACACAATTTCGTGGATATATGTATATATTCCAATAGATACAGCAAGTATTCCGGTATTATTCAACATATTTGCCACCGGAATTGAAACATTTGTCATACCGTGGAACCAACTTTCGAATACCTGTGTCTTATAAGTCTACCACCAGGGATTTTAACCAGTGTGTGACAAAAATCTCCTTTCTGTCATTCCTTGTCATTTCTTGAGGTGTAGGAAAAGATGGAAATCACTGGGAGTGAGCTCCGTTCTTTAGGCTGGATGTTTAAACACCTCCCAGCCGAACGTCTGCAAAAGCCTTGATAGGAGGTGTTTAAACATCCACCTTACACCTCGGACCTCGCTCCCAGCTCCCATCTTTTCCTACACCTCAAGAAATGACAGGGAATAACAGAGAGGAGATGTTTGTCACACAGTGGTTCAAATCCTTGGTGGCAGACTTGTAGGACACATGTGTTCAAAAGTTGCTTCCACGGTATGACAAAATGTTTCAATTCCGGTGGCAAATATGTTGAATTTTAGCTGAACACTTGCTGCATCTATTGGAATATATATATCCACGAAGTTGTGTTTTGTGTCTGTAAACGGCCCCACGGAAACTTACTTTATGGACGCGCCTCGTATATAGTGTCATCAAGAAGTCTCTCCGCAGCTCTGATTATGTTCGCCACCCTTGCGAAGGTTAGTGTTTCTTCATACCTTCTTTTCAGAATAATGGTAGTTATATCAGAATAGGCCGTGTAACTACTGATGTACATCTGTTTTCTATTGTTGATGAGTGTATGCAAATGGCGTCTGTTAATTTGATCTGATAGTCAATTTAAATGAATATGATGCAGGATGGGCCGGCCACGGAAACCATCATTAACGGCCGTGGGTGTCGGCATGCTGATCACAAGCCCCAATCCTGCCATCTACCAAAAGCGGTCGAATAATAGGCCTACTTCCTCCAGGGATGAAGCGCCTCGGAGTAGAATAGTAAGTTTATAGAATAGTAAGGGTGATTAAATCACGGAGGACGAAATGGGCTGGACAAGCTACACGCATGGGAGAGGAAAGACATATCTCAAAAGTGCTGACTGGGAGACCCGAAGGAAGACCTAGACGTAGGTGGGAGGACAATATTAGGATAGATTTAAGGAAAG
This sequence comes from Ectobius pallidus, assembly GCA_964059195.1. Lineage (NCBI taxonomy): Eukaryota > Metazoa > Arthropoda > Insecta > Blattodea > Ectobiidae > Ectobius > Ectobius pallidus. The sequence goes on along the minus strand of CAXKWD010000010.1, from coordinate 37,958,641 downwards.
TAGGATTTGCGAGGGATGTTTGGATGGAGTTAGTGCAAAATAGGGTTGAATGGCGGGCTCAGATAAGCGCGATAATGAACGTTCTGGGTTCATAAAATAGATAATATTCCTTTAGCTTGCTGAGGAATTGTCTATTGCCATTGAGTAAGTAGGCTACGTAAGTAAGTAATTAGGTACAAGATGAAATTACGGCAATGAGTCATAGTAAGTATTCCCTGGTAAACATTTTCAACATTTTTTGTAAACAGATGAGTTTTATGTTACTTTTATTTCTTATTTCGTAAATGACTGTAGCAGTACATTATAACCATATGCTACGCTCCCGTTTCTTAGTGGATTCTGTACAACTGCTGCGAAGCGACTTCTTAATGACTCTGTATATATCATGCATATATAAATTTGGGAATGTTCACACATTGTGTATTGAGTTTTTCTTTAGTTCGCTTATGTTCGGGCGTAATCGTTCAGGCTTCGATTTCTATTACTGCAGTCTACCGCTTATTTTCCTATTTATTTCGAAAAGAACCGAGAAAACAGGCCTATTTTCAATCCTCAATTTTAGGCTGTAAATAGTCACTCGTAATTAAGGATATGAACTGATACGTAATGAATATAAACACACTACAACGGTAACGGTAACGAAAATATCCCAATCGCTTCCAAGCTTGTTGATAGTAAAATTGAAAAACAATATAAGAGTTCATATTTCATGCTGAAAAAGTCGGCCTATCTGCCAGGTTCTAAATCGTGAGATTTGCCCTTACATTTTCGTTAGCAGCGGGGGTTTTGCAGTGCGTGTCGAGCTGATAAGCCCCTTATTACTTGCAGAGAGAACATCATTCACACAGGAAGATGTGTGTAATCAGCACGAAGCGACTACATGGGGTTAGATCCCACTGAGAGTCAATCTTATCTCTAAAATAAAATATAAATAGCTGCTGCGATGTTGTTTCATAACGATTCCAGTGGAAATGGCAACGTGTAACGGAATTTTAAAACTAACAATCACAAAACAGCATCGTTCCACCAATAAGTTTTTAGCAAGTAATTTAAACTAATTATCATAGGTAATACCATGGAACGGATTTTATCGATAAATTCAAAGCAACGGAATTTGGAGCGAAAAGCGAGATAACCTAAGACCCAACAATCGATATGTTAATTATAATATATCGACCATCGCAACATTGTCAATAATCGCGCTTCGGTGACTTCTCGTGAGCTGTGTTATTTTCTAGATTAACCTCATTACCAAGATAATAGTGTGTTAGTAATAGGCCTATTGTATTTATAACAAGTATAAAATGCTTGAAACACAAAGGTTATTATAAATTATTATGCATTATTTTCATATCTCCTTTTGCTAATGTAAATTGTGTTTAGTAAAAGAAGCTACAGGTATGAAGATGTTTCAACATCCAGTCTTTCTGAACTTACATAGAAAATAAGTGAACGTAGGTGCGATAAAATTAAACTGATGAAGATAAGACGATAAAATTATGAGGATAAACACTTGAGATTGCTTGAAATTCCACATATTCTGATAAACTGATTCATAAACTAAATAATATATGCAGTGTAACGTGTACGAAATTTGATCTGAAAGACGTACATGAATTTATCTTGCTTATTAGCGTAAGACCAGGACTACTAAAAACGTCCAAATAAAATAACGTAGGCCTACATGAATTTCTCTTGCTTAATAGCGTAAGACCAGTACTACTAAAGACTACTAAAAACGTCCAAATAAAATAAAACAAAACTAAATTGTCGTATTTAAACTAACAGCTTCCAAAAAAAAAAAAAAAAAAAAAAAAAAAAATGAAAAAAATAAAAAATCTTGTGTTTTTGCTTATATAAATTTAAACCAGACATTTCAGAAGAGCGATATGCGATTAAGGCGGGCCATACACGTTACGGTATACCGGTGAGGTTTACCTGTACCGGTGACCTGTACAGGTAAACCGGAGCGTGTGTGCCAGCCGCTGCAGGTCAAACTGCACAGGCGTAGCGACCTGCGCAGACGACCGGAGAAGAATCGAAATTCAATTCTTTCTACCTGTGCAGGCTAGAGCACACACACGCTACGGTACACCGGAAGGTTTTAACTCAGTCGAGAGATGGCGAGCAAACAAGAAGACGCGATCGCTTTAGTCGGTTTGTTAGTGGCCATGAAGTGTAATGCTGCGTATACATATGCGCTCCTCCGCACGCGTGCCGCTCGCGTGCTGCTCGTTGAAATTATTTTCACAGCGCTCCTCCCGCGTTCCATAGGAAAGCGACAAACCTACTGCGAACCACTAGCTTTCATCATTAGGCCTAATATTTTGTGTGTTATCTTGCTAATATGTTCAACACTACCGTGCTAGGCAAAAAAGCCTTAATTCCAATTTTTGCCGAAAATGAGTTACATGCACATCCACCATGTACATGTTGTTCAAAATCTGCTGAAATAATAAAATCACAGATTTTACATCCCTAAGACCTTTTTGAGGCCTATCTAAAATGTCTCAACTCCAAAATTAGCTGCGTTAAGAAGGAAATCAGCCTTATGTCCATTATGATAAAGGAAAATACCTTATTTCCTTCACAACGTGGGTTTAAGGTAAATTTCCTTCCTATTAGTAACAAACAAACCCACAATCAGAAACAAAATTACCCTAAGTACCGAGAAGCTTTGAGTTAAGGTAGAATGCCATCTTTATTTGAACTGAAAATTAACCTGATCCAACAATACATTTTGAGATCAAAGAAACAGATCAAGAGAAAAAAATCCCTTTAGGCAGCCTACAGGCTGAGGTAGATTTCAAAGCGCTTGTGGTTTAATTTACTGTCACTGCGTAGCACTCTTCTTCTTTAGCCTTGGCATGACAAACCCGCAATAATAATTCCAAAAAAGAGGAAAGAGCACTTTTTCAAACATTCAAATCTCGCCTTAAATGAGAGCTATCGAGAAACGAGTTATTGATTTGTAGAGTACTCATCAAGAACTTTTCAATGATACCCCACAAGACGTGGTTTCAAAAATTTCGAATTTCCACCCCCACCCCCACCCCCTCTCGTACCCCCAAAACCTCCGAATCGTTGATGTCACTGTGAACTCCATAGGGAGTACTCTAATTTCTTTGAACAATGTTTCCCTCTATACTTCATAGAGGCCAAGATATAAAGTTTTCAAAATTTCAACCCCCTCCCGCGACATCCCCCTTGGGCAAATTTTGCTCATTAACGAATATGTTTGAACTATTGGACCTAGAAATAACATAATACAATTTGGTTCAAATATCTGCAAAATTACGGCCGCTAGAGTGTAAAGATATACTGTATATATATAACAATTTGAACGGGCGGTGGTTTCGTACTGAGGGAAGCATGAAACGTAGAGATATGAAAGAATTTTTCTAAAATCATGACATGGTATCGATTGCAATAGGTAGCCTAAAAAACCATCCCATATCTGAAGGAAAAATATAAAGATCAGCAAAAACATCAAACATTTGTTGTCTAGCGTTTTATGCCCAGGGTATTGTTTACAAGGATATTGTGCATTTCCTTTGTAGGTTTGTGAGAATATAGTTAACACTCCAATGTAAATTGTATTTAGAATTTTTAAATTTATAAAGAGATGATAGCATAAATGGGCTATTTTGATTGGATGTTAGCAGTTTATGATTTTTCAAGATCGGATGGATCCAATCAGTGATTTTATCTTCATTGTTCGATTGTACTTTTAACCCTTCAAGTCTGACATTTAATTGTTGTTAAGGTGTTGTTGCAGGTGTTAAGCTTGAGGAGCGATGGAGGAGCGCGAGCGGCACGCGAGCGGAGCGGAGCGCAACTACGAAACACACGTCCCAATGTGAAATCAGAAATCCTTTGTGTTCGTCGAAAAAACCGACAGGGGACGGATCGCGGCGAGCGGCACGCTAGCGGTTCGCGTGCACCTCAAAATGCCGTACCAATCTGCCTTCCGAGCGTCACGCGTGCGGAGCAGAGAGCAAGAGGAGCGCAGATGTATACGTACCCATAGACACAAATGTTATTTATTACATTTTCAAAAAACTAACAAGTATAATAATAATAATAATAATAATAATAATAATAATAATAATAATAACAACTTGGGGTTTGTATTTTTTCCTCAATCTCAAAGGCAAAAATGCAGGATACATTGAGATAGAGCCGAACAATAGAAGCAAATGCTGCACGAATGAGTTATTATAAGAGTTTACTGGTAAATTTGGGTGGCCACGAGGTTTGATTTGAACCCAGGATCTCTTCCCTATTACCCTATACCACCTCGCTCTAATTGATTTTGGTGTGTTCATTACGACTGTGGTAAACTGACTACATTTCACAACAATATCTAGATTATAGTATTCTTGTCACTATGGGCAACAAAATAATTTTATTCATATTTTAATAAAAATGTATGTTCTGAAATTCACATTTCAGTCAAGTTATTTTGTTTTTATCTTGATACCTATTCATTTTATAAACTAGCATGTGCCCGCGGCTTCGCCCGCGATAATTATTTCAAAAATTAAAAATTAAGAGCATAATAGTTAAATCATTATATTAACACCTAAATCATGTGGACTATATATCACGATTAGATAGCGTCACCTGGTAAAAGCGACCTCAGATTCGAGTTCCTTGGCCCAGAAAACCCCTGTATAGTGAATTTCGTCCAAATCGAACAACGTTTGACCATATTTAGGCTAATATTGATTATCCCTATAATAATAATAATAATAATAACAATAATAATAATAATAATAATAATAATAATAATAATAATAATAATAATAATAATCCTCCTCTTCGGTGTAGATTGAAAATTTCACATTATGTTTGCGTGCCTTGACATTAAAAACAAATGAATCGAACAGCGTGAGCTACAACATTCAAGAGATCGCGATGCTTTTATGTCGAAGGTTTGACAAAAATAGCCAAAGCCTAGTGTAATTGATTTGTATTACTGAAAACTCTTGCTTCGAAAACGGAATAAATACACGTTTTCTGCCCGTTTTTCACTCATAACTCACGAACAATCTAGCGAACTAAAGCGAAAATTAAAATTCCGGCTTCGAGGTGCACATTCCGACCCTTTAATCCGCCTATGTATAAAATTTCAGATCTCTGCGTTCAGTAGATTTCGCTGGGCATCGCGGACAGACACTTCCTTTTATTAATCCTTTTATTAATATAGATAAATGTATTTAACAAAAAAAGTTCTTTATAATCTTCTCTACAACTTTACTGTGGTAGGTTTTCATGTATCTACTGTAATGGAGATAATCTAGAAAAATTGAAAATCGATACGAGTAAAGTCATTTTTGCAGAGAAATGGATATAGCTATTTTATTAGCCACAGATAAAAGTTTCCAATTTTACATTTTTATTAAAATCGTTTGAGCCAATTTTTATAGAATCAAAAGTTTTTAAAACGTTTTTATGAAAGTCCTCTTAGTATTTCAGTTATAAAACCGAAATTCTGGGCAGTTCGATAAAATTTCGAAAAATTCATTGATTCAAGAAATGAAGTAAATACAATAGACCGTTTATCCTCTGTGCTTGTCCACAGACGGACAGACGTCATTCCAAAAACACTTTTTTCGGTTTCGAGGCATCGTGAAACATGCTTTCCCGGTGTTATCTCGATTTCGATTTTGATTTTTCGTCACGATCACAATACTTGCTCTATACTACGTATATGCGAGAAAGTAAAACTGTACAGGCGTGCCGGAGTGACTCACACACACGCTCAGGTCTACACACCTGCGCAGGTAGAAAGAATGGATTTTCAATTCTTCTCCGGTCGCCTGCGCAGGTCGCTACGCCTGTGCAGTTTGGTTGGCACACACGCTCCGGTTTACCTCTACAGGTCACCTATGCAGGTAAACCTCACCGGTATATCGTAACGTGTGTGCCCGGCCTATACATACCTGAAGATACACTTTTTTCAGCACATTGTAGATGGCTTCATAGGCGTACCGAGGGGGGGTTTTGGGGGTTTGAACCCCCCCCCCCCATTGATTAAAAAAAGGAAAATTGTATCATTGTTTAAGTCTGCCCATAAATTACTTAATACAAGTATAAAGCGTGGGAAGCTTAAAACTCGTTATTTTGCGTCTAAATTTTTAAAATTTTCCGGGGGGACCCATGGAAGCTTAAAACTCGTTATTTTGCATCTTAATTATTAAAATTTTCCGGGGGAGACCCCCGGACCCCCCTTTCCCTGGGGGGGGTATCATACCCCCCCCAGACCCCGCGGATGTTATAACCCCCCCCCCATATGGTCGGCCTGGTTACGCCTATGGATGGCTTCACATGTCTCCGGAATTATTTTGCCAAGAGCTTGGGGTGATATTATAGTAGAATACTTGAGACATTCGTACGATCGACCCGTTGCAAGAAACCTCAAAGTAGCTGTCAGTCTTTCATGGGGAGAAATAGAAGTTCTCATAACTGTATTTTTCTTCTGTATTAGAGTGACAACAGTGTTTGGTAGACTTCTTCATTTATCCGCAAATAATTACGGTAATCTGTAGGATCTGAACTTAACTGTTTTAGTAATCTTGTATGAGTGTATTCATTTCTCTTTGTAAGCCAATCTTTACACCAGGCTGTGCGTTTTCGCTTCTTTTTACACTTCATGGTCACTAACAAACCTACTAGAGCGATCGCGTCGTCTTCTTGTTTGCTCGCCATCTCTCGACTGAGTTAAAACCTTCCGGTTTACCGTAGCGTGTGTGTGCTCTAGCCTGCACAGGTATACCTTTCCGGTTTACCTGTGCAGGTAAACCTCACCGGTATACCGTAACGTGTATGGCCCGCCTAAGCCTATATAGAGTGTTCATGGCCTCGATCGCTATAAAGTATTCTGCCACATTTTAACGCATTAATATACAACTATATTGCGACATATTATTCTGGTCGAGACTAATGAACACCATGTCTTGCAAGACGGCCGGAACTTATCAGCTGAACTCTGAGCTGATAATAATAAATTGGAAAATAAAATGAAATTCTAATATGGCACAATCAACCTCTATACCGTATTTTAGTGGACATTTTTGCCTTTAGTGAAAACTGCCTTGCTGGCTAATATCGCTGAACACTCTGGGATTTAAACACATTAGGGCTTGAACGCACTGGGGTTTGAACGCTCTGGGGTTTGAACACAATGGGGCTTCAACACACAGGGTTTGAACACACTTGGGTTTTTACAGCCGCACAGCTTGTAGGCTACAGAAGAATCTAACGAAAGGAAGAGAGACAATGTTTGTTGCTGTTGTGTTGAACTCTCGACTTGGGAGAGACAATGTTTGTTGCTGTTGTGTTGAAGTCTCGACTTATTGATTGCCAGTGAGTTAGTTAGATAGTTGTTTAGGCCTACGTCTTTATAGAAGTCCTTGAAACTGGACATCTTCATTTAGATGCTTTGTGTTACAGAAACGAAATCCCAAGATAAAATGTTTGAAAAAAAAAAAAAAAAATCTGGAAAGAGAAATAAATGATTATGTGCTCATGTAATAGAACTTGTTAGGCCTACCTTCCGAAAGACCTAGAACCTAGTGGCATCATTGCACGTAACAACATTCTAGAAACGGTATCCCCGCACAGAATATTGCACATGATTTATTACACAGACTTCCCATACATCAACCTGTATCCCAGATAAGATCGTTTTATCTCATAAAACTGGAACGAACCACAATAAAACGCCAATAACTATAACATGTTATCTGTTTAATCATATGTATCTGTAAATCCAATCTATATAAATCAATAGTGATTGTGACTACCTTCCATATCGAAACAATACAAGCATTGCAGATCAATGCATTCTCCATGGATTATGAATCGTTGGAAGAGACAAAAACATTAATACAATTTGAAATATATAATGTTCAACAAAATGTTTCGACATGTGTGTATAAATACATCTCTCTACATGTAATATAATATATTATTTAAATTACTAAAAGTTGAAAACAAGACAATTGGTTAAAGTTACAGATAGAAATAAATCATGTTATGCTTGTTACTTTGAGTATATAACCGTTGCTTAAGAATTTATTTCACTCGGTCTTTTAAAGCACCAGATTCGAAGAAATTGTATGTGTTAGTTACGTATCTTTAATGAAAGGATGCCTTTGAGAATTTTTGTACTGAATTGTCAATAAGTAAGCTTACATGCCTATTGCTTTATAGTATCCTACTTTCATTGAGTTCATATATTCATTTTCCGTCCCATCTGAAGATTAGAAAATGGGTTTCGAACTAAATTTGTTATAATAATCTTTTTAAGTAAGAGTCTACAAGATATCTGTGATATAATTATTTATAGTAAGATATCGGGCGGTTGTTTAGGGCATAGAAACGTGACTAACAACAGATTTTTACACACATATTTTTTAAAAACGTTATTTTACGTTTTATTATTGATTACTTACAGTTAAACGATATCACATTTAAGAGCCTTTGTTTATCTATTTATTTTAGTCCACCAGATCGTAACCAATCTCTGGTGATTCCGTAAGGGGTTACTCACAGCGTACCGACGCTTTAACCCTTCACAACTGGCATGGATGACAAACTGAAACAAATTTCAGACTGCGTACAATATTCATTACCTTCCAATTTGACCCAACGTTATATTATAAATGTTGTTCCATTTCTAAAAGCAGCATTATTTCTATTTTATATCAGTACTTGGTTCACATGCCTATTAACATTTATGGTGGTTCAATATTATTCATAACATCGTGGTTTTAAACTTGAATTAGAAGTAATGTTAGTAGTATAGTTAATTTCGGAATGAGTTGCAATGCAGTCATGTGTAAATACAAAAAAAAATCGAGATTTTACTGAGAGAAGTTTTAGATGAATAAACGTATGACGTATTTTTCAGGGCCACTTGATGATCGTGAAGAACTGAAACATGATAGCGAGGGTTACTTAAATATTGACAGTGACAGTAATTTTTACTAGGGAAAAGATAAAAGAACAAAATAGGCAAACAGCCTTCCCCCCTAGGAACGTAAGGAGTGGGTGTCAAAATGTAGTATTGCATCTTCCCGATATGCAAATAATAGCAAAAAATGCCACAATCCTTGGATGCTTTATGCTATTTTTGGTGAAGATTTCTTTGTAAGGATTTCTGATTATAACAACATGTACATAAGAGGAATTTTAGTCAGTTTTGAAAATACATTTTCCATAAATAAAGGGGGAATACTCTAAAAAGAGCTTGTAGTAATTTTTATAAAATTGCATTATAATAAAACACTATTTGTAAACATAATACAAGTTAATTAATAATCACAACAACACGCAACAGTACCAGCGTTAATAGATAGCTCGCCAGTAGTAAAGGATTAATAACTAAAGGCTTAGAATTCTGTATACTGATGAAGGGAGTAGCCATTAAGAGGAAATATAATGAAGCTAAAATAATAATTCCCACAATTCGCATGAGTTCTCTGCTGAACAACCCACTGAAGTAAACACAGAGAAAACAGAACATCTATGAACTAACTGTACCGTTTTCCTGCAGCAGTATAAATATCACTGTTATTGCTTTCTCCACTGGAACAGAGGTAGAATTCTCAAAACGTCTGTTACATGACTGAAGAAATATAAATTAAACAAAAACCTTCAAGACAAAGTAATTGTAATTATTATCCGTGGAAACATTTTTGCATCACCTTTACCATGAATATAGCGTCTAATTTCAGTAAAAGAATTGTTAGTGTGAATTTTTACAATCATAAAAAGTATCGTCCTTGTACTGTATATTATTTTAATTTTACTTCGGGTATTAGGCCTATTCTGTGTAGACCGCCGGTCTTATGGTTAGCGTCGCTGACTGCAGATCCGTCGGCCAGGGTTCCTCCTCGGATTATTCTGAGGTAGGGAGGCCTCGTGATTCAAATTGAGGAGCTACTTGATAGAAGAGTAGCGGCTCCGGTCATGGAAACCACCATTAACGGCCGTGGATGTCGGCATGCTGACCACATGCCCCCAATCCTGCCATCTGCCTATGGTAGATGACACAACGGTCGGGTGGTAGGCCTTGTCTCTCCAGGGATGTAGCTCCACGGAGTTAGTTAGTTATTATTCTGTGTATCTAGGCAAACCTCTCTTTTGAGATAAAATTTTTAATTGAGTTAACTTAAATGTATGCAATATTGTATTCTGTTAACAGTTTCGTCTATCATAAATTCTTATAGTCGCGTTACATTCTTTCATGTTAAACTGGAGTTATCTGGATTTTGCACGAACGTGAACAGAGTGTCATTATATCTTAGCTGCCAGACGTGCAGTAATATGTGAGAGCAATATTATATAGACTTCTCCTTCCCTTGGATTTTTTTTATATGAATACCGTGAAATAGATATTCATATTTCACAAGAGTGCTTCAACGTGGAAAATTTCTTTTTAGTATTCATAACCCAAGCGAGTGCTGGCAGTAAGGTATAGATTAGCGAGGATAACTAACTTTTACTCCACTATTTCGTGTTATTTTTAATACGACAGGATACGGGAATTATATTTCCTAGTAGAGTAGCCATCCTATAGAGAAATCTAAATGTAATGTTTTGAAACTAAAAACTAAAAGCTATTATGCTGAGTAGAATAGACATTAAATTGTTTGATGGTAGAAATCATCGGTGTCTTACTTAAGATAAATTATTTACTTAGGAATTATAATTGCTACCATCTTTTCATGTGATTACTGTAAGATGAATATACACTCCAGTTATTATAATATTATAATAGTTTTCATAAGCAATCAATTTTTTATAGCCTAGTGACGTGATACGTATTGTTAATTTGATAAATTTGGATGATGTGACCCGGGATTATGCATAATAACTAGCATTAATAATGTTATGATACATATTCTTTGTAATACCCGGTGGCCCAACCATGCCATTATATATAATATACCACATGGTAATTTTATATTCTAACGAATTTATAAAATAAACAATAGCATATGTAAGCAACTAACTCACTTATCCCTTAGGGGCCTATAGCTTGAAGAAAACTACACCATTATCTATTTCATGTTTATCATTAGAAGTATTTAATTATAACCAAAGCCGAGCTGATAGAAGTAGTGAATTGCAATCTCACAATACCAAAATAATGACAAACTACACGGAAAAACCAATAAAAGTTAATGATGATATAATAAAATACATAAAAGAATAAATGATATATATACCTAGATCAAATCTTATTGTTCGAAGACAAAAATCAAAAAGATTTTTTTTTAGAAAGATCTCTTTAGCATAATACAACAAATTTTGGAACTTGAAATTCATTCTACTAAACAAATCCTATAACCCTTGCAGAAGAATGTTATTTTGTGCGAAGAAACAAAGCAGCTGAGAAGTGTTAATGAGGAAAAGTCATTTGTTTATCTTACGGAAGATATACGAACATGGAAAGATTGTGAACGTATTTTATAATGAAGAAAAACTAGACGTTTGGCAGAGTGAGTCGATTTTTTAAAGTTTCGAATAGAATCATTTTTAAATTGTCATGGTTTTGAGCGACGAAATATATTAATGGCCTTACAGAGAACTAATTTAACATAGGCCTATGGAAGTTATTTTTCTCATATTGTGAGTGAAAATATGACTGGATCATAATATTCTTATAATGTAGACAGAATAATATACTTCAATTAATTTTCAAAACTGTACTGACTACACTAGTGTCCATAAACATGATTATAGGCACTGACTTTGGGGGAGGGGTAAGTTACTTTCTACCCCCCAACATTTATGTTTTTATCAGGTAAGGTCTATGTAGGCCTATAGCTATTAAATGTTCATTTCTTGCCCTCCCCAAACTATATTTTCAAGACGGTGCCTCTGAACATGACATAAGTTTTCTTAATCTTCAGTTCGAAACTTCGGTGTTAAAGTAACTTAATCTTTGCATTGGTAAATGTAAACTGGGTAAAACAATTTTCCACCATTCCTGTCTCGGTAGTGACAAGCATTTAACTGCTCTAGAAAACTAATTCCAACGTCAACGGAATCAAGATTAATGATCCCTACTTGTCCCTGCATAATTTAAAAAAGTTGTAACTGAAACAAAAAACAGAGGATGCTCTCTTTTATTTAGTTATAGTGGTGTGCTAAAAGTTTTAGCCTTTTGGAAGCAACGTTTTTTATAAGACAAGGAGGGCAAATGTTATTTGTTCAATCAGCGTAAATGGAACTGTTGCGGCTGAGGAGAAGAAACACACATACTCCGAAAAAATCTCACATAAAAAATTATGCAGGATTAACGAGGTGTACTATATCGGGGTTTTAGAGCTTCAACTGAGATAGTAGGTTTCGCATGTTTTGTAATATTGGAAAATTAAGGTGTTATCTTTTTCTCAATAACGTGGAAGTAAACATAACTATATTTCTTAGTAGGGTATTTAATTCACCACCAAAAATATGCGCTAATGAAAATTATCGTCGATTTCTTCTTCAAGGTAGTGGTGGCTGGTCCCTCAGGTCGAGAGCGACCTCTGGTGATCTCGTAAGGTGATATTCCCAGCAGGTTTGTTGCCGGGGTGTGCCAGTTCCCTACCTGCCAAGAGTAACATAAACACCATATCCAGAGGCTACAGCCTATACAATGAGATAATTCCTTATCGAAGAAAATTCCATGATGGAGTCAAAAATGAACTATGGATCTCTCAGTACTAGTCTGCTACGTTAAACAGGCTACAAGATAATAAGTGCTTCGAATTTAGAACGCAGACATGTTTAATAATAAAAAAAAGTTTCATAAATACTATAAATTATACATGTTATTTTATGTCTGTTACTGAGTTTTTTCGATAACCAAAGATATCCATGTTTTCTCCTTATTGCAATTTGGTTAATATTAACCTTAGGTGTGTAGGGCTTTGAAAACTGCTGAAATGTAGAAATAATTAAGCAACAATTCTGCTTTGAACAACGTATACCATTATTGAATCTAACTAGTTGGTATCTTAGTCCTCAGTTCTCTAGAGACGGTTGAAAGAAGGCGTAGAAGATCGTGGAAAATTAATATGATCTAAAACTCCAAATACTTGGTTTAATTCAGGTGGGATTTTTAATTGGGGGTTTTTGTAGGTGGTAATAAATTTGATTGCTATTTACCTATTGCTATTATTTACCTCCGAGGAATAGTTTCCTATATTTACTATTTTCCTTAGCTTTATCGCATGTGTGTTGGAAATAATACATTTTCAAAACAATAATTCATCATACAGTTTCGTCTTACAACTGTAAATATCAAACAAAGAATTTATACTATATATTATTAGAAATTGCGAGATGAAAACATAGGAACAAAACTTAATAATTGCAAAAAGAACGAAACAGAAACATTAATCTAAATTTGTATTTTAACGTTTATATTTTATATCAATTAATGCTATAGACATACCAATTATTACAAACTATCTTGTCGTACTGTATTGTAAATTACCATAGGAAAACTTACAACAATATTTAACTAAGAATATTCAAATTGCAAGCAATGAATTAAGGAGTTCATATAATTAATTATGTGTAACTGACCCTATTTTAAAAATATATAAACTAAAATTCTAAAAAAATGGGCAATAAATAAACCGAATGCACCATTTATCCACCACATACCTGTACGAAAGGACATACAGATGATCAAACAGACAAGTGTCATTATAAAAGCATGTTTTTCGTATTCCAGGCATCATAAGAATAGCCTACATATATTTCAAGGGTTTCGATTTTATAGATCGCTAAACTTTTTCATTATTCTAAAAATGTGTGAGGAAGTATTATCTTAAACATGCCTTTGGATATTTTTTTACTGACAAGTGAGAATTCCTAATATTTTTACCACAGTTTTAGATTGTCATATATTACTTTCTCGCATATGCCATAGAGCAGAGGTTCCCAACCAGGGGCGCGCGCGATACGATAGGCTAAGACATCGATCTCAGATATAGGAAAGAAACTTGCGGCTCAAAATGGAGATTCTCGATCAACGACTTTCCTGAGACAGAGAATCAGTATTGCTATTCAAAGGGGAAATGCCGCTTGCATTATGGGTACTTTCCATAAAAATCTTGCTCTTGAAGAAATCTTTTACTTTGTTTAATGTCTTAAGACGTAAAAGAAATACGAAAATATGTTAATATTCTAGTTATCCTACTTATCCCTCCTTATCAAACTTTGTGAAGAAACCATAGTCTAAAACTTAGTGGTTTCTTAAATATGGCCTATTAACTCCATATGGTACTTTGTTATATCATTTTATCTGATTTTATTATTTATTCAGTTAATATGTGTGAATGTGTAAGGAGAATGTTATGTCCTATGAATAATTAGGCAAGTTCCTAAATCTATTTAAAACTGGAGGTTGTATATAAATTTTTAATGATACATAACGGTTTCTTTCGTCAAACTAAAAGCCTGGATAATACTTATCTTAAAACGTATATGTGAGAAAGTTTTTGCAACATATTTAGCACCATTTATTTTAAAATATAATTAAATTTGTATAACGATATATAAATTATTTGTAACTATATATTATCTATTAATGAAGTTATGTATAATTTGTCTTAAAATATATAAATTAAGATGAGACTATGGGCTGATTTATCTTTACTTTCTTATTTAGTTTAGCATGCCTTTTCTTGTGAGCTTACGTCGGGAAGATGAAGGTGAATTTGTGTCAAACATGAAGCAGACCACATCATTACGTGCAGGATATGAAACAGGAGTCAGTCTAGATTGCAAAGTTGCCAAGTGTTTACCCATTCACCACAAAGCAGGTGGCATACAGTTCTAATCACACCGGTTTATCCACACAAATAATATGGTCCACTTCTCTCACCGCAAACTCTACACACGCGGATTTCCGGGCAAAAACACCATACCCTCAATTTCCATGAATTATAATGTTCGGGTTTCAAGCGATAGGACGAGTAAGCTACGGTGCACTGATCCATAAATTCTCATATTCAAGGTATTTTCTGACTCTTGGTAGAATCTGCACCATGATACTGCCTAACCAGCTTTTGGAAGTTAGGATAGGTTACGTTAGGTTCGACTGCATCGTGCCACTCTTAATGGATTGCGGTAAATTGGAAGCATGAAAGTACACATACTCCATGGTCCCCTAAAGTTCAGTACGGAAGACCATTATTCCCCAAAGCTTCTATTAGATCCTTAAACCGTATTATTCTCTGGCATTTCTCCCTCGGGTAGTGACAATTTGACGTAAAAACGCTGTTCATGTCTCGTCATATCAAGGCTCAACGGCTGCTGACTCACAACTATATTATCATCGTCTATATTCATATAACCGTTCATCACAATGCTATTAAAGGATATGTCTATATACTATAGATGCCACACTCTCCCGTGGCATCTATATAATGGTACCATCGCCTTACTCTGAGAAAAAATAGTCACCATGATAACTGATAATACCCTCAACTGATGATAATATACATTTATAAATAAATTATATATATGTATTATTATACAAATTTATTTATAACTTATTTTAAAATATATGGTGCAAAATATGTTGGACAACTTATGTATTCAGGGGACCACAGAACTGTATTTATATAGAAAACATTACATCGAATTACATGTCGAACATAATACTTCCTGTACCTAAAGTACCTATGGTTCGGGGAAAGAAGCAAAAATGTATGAATTAAATTGTACCTCCTGTGACACTATTAGGCCTATACCAAAGAGTTTCAAGATTTAAAAACAAGAAATGCAAAATAATATAACATTGAAGAAATAAAACTAAAATATTTCTACTGTAATTTATCATGAATGTATCATGTATGTCATTCTACAAAATATTTCTGGCATGAAGGAATGGACGAAAACATGACTCGTCCTAAGCAAGATTAATAACATACTTAATTATATTATTGTTTTATAATTAAATTAATGTTATACTTTGATATTTTGTTCATAGTTCTAGTTTAAACAAAACTTCAGCGTAATGACTATGTTTTCTACAGATAAAACTTCTTCGAAATCATTCTCTACAGTTGATGTTTGATGTTTAAGATTGTTCGCAATTTATTCTGCGAAATAAACATAAAACAGATAAGTGAAATATAGAATTTATACGCTAATATAATAATTGAATCCTTTATAATTGATATGAAAGAAAAACTGTTCTTTTTATAAAGTAATAAAAAAACTTGGTGGCAATATTTTCACTAGAAAGGAACAAGGAAAACACTTTATCTGGAACTGTCTTTAGCAGAAGATTTTGGTTTATGGTAGCCGTGATTTTTGTGTTGGCATTTACTGGTATCGAATTTCCACTCTTCTGCTGTAATTGTCAGGTTCATTGCGGGGTAACGTGAGTAGAATAGATCTGCCGCTCCCTATATCGTAAACAAAGCCCAAATGAAACTACCTTTCATGATTCCAAACTCACTCTTGTGGTAATTTTATTGTAGTATGTGACGTAGTTTGCGGTTGCGGGTTTAAAACGATGTTGGTGCAATTTAAAGTGTAGGTATATCCTATTGGAAACTGCACCACCACTATAAATTCACGGTCTTATACGTACACGCAAAGCCAGTGGTGTTGCATTCCGGGTAAATTAACCCGATGCTGACACGACTGCTACTCCATTATTTATTAGGTTCCTAATATTCAATACTATGCCGTATAAGTTCAATTTATCTAAATATAACCTAAATGATAGATGAGTAGATAAATATAAAGTTTTGTGTACAACATTGTATGCAGTATATTTCAGTATGATTTTTCCAAATTACTTATAGGTTATGTTTCACGTCCTAAATTTATTCCAGCCGTATGTGTAAATGTGATGATAAATTTCCTTTACTGAAAGGAACAAATTATATTTTCGATTAATTGAACAGAATTTTGCTAACAAAAATTTCTGCTAGCCGCCTGAATGGCTAGTGCCATCCTTAGAAAGAATAAAATCAGGTAAATTGATGTAACAAAGTGCCAGAAACCATTTGTTTAATCATTGATAATTGCAAATATGATATGCATAAAATAAGTTATTTTTGTAATCGAATCCGAGTAACCTCCAGATCGATTTATTAAGCAGGGCTTGCGGAAGAACAAAGGCCTAAAGTCTGATTCTTAACAGTAATTCATACTCGTATATACTGATATAAGACATTCTTAAAATATGCCAACATTTCACGAAAATGCACTGGCAATAATCTTAATGATATAAGGGAAGGCCTACAATTCGCTGACATGTTTGTTTCATGTTTAAAGAAGCAGTATAGGGTATTAGTGAATTAAATTCAGTCTGAAATCATTCTGTCAGGAATTAAATTAAGTCTATTTGCTTTCACAGCAGCATTTAAACTGAAAAATACATTAAAATATATTATAGATATCGGTAACCGTACATTTTGATAGAATACACAGTATTAGCCTATATCAACAGCAGCTGCGTTAAATTATTCAGCGGTTAGATTTAAGTTATATTTATATTGTACACTGACATCGTTATGAAAAATTAATTAATCAAGGCTGGTTAACAATATCAATAAGCGAGCAACAATTTGATACGTTATGTGCAGGATATTGTGGTTCATGCAATATTATTGTAGCTTGTTATACCTATTATAATATTAATATTGTGTTTGTATGATGTCAAATGGACAAATAATAAGGCTTATGTAAAGTAACAGCTGGATAAAACTTCTGGAAATGAAAGAATATTCTTTAATAAGGGATTTCGCCTATTATTTCTACTTACAGAAACTGAACTTGTCTTGTATACCTTACTTACCGTTAGTTACGGATACTAATGCTTGCGGGAGCACGGCCGCTGATTGGCTGTCTGCGATCCAATCAAAATACTTCAGGTCTTTGGAAAAGCAGATTATATTATAATAGATGTGACCGTTCATTAGTTGTTATTTCGGTACCGGTCAACCGGTCTGGTTCAAAATCAATAGGCTTCTTTCCATGGACGTTATAAATGCGCATGTCAACGAAAATCCGCGATATTGCACGTACAGACACACGGACAGATAGATGGACAGACATTTTACCGTCCATCACACAATCTCAGAAAGTACCGTCTGGTACTTAATAATTGGTTAATTTTAGGATGTTGAACCAAGATTTATATTATACCTACAGTTTTTTATAATGTAATTTACAGAAAACGCAAACAAGGATAATGATGTTACTTGTTATAAGATATACATTTTAAATAGCTAGATTTGTTTAAAATTGTTAATTTTTGCAATCATAGGTGATACAACAGTAACATGTAAGCTTGTTGCAAGATTCTTTATAGTTAGAAGAGAGTGTGCAAGAAAGTTTCACCCACAAGGTTCTCGACCATGTGATATTCAATCCTAAAGTTTAAAAAAAAAAAAAAAAAAAAAAAAAAGCAGCAACAGTTGGACAGTGAGTCTAGTCCCCTGCAAGGAATTTTTAGTTTGGAAGTTTTGTAGCACCAGGGCAGAGAGCTTGCAAGAAGCAAACCATTCTCGGTCGAGTTTGCAGCTTCCTATTCGTGATAGTGTGAACTGTAAAACACTCGAATCCATTTCAGAACCCCGCTTAACGGTTTTTCTTTTGATGGGATAGTGATCAAGTTTGCTGCTGCAATACACCTATAACAGAATACAGCTAAATTAGACACTCTCTTTCTACATGGGAACATCTTTTTAGTTGAACTGGCAAATTAGGTTCTCTTTTTAGATCTTTGTAAATTTACAGGTTTTTCGGAAAACACCTACTGAACGAAGGCGAATTCACATAGCCAACTGAAAAAAGTTGATCATCGAGCACAAAGTTCCATTAAAACGCTTCAAGTTTGGTTATCGTTTAACGAACACTCAAATGAATCTCCGTTCTATGTTTCCTGACTTTAAAGGTTACTTATAACATGGCTAGTCCTCGGACATCATTCCCGTTTCATTGCGAAGAGGTTGAAAAACAGCACTCGTTGCATGTTGGAATTTCAGGTAGTCTATTGTAGATATTGCCTAGATCAGCGTTTCTCAACCTTTTTGAACCCGAGGACCTCTAAAATGTCTAAAACAATTTTTTGCACTCCTTAGCTAGTAAGTGTTTCTTACGAAAGTTGTTTACATGGCTCGTAACTTGACATTACCACACGCAATCTTGTTGCTAGGGGCGACGGGCGGAAAGTGAATTGTTGCTAGGGGCGACGGGCGGAAAGTTACTTTACCGCCCGCAAATGCTTATTTGCGAGCAGAAATGACCAAGGCCTCCCCGCTTTATAAATATTCGGTTGCCATAAACAATAACAAATGCGAATCCCTTTCTGAAATAAGCACCATTCTTCAAGTCTGTATTTACATAATATTTTCAGGTAATATCATAATTAATATAATTAAATTGATATAAGTAACCGTCGTGCAAAAAATAGCATGCAACACACGGACCGTAAAGGCATTTACGGGTCTCGAAAACTTAAAAACCCTCGGCTGCGCCTCGGGTTTTCAATCTGTTTCCTCGACCCGTAAACGTGCCTTTCCGCCCTTGTGTCGCAATATACTATTACGGACCCCTAATCTTACATCCCATTTTTAAAAGAAGGCCTATATTCTTAATATTTTGGGTATTAATTATAGGTCATTATAACGAAATATGTGAAAAAATTTTACTTCTTTACTATCCACTTGCTTTATGATATTTTTTAATTATGTCTGAGGACCATCTACACCATCTTCAAGGACCACCAGTGGTCCGCGGACCATAGGTTGAGAAACGCTGGCCTAGATGATGCATTGAATGCATACTTTTTCTCGGAAAGTAGGAAATATTCCTTATTTTGGCTACGCTGCCTTATTCACTTCATTATTTATAATATTATTGTTATTATTATAATTGTAGGATTCCAGAGAAAAATTTATTCCCTCACTCTTACATTTACAAAGCCTAATAGCTCTTACTTTTAAACCCGGCTTGAAATTCAAACCACAGACAATCCAACAAACAAACAAACAAAAGCCAAAACATTCTTTCACAACATACTTGCATCCGTCAAATGTCTTTTGTCATGGCCTGCTAGATTTATTCTCCCACATTATTTGTTTTTAATTCTGCTGTATTTATACTCCTTTTAGCTATGGGGCCATATCAGGAGTTCGGTATCTGTGTCTACACAGTAGGGTAGGCTATGGAAATATTGTCAATTATTTCTATTATTAGTGAATTTTATGGAGTAAATTTCATTGATATTAAATTAAATGGATATGATACAGGATGAAATGGTGAATATGATTCACGGTGCCGGTATGTAAATATCCAATTCGGCATATGCCTTTACGACTGGGGAAACCATGAAAAAACCCATGTCAAATAGGCCGGCCACGGGATTTGAACCTGGAACTTCCCGAATGCGAGTCCAAGACGTTATCATCTCGGCCACCTCACTTGGTTTATTATTATTATTATTATTATTATTATTATTATTATTATAAAAATTGTTTGAAATAAATTATAGCAGAAAATATTTTTAGAACACTGGTCCCATATAATGTACGTATCTCTGCATCTATGCGTACTGTACACCCTTTACATGAAAATTGAGCACTCTTCGGGGCCAATTTATGTCGTATTAAAGTGGCATTATGTAAGTTAGCCTAAAACGATCCATTGTCAGCCCTAGTTCTCGACCATGATAGAGGAGCCTGCTGATATCTATGGGGAGCTACAGCCTTGTTATAGTTATGTTTATGGGTTAGGTAGTGACGGAAACTTGCCTCTTGTCTGCCTTTCTTAACCGACAGTTCATATTAGGTTCACATGCTTTCCAAGGATCCACTGGCCTTGGTTGAGTTATAGGCCTACCTGTCAGTGGCAGAATACCACTAGCATAACCCTTCACTTTCAAGGCAAATTATATAACACAAGATACATTAATGGATATTTTTAGCTTTGCCAATGTAAATTTGCATTTCATGATTTGCCTAGCCATTATCTACAATATCTGAATTTCCAACATTTCCGGTAGTGTATAATTTAAGTAGTCTTCCCTCCCCGACAGTGCATGGAGTCGTAAAACAAATTAAATCGATTTATTTCCAGTAGACCTATTGTATGAATTGGAATGTTGTAACCAGCCCCTGACATCTCATTATGCAGAGGATGAACAGTGGAAAAATAGTTAGTTTTATCATATATACTTACTTGAATATAAAAGGAAGGTTATTTAGGGATGAATTATTTTCTCAGCTATGTCGTGCAGATTGAAATGAGGCTGGATGAACTTTTTCCACGACCACTGGCTCCGTAGAAATTTAGTTAGATCTGCTTTTATCACTGTATTTTTTCTAAGCAGCAACCTATGTATCCTATGATAGCTCACATTAACTTGAACTAATGTTCCAGTTGTAATTTTGACTCACCGCTAAGGGAAGAAAAAGTTATAGGTTATTCACCGGAATAGTCCATGGAGACATTTAATACTTATCAGAATTCAGGGAGGATGATTTCTTTAATTAAAGTTATTAAAAAAATATGAATGTCTGAATATTTAAGAAATGAATATCAAATTATTATAAGGAAATTACATTTATTCGGAATTATATTGTAACAAGGGCTCGTCGGTGTTCGAAATCAGAACACTTAGTTTCTAATTGAAGAATGGAGGTTCCTTTATTTCCTATACCAGTGCTCTATACAACTAGAAAACTCCTGATAGTTCTCCAGTCCACTCTTCGGTTCGGTGCTCACTCCCACTGTGCTGACTCCCAGTCGAGGTAGTTCCACGCCACGTCGGTCAACTCCGCAGCCCTCGCTGCCGCTGCACGATCCACCCGTCGCGCTGAGTTAACCGCAACGGCACTGTCCCAGTTCAGTCCAGTTCAGTTCACCAGCTATTCCGTTCACTAGTTCCTCCGTTCACTAGTCCCTCAGGTCACTAGTTCCCCGTTGACTAGTTCTTCCCTTGACTAGTTCCTCCGTTGACTAGCCCCTCCGGTCACTGGCTCCTCATCTCCTCAAGTCACAGTTACTTTAGGCCGCGCTGATCGGTTCACTCCGTCCAGATCCTCAGCTCCTCAAGTCACACTTACTTGAGGTCGCGCTGATCAATCTACACCGTCCAGGTTACACGGTTCACACTCTGTCCACTCTCTGGCTCTGACTCTCTCTCTCACTACTCTGTTGACTACATTGACTGACTCTGACTGCTACTGACTGACTGACTCTGCTCGCTCGCGGCCCTATAAATAGCCCCGACGAATGTTCTGGAGCTATTGCCTCGATCCTTCTCTCCGCGTATAATCTAGAAGCCTGCAGTGGCGCTCGGTCACACCCCTTAGCACGTGGCCCCTCCTCCGGCCTCTCCCACGAGTGCGCACAGTTCACTCATTGTGACATATTTGCAATAGGCCGCGCCCATCGGCGCGCAGCTGCAATCAGCAATAAGAGAGCCGCCCCTTTTCTAGACGTCTGTCGAATTCTGGCAATTTCTGAGCGAATCATGGCTTTGTGACAATATATTCATTTCGGATACATGTAAGAATTTTTTTTTATATTCAGATATACAGTAAATGGGACGGCATTTTTTCTATTTAATTGGTTAAAAAAGAACAGTCTGGACTGAATAAAAGAACAGCTCGATGTGTTAATTGAAACAATTTATTTAATAGTTGAAAAACATAAAAGCTTAAATACCTGTATATTAATGTAGAGAACCCTCCTAAATTCTCCTTAACCTCATAGCATTGCGGAAAAATGTTGGACTCAGAGTTCTCAGAATAGTTCTCAATGTTTACATTATATTTCTTTCCCACTGATTTGGAATTAATGGTTGCCAACATTGTGAACAGAGGCGGCATTGTAAAATAAACGCATTTTCAACGTATTAGCCACAGCAGGTCGTAGCCAGGGGTGGGTTAGAGGGGGTGCTACCCCCCAATTTTGTCTTGCTCCCTCTAGATTTTTAGCATTTAAAATATTAAATACTAATAAAAAAAGTGAACACCGAAAGGAATTGCAAATATTGGAGCTGGACTCCAGTTGATCACAAATCTCATTCTCTCAATCTCAAACAAACAATATTGAACCGGAGTTTGTAAACTTTGAATAAATATGGAGGAGTATTTCCGGGGTTTCGGCTTTCAGTTAATGTGGCATTGACTATTCCAGCTAGTACTGCCACAGAAGAAATATGTTTTTCACATTTAACATCCGTATTACGATCACAATGCTTTTCAATGTCCCCTGAAAAGAAGGCGGAGCTTGTGCTTTTGAGCAATTACAAAGGCTTAAGAAAGACGTTGTGGATCAGTTTATATTGCAGTTTGGGAAATCCAAGTTAAGAAAATTATATTTATGAGTATTATGCTTGTCTATTCAAAATTTTCATTGGTAAATAAGCGTTTAATCCTTCCACACTTCTTTTAATAGTAGACAATTTGTTGTAATTTCCAATATCTTAATTTCAGCGTCTGGTGTTAATGAATTATTTTATCTGGTGGAGTGGCTAGGCTAGCTCCTGGCTTACGATTCAGTGCATTTGTTTCGGGTTTGGAAAATATATATATAAACAAGAAAAAACATGCTAAACCTGATGGTCCCCTCTGAAATCGGATTTGCCCTCTGGTAAACTTGACCCTGGCTACGGGCCTGGCCACCAGTATGAAAGAACACAACCAATTTGTTATAAGGACCGTTTGCTGTAAAGATTCACTCAAGTTCATTATTTTGTCTTCATTCATTTCTGTATAATAGGTAAAAGGGGCTGTGCTATCTATGCAACCTATGAAATTATTCTAAAGGAAACTCCGTGGCGCCACATCCCTAGATGACAAGACCTACCACCCGATCGCTGAGTCATCCACCATAGGCAGATGGCAGGTTTGGGGGGCATGTGGTCACCATGCCGGTACCCACGGTTGTTAATGGTGGTTTCCATGACTGGAGCCGCTACTTCTCTATCAAGTAGTTCCTCAATTTGAATCACGAGGCCTAGTGCACACCGTTCCAGACCTCCCTAGCTCTGAAAAATCCTAGGAGGTACCGGAGATCAAACCCGGGCCGACTGATCTGTAGTCAGCGAAGATAACCACAAGACCACGCCGGCGGTCTATGAAGTTATTCCTTTATCCCAAAAATCTCCGCAAAAATATAATTGAACTCTTAAATGCACAATGGGCCCTATAGAACAGAATAGATTACCGTAAATTATTTATAATCAAATAACGGAAAATAACTGTAATTAACATTTAAAATGCAGGTAAAATTTATAGAATAGGGGACAAGAAATAAATTAGGTATTACTTAGTCTAACTGCTAACTATTTTCTACGCAATCCGGCGTGGATTTATAATTCGTGTGAAAAATTAAACCTCGCGCATTTTTTCGCGCAGATCTTAGATGCATATTTCTATTTAGTGGA
This sequence comes from Ectobius pallidus, assembly GCA_964059195.1. NCBI lineage: Eukaryota > Metazoa > Arthropoda > Insecta > Blattodea > Ectobiidae > Ectobius > Ectobius pallidus. Next base: position 37,934,202 of record CAXKWD010000010.1, on the reverse strand, counting down.
GGCAAAACTACGGTAGATATCGAAGTTATAATATCAGAATCTGGTACATTTACCTTGAAAGGTGGGGGGAATTTAAACACTGACAGTGCTATAAATATCGGATCTTATCAGCCCGCTTGGCATTCCAGTAATTTGATTGGTTGTGATTAGTCAGTGTAACTGGATGTAATTATTGTTTATGTTGTAAAACTGGCAGCACGTTGATATGAGTAGTGGGTGGTTCTACATTTGACCCCCATCAGTACCATGCTGGGATCCACCGAAATGAATCAAATGTTTACGTCCATTTTAACAAACTCAATTTTTCAAAAGCTCAACCGTATTTTAAACATTTAAACATTCACTGCTGAAGAGAATATTGATACGTTTAACGGTAGTTAATTTTTCAACTATGTGGATTTATTGTAGGCTAAATATACTATAAATTAATTATTTTCTATCGAGCTATCAGTTGCGCTTATCCCATGAATATTGCATTCCTATTTAAGCCAAATGAGGATTTGTATTTTGTATAGGAGTAGCATAGGCACTATTATGTTATTTATTAATTTAATTATAATTACATTTTTTATTAAGATACGAGTTTGTTTATGAAACGAGCGAAGCGGTTTTAATAATTTTCATACGAGTGGTCAAATTAGAATTATAGGAAGTTGCACACGACTGTTTTTTTACCGTTTTGAGATTTATGACTCATCACATAAACGAAGACGGCCAACCTCTGCAATCAGCTGTTAGTAAGTTCTAGTCGTTCTCATCTTCTGCAAAAGATGATAGATGATGGCGTGAGGCCAAATCGAAGTTTCTTGTTGGCCGTTTTAACTTGAAACAAACGGACTTGAACAACAAAAAATGTACTCAGTATAGTATAATATTAAAAGTAACACGAACAGAATTTATTGTATTTGAAATACATGTTATTTATTATGCAGTTTCATTTGCTGTTCTCAAGTCTTTAAGATCGATCCGTGTTCGATATTAATTGATACTTCACCAGTGTTTTGATGATATATGTACTTTAATGGATGTGATTAAGATACTGTTACGTCACATAGCCTATAGTAAGCTTAGTATGGTCGACCAAAAAGTACTTTTACCGTAAAATCTTTATTATGTTTTTTGAGACGGGTATCAGCAAAAAGTTGTGTGTTGACCAAATGTAAAGAATTAAATTCGTAACGATGCTTTCAAAATATTTACAAAACCATCAGATTTTTTCCTAGTTTCGATAATGGTAATTGATAAAATCGATACAATTTCCTTAAGGGGACCGTCTTGTGAAATGTGCCAAAAAATGGCAAAAACACACACACACATATAGTTATTTCCTTTTAACGTATTGTCTATGATTTAAACCTAACAGAGTTAAGTGAAATAACGTTTATTTTTTTCTGATAAAAGTAACAGTTAATTCTATTACGAAGTAAATAGTAACTTTTTGGTTTGACTTATAGACGTCAAATCTGCAATTTTGTTCTAAAAATTGGAAAACTGCACCCCAAGGATCTTTTGCCATGAAATCCAGTATAAGTCACAATATATAACTATTTCTCAAAAACTAATAAATCTAGAGCTCTGAAAATTTTAGGGTTTATTGTGGTAAATGCTTCTAGAGTCAGATAAAAAAATGAAGAAAACCATATGAAAAATGCGGAATTTCAAAATTTCTTACATCGATTATTAACAGCAATTGTATGAGAAACATGTTTTTTGGGGGGTTAGTATGCAATGAAAAACATCAAACACTAATAATCAACTTCGTCAAATGGTATCTACATACTCAGAAAAGGAAGCATGTTGTCACTTATTCTGTTAAATTGTAATAAGGATCGCTCTCGCGTGGTCTTAATACAAGGAAAATTAATTAGAATAATCGTTTTTACACCCATAGATCTGGTGGATTCATGAGCCTGCTTCCACATGCATAGATAGAAATAAATTGTTGATTAGTGAATGTGCAACAGTACCGTGTTAGCACCCTTGATAGGCCGACTTCGTGGAGGGATTAACATGCCCCTCTCCCTCATCAGTTTCAGTGGTTTTTGGAATAAAAAAAAAGGAATTTCCAGTTGGGCGGTGTTTGGGGGGGGGGGGCGATGCCTGACCGATGATGTACGGCTACTGTCCCGTGGTCAGAGAGAAACACGGACCCCAATTTTCTACTTCAGTTGAAGCCATTTGTTTTACAGGATTTACCTTCCAACTAAGCATGCTCATACTGTACTTCAGGCGTCCCACGAAGCCAGAAGTCACATTGAGACCGCAAGGTATGGAATGTCCTGTTGTTATAGAACTTCTGCCTTCCATTTCCTTTGTTCTGCATTCCTTTCTGCCTTCTTTTTACTTGAGGTCCGCTGTGTGTGTATATTTATGTATTTATTATTTAGCTTACTGTTAATTTAAAAAGAACGAGTAGGTTTCTATAATTCTTTTTAGCATTTAAAGGAGTAGTACATGTAGTAAGAAGCTTAGATTAAATTCTTTCTCCCTGTTAGAAATGAGAGTTCCACGACAAGGATTTATTTTGATACCTCAAAGTGCTATTGTGTGCTGGACAAGCTTCCTTTATTTAGGCCAGGTGCGGACCCTGTGCACTTCGTCCTATTAAACTTACACAGATAAACTTTTCACCCAGATTTAAAATATTTATTCTTATAGAATATTACATTTGGTTAAGAGTTATCAATAATTATTTCCACTCAATGTAGAACATAAGCACATATTATTTTTTGCTACGAAGTTTATTTTGTAAAATACCAATAAACTTAAATATAAGTGGATATATGAGTGGCTTAATATCAAAGGCGGACATCTGTCGGAAAAACTGAAATTGAGTTAGAAGTGGATTCTTATAGGATTTTGTCTCCTCTTTCCAATGGTGAAATCGGTTTCTGTCAGAAACGGGCGCAAGCACGTAATTTTTTGCTTCAAAGTTGAAGGTTTGTTTCAAATTCGGACTCCTGCTGTGCAAGTTGTTTTCAACATCGGACATCTACCAAGCAGCCAATACGGGAGCTAGAATCTGATCACATGACTTCCGATTTAGCAATGGCTGCCACAGTTCCCAATGTGACAATCTGTTTTGCTCATGCTGCGTGTTTGTAACATTATTTTGACGTAATAATATTATTTAAGGTATTATTGAAAAGAGGAAAGTGTTCCCATTGAGACTAATATTTCAGTTAGTGAAGGGAACACAAGAAGAAGGAAAAACAATTCATAAAAGTGGAAACGAAATGTGGAGAAGCGTAAGGATAACCTCACATTTTGGATATGCTAATTTGATATGTCAAACCAAATAATCTATAGTGTGGTGAAAGTTTGATGTCAGAAATGTTAGTCATTCATAACGAATAATGTAACACGGTAAAACCTCGTTAACAGGACATAGAGTAATAATGAATTAACAATAATGCTAGCTGGTGCAATCACGAGAATCGTGCAGTATTTATAAAATAAAATCTTGTTTAAGGAATTTTGACAATGTACTGGTATTTAATTCATACTGTATTTCAGTTTCCGTCTCCTTATCTTTCTTAGCAATATTAGGGTTGGTCTGATATGGAATTTCTTAGGTGAGTCATTTGGATCAAAAATGGACACCTACCATCAAATTTGTATCAAAAGCGGACGTTTGTCAATTTTTGTTTCAAAACAGAACACCTGTATTTTCAAAGCTAATTTTCACTGACATTCTTAATGATATTGATATTAGAAACAGAACAGAGTTTATTTGGGACTTCTAAGCAGAAATATGAAAAAGAAGCCATAAAAAAATACATAAATATAACTTGTATATAAGGAACTGGCATTTTTCAGAATTTATGAATTTGTCAGATGTCCGCCTTTGATATTAAGCCACTCATATGTAAGTATTCATGAACCACAGATTATTGTCTCTGTTGGACATTACATGAGAATATTATAGGAAAAAAATTCCTCCGACTCTGGGTCTTGAACCCAGGACCTTTGGCTATTCGTGCCAATAAATAAGTGATGCGAATTATGTTGCACATACTTCCTTACATATAGGCGTAGGTATTATTGAATTTGAAGTAGACGAAAAATAAGAACTTTACGACATGGGTGAAGTAGTTATATTTCACAACAACTGTTATTAACAATGACTTTCTTTTTACTATGAATGAAGTTTATAAACAAAATATAGCGTTATTCATGTTTACATGTTATATTATTGTGCATGGAAGGTCCTACTCATTTCTATCACAATAAACATTAATTTAATAAAGAAATGATTTTGGTAAAAAATGTTCCTTTTAAGTGCCTTTATAACTTTACTATGCAAACGTTTTATATACCTTTTAAGTGCCTTTATAACTTGACTGTGTTAATGTTTTATGTACCCTGTCAGTTGAGATAGTAAAAGAAAATACTCGAGTAAAGTACGAGAGTCATTTTGCAAACAGAAAAACTGATACAGTTGTTTTATTACTTATAGCTAGAAATTTGGAATTTAAATTTTCGTTAGAAGTCAGTTTTGAAAAACAATTTTTGAAAAATATTTTCATGGATTGTGCCCTTAACATGTTAGTAAACGAAATCAAAATCTAGGGGTGGCAAAAAGAGCACAACAATGTCCGTAATACAAAAATTTGTTGAAATATTATTTAATCGAAATAGGCCTGCACAGATACCTAGAAACCGGACAGGACATATCATTCCCAAAACACCCCGCCTGAATCGTGAAACATGTTTCCCCAGTTATCTAGGCATCGTGAAACATGTTTTCCCACTGTTATCTTGAATTCTATTTTTGTCACGATCACTATACTTTCTCTATAGGCATACTATGTACTGTAAATCTGAAAAAAAGAAAATAAAACAGGGTCGAGCGAATGGCCGAGTAGTGATGAGCGAGACCAGTCTTGGTCTTGCAGTCTTGGTCTTGGTCTTGCAGAAAATGCAAGACCGAGACCAAGACCAAGACCGCATCAGCGTTAGCAAGACCAAGACCAAGACCGACCATGCAAGACCGAGACCAATACCAAGACCAACCCTACAAGACTCTGGCAAGAACAAGACCTAACTGCAAGACTCTTGCAGTCTTGCTATTTGAAAACGTTTTATAAAGCCCCATTGTGTATGCAGCGAGCCAGCGACCGCTACTCAAAGGCGCCGCAGTGTCGCTAGCCGGGGTAGTCCCAAGGCTGGTAGGCCTATAATGTAGAGGTTGCCTCATCGTGCGGTAACCAATGAGAGCAGACCCGGTGCGTGACGCTGTCCGTATCCAAAAACGAGCGCACCATTCAAATAATACATATGAAATCCGTATATTACCTCTCTCACCACTACGTTAAAACAAATTACTGCAATGAAAACTTACAATTAATCTGACGGATTTCCCTGAATGGCATTCCATACAGTTAGTTCCTTCAATTGGTGGGAGTTAAATTCACGAAAAACACTCCATATTCATTTTTAAAATGTTTAATTGCAATAGTTCTCTAGTATTAAGGTATGAAAGACAAACAGATGTAACAAAGGTCCAAAGCCATATATGAAATTTCATTTTGCGTACAATATAAATACTGACCACATAATTTATCAAAAACTTAAAAATTCTGCCATACAGTTATTTAATAACTAGTTTCTCTAACCTCTCACTCGGTTAAAAGAAAGCTATGACTGAGGATTTATAATAATTCTTTATTACAACCAAATGGTCATACTACGATGAATGGAGCTACGATGGAATTACTTATGGCAGGGGAAACCGGAGCACCCCGAGAAAGCCTGCCCCGACCCCACTTTGTCCACCATAAATTCCACATGGATCCATCGAGATCCGATCCCGGGTCCCAGCGGTTGAGGGCGAGCGCTCTAACCATTCAGCCATGGGGGCGGCCTATGACTGAGGATTTGAAACTTTAAACAGTAGCCCCCGTAACTTAAAACGCCTATTAACATGCTCAGTAGCCTATTTCATTAACGATGGTATCCTTTTTACACCTATCATTAATATTCATAGCCTACTCCCACATAGAATCTTTCCTGTCTACTTGAACAAAATATAACATAGCAATTCAGCTCATTCCATTCTCTTTGCAGAAAATTTCAAAATAAAGTGAAGTCTGAAAAAAATCAGGTTATACGCCCGGTATTCTTCATAATTATTCAATAAAACACAATTAAACCGTAGATTAATTAAAACAGAAACTTATTTGACGGGTATTTGCTAGTTATTACTTTACAGTTACGTATCTGATTGTACTGTAGCTATACAGGCCTACATTTTGCTGATGATAGATAGGACATCCACTGAAATTTTTTTTTTACTATTACAATTTTCTTATTGACACATGACGGTGGCGGTGTTTAAGTTCTTGCTGCTGATTCATATTAAGGATGCATATCGAATGGGAAAAGATACTAAAAGTATAAAATGCCTGGTCTAGAAATATTTGCTTGCATGAAGAATAATTATGATTATTTATGACCCAATTAATTGAAGGCCCGAAACTTGAAAGTAAGTAGAAAGTAATTTATGGGAGGTAGCGGAAATCTTTAAAATGCAGAAATGATCTTTTCACAATGTGTTATAAATTAGAACTCGGGTATATGAAAAGAGAAATAGTATTTATTGCAGCCTATGGGTTTGGGTTTCGAATGGATATTGTGTGATTTGCTATAGATTGCACAATTTCTAAAGCATCTGCTTCAATGCCGTTATGTTTTGTTACTATATTATACAGTTTTAAACAGGTCAGATAGAACCTCTCTCCTATGCGGAAGTCTTTTAAACATTTCATACACATCCTGTTAATATTACTTCTTGTCTCCACAGCCGTTCAATTTGAAACTTTACAATATAATCATAATTTTACACTGTCAAGTAGTGTATAGCATCTCGTGGATTTTGGGTTTAAATTTCTGTAATAGGATAACAGAGAATATTTAAATTTACACTCCAAGTTTACTGTTCTAGCTTATATCACCATGGACGTTTCGGCAAACAGCGTGACATCACATTACTGTTTACTGCAACTAAAAGCAATTAGCTTTCGTTACTTTCGCAAGCAATAACACACATGTAATCGGTGTAACTTTAAATCATGTAAGATGCGTAAAAGAAGACTGCAAGACTCTTGCAACAAGACCAAGACCGAGTATGCAAGACCGAGACCAAGACCAAGACCACTGATGCAAGACCGAGACCAAGACCAAGACCACTGATGCAAGACCGAGACCAAGACCAAGACCAGGGTTACCTATGCAAGACCAAGACCAAGACTGAGAGTGCAATACCAAGACCAAGACCAAGACTGCCTTGGTCTTGGTCTTGGTCTTGCATTTGCTCATCACTATGGCCGAGGGGCTAACTTTGAGAGCTATTTGTCTTCGTGAGGTCATGAAGTTCAAATTTCATGGCCGATCAACCTGAGTAGAGTTTACTGGGTATTCTTACTCGCAGAGGCAAATACTTTAGAATAGAAATGTACAATAAATTTAATAGGTCTGCATAGTCTATATATATATCAAGAGACCAGAAAAGCTAATGAAGTAATAAATAAAATCAGGTAAACTGATGTAACAAAGTGCCAGTATGTTTTTTTAAATCAGTTATGACTGCAATTATGATATTCAGAATGTGTGTTTTTTTTAAATTGATTTCCAAGTTAAGCTCCAGATTTATTCGTAAGCAGGGCTTACGGAAGAAGAAATGTCTACCATCTCGGCCACCTGGGTCATTTTAACGGTCTAGTTGGATAAGCGCATGTAAATCAATATGTTTTTTGTCATAGCTACCTGTATTTTAATTTCCAAGGCCTTATACGATCACAGTAAAACAGTAGGCTATGTTGTCAAGATAACTGATTTTCATTTTTTTAATAAATTCTTTCGAATACGTATATTACCATAAAATAGACACTAAATTGAGCATTACTCCGAAACAGGTCAACCGATTTTATCCATTATGAATAGACGTCTTCCCATGGACATTATAAATGTGTATACCAAGTTTCATAAAAATCCGGTAAAGCGTATTTGAGTTACCGCGTCTTTAAAATATACACTAAATTGGGTTTTACTCCGGTACCGGTCAACAGATTAGGTTCAAATTCAATAAGGCACTTCTCATGGACGTCATAAATGGGTATACCAAGTTTCATGGAAATCCGATACAGCGTATTTGAGTGATGGCGCCTTTCTAATAGAAAGGCGCCATAATCTATTAAAATAGGCACTAAATTGGGCATTACTCCGGTACCGGTGAACCGATTTGGTTCAATATCAATAGGGTTCTTCCCATGGACATTATAAATGTGTTTTCCAAGTTTCATGAAAATCCGAAAAAGCGTATTTGAGTTATGGTGCGTACAGACACACGGACAGACGGACAGACAGACGGACAGACATTTTTTCGTCCACCACACAATCTCATAAAGTACCATACTGGCACTTAATAAAGCGCAGAACCAAAATTTTGAGATCCACATGTCAGTCTGATGTATGTTTCAATCGTTTTTATCGGGAATGGATAAATCAGTTCACTTGAGATCTGGATCTATACTAAGAATATTATTTATATACAGATCTTATTATATTATATTATCTTATATATAGATCTTATATTAGCTTATCTTATTATATATATTATTTATATATATTTATATTATTTATATATATTTATATATATTATTTATATATTTATTATTTATATTATTTTGTATAGATCTGGATCTATACTAAGAATACTATTTTTAAAAATTATTTTTGAGGTTCTAGAAATATATAGACCTATAATATTTGTATTTATCTGCACAACTGCCAACTGGTTATTTTACACTGCAAAGGGAAAATAATATATTCCTTACTCTTTTCTCTCCTGATGAACAAAAAAGAGAACAGTACGGATAATCTTATTGAATAAAGCACGGTTAAATTTTAGAGGCATTCCCCTCTCATATCACATCACAAAAAACAGAAATTTCATTTAAGAAAATGCTCAAATCCTTTCTTTTATCAAACTGATTTTATAATATAAGTGATCTCTATTCTTTGTAAGTGTGTATATACTATATTCTTAAATTTATCATTCAATTTGTGTAATTCATCTTCCATATACTGTACAAATAGAGCTAGAAATAATATTAAAATGTATAATGTATTAAAATGTAGCATATTTAAATATTGTATGTGTATTGAATATTTGTATGTAAATTATTAATTTGTAAATGTAAATGTAAATGTAAATGTAGTTTATAAGTATATGTAAACTTATAAGTGTAGGTTAATGTAAAACACTGTACTGTGTAAGAAAATAAACTAACTAACTAACTAACTAATTAACTAACTAACTAACTAACTAACTTGCCTGATTTAACGAGCCCTTCTAATTCCGCCTTAGATATATCACTTTTGAACTACGATAACTTATGTACATAATAGTAATATAGCATAATCTATCGAAAGTCATGTGAATATTACAAAAATGTTCATGTCTGTCAACTCAGTACTATGTAATATTTTCTCTTGCGTTGGTAGAAATATAACTATGGCGATATAAGATTAACATGTTGTTGAGATCTTCTAATATTTTGTCCATCATTAACTTTAAATAAGATGGGTTAATTACACTTGCCTTTAATTAACTTTAAAATCAGCTTACTGTGTTCGAGTTCCCTTTCTGATTATAGGCCTATTCACCGTGATTTGCTCGGATTCAGATCATACTGAATTCACGTCTACGCGAATCTATGGAATACAATTACACTTATTTAATTCCTAATACGGTTTGAAAACATACTGGTAGAATGTAGTATGAATGTGTAATGGATAATACTATACCATTCAGACATTTGTGGTACCATGTCAGAATAATATACTTACAAGCGTATGTGAATCTAAAATGCGGTAACTCCTCCTTGTCAATAAAATATTTTAAAATATTAAAGATCAAATATATTTCAACCAACTTGTTGTCATCCTCATTGATGAAATTTTCAAAAAGTTAAAATCATGGTCACTTCAAACAAATCTCCTCTATTTCGCCTAATATCCATTAAAATTCAACGCCAGTTGAAATGATTATGATATTAGGCGAATCATTTTAACTGATGTTGAATTTTAATAATTATGATATTAGGAGAAATAGAGGATGCTTGTATGATGGGTCCATGATTTTAACTTAAAAAAATTATCACTGAGGATGACCACAAGTTGGTTGAAATATATTTGTTCTTTAATATTTTAAAACTTTTATATTGAAAAGTCGGAGTTACCGCATTTCAGATTCAAAGACAAGTCAATATGGCTCTATTTTATCAACATTACAAGCGTATATGTTCCTATAAACATAAATCCATATAAACCATAAAACCAGTGATTTAAATTAATTACATTTTTTCCCCTGCGTCTTTGAAAATGTAACTGAATGCATTAAATTACATAAATTCTTATATTTGAAGGTCAGCTCTTACTGGTGCCATTTAATTGAATAAATAATTGAATAAATATATTAATAAATAAATAAAACTTATTTTTCGTTCACAGAAAGCCTGAACTCTATTATAGCTAGGAATGCAACAGGTCACATAGCAGGGAATTCTGTTTTTTATTTTAAACTACATCAACAAACTGTGCTCACAGCTTGAATGCACTCGAGGTATAGAGGTTTGATAAATTTTAGTGAAAACGAAGAAGAAAAAGGGAAAATGAGATGAGTGAGGGAGAGCGAGAGATAGATCAACATGGAACATGGGGTTGGCATCGAGGCTTCAGGCCTGGAAGCATGGAAATGCATCAATGCCACAACCAGGGATCCCTCTCGCTCATTCTCAGTCAGCGAGCGAAATGACAAGACAGAGAGTGAGTTATAACACACGCGAGCCCCGATATCCTCCTAAGTACGCTGTACTGGCTTTTAATGAGCTTCTTGCTTAACCAATAACCGGCGCTTTAATTTATCATCGGGTAGTCTATTACTTTCTCTACCCATACCATATGATGTGCTTTAGGTAGGGTGTTCGAACCTGGAATTACAGTAGAACTCCAATTATCCGGATTAATTGGGGCCGAACCCGATCCGGAAAATCAAATATCCGTAAAACTGGATAAATCATGAAAAAGTCATATCTTAAAAAAAAAATTCTACAATACTGTACATATATAAAATGTCACATAATGAACATATCGGTCTGAGGTCAGTTGTTTTGCTGACAAACTATAGATTTTATCGGCTAAAAGTTTTGCTTTTTTGCAAATAATCGGCCCTGAGTATTTCCCAATGTTCGCTGCTGCAAAAGACCACTTGAACACTGCCTCAAAGCGATCCGAATAATTGGCGATCCGGATAGTAGGAGTTCGGATAAATGGAGTTCTACTGTAAATGTCGAATTTTCAACATTAGGCCTAATAAAAAATTTAAGGGTCCAGGTTCTATTCGCAGTCTGGACAAGATTCCTTGTGAGACAAATGTCGGGAAACTTCAGGCCCTTGTGATCAACAGATATCATTTGGCGTTATGATCTCTTTGATCCCATTTATGTCTAGTTCGAAATGAACGAGTGTGTGTGACTGGTGTGTTTCATCCTGTGCTCGTGTTATCTCAGAGGTGGCTTCGACATTGGGCTGATCATTTGTCCGGGGAGACCCTCCATAAAGCATTTATGCGTAGTCGCAGTTCTACAATTCTCGGGTAGCGTGGGCCGCATATATGTCCCTATAACGGGAGAAAAAGAAATATAAAAAAGAGACATTGGATCTCGTATTTTTGACATACATTATAATACGCCAATGACCTCTGCTGAGATTGTATCCGCGCAATCAATTCACTCAGGCTGACAAGATAACATGCTGAAGATCTCGCACGAAATCTGTGCCGATGACGACTATTACTCGCTAGAGAGAGACATGCTATTGTGCGAGAGAGAGAGAGAGAGAGAGAGGTACCTTGGCCTTTATAAATAGAAAGGGAGGTACTGTTGTACGAGAAAGATAGGTAGCAGACCAGTCGAAGCTACAGTCCCCATGAAAACATAATGCAATGAGGTAGGCAATCGGCACAGATTTCTTGCGGGATCTTTACTATTTGTTGAGGACATCATGCTCATACCAAGAACTGAGGATACTTACCCAACAAAGAAGTAGGCTTGTGTTCATTACAGAAAGTACTAAAAATAGTTTTTTATGGAAGAAGCCTATAATGGCATTCATTAAGACACGAGTATGTTTTCATACGAGTTTTTAATTGCCATTTAATGCAAGTTGCTTACGACTATTATGGTTCGACAATGATTAAATGTTTAAGTTTTGGTTTTTGGAATACCACGTAACTGATTAAGCAGACGACTCTCGCCATAAGCTGTTGTAGTTCTTGTCTTTTCCGACAGATGGTAGGCTGCCAGTCATGCAGGCTTGCAGCGCTTCTCTTGAGCATTAATATCAAACAATGCACATGAAAAAACAGGAAATAAATTCACTTTAGTATAACATTAGAATTAAGACGAACAGAATTTATTTTATTTTAAATACAGATTATTTAATTACGGATTTTCATTTGCTGCTCTTAAGATTTCAAGATCGTTCCGTGTTCGACAATATTGGACACCATACCAGTTTCGAAATGAATATCATTATGATACCGTTACTTTACACATAATAAGCGTATTATAATATGAACGAACAAAAATATTATATTAAAATTTCTCGTATTAGAAGAAATTAAGTTAGAGTAAAAAGAGATAAATAGTATACGGTGTCATTGCAAGTAAACAGATATAAAAGCATACTCAAACATAACACACTAACCTACTCATTATAAAATCATTAAACAATAAGCTAAGTACAATTTACAACATTGATAAGAACGTTAAAAGGATGAACAAGAATAGGAATAACACTTTTTACTTCCTCTTCCGTACCATGCGTTCTATAGGTAGAGGAAGTAGCCTATTTTGTTTGATCCCGAAATACGAAGTTCAGTTTTTAATATAAATACACGTTCTGAGGTTCCCTGAATCCACAAACATTATTTTTAGAAGCACGTTTCTTTGTGTATGAGTGTCTGTCAATGTGTGTGCGTGTCTGTAAACAGCCTAGCTCCAGAACAAAAACTCGTATAAAAACAAAATTTTTTATTCGGGTTAGGTAGCCTACCTTTTGGGGATCTGATACGAAGATTGGTGGTGATTTTCTCTGACCTCTTATGCCAATTTACATGACGGAAATTTCGATTTTCGCGAACAGCTCTAACGATTTTGTTTAAATTTTGAACATTAGGTGCTTATACTAAGAGTAATTTTTCTTTTTTTAGCAAAAATCCCTGAAGGCTAATTATGAGCCACCCATTTTTTGTAGAAATTCAGTCTTGTCTGGTAAACAATAAATCTTTGTATCAGGTTGAAACAACTGAAAACGCGCTCTTTTCAATGGTCTCATATTCTATACCAGCATGTGAACTGAGAAAGGTGTATGCTTAGGGTGAAGAAAGTTACGTGAGTGCATTAATCAGATAATTTGGGTTGTGTATCCTTCGCGGATGCGATGCAGTGTGTCATTTTTACAACCAATTTACATATAAGGAAGAAAATCGTAACCGGTGATACTGATATAAGCGGAAGGGTAGCCTACTAAAAATTGAAGGGTATCTTGCGACAGCAACATTTCATTTAATACATTCTTCATAACGAATTGTCTAAAAATTATTTGTGTTAATTGTGTAAAAGGTTCTTTAGATTTAGTTCATACATTACTTAAGCTAAAATCTAATGGATTAGTTAAAATGCAGCAATCTTAACACCAGCTTTAACACTGTGCAATCTCTTGAATTATGCTGGGAATTCAACATGCCGTACAATGTACATTCTGCGAGATGAGAGAGTGTTGAATTACATCAAGTAATTTTCTCGGTTAATGAGTTATTGTATTTCACCTCCATGAAACTAACATTTCAGAGAAATTGCAATATTAGAGACAACGCTTTATACATAGAAACTTGGCTTAATTTTAGAAGTATGTAAATGTTACATTAACAATAATTAATATGTAAACAGTCTCATTTTTAATTTGTGAAACGTATCTAAACTTATTAACTGCTAGGATATTACCAGAATATATTAAAAATAATTTGGAAGGATATAAGTAAACTGATAAAAAGAAGTCATACTGAATTAGACTTTATCCCTGTCCATGGGCTGATGATCGGGGCACGAGGCACAATACCACAACTCCTCGTCGGCTCTGAGATTCCATACACACAGAACCAGATATGACCAGGTTGTTTAAAGGAATATAAATAAAGCTGAATAAAATGATCGTCTCTGCAAGTTCAAATTTATTTAATTCTAAATATCACTATTCAAAGAATGGTAGCTCGGCGAATTTAAGAAACCGTAAGAACAGAATTTTCTTTTATATCTTCACAATATCCAATATCATTTTCGCATCATGTTCCCCTGCATTTCATATGTGTTATTTGTGTTATTGACGTGTAGACCTACTTCATAGGCTATGATGTTTTTAGCTCTTAGTTGTTTTTATAGCCTGTAATATAGGGAGTCTTATTTTTGTGTAAAGACAAAGCCATAACTGTATTGTTCAGTTTTAAAAGTGAATTAAAGATTCATTGATTGATTGAATGGAATGAGTTCCATTATTTTGAATCAGTCTTCTTCTTTAATAACAGGGTTTATGCCTACTGGCCTGTTCCGTCTCCAGATTAAAACTGGTCACTCCACCTTTTTCTAGGTCTTCCCAAATTTCTTCGACCTCTTGGTTTATATTATAATGCTTTGAAGGGTATGCGGCTTCTAATTTTGAATCAGTGTGATTATAATTGTAAATTTCTTTAACAGAATCTAAAAATGTGACAGCTAATCTGTTCGATTAATAATTATACATTTGTGCCTAAAGACAGTTTAATAAATACACATTTAAATGAAGGGAGTCTCCAGACATAGTATAGTGCATGTCTTTTGCCAAATTCAATCGCTGTGGTAGACTTATAATTAATCCAAACAAACATGGTGCCACTAGTGACACAGGACCAGTCTGGATTCGCAATCCGAACCTGCCTGCGGCATGTGACGCGTTCTATTATCTCCCCTCTCAAAATTCAATATGATTGATGGATTCCCTTCGACCCCACCCGCAGCATCTCGTGAGCTATGTTGACCCCATTGACCTGACTCTAACCTCAATTTTACTTTATATATCTAACATAGAATTTGATGTATTCCTGCAGTGAGGTAAATCCAGACGATATTGGCATCCCCTACAGCTCAAACTTATCGCTTCAAGAACGCACGTGTGAGGAGGAGATCATTTTACATTTTTCACCCTTTTACCCGCAGGATGAAAAAAAAAGAGAGAGCTTATTTAAAATGTATGCTTTATTCTTATTGAAGAATTCATTCTGGCTCCTATCATCCCAGAAACAATTTCCAGATTTTTGCTTAATCTTTTCCTGCCTTTAATGCCGAATTGGAAATTTACTTACTATTACTCATCGCACTATTTCGTCCCGTAGCATATCCATTACAATAGAATATCAGTTGAAATTAACAAGCCATAACACATCATCAAAAGCAAATAAAGATCTCAGCAAGCAGACAAAAATTAAAAATACACTCATAGAATGTTCCGAAAAATACTCAATATTCAACAAAAGTAGTCTTAAATTACCATAACATATAGCAAACAATATAAATTGAGGCCTATCGTCGCGATGCCCCACCCCATCCCAACAATTTCTGCATTTACGCCCTATGAACATCCAAATTATTCAAGGTTGGTATTGCAGGTCTCTGTTTTACCGACCTATGTCTATTTTCGAGCTTAACTTTGGATAGGGTTGTCGTAGGAGGGTGGGAGTTACGTCATATCACGACACTAGATGTCTATAGGGCGTAAATGCAGGAATTGTTGGACTGGGGTGGGGTGTCGCGACGATAGACCTCGCCGCGGTGGAGACATTCATTACTACTATGCTTACACTTGTCTAGGCTATCTTTCCCTTCATTAGCAGTGGTGTTCATTACATTTTAGGGTTTCGGTTTCAAATATTTGTATGAAGCAATTATAATATAATTATAAGAAATCTGATAATTCTTGCTTTGCCAAACATTTGCCAATATAGTTTAAAATTCTCCGTTACTTAGTAAAAATTGCAGCTATCATATTTCCCGCGCTGAACCTGTGGCAATTCATACCAATTGACATTAACAGCTGATTCAGTGCGACGATGCTACATCTAGCCTTCCAGCCTGAATAAAGAAGGCCGTATAGCCTACTAAGTGTTAGATTCGTTTACTTTTATGTCCTCCAACCTCTGTGAAACATGAATAACGGACATTTTACGGGGATGTTTGCCGAATTAACGTACGTCTATTTGAATGTTTTTGACAGCACTAAAGAAACAAATTATGTAAAACATATTGCGCAAAAATTCATACATATATATGCTAAATAAGTGTTAATGAGTATCTAGGTGACGAAAGATAATGCACATTTTCTTTATTTAAAACCAATTGGTTATCCGTCCTTCGTACGATGAAGAAGTATTGTGCCTTATCAGATAAACATCACGAGGAATAGACCATACTTCGTTCTTCCAAAGTTTGGGAATGACGTCTGTCAGGAAGATTTTGTAGAGATCGTAAATCCAGCTGCGTAAGTACATAGATAAAGTTGAAACGCAGGTTTGCATACAATTATTTCACAATGTAACCCCATAACGACAGAAATGGTCTATTTCTTGATATTTTCTAGAGGGAAATGAAGATTAAATACCCTAATAAGTTGAGTGCCTTATAGAATTACTATGCATATCGTGTCTGGGTAAATATCATTAGGCCTACTTCTCTGTTAACATGGCTGTACAAAGTTGAAGAGGCGAATATTAACTAAATCCTTTGCCACATAATTCAGAGGTGCAAGAAGCTGCCAAGGTAGACTTTAGAGAAATGGCAAACACGGTTTATATTTCCTATTACTAGCAGATTGGAAGACAGAAAAGGATTCTTGCAGAAAATCCACAAAAAAGAGTGCATTTTATTTATAGATCTCTCATCTTTCACCTGCCCATCGAAATTACAAGAAACATATAAACTTGTGCATACTGAACGTTCATCGAAATTACAAATAATAATAATAATAATAATAATAATAATAATAATAATAATAATAATAATAATAATAATAATAATAACAACAATAACAACAACAACAATGATAATAATAATAGACGATGAACGATCTCAGTTGCATAAAATTGGCACTGTAACTCTCACACGGCCGTGATAAACTTTCATTGGCAATCTGATTTCATCGTAGGATTGCAAAAAAGTAAGATAAGAGAGAATTAAATTGTGTATAAAATAATGGGAATATGGGAGACGTAATGTACACCCTATAGGTTTTTTTTTTTAGTTTTCACTACTTATTTACAGAACATCATTTAATTGATAAAATAAAATAATAATAAATCCCTATAGTAATTTAAACATGACAAATAATATTGATGATAGTGATTATAGTAATAAAGTCACTTCAAATAATAATGATAATAATAAAATAATAATATCGACAGTAATAATAAGGCGTAGTAATGTAATAATAAACCAATCATAGATGAAAGGGATATGTACATTTTTCTTATATTAATGTTCTTGTTCTTGTCCTATTTTATATTTTAGGAGGTACTTAGTTGGCCGAGACGCAAGACTTCGACACACGTTACATGAAAATGGTGCACCAGTATTCTGATATGCATTTATATACGAACATTATACACATAAGTTAGGCAAGGAGTATATTATGATTCATGCTCATTTTAAATGCATGAATATTTTCTCCGTTTGAAATTAAATAACTTTAATGGAAATGAATGCATTACTTCACATAATTACACTGTCCATATATAAGGTTTATATAATAGAAAGTACGAACCAGAAATTTCCGGACCGGACGTCTACAGTGCATAGCGTATAGTCGACACAAGAGATAGAGGAATTGTTTGCCGAGACACTTTTTAGGTATGTTGCGTACTGATTTTAGCGTCCCAAATCCTACAAGTCAGTAATTGTACACCAAAAATTAATGAAAACCATGCCTTATCGATTATGAAAACAAGATATATGTAAAACATACCAAATGCCTGAACATGATGCAAAAGAAGGAATTTGGTATGGTCGTCGAGTCATAGGCCCAAAATTTCACTGTGCTATAGTAAATAAATAAAAATAAACATGTATTGTGAGTGAAATATTGACTCCATTTTGACAGATATGATGACTGAAGGAAGGAAATATGCATACTTTTAGGTAGCAATAGCCTAGAGCCCACATGGTAAATCACTCAATGGGTCATCTCTGTGTAATGCCTGATGAAGAGGATAATTTAGTCGCGGACTAAGGCCATTGGCCATCTCACTCTTCAGATCTGAGTGATTATGATATCTATGGAGAATATTAAAACAAAAACTGTACTGTAACAATCCGCACGAAGAATTATGTACTAAAATAACAAGCAAAGTCCGCGAAATATCTGAAATTGAGCTTCAAAGAGTATTCCAGAATTGTGTACGTTTTGTGAGACATGTATAGATCAGAAGAGACAAAATGTTGAACATGTACCAGTGACGGCCGCACGCTATGCACGGTAGAAGACTGAATAATAATAATATTTTTTTTCGTGCGGTATAGGCTATATATAATCATATAAACAGTGAGGGCACAAATTGGGCAAACGACCTTTTATTTTCGTCACTACGATGATAATGGTTGATTTATATGGACACCTAGCGGGCGGATAATGCTCTCTGGGGCTACACCAAATAAGAAAGAAAGAAAGAAAGAAAGAAAGAAAGAAAGAAAGAAAGAAAAAAGAAAAACACTAAATCAACGCTACGTCACATGACCCTTCAGAAACTGGCAGTGTTAGAAAATGACGGACTCCATGCCAATGTCTCCTATCTTCACCTTCTTCCATTATCTTAACTCTTTTTTCTCTCTATTGGTTTATAATTTCGCCTTCCGTCAGCTCCTCTTCATTTTATATCACTTTCCATTCATTAGACTTACTTGTAATAGACCTAATTTATTATTAGGCGATTTCATCTTATTATCCTTTTCTGTTTCCATTATTATTATTACCCCCACACTCTTTTTCTTTCCGTTCCATTCCCCTTAATTAGTTTTTATCGTGCACAAAGTATTGACTAGGTAACATGGTATGACTATGAAGAATAATAGGCCTAATACAATCTTTTTATTTTGCGTATTCGAGTAAGATTAAACGAAATAAATAAAGAAATACTGCCTGTCACTGTATTATGCTCGCGCTATGAAATATTTAGTGATATATTATTACGAATATATATACTTCATAAAAATGAAATTGTAGATATATTCAGTGTTGTATGTAGAAAGAGTATTTCATTTCTCTCTCAATAAATTTGAATCTTACATAATCCCTCAAAATTGCATTATAAAACATGGGTCATGGGAATTTAATAACCAAACCTGGTACAGAAATCATACTGGTGTACCCAGACCTAAACCAATACGAGGGCTTTAGTTAGCCTCTAATGCAGTTGTATATTTTATACATAGAAAGTACGGTACGTTAATGGAAACCATACAAGGGACAACAGATGAAAGTGGTATAAAATCAACCTCAGTGTAAAGTTATTCACCACAAATCTCATATGCACTAACCTGGCATCGAACCCGCCCCTTTTCGATGGGAGGGCTGTCATATGACCACATAGTGGCACAGGGCCGTGTAGCCACAGGATGTGTTCCCTGATTATATTCAAAACTGATTAACTCTGCACTGAGTGCTTGTAAATACAATTCTCACGACACTGTTTCGGTTTAGTATTCACATACTCAAATGGAATGTCACTGGCACATGAGCATAGGCAGATAGCCAGGTCTAGGATTTATAATAATATTATGCGAATAGTTATTTGCAATTTTGAAATACTTTACGAGTCACATGTAGGGGGCGGATTTCTATGACCTAAAAAATAGGATATATGCATGCATTTATAACCCAAAAACATTAAAATATGACCAATAAAATTTAAAATATGACTTTACCACTTGTGTATAGTTTTTTTATAGTTTTATTACAATACATTTTATTAAAATATAGTGTTATTTATTTAAAATATCTGTAAATTCTCAAAAAGTATCAATAAAATGCAAAATTTACAAAATATGATATGAAACTTCAAAATTTCTTTAATATGCACACACATATGGCAAAAATATGACCTAAATATGCGTATTCATACTAAATATGCTACAATAGTTGAAAATTTCCTAAATATGCAGTTATAGGCCTATGCACAATAAAATCCGTTCCATTTTCACCAGGGTGGTTGGAATCGGGTTTAAATTAGTCGGAAACCTGAAATAATGCAAAGGGAAAAAAATGTGACATGTCATAGAAATCCGCCCCCTAGTCATATGTTTATAGTGATGGAATTACATTTTAGAGTCTATATTTTCATATTAAAAAACTTGAGCAATACATAATTTGATGTATGTATTTAAATAATTCTTACTTTCACATATTTCAATATATTTATTAAAAATATTACACATAATTTCTAAATGATTCAAAAGAAAGAACTCATGTGGTTCCATGGACATTCAAATTCTAGGATTCGTCACGGTTGCTTAATGCAATATGCAGTCTGAATTAATTATTTTTGAAATGATATATTAAATTTTAAAAATTAAAAGGATGACGGTTGGATATAGCATTTTAGAATATTTCTTCTGTCTGCGTTTTGTACGTTTTGGATGTTGTTGTATAAACAAGTCTTGCAATTTAATGTGCCTTTACGTAAAAAGTAATATTTACATATGCAGCGAAAGGAAAAAAAGCTTACTACAGATCAAGTAGAGAGTATGGGAGTTTACAATTTAATTTAACAGTATGAGAAATATTTAAAATCTCTATAGAATTTTGCATTTATTTCGTCATCGCAGCTATTCTTAAAGCATTCGTCTACTCTAATCTGTTGAACAAACCATTTTTTGAAAATAAATTTATTGTAAACGTCATAAATTAAAACGTTATCCAGTTGAAATTGTTCCCTTGTAGCTCTATAATCAGAGATCTACAGTTTACTCTTTCAAATTGCAAGGAGGATCTTCTGCTTTCCCATTCAGGATCTCATTTGTTGAAGGTTTAAACTTAAAATTCACAGCAAAGAAACCAAAATCTAATTTTGAGAGAACTAAAATCAACTTTACATTTGAGTACAGTACATGCAGTGTAAGTAGACCTAATTCCAGTTGTGCCTTTTGAGGGCTTTAGTTTTTTATATCGCTTCCAATTTCTGCTTTGTTCTTTATGTATTCGACTCTTGTTCGCGAAAACACTCACGGAAACGTAAATAAAATGCTCTGTTTTCAGATATGGGAGAGATCTAGTGGTTAGAATTCTTCTCGAGTTCTTGTGAACCTATATATACCGTCTTCTTCACTGCCTTAGCCATTCTTCCAACTGTTTACACACTCTTTTGAGTGTAGTAATATCCCCACCACCCCCTTTTCTACCCCAGCCCCCAACACTCTGACTCTGTTGCCGCACCGATGCGAATTTCATTTACAATACTCTTCTCCTATACAGAAATCACTCAGAACCTTGCTTCCTGGTTCGTATTCTTCTCACAGAAACCTACAAACACACTTGAGTGTTCTGTATATGAGGAATTCTTACACGAAAATGAGCGCATATGGGTCCCCTGTTGTTTTTCTATTATTCTCTTCTGCCTTAGCAATTTACACGGGTGGAAGGACAGTTATAGGAGGCATAAGTAATTTCCCTTCGTTGTTGAGAGAGGAAATACCTTGTGGAGAAATTCTATTCACTGGAAATGTTTCGGGATTTCAAAGTACCTTTGATCCCAGTGACTTTGCGCAACGTATGCTGTTGTGTGGTTTAACATGTTAAGGGAAATGTAAATAAATTACCCTCTAATGTTAAATGGAATTTTAGAAGATAATTATTATGGATCAAAGTTTCTCTTCTTAGAATTATATAATATATTGTTGTATATGCCATCGCCTAAGCCCTAAAACGACAAATATTATGCCAGGTGATTGATTACAAAGTCATAATTATTTACAATATACTCTTTTTTTAAGCAAGCTTCCATTTGAATTATGTTTATTGATATACTTTTTTAATATATTCCTACAAAATCAAAGATTATATCCTGTTCTACGCAGCTCATTAGACCTACAAAATATGAAATTATTATATGTTTGAAGAGTGTCTATCACCGTTCAGATTGTATTTCAAACTGAAAAATTTCAAATTGAAAAAATGTATTTCAGACTGTAATTTTTGCGTTAACTCTAAAAACTTCCATTGTATCTTCACAACCTACATCCATTCAAGGCTTTCATTTCTACTAATAAGCTTCATTTGTGCAATGAAGGGGTAGTTGGTTTTGTGTAAGTTTGTCCACCTTATGCCCTCAATACAGCCTAGGATTTCCAGGGAATGTTGCCAATAGCATTTACAATATATGATGTAGGCCTAGTCTTTATATTAACATGTAAATTATAATATCTGTCCAATCTGAGGCTTAACCAGCAAATTATTTCATCTAGGCCTATGCATGAAATCTTATTTACAGCAATCTGTCACATAAAATTTTTAAAACACTTATATAAAACAACTATAAACAATTAAAAGATACAATTTGTAGATTCACTTAAAATAATAAATAATACTTAAAGTAAAGTATTGTCTAACAATTGTGTATACTCAATTCCGCAATGTTTATGCGTCAGTCTTTAAAATGTAAAACCAAAATAAATTGAGTTCTATCACACATTCACTAATATAAGATAAAATGTACTTACAGCCTTAATGCAGTTGTGGTTGTTTATTGCTCGTGGTTGTTGACCTCTTGTAATTCCACACTTCGTATTTTCGTAGTACTTGAAGAAAGTTATGTTATTGGCAAATCCCTCTGAGTCCTAGTAACGGGAATGTATTTCGATTCCAGCAGAAATCATCTTCGCAATCGTGTCATTTTAAAATCATGTTATGGTAATTTAAAATCATTTTAATGTCATAATGTCGTTTTATAAAGCCATTTTTAAAGTAATTTTATAGACTGAATAAAATCCGAGCCCTAATTATTACGTCCTTTTCCCGGAAATGTATTATCTCTAAGTTTCAAATTTAACTTTGAATCTAAATTGAAATTTAAAGTTGAGGGATAGAAAGTAAGTGTGGCACAGAGAATGAGAGGCTGGAAGTACTGCAGTGTGGAGTGATTTGTCGGCGGAGTCGACAGCATGCTTTTAGCAGACTCCTGCACACTTCTCTTGACTAATGTGCAGCCTTTCTAACCTAAAAGTAACTGACCAACTGCGATATGCTACTCTGCTGCAGCCCCGCACTGCTGGCAGAAACTCTACCTACGTTGGGATATAGCCTACGTGGAGTGTATTTGAAAGTAGGCCTCAACTTTTCAAGAACAAAATGTAATAGCAAGTAATTAAAAAACTTCACCCCTATTTAGGCTACTCATGTTCTCAATTTAATTTGTAAACCCAGGTTCCCTTTATTTATTACAGTAGAAGAAACTTGATTATTTTGTTTCTGGCTATGTTATCATCAATCAATTACTTTTAAAAAAAATCACTGCATAACAGTATAACGAAAAAGATATATGCATATGCATTCATGTACCACAGATTATTGTCTCTGCTGGACATTACATGATAACCCAGTCAGTCAGGGAAGTCAGTCATAGGAGAGAGGTTCTATCTGGAACTGTGAATTGAACTCTGGCGTAGCTCAGTTGGTAAGAGCATTGACACGGATAGCCAAAGGTCCTGGGAAATATATCACGGATTTAAGGAAAGATCGTCTATACTAGACCATATAATTTATTGGCAAAACTTCTTCAAAAAATGTAAATGCAATTTTTCCATACGGTACTCATAAAGAGCTGAATTTAAATGAGAATCTCGGAACTTGAATTGTCTTCAGATAATCTGAGATAAAATTGCAAGTCCTGGTAAACTTTGAGTTAATGAGGTTGGGGAAAATTAACGGAACGCTATGTATTACATTCTCGGACAATGTGAACTTAAATAATACATTTTGGTTTTGTTCAATTTTTAGTATTTGAACTACTTGATGCTTGTTATGGTGCTGTCGTTTTCATCGTTCCCACTCGTCGAGTCAAACGTCGGCATTTCCTTTTGCGGTCTGCCGAATTACATTATTGTTTATTGAGGATGAACAATAGTTTGCACTCACAAATCCAAGCAGGTGGCAAACTCTGCTGCCAAGTCAATGTACTGTAATAACAATATTAAAACAAAATTAACAAAATTTTGGCGTTTCTTTGATTCTCGTTTCCAATTGAGACATGACAACACTTCAACACGCGGCTATTAACGAGTGTGTCTTTCTTGCATTAAATAAACAACACTTCAAAGACAGCACCAATGGGGACGATGATAGCGAGACGACTATATCCAACACGATGTACCGGCTAGCAATATGTATTCACATACGATTTGCCCAATCGTGCGGGTTTCTGCGTCGCGGGGGCCACAGCTCTAACTCCCGAGCGATCGGGTGAAATATCTACGCAAATAAAACCGCTAATGGTGTATTGATTCAGGTCCTCACAGAAATGTTGGAAATGTCCATTTCAGTAAATTTTCTTTCGCGTGCATAAGATCAGCTTTCGAGATAGAGTTCATTTCTCTTTTGATATTGTTTTTAAGTTCTTCTAATGTATGGGAAATTGACCCATACTCTTTATTTTTCAAGTTATCCCATAAATAATAGTCTTATACTGTTAGAAGAACTTAAAGACAATATCACAAGCTGAACTTATGAACGTGAAAGAAAATTTCCTAAAATGGTGGCAGTGTTGTTTGAATGCAAGAGGAGGACATTTACGACATCTCTTGTGATGAGGCACCTGGTTATTCTCATTGTAATTTTAACTTTTACTGTGAGAACCTGAATCACTACACCGTTAGCGGCTTTATTTGCTTAGATATTTCACCCGATCGCTCGGGAATTAGAGCTGTGGCCGCCGCGACGCAGAAACCCGCTCGATTGGCCAACTCGTACGTGAAATGCACTGTATAATGGAGACTGGCATAAATTAGGTCTCCAGAAAAGAAATGCAAAACAAAGAAATTTACGAGATCTTGCGTTTGAAGCATGGAAACTACTGCTTAGTACAGGTAAAGGTGTAACTCTTTACAATGAAGTTCCTGGTGGTAGCAAATAGATACTCAATAAGAGTGGATTGTCAACTTCCTAATGGTCAGCAGCATTGAAAATAAACACGCCATCGCCTGCATACACAAGATAACATATAAATAAACTATTGAAGTAGGTTGTAGTTTGTTGAAGAGTCCGATATATGTTATTAAATCGAATTAAGATAAATTCTGGATATACTAAGATATCTGCAGAATTAAATAAGAATATAATTGAGGAACATAAGACACGTTGGGAGTCAATAGAAACGTGTATTTTTTATTTCATTTTAAAATTATGAAGAAACGAAAATCACTGCACTATTTTATGCTTTAGATGACTGAGAAACTTATTTTAAAACTACTTAAAAGTTGAGGTATTTAGGATATTTGAATTCCACTAGTTAGATTTTACTGCAATGTTCAGTGAAAAATAAGTAAGTGAACATTATGTTTTAGTTCAAATATCCTATATTTGAATTCCACTATTAGATATCCTGCTTCATAACCTCCACTCTTCGGCGGATTTAGTAAGTGTAATTAAATCACAGTGGATGAAATGGACTTGACATGTTGCGCGCATGGGAGAGGAAAGACATATCTGAAAAAAATTTTGACTGGGAGACCCGAAGGGAAAAGAGGACAATATTAGGATAGATTTAAGAGAAGTAGGATATGAGAGGGATGGTTGGATGGAGTTAGCACAGAATAGGGTTGAATGGCGGGCTCAGGTAAGCGCGGCAATGTACCTTCGGGTTCCATAAAATAAATAATAGGCCTATTCCTTTAGCTTGCTTAGAAATTGTCTATTGTCATTGAGTAAGTAAGTAAGTAAGTAAGTAAGTAAGTAAGTAAGTAAGTAAGTAAAACATAATGTGCGTTCCTTTGGTCGAAGCCTATGATTCTCGTAGAGTAATGAGTGCTGTAGTTTGTTCTTCCTTCAAGTTAGCAAGCAGAACATTCGTACGTACAACAGGTGTATTTTATTACCCAGGTCGCAATTTTCACTCGAATAAGTTGTAGTTGTTATATCCTCGCGTAGGGCGTTAAGCTCAGGGTGTGACGGCTACTTCACAGTTCCCTCGTTTGCTTTCCACCTACACTTCACAGAACTTGTCTGCACTGAAGTTTCTTCTTTGTGGCTTTCCTATAGCACAAGGGTACACAAAATCATACTCTTAGTACTTGAACCTTAATAGCAGAGGGGGAAAATATTTCTGCCAGATTTCGTTAATGGCTCGATGTTTATTATTGCTAATTATTACTCTTATTATTATTACCTATCTAACTGATTTACTGGTACAGTAGGACCTTGATAATCCGACATGCTCGGGATTCTGTCAATGCCGGATTATCAGATATGCCGGCTTATCAAGGTCTTTTTAAAAACCTGATTTAAACAAGGACATATAAATAAAAACTATAGTTTTAACGTACAAAAACGAATAATTGTTATTTATTAAACCCAAGATATTACAGTATAAATGTATGTAGTAGGCCTACTGTATTGTAAAAAAAATTGAATTAAAACAGAATACAGTACTGCGCAATTAAATCAGTTTAAGACTCAAAGTTTTAGCCAAGTTCATCAAATAATTTTTGTAGGCCTCCCGAACGCTTCCGATTCCTTGCTAAGCGCTCAATCCCTCAAAGTACGGGGAAAAATCCACTTCTGATGCGTGTCGGACCAATGGGTCTGCCGAATTAACGAGTGCCGGATTATCGCGGTATTACTGTAATAAAGAACATGTAAATACTATTCGTTACAAAAAAGGGGAATAGGGCTCACTTTGTTTTCGGACTTTCTCCAGCCGGGCGGTTTTGTCTTGTGACGTCAGAGGGTGGGGCAAGAAATATAAAAAACACATGTGTTAAGACAAACAAGGGCACTGAAGAGAAAGAAATCGTTACATTCAATATATAGTCTACCCTAACGTACATGCAGTTTATTTTCAATAGCTTGTAAACGATGCTTGTAGCGTTTAGTTTAGTTGATGAAATATTGTGTAGAATTAGGTCTACAGTAACTCAATTAGTGATGTGCATAGTTAAAGTAATGCTTATAGTAATACATTGTTATAATTAACCAAATAATATAAGTACTATTGTGTCTACTAATTACATTCATTTCTGAAATTCATATACATGGTAAGGTCATTGAGACTTTCATATATGTGGTAGGCTACATGAAGATAGTCCGCTTTATATTACCGACCGCCTTTGTCCTCTGTATTGCACCTGGTACTCATTTATGTAATTTAATCGATCCTAAAGCAACAGTGGATTAAGCCAATCGAAAAATTCCAATGACGTAATCATGGATTGAACCCGTGAACCCGGGTACAAACCCGGGTTGTAGATTAGGGTACAATCCAACTGCACTACTGCATATCTCTTTTATCTAAAGCCCCCTGCACACAGGGACAGTAGAGGCAGCCAGTACTGGCAGCCAGTGGATGTTCTAGTGGCAGCCAGTAGGCGGTACAAGGGTCAATCGTTTGTAAAATCTTTCGAATAATATAGCAGAAATCACAACACATGGGTAGAAAACAGCTAAGATGTAGATTCTTCTGTTATTCAAGCTGCTTAAAAAGTTATTTTGACTTTTAGAGGATTTGTCTGTAAAATCGCGTAAAATTTGTCAGTGATTTGATTTAATATTTTGTTGCCTAGAAAATATTCCTCATTCTAGAGTGTACGTTAATATACTTTGAGGAAAATTTGTTAAAGAATGTATACTTTTATAGGAATTACGCCATATAATAAGGGTAGAAAACAGCTAAGGGATATTTTATACTTAAATAGTAATGTGGTACTAATATTAATATTGCATTGTGCAGAATATTGTAGGCTAATAATTTGTATTAATATTGTATTAAAAGTAATATACTTAGGGCAAAACCGGGTGACGCGCCGCACGGGGATAGATGCCGCACCCCCTCTAACTCGAACATTTGACGCTAGGTACCGCTAATTGTCGTGATACCATCTCCAGTTCCCTCCCTAGAGTAACTGGATCACGTGTCTTCATTGTTTGCGGTGTTTATGTCATTTTTATAGCGGTATTTATCAGGTAAGTGCACTAGTTTCACTGCGAAACTTTTTTGGACTCATTACTTTATTCTTTCCTGATCTGTATTTGTTCCATTTTTTCTGCGTGTACTACTTTTAATAGACTATTTAGAGGTTGTAAAGATATTGTGAGTGAAGTTCGCCATAACAACAATAACAATAAGCTCTACAGATGAGTGCGGCACGTGTCCCTGAGTTTTGGGTCACATGCCGCACAGTTTTCAAGGGTGACACGCCGCACAATGTCTTGCAGTATAATTACCCCCCAAAATTATTTTTTCTGCTCTTTTCAGCAATAGGCATGCCAACAAGGTATAGGGAAAGGGAGGGAGCTAAACATCGTGGCCTATGGAGTGACAGTGACCTACAAGAAGCTGTTCGGCGAATTAAGGCAGGGGAAATTTCCATTCGGGAAGCCGAACGTTGCTATAATATGCCAAAGAGGACTATTCGTAGGCGCACGGACACAGGAAGTTGGGAAAACCCTCACTTGGGCCTGAAGGAATATTTGGTACTGAAAATGAAACAAGGCTAGTCGCCAATATTCAGAGATTGTGTAGATAGGTTCTCTTTTGTTCTGTACGTGCCTTTGAAGTAAATTTAAACTAATATTGTGAATGCGGCATGTCTCCCATGCGTGCGGCATAGCACCCTGTAACGCGGCATCTCTCCCGTTTTGCCTTTCAATTTAGTAATTATATTTACACGTTTAATTATTATTTTATAAATATTTCCTTTGCTGAAATATAGGCAGGGAAGATCATAGCTTGGAATCTCAAAAAGATTTTTCAAAATATTCAATCCTGTTTTGAGGTAGACGAATTTCAAGAAAAGTGCGGCGCGTCACCCTATCTTGCCCTATCTTAATATTAATTTTTTTCCTGTTATATGGGGAAGGTTTTGACATAAATGAACAAAACATAAAATAAATATTCCAACAAATATCTAAATAAAAATAGTGCAGATTTACGAAGTCAGAGAAAAGTTTGATTCTTACATTTTCCCCAGCGGTCAATCTTTCACTATGTGTACACGTTTTATTACTGAGTCCTCGAATAAAATATTTAAAGATTTTTACGTTATTGCTTGTTATTGCTATTATTATTACGTTCAACACATATTCATGTATTATTGAATACCTCTCACAGATTTATTATGTATAGTAAATCCTACGACACCGATCAAAATGATTTATGTGCTATCTTAACACTTTGCAAACCAATAAGGCATTAGACAAGAATTTTCATTGAACAACAAGATGTCAAGTATGTGAGTTACTTCCCTTGATTCAATTTATTTGTCGAAATTATTTTATTATGCTTTCCATTGGGATATATAAGTTATTTTTGACCTGTTTTTTGTAAAGTGATACTTTTTAAATTTTTTAACCATGAACCCATTCCCATCCCATTTTCAAACTTGGTACATCATTTAACATTGGTATAACCTATTTCCTAGGATTTTTTGAAAATTTACTTTTAAAAAATTCAAAATCAAAATTTTTAACTTTGAATTCTGAAAAAAAAATTCATTAGAACTATTATGTGTTACATGTCATTGGAAAGCTCGTAACAAATGCTAAAAAATAACACTTTCCTCGCCTTTATAGGTTAATTAGAAGAGTTGCTATATTAGTTGAAAGATATGTTTTTCATGTGATTTTTGTTATTTTTTTAGTACTTTACATGGCTGTATTTTCAAAACGGATTGAAATATTTAAATAAAAATTTGTATTTCTCTTAATATACATGAAAATTACCTCTCTACAAAATTTCATCAAAATCTGGAACGGTGAGGTTAAAAGGGTGTGTAGATCTGACACGGAATGACTCTACTGGCGGCCACTAAACTCAAACTCAAGCAGGTTTGAGTTTAGTGGCAGCCAGTAGTATGCTGCACGTTGTGGGATAATTACTGGCTGCCAGTACTGGCTAGTGCTACTGGCTGCCAGTACTGTCCCTGTGTGCAGGGGGCTAAACCTGCCTTAAGTTTACTGGCCGCCAGTAGCTACTGGACGTTGAAGGGAACTACCCCTGCACACTGGGACAGTAGAGGGATATTTACTGGCGGCCAGTACTGGCTAGTGCTACTGGCTGCCAGTACTGTCCCTGTGTGCAGGGGGCTTTAAATAAGAGATGTGAAATCGAAACGCTCATGAACTAATGTAGTTAATACTGTATGGTGGATCATTTTGTTCATCTAAGTTTATAGTCAGCTGTCTGTAATAAACAGATTCCCGCCCCACAAAATACCGTAAATTACTGAAAGTAGTATTGGCTTATGGTAATATAGCTGTTTTAACCAGTCTTTACTTGGATCTTATGTAAAATCTTGTTATACTTAAACAATTAATAAATTTATTCTTGTATTAATTAATACTAATAACTAATGAGGTACTGTAGGCATATATATATTGTATAGCCTGAACACATTCCCATTACCCTAGTATAAGGGTTCATTTCTATCACAACCTTCCAGCATTTTAGCAACGAATAAAATTTTGTAAAATAATGAAATGTGTGCTCTACATAGGAGTTAATTGCAGGGGATAATACTTTTTAATACGGTATTATGGTATTAGTATTAGCTGCTAGAAGTGGGTTGTGGTTAGTGTTGTATTAAAAATATATTCATAATTTCAATAATATTTTCCTTCTATGGAAATAATCAGTTCATTTTCTCATGAAATTTATTATAATACATTAAAAGCGCCTTGACAACGTCTTTAGATTTAATTGTCGTTCTCATTAAAATAATCTCAATAACCAATACTTTTGTCAATCCCCCACCGACTATTAACATTTATCGAACATAGTCTTATGGAATACCGTATTTCACGGACCATGAGACGAACTTTTTTACCTTGAAAACAGAGTCTTGAAAGTTGGGTGCGTCTAATGGTACACTAAAAAAATTAAAATTATGGTAAATACTGCCGGCAATACCGTAGTTATAAACAAGGTGTTATAAGCAGGCTTTAAAACTTAGTGCCCGATCGAATATGTTAACAGCAACCGTACTGTATAGACTTTGCTCGGCGTATGCCCTAGCTACCATATACTAGTTCACGTGATAGTAAACAAACCGCAATACAGATATAGGAAGACCACAAAATAACTTCTCATTATCTAAATTCACATTACAAGCATGCAAAACGATACTTTCTCCTGTTTGTGTATAATATTCCCTCCCACATGTTTCAATATATGTTTGCGTTTTAAAACACTTTACTTTCGGCATGCCGAACACGTATTATAAATTTAAACACACACAATGACAAGGTACACTGTTGACCAATTTGTGAGGCACCGTACTACGAGCGAATTCACTTCTGTCAATGACTGTCTTATCAGCCTACGCAATCACCCTCCACCCCCTATACTCAGGTTGTTGGTAACCGGAATCAACTCCCTCTGTGGGTTCGGGCACTAAGTTTTAAAGCCTGGTTATAAGCGATTAGTTACAAATTTTGTCACATGCTGTACATCAGTGGACTTGTCACAATCGTAAAATGAGGGTAGCTGGATGCCAGGTATACCTGTACAACGCGAAAAGAAGGGAATGTTGAGTTTTTTTTTATATGAAAGGAGTTTTTCTCCACCGGGTGGTTTAAATAAATGACCTCTAAAAGGCCTAGTCCCATTACACTTTCTTTATGCTGAATTGAGGGTTAGAGGGGTATACAAGTATTTTCAGTCTTACATGAGAAATCAGTTCAGTTGTTAAAATTTACGCGATGCCACCTATACAGAAGAGATTTTCGTACAACGCAGGTTTTAAGTTAGAAGTGATTTGCACTGATTCTATTGTACAAGGTTATAATTGTTTGTGGAATGAAGTATACTATTCCCTTTATTTTTTTAAAATTTTTTTAGAATCACATTAATTTTTTTTCCTTTAAATTTCCATCCTAAAATCAAGGTGCGTCTTATGGTCCGGAGCGTCTTATGGTTCGTAAAATACGGTAGTTGTTTTGCTTTAGATAGACATGTTATAAAACTCCATGTTTTCCGTTCATCTCTTGTGGGAGCCGAGCTCGCTCTCATTTCTGTTACGTCACAAACTGCAACCAGTGGCCACACAGAGTGGCTAGTGGCACATTCTTAACCTTGATTTAGGACTACTGACATGATGTGCCTGCACGAATTTTATAGGAAAGTTATTCCTTCATTGAGGGTAAGTTATTTTTAAAAACATAATAATTAAGTACACATCAAAGGGATCTGTATTGACGAAATGGTTCGTTTAAGTTGTCAAACTTAATTTCAGTCAAATTGTGTCCCATTTTAGACTATAAATAGGACTTTTTGAGTGAAAAAGTTTGAGAAGAGTAATTTGGATATGTTGTGCAACAGTTTTATTCGGGAAAAATAATAATTCGGGAAAATAATTCGGGAAAAATAATAATTCGGGAAGCATCCTGGTCAAATTTTTGTCGCAAACTCAGCAAGTGCAGCTGAAAAGTGCTATAGATGGGAAAATACCATGATTAATAAACTATTAATATTATATATATATATACTGTATTCATATACAGAAACATTTTTGTGATGTGCCGCTGGAGCGCCTTTACCGGTCGACGACTTACTTCCAGGCCGCTGAACCGTGCGTTCTCGGCACATCGCAAAAATAATCTCTCTGTATTATATTATTATTAATTGTTATTATTCTCTATTGCCTATCTAACTGATTGATAATAATAAAGTACTGATTTGTGAACACAAGTTCTAGAAAAATAAACTTTCCGCTTGTCTAATTAACGTTTATCAACCAATGCGGGCCATATTGAATTTTGCTAATTACCGGTAAGTTTTAGTCCACCTTATGAGTATAAAGTACAAAATATGAGTGTTTAAGGTGGACAAAAAGCAACCAGCATAGTAGAGTACTATTATTTGATATACAGTTAATATTACTCAATGTTTAAAGGATTTTTATCCAATAAATGGAAATGAATTTGACTTTTCCTGCTATATTATACTGGTACGAGAAAGGAAGTTCTTACACACCCCTGAAGGAGTCTCACATGCATGTAGTGTGTAGATCACTTACTTGTGCCTCAGGTTAAGAGAGCCCCAGAGAATTTAATGCGACTCAAGGCGCTTGTAGGCTACGTGGCACGGGCCGTGCAAGTTGCTTATGGCTTGTTTCTATCTTAACTGATCAACTAAAGTGAGTTGAACTTTTAATTGTTTAGTACACTATCTGATAACATAATCATTCTGAATTAACTTCCCTTGTTTTAAAGCTCTGCTCTACATGCGTTATGTCTTTGGATTATATTGTGGACTATCCACATGTATAGGCATAAATATTCCGTTAGAATTTATGGACTATGTAGATTACAGAACAACCATCCAAGATTAACGATTGATTCTTCATATAGTTATTTATTACTAAACGTAACTTTTTTCTAGCATAATTCAGTGTTAGGTCTGTTGTTAGGAAGATAAACTCTTCTTCCACCTGAACTGTTTTATAGCTTAAAGAGAGTTTCGAGTGAATTTCATTTTTGCACGTTTCTTCTAAAGAAAAGTTTGTAAGACGAATGCACATTTTTATGAGTAATCCAGCCATAAACCGAAACGCGGTTATTGTGACATAACACTATAAACAGAGCGTTGATGTCAACTTACTCGAGGATTGAACGATAGCAGAATAGGTCAGCAGATGATTTAGGATGAGAACTTATCTCGACATTCTACCCCTCCCCTATAATTGTCCAATACAGGCTTGTATCCTGTAGATGCCACTAATAAAGCACTTCGTTCATTCATTAATTCATTTGTTCATACTTTTTCTTCTTAACCAAGCACAATGCAACCCAATAAATACCTATGAGGCCTCAGTGGACCACAACTTTTAATTTTTGTCCATTTATCATAAATATTTCGGGCAATAATTTTTAAAATGTTTTCATTGAAATATTCTGATTATTAAATATGGTTACAGCTTCAAAATATTTTGAGTAAATAATAAAAAATATAACTAAATTTGTTATGGGCTTGACAGCTTCCCCCTTCCCCAGTAATTTAAAGGTCCGAAAATGTTTGCTTTCATTTTCAACTGGAATGCATTTTTATTCAAATTTCAGTGAAACATTTACACATACAAAGATTTTTAAAAATCAACAATGCTATTACTAGCTATCACGAGATTTGTTATGAGTATTTATGTTGAGAATAGATCATTGTTTTAAAATCTATAATTAGTTAATATAATTATTTCTGAGTGGTATTTATTGACTTGTGAAAAATACAATTTTAAAGACCATAAAATCATTAAAAGCGATTTTAGTACATTTAATATCATTTTTTGTGGGCCTCAGAGATGAAGTGCAGTTACTAACAAAAATAATTTAAGTTATTGCTATTAATATTATCCGTCATAAGATCTGTTACTTCTTCTGAAGTTCTCCATCTATTTAAAAACGTACATGATTATGTTAATCTATTTATACACATAAAATAACTGTTACATGTATTTATATTTAAATTATATAAACAAATTAGCACTTCACTGACCAATCTATGTCCTGTAATTTATGTGATGCTGATCAACAAAACCAGTTTATTTTGTATGTTATTGTAACGTTTAATAAAAATATATTTTTACAATATGTTTGCCTTAGTGGGCTCTAAGTAATCCGCATACAAGTTAATATTACACTATGACATCAAATGAATATTAATAGTATATTATGCAAAGAGCCTATAATTGCATTTATTACGGCTCTAGTATGTTGTTTGTGGTGCAGTACCTATTTTTTTTATTGATTTCTGCATTGGCGGGTTGCCGCTGTGGACAATGTAAACAAATCAATATATGAGAGGTTAACATTTAACATAGATTAAATATTAAATTATCTTAATGTAGTTTAAAAATATAAATAAAAATAGAAATGAAAAACTTCTCTTTACAAGATTTATATTACTGTAGGTTATATAGATGATTCCTCAAGATGTTTAACGAACCGCGTATTGTCATAACAACTAGCGATTCGATCTCTGATTTTGGTAGGTCAAATTAATTCCAAAATTTCATAAAGAATGAGGGTATAGTTCCACGAGAACCCACCATGAGGCCAATTACCTCTATAGCGTCGAGATGATACTTTTGCTTGTAAAATGGGATGGTAGGTTTCTCGGTGTTAACCTCAACTGTGGCAAGGCGTACCCTAGTAAATATTATAGTATTTGTGAAATGTTTATAGGGCCTAAGTATTTTTGCATTAAATTAAATTTCACATTATACAATAAAATTATATCCAGAATTACATAATGATAAAATTATAGGCTTGGAGTAATCAAATTTCGAAAGGTGTTTGTAGAGTTGTCTACCTTGTGTTAATATAGACAACGATTACCAGAAAGTATATCCATGAAGCAGGGGCATATTCTCTAGGAAACGAAAATTTCCGTCACTCAAATAAGGGTTGAAAAAATGACGCTAAGAAGTAAATGAAATTGCTTACCTATAACGGTTGCTGAATTTCTAGGAACATTTTGTCAGAATGAACTATTCAATGACATAGCGAAATTCAAGTATGATCTCTTCACAGACCTACAGATAAGCTATCTTTATATTCACACTTAACCTAACAGAAGATTGCAATAAATTTTGTTTCCGGTATTTTTCACTTAAATTTACATTTTTTTAAATGTTAACAATAATATTATATTGATATAAATTTAGGTAGGATGCTATTCACGTCACACGTTCACACCCATTCTCAATGAAAGCCACCCCGAAATTGGTGTTAAGTCACATGCATAGAATAATTAAACGGCTATGGAAGTACAGAAGTTAAACAAACACCACATTAACACATTGGGCATAGTTGTGTATAAAAAAGAGAATTAAAATTTATAAACTACCTTTCATTGTCATAAAATAAAAGTGTTAAAAATGTTACTTCGGGTAGAGTATAGCTAAAATATTGAAAAAAAAATTAACCATTACACCAAGAAGAAATAAAAATTGATACTAATCTAATCACTCGAATGAAGTGATACCTCATACACAATTTGGATTTCAGAGCAAACTGAACACCACCCTTCAACTAGCCAGGCTCATAGATCATATCTATACAGGATTTAACAATAAACAAAAGACGTCGAAAAAACGTTTGATAAAGAATGGTGAAATGCAATAATTTACCACATGATCAGAGGTAATGGAAATATATGTTAAATATATATATATATACATATATATATATATATATATATATATATATATATATATATATATGTTAATGACCGCCGGCGTGGTCTTGTGGTTAGCGTCGCTTACTACAGATCCCTCGGCCCGGGTTCGATCCCCGGTTCAATTTTTCGGAGGTAGGGAGGTCTGGCAGGGGTGCACTCAGCCTCGTGATTCAAATTGAGAAGCTACTGGATAGAGAAGTAGCGGCTCCGGTCATGAAAACCACCCTTAACGGCCGTGGGTGTCGGCATGCTGACCACATGCCCCCCAATCCTGCCATCTGCCTGTGGTAGATGACGCAGCGGTCGGGTGGTAGGCCATCTCTCCAGGGATGTAGGGCCACGGAGTTTTTATGTATATATATATAAAAAGACACGATATGCTGGAATGGGTGGGGGCCAATACGAAAATTATAAAATGGAATAATTAAATGGAGAGCTGTGATTCGTCGGGAAAATTGAATTTAATGACGTTGTGAGATGCAACACCTGGAAAGCCTCAAGTCACACATAATCATTAAATATGTATTTCATAATTACGCAATACAATAGGCTACACTCAACAACATTTCAAATCAGTACAACATTGACTTTCTGTCACTTTTTTACGTAAATAAAAGTGTTCCTCTGATAATCCGACCTTTTTTATGTTCCGACCATGCTCCCGGTCCCATTGGGGTCGGACTAGGGGGGTTGTACTGTACTTTATTATTCATTAAAATATTGTATTTTGAATATAATATTACAGCATAATGCTCCTGATGACATGAACTGCTTTATACTAACAAGAAATTTAATAAACAAAGTTGATCGAAATAAACTTCGTTAAAAAAGTTATCGCAGTGTATTAAAAAAAGTTTATAAACACTGTTAATTAACTCCGGTGTGGATTGCTAGAGGCTCACAGTCAAGTCCAAGTACTGGAGAGAAGTTTCCCCCTTAAAAGTATTCAACTTTATGAATCGCAGAGTTTTTCTGCTGTAAGCAGTGAAGGGAACGTTATGAACAACCTGTTCGCAGGATGTAATATTAAGATGGTTGACATATTGCTCACATGTCAGAGGTTAAGCAGTTCCAGCGAACTTTACAACGTATATTAATGAAAAGCAAAAGGAATTAGGATATGGCTGTGTATAAGTATATGCACGTCGCTCTTAGCCGTGATTAAAAATTGGAAACCAATAGCGGGACCAAGAAACTTGGAGGAAATGAGAAATGAGCGATGATAACCCAGCCGCGGGTTATGTATCTTTCCTTGCAACACAGTTTAAACAGCGCCATCCATCCTCCGGCTCCTCCCTTTTTTGTACCTTCACTTTCTTTTTTTATGCAGAAACAAATTATTGTTCTCAGCAACTGTGCTGTGACATGTCAGCATCTCCTGTACATATGCAACACTGGAGTGGGGAGCCACACATTTCACATAATTATTATATAATTTTAGACTTCTAACATTCAGTAGTATAAATTGTACTAAAACGCAAAAGTGCCACGAATTGTTCATTGTCTGCTTAATATGAGACTTTTCAGCTTTGCTAATGAAGCTTCCAACAACTATAATTATGTTTCCAATTATTCTGGTTTATTTTTGATGCCAGGAAGTATTTTTTTTATTGGAAGTTTTAAAAATATTCTTGATCTTGTTTAAAGTGAATGAATTTTACAAAAGTCTGTAATTCTTAACTTAATCTTTTCCCAATTTAAAAAACTTCCAGGAACATTTTTTTGACTTTTTGTTAAACAAAAGACGTTCGTGTAACTTATATTATTCTGATAAGTATAAGCCTATTCCACATTCATGAAATGTGCTATTTAAATATCTTAAATATTACTTGAGCTATTATGAAAACACCGTGTGAAATTAAAACTTCCAGAAGTCGAGCGACAAAGTTAATTGTGGTAGTAGTAGTAGTTGAAAATTGATTTACAGTGACAATTTTTGTGACAATCGAAAGTTTTTAAATGGTTTGAATGTTTTCTTCACAAACTGAATGAGAAAGTGCATTTTAAACACGAGTTAAGAAAAAAAAACAGTTTTTTATTTAGAAAGATGTAAGTTTAAAATATACATTTGATTTGCGAACAAGTTTTATAAGACGTCATATCTATTCCGATATTTTAAATTTTAAACATTAGATTGGCATACCAGTTCTGATTTTATAAACTAATAAAATCAGGTAAACTGATATAACAAAGTGACAGAATGCTTTTGTTTAATCAGTGATAATTGCAATTATGATATGCAGAAAATAAGTTATTTTTGTAATCTATCTCCGAGTTAAGCTCCAGATCTATTCATTAAGCAGGGAAGAACAAAGGTCTAAAGTTTGATACATAGCCTTAATTCATACTCGTTTACACTGATATAAGAAATTCTTAAAATATGTGAACATTTGCCAAAATGTACTGGCAAAGAACTGCGCTTAATGTACGAAGACCTAATCATTTCACAGTAATATACAATCTGTATATAACAGTATTCATATAGTAATCATTTAAACTTGAACAACGGAATAAATATCTGACTGCATTGGAGTCAAAGACGTCAGTGATTAGCAACGTGGCTTTGTAGTATAATCATGATTTCCCATTTAAAAAGCATGTGACCTTTAATTAGTCGTTACCCCGATACCGGTCAAC
Source organism: Ectobius pallidus (assembly GCA_964059195.1). NCBI lineage: Eukaryota > Metazoa > Arthropoda > Insecta > Blattodea > Ectobiidae > Ectobius > Ectobius pallidus. Next base: position 37,895,048 of record CAXKWD010000010.1, on the reverse strand, counting down.
CAATTTGGTCCAAAATAAATAAGTTTCTTACCATGGACATTATAAATGCGTATACCAAGTTTCATGGAAATCCGATAAAGCGAATTTGAGTTATCGCACGTACAGGCACACGGACGGACGGACAGACATATTCCGGTCGCCACACACAATCTCATAAAGTACTATTCTGGCACTTAATAAGCATCATTCGGATCGAGATAAGATCTATTCTGTTTTTGTTCAAATAAATGAAAAAATAGAATGTCCCATATCATTAGGATTTTATTATGATTAAAACATGTTTAAATAAAAAAAAACATGACGGACAGAACTGTAGAAACTATAGATTTGTGTACTGTATATCTTTAATGAACTCCAATAAAATTTCACTAGTGAAAATTATTCTTTGAGATGTTCTGATTTGTCATAGGTAATTCCACGAAAAGACATCACGAGTTTATCGATAGATAATTTATTTAATGAAACTCGTAATCACGAGGGGAATTTATTAAGACTATTCCATGAATAAAACGTAACGGATTATATAAATAATAATTACTTTCTTGATTTGTTGTTTAATCAGTATTCTGTCAACTGTGAGATCACGGCAAGCTACGAAAGAGCAATCGAGGCGTCGAATTACGATATTTTCCACATTGTAACGAATGCTGCCAATAGTATATTATACTGTATCATAAATATAAAGTGAACATATTTAAGATAAGATAACATCAGAACACAATAAAACCACACGAACTGGCTTGCAACCAAATGTAAATCGCGTGTTTAATCAATGCATATTTATATTAGTTCAAATTTCAAACGAGTTATATTGCATAAAATAATTTTTTATTCTGTTCACTGGTAGCATGTGACTTATTAATACCTCACGTATCCAGTCCGTCGCCGTGGGTGAGTCGGTAGGGCGCCTGCCTTCCACTCCGGCGGCCCGGGTTCGATTCCCGGCCGGGTCGGGGATTTTTCAGTAGTGAAAAATCTCTTTCCCGGGTTCAGGACTGGGTGTTTGTCAGTAGGTTAAGTCATAGGTTAAGATAATGCACATTGTGCGCGATTCCTTAATTATTATTATTATCCAGTAACGAGCTGACGTTTTATCATATGAAATCGCATCCTTGTGTTCATAGCAAGCATATTATGAGATAAACGACCGTGATTGGTCGATATCCGAGGCATTGCTAAGCATTATTGGTGAATATCAAATACGCGTCGCATGACTGGAATAGTCCTGGAAGAAATCACGATTACTCAGGATCCTAATGATTTCAGAAGAATCGCGTAGACAGTATGTGTATGCAGTGAAAGCTTAAAAGTCAAATACAAGCATCGCGTTTTGATGTGTTTTACATCCAATAATCTTCAGGCCTATTATTTTGAATATATAAGTTTATAATATAACCTCCAGTTTAGAATAATATATTTATCTATTTTACAGTACATTGTGTTTCAACGTCCAAAGGAGAAATAAACAGTAAAAGGATTTCGTTTTGCTCATGTTTTTTTATTCTGCTAGATGGGCGTTGACACTTTTCTATTGTCAGTTTAGGCCTTCTTGAACGAGTCAATTAGCTGAATTATACGAAGCGCGAATTATCCAGAGCTACATTAGTTGCCGTCCAGCTGTTTAACAGGCGTGTAATTGTTATGGTCTGCATCAGCCGGATTGCAAAGTGATTTTTAACAAACTCATTTGTTAGTTCACAGAGTTGCCGCCCTCTGTGGCGCTGCATACTGATGAAGAGACGTCTTGTTTGCCACTCCCACCGCCCCCGCCTTCCTGTTTCACAGTCAAATAACTCGTTCTCAGATGACTTTAAGGACATTTAATAGCGCTCCATCAACTTCAGAACACTGCTGCTTCTTGCAAAGGAGTTGTATTTGTTTCTACCCCGTAAAGAAAAATAAATTCTGAAGGATGGTGCAAATACTGCATGAATACTACATAATATTTACAAAATTATTTTCATTACATTATGTGAGCCTGTGCTGTTTATGTTTAATTTAAAATGGTGTTTGCAATACTGAAGTTGTGATTAAATCGGTGTGTCGATGCAGTTAAAACTCTTTTAAAAGTAAGCCTGCTGGTTACTGTATAGTAAGAAGATTCTCGAATGCAATTAAAATTTATGTTCTCACAACTTTTCAGACAAAAATGTCATCAAATATATTTTTGAAGTCGTGGCTTCTAAGAAATATTCAATATTTTTGGAGCATAATGGATAAAAAAAATGAGCGAACAATGATTGGATTGTATTGGGTTAACCGTTAACCATTTTTTAAGTCTCTCTTATATTATCCTAAACTTTTAATTGATATTTGGGCAGCATAGGGAGTGAAGACAATATACTGATTGAAATGAATGCAGCCTGATTCTACCCAATAGAATGTTTCTATTGTCTTATTAATAACATGAAATAAATAATTTTATCCAGAAAAAAGAACAAAAATACTTCTGTACGAAACTTTGATAAGACCAGTGCTTGTATATGGAGCAGAAAACTAGGTAATTTCCAATTCATAAGAAGCACAACTTAGAAACTTGGAACGGAAAATCCTGAGGAAAATCTATGGTTTAGTATTGGATGGAGGGAGGTTCCGTCGATGTACTAATGATGAACTGTAATATTTATATGGTGACACTGAGCTAGATAAATTGACCAAGCTGAATAGACTTAGATGGGCTGGCCACGTCATCCTATTACCTGAGAGTAACCCAGCAAGGAAAGTGTTATTTACTTGACCAGGCAGGCAGCGCGCAAGAAGTAGACCAAAATTACGTTGGGAGGATGGTGTTGAAGAGGATGCAGTAGGAACAGGAGGTAGAAACTTCCAACCGGGAAGAATGGCAGAATCTCTTGAACGAAGCTTTGTCTTACCAGCGATGATGATTAGTTTATATTAGATGGTCCGGATCGTATATGCACATCGTACTTTTCCATTTTTAGACGATTTATGTTGAGATGTGTTTTGTGTCGTCTCATCTTGCTACCATTCTTTCGGTAAAATCTCAAGAATGCTAATTTATCATTTATTAAAACGATTTTAAATACACTCTTTGCAGGGAAGAATGCACGTTTCGATTGTGGACAGCATGATACTGTTTCAAGTCAACTGCTTAGTTAATCATATTCTTGAGAGAGATTTTAGTGTGATGTATACGTATTTAGTTATAATTAATAAATTTTAATAATTAACACAAACATCCGCTGTGACTTTATTCTAATTTAAGGTACTGACTTTTGAAAGATATATCTTGAAATAACAGTAACTTTCTTGAGTGCACCTCAGTTCAGAGATCTAGATTCTAGAGCAAGAAATGACTCTCCTGCTAATTTGAAGATAAGAATCTCTTCTTTCCTACTGATGCTAGCCATTACAGATTTTATTCGATCATTATGGATGTATGGTCCTCTCGGTCCACATAACTTGTAGGAATTTAATTAAAAATGCTAATTAAGTCTGCTTAATTGAGGAAATGTGATAAGAAGTGTTTGGCGTCCTCTTGAGGCAAAGGCAGTAGAGGATCCGTGCTGCAGAACCTCGCTGCCTGATTACTCATTCGCATGCTGCTATAATAATTAAACATCAACAAACAAGGTCGTTACACCGAACTCAAGGGGCTCACTCTCTCCACACGACATATGCATCTTCTTCGTGTACAGTACAATCAGAATGGCAATGTGTGCAACGCTGTCCAGGGAATGTATGAGATATGACCGAAGTGTTGAAAGCTATTTTCTAATCTACTTGTCCTAGAAACTTGAAATCGTCCACATTTAACTGAAGTGCAAACCGAAATTAAAGTTTAAAATTTGGTTTTGATATCTTAAATAGATATCAATTAATTAATTAAATTTTTATATCTATCTCCATCGACATGTATCAAAATATTAAATTTAATTTTTATGTGAGATTTTTTTATGCTTGGTTTATAAATTTACTGATAGATTTTTGGTAATGTTTATACTTTTTGTTTAAAAATATGTTACCCTGAAAAAATGAAAAATTAAAAAAACTGCCCTATGATTATACTAAATAGTAAAAAAAAGAACTAATCCTTATTAAGCACATATTGTGAAGTACAGGGAAGCACAGTATCTATGTATTTATGTGGGAGAAGATTTTGAATGTGGCAAAATAACATGCAAATTGAAACTGAGAAGGGTCAGCACCATCTGTTCAAACGGCATAAAATTTTGGATAATTATACTTTAGGGTATGATTGATTTTTTTACACTAAAATAAAAGAAACAGCATTTTCTACCAAAATGGCTAAGCTAGCACTTTTGTCATCCCTTAATTTGTGGTGAAAATAATTTTATTGCAAATAGCATCAACATTTTAAAATTGTTTCTTGCATACCGGTAATAATAATGTTGATGACGATCACTTATGTTACATTCCAGATTGCCTGAAGTTCTGGCAATAAAAAAGGTTCTCATAATTTTCTCGCTATCATTTTATCCAAATCTTGTGTCTTAAAACTTGTTTATGCAAAATTTGTTTCTGCAGTGCCTTTCAGAGGTTTCTAGCAGTCACAAGAATTCACGTGGGTACGCACAGTTAAACTTGTGTCACTAAATTAGTTGTGCGCACTTGTTGGAAAAACCTGGAGAAACAAACCTTGAGCAAATATTTAACAACAAAATATGGAAGAAATTCCGACAGTTCTGGGTGTTAAATTGTATTAATGTTCATTCGAATTCCACTTTTTAGGAAATTTTAAGAATTTATATTTTTTGTATAATATATGGAAACACTACTGCTTTTATAGCTATTACTTAACTAACCAAAACGTTAATGTCGGCAACGAAAAACTAGAGTGATTGTTGATTTGATTAAAAAATAAATTACATTTTTACTTTCTCTGCCCCTACCATAGGGTACTATAGATAGACGAAGTATTGTTTTCGACCTCCAAATTCAAAGTTAAATACACGTTTTGAAGCCCCCTGAATCCAAAAATACTATTTTCGGAAACATGTATGTGTACGTCTGTGTACCTGTGAACATCCTAGCTCCAGAACGGAATATCGTATACAAACAAAATTTTGTATTTGAGTTAGGTACCTTTTGGGAATATGACACGAAGATTGGCGACAACTTTCTCTTTATTTTTAAGAGGACTTTACATGAAGAAAATTTTGTTTTTAGGGATTTTCTCGAAAATGGCTGTAACGATTTTATTTAAATTTTGTACATGGGGTGCTTATACCAAGAGCTAAACGTTTTATTATAAACATTTTTTCGAAAAAATCTCTGAAGGGTAGTTATAAGCCACCTCTGTTTGTAGAAACTGTCTTGCCTGGTGAACAATAAAGCTTTGCATCAGGTTCAAGCAACTGAATACATGAAATGTTCAATATGGCTTCTTATTCTGTATCAGATTGTGAAGTGAGGAAGATGTATTGGCCATGCTTAGAGTAGAAAGTTACGCGAGCGCATTAATAAGATTTTATTTGGGTTGTGTATCCTTCGGGGATGCGATACGATGTAATAACGACATTCTCTTCATTTTTACAACCGGATTACATGAAGTAAACGTCATACATAATACATTATACTAAGAGGTAAAATTCTGTATTTGGGCTAGGACTTTCTGAGGATGTGACACTAAGATTCAAACCGTTATTTGGGCAGAGGAAGTTATGTGAGTTTATGTAAGATTTTTTTCTGAATTACACTCGTTTCCTACCAAGAGACTAAAGTAACCAATATAACATTCTTTCCAGATTGTTAGCCGTGTTTCATGCTGTGTTAATTGTTTGAGTTTTATTCATGAAAAAGTGTCAATTACCACTCATGGTTTTGTCAATTACGTATAAGTTTTCCAACTAATTACCAATTAGCCTCAAGAAACTGTCGTCAGGATGAAAGCTCTTGGGGTATTACTTCCCTAGATTTTCCATTTTTAAGATATAATTGTATTCGAACTTAATCTACCCTTGCTTTGTGGGTTGTTGATAGATCCGGAACAACATAGGCCTAAATATAATATAAATATAAATTTTACGAAGTCAAATCTATATATTTTACATAAGTAGTTTTTTTCAGAACGCCACCGACCCTTAATGTTAGAGGACTTATGTTTTGAGTTCTAACTTCTATAAAATATGAACAATTAATTTTGGAAAATGCCCCTTGTTCATGTAATTAATACATGGAATTTATAACAAAAGCTCCCGTCTGGTATTTATATTTGAAGTATGGAATACAATTTTACCGATATCCGATTTTCCTATAGCCTACACCTCGGTATCACTTTTCTCTAACCTAACAGTTCCGAGAAAGAGTAATCACATTCTGATGAAATGTACGATATTTCTTCATAAACTTGAACCTCATTTTCCTTTGAATACTTGATCTACTGATTCCCTTATGTTGTGAAGACGCGAATATAACAAACATAATGTCATTGCATTTACGAAATACAGCAATATAGTTTGCCACAATATCGTAGAACCCCATTTAAACTTCTGAATTTAACAAATTGACAAGAAGATCGAGAACAAAGTCATAATATGGCAGCAAATTAATCTTCATTATTTGCTTTGACAGCAAATTGAAATCTGTGTGTCATTTGCGGAAAACCGTGATCATGTTTGTATGCATTCAACTGAGAACATTTGATCATATTGCTGTTCATTTTATGACATCATAACATGTGAAGTATCTGTAATCAGAGTTGAATGTTGCGCATCCATCAAGAGGGTGTAAGTGGATCCGAAAACGTTTCATTATATCGAGGATGCAGAATCATAATTGTAAAGCTATTTGAAAATAAGCACGTAATCAGAATCATGGCTTTTTTGTACCATCGTGTTTTACTAAATCCTGATACATTCACCTTGAGACAAGTACGGAATTTCCGACAGACATGAAAGAATGCATTAATATTACTCACTTTTTAATCTGCCAGGTTTGAAAGTTGGTTTCAGGAAATTGGAGGATATTCATAGTTTTAAGATTCAAATAATCCATAAGAACAAAGGGGTAAGTTTAAATTTTTTTTTTTTTTTTTTTTTTTTTTTTTACTTTCTCGCATATACTAGGTGTAGAGAAAATATTGTGATCACGACAAAAAATCGAGATAACACTGGGAAAACATGTTTCATGAGGCTTAGAAATCAAAATCGTGTTTTTTAAATGTCGTCTGTCGATATATTTGGGCATCTGTCTTGCTGTGGACAAGCATAGCGGATAAACGGTTCATTGTATTGATTTTTTTCGAATGAAGGACTTCTTTGGAATTTTTTCGAACTGCCTAGAATATGGTTTTTATAACTGAAGAATTAAAAAGTGCTTTTCATGAAAACTTTTTCATTAAAAAAAAAGGTTTTAATAAAAATCTATATTTAAAAACTTTCATCTAAGTCTAGTAAAATGCTATACCGGTACTCTTTTTTATGTAAAAGACTACTTATGGAGTACTGTACTCGTATTCATTTTTTATTCTTTTATTTTCTGGCTATCTCTATTCCAGTAGGCGATACATAAAACCTTGCACAGCAAAGTTGTATAGAAAATTAAAAATATCATTTTTTGTTATACATATTTCTTTATAAAATTAATAGTTGTAGGAGCAAATAAGTATTACTTAAATGCAAAATATGACATCATACATTAATTTAAAGAATGTGAATGAAGTTTTTTTCCCCCCATAGCAATAAGGAATCTACAATAAACTTATTGTTGTGAAGTGCAGTATATCATTATCGTAATGCACACATTAAAACCAATCCGAGCGAGTAGGAAGAGGTAAGGGGTCGTGGGTTCAAAACTCAAACCCTGTGGTCAGCCAATATTTGAATTAGGACTTTCATGGTTTCATTATACACAATGCCAAATACTGGAACTGTAGGACTTTTTTTTTCATTTTTCATAATCATCGCCGCTATTTCACCCACTATCTTTTAAACAAGAAGACGTCACTGAACAATAGAAACAGATGCACATGAATGATATTACATATATGCAGATAATAAAAATAAAAATAAGCGTAATAATAATAACAATGGCAATAATAAAAAATATTAAGCTTAATGTAGATTAACATATTTTCTTGAACAGACATGAAAAGTTTCAGATATTGTACTTCGTAGGCGCAAAATTATATCTACTTAAAATAACAATAATAGAAATGGGCCTAAGTCTTTATATTGACTTAAATTTTCACTCTCTTTTATGATTTATTTTATTGACCTAGGAAATCTAAATATGTTAAATATTAGGAGCAATTATTAATTCAGCCAATATGTGTGTAATGCTGTAAGGAGAATATTTAACGAAAAAGTTTGTAGTATCCCTGTATATATTTAATCGGGAGGTTATATTTTAATTTTTAATGGTACCTATCAGTTGCTTTTGTCAACCATTTGTCTCAGTATTTTATTGCTGAACACGTATATGTGAGAAAGTTTGTGCAACATATTTTGCACAGTTTTTATGTTTATTGAATAGTAACCACTTAGAACGAAATGTTTTCATTTGTTTAACTTTCAGCTCTCGGCCGTGATGTCAATGACGCCAAAATAGCTGCATGGAATGAATGGTAGCTAGTATTCGAAATTTCTACATAACCGGGAACACTTTTTTGCTATAATAAAATTCATTTATAAGCTTAAAGCCCCCCCCCCCCCCAAAGGAATGCAGCTTAGATGAGGCATAGAAATGTTGAATTATTTCCGTGGTAGTATTTTACGAAATAGATAAGCCTAACCCGAATAACGTACAGAAATACTCGTACACTTACTTAGATTTGAAGTCGTAGAACATTTTGATACAATGAAAATATAATTGTATATACAGAGTACACACACACATACATACACATACAGCTGTCATTTTATATCTGTGCCTCTAGCCGACCGTTGGAATTTTGAAACAAGTGCTTGTGAGGGAGCAGGTAGTCCGTGAATTCCAATACAAAAGACATCCAGTTCCCTTTCTAGTCATTGCTTGTCCGAGCTCAAATCTGCTGCCCGTTGTAAATTTAAGACATGTTTCTGTGCACGCTAGTAGAATCTCTTCTCCTACCAGGAAACAGTGGCGTGACAGACCGGCAGAGATATAAAATGACAGCTGTATATATGGTATGCACAACATTAGGTGTGCTCATTATTACAAGTTTTGTTGCCACTTATTCGGTTATTTTGGAAATTTAAAACCAATTTTTAAACATTGTAATGCTATTTTAAGACCGGCGTTGGAAAAGGCTACATAATGCACAAACTTCTATAATAATTCACTAAATAGATAGGAAAATGTAACTTTATTATTTCTGATAATTGATACAAATCGGCATAACTTTTTTACTTTGGTAGATCGTTGGCATTCGTGAAGCGCATCTCGAACCCAGTAGAAAATAAACAACCCGTCTCGTCCCCAGCTGAAGTAAGTTTCTTTAATATAAGATCCCATCTCGTCCACGGCTGAAATAATTTTTTCTTATTCAAGAGCCCGACACGTCCCCGGGACTCTCAGTCATCGACTAATTTTCATACGCTGAACCAATGTTAAGTCAAATGACCATAAAGAGAATAATAAAATTGGAAATTGGCTGAAGTAATGTTTTGTCCCTAGATTCATCTGAGGTCGAAAATAGTTTCATATTCCAAATGCTGCCAATCGCCCTGAGTGATCAACTGTTGGCGAAATTTGAAAAGTATACGACGACACATTTGTTTTTGTTTTCTTCATTCCCAGTGAATATGGGCTGATTTTTCTGCTGCACTGACCAAATCTACAAATGCTTTGCTTTCATTTATACCCTTGATAATGCTTTCCACTTTCCCCAGCCTACCATAACCACCTACAAAATGGACACTATTTTACTTAAAAAAGACGACAATTTTAGCTACACCAACCGACAAATGGTTGTGCAGTCCCAAGTCTGCACTAAGAGGGAAGAAATATTTTGTCTCTATCTGGTTGCACCTCCTCTTAAAAACCCGGGACAAGCTGGGGGATTGACGCGACTAAAATTAATTGGGGACGAGTTGAACTGTAGAAATAACGTATCAAAATTTACGTTGGACGGTATGGTATAAAATATATGTTAGGTTTCAGATTTACGATTTCATTTTGTATAATGGAGATACTTGAGTTTTTAAAAATCATATCGAAAGAGGTACTTTGAAGCTAAAAAGCAGCACATTCTTGAAATTATATCAGCAAATGGACTCGTAAAATTGTTGTAATGGCTTGATTGTAACGTTTAAATCAATCTATCCCTGTGTTGTAAAGGTCGTCAGAGAATAGATGCATTACTGTCTGTGACATTGCGCCAAATAACTACTGCAAAGAGACTTTTACACTATTTTTCTTTATAAAATAATATATCCTCATTCTTCTTATATCCTCATTTAAATGACAGTTAACAGAGGCTGTGAGAAAGAAGTGACTTATAGTGACAGTGACGAATACGGTTAGGTTGTAAGTATGTTATGTAAGTATTGTGTAAATATTTAGATTTAAGTAATATTAAGGTAGCATAATATTATAATTAAGTACTTGTAAGTAGCATTAGTGTACAGTTAATAAGCTTTGGCTATGAAAATACCCAATTGTAGTTAATAAATGTTCATTCATTCATTCTTGGTTTTAATTAATAGAAGTAGTATTGTCATTTTATCACCATCATCTTCATCACCCTGAAGATTTCATAGTTATGGCACTATTCTTGTAGTTCCCATATGACAGCAGTTATAGAATTTTAATATGAAAATGTCATACCGGTACGCTGGGAAAGTGATGCGGGAAGCTCATCCTTCCTGATGCAGGCGTGTTCTAGCTGCTGCAGTCTTCTTTTATGTGCTCTGCAAGCATTGGCTTTCTACAGCACCTGATAGGATAGATTTTATTACGACCTCAGTTGCCTGCAAGTTGATTGGAACACAGGCCGTGCTGTATAGGTGAAACTCAATTTAGGCGGTGAGTAGCAGAGATCGTAATCACGACATAACATAATTACAAGCAGCAGCGGCAGTAACCCAGAGATCACGTGCCCTGCTTGCTGCTTGTTGATACTGCGAAAACATCGCCACTTGCTACCCATGTGACAAGAATCCACAATCACCTTCTCATTACTATTTACACTTGCATGTCTTCCATTTTCGTTTTTAGTAATCAGCTATTTGCTTCACCCACTGCCTTCTGAACGCATCGGGGATAGACCTCGGTTTGTAAGATAACAAAAGAAATAAGTAATAAAATAAGAAATAAGGCCAAAGCCAAATCAATTCCCGAAACTACTTCAGTGAACAGTAATAATTAAGGCTTGGACTTTTAGGTGCTTATAAAAACGAAAATATTTATTTTTTATGTGGTTAATACGTCGAAAATACGTTTAAAAAATATGAAAACATTTTAATTAACTTATTTAACCAATATTTACAGAAGTATTCATCTAGTCATTCTAGTCAGCAAGTGTAGAACTGTTGCAGTGAACGACAAAAGTAGATCTTAAGTTGTGCATCTTAAAGCTGTGACGATTTTCACGGAACAGAGACTTGTATCTTGAAAATGTACGTTCAACATCGGGACGTTAATCTTGTAACACGCAATCAATGTCATTGACACTCAGATGTTCCATCTGCTCCAAGTTTTCTACACTGTTTTCCATTAAAATATCTGAAATCTTGAGCAACACTTGTAACCCTTCATTTTTATTTAGGCATGACATGAATTTTTCTTTACTTTTGTTTGCTTTTGAACCACTGATTTTGTTAAGTTTGTTTTCAATGTGTTTGATTTCTGTTATCGATTCTGTCAACAATTGTTTTGTTGTTTCCAACTTAGTAATGCAGTGTGAGAGGAAACAGAAATTTGCACTAATAAAGGCCAAATTAGCCCTGATTTATTGTCTGACTCAACATTGAAAATATGGCGCAATTTTACAAAAACAGTCAAAATATTAATTTCTAAACATGATATGTGGTAAAATATGTAAAAAAAAATTAAGTTAAGTTACCAAAAATATTTATTCAAATAAGAAATTTCGAAAATATTTTTTTTTTATGTGATATGCAACTCAGTATTTTGAATCCAAAGGTCCCAAGCGGAACTTTCACAAAGTCCAGAAATCATAAGTAAAAGGAAAAAAAAATGTATTTACCTAAAAGTCCGAGCCCTAGTAATAATAAATACTCAATCAATTAATTTTAACTGAAATCATTCACCTTACTCTGTTATTCTGTGTGGCTGTAAACGCCATGCAGATCAAACATGAAGAAATGTATACTGTAGAAGAAAATAAGTCATGAGCGGGGATCAAACCAAGGTTTCAGTTTTGTACGCTGATGTCTAGACCCCACGGTCTCCATAGGACGTACCTAATCCCATTTCAAAACTGCCACTAGATCTGGTTTCGATTGCTGCCAGGACAAAATTTCCTGTATACAATATATTATACAATATAATTATCTTCAGAGAGATATGCCTGAAAACTTGCCAAAAAATCAACTGTTTGATGCTACTCGCTGAATCTTCTCTCCTTCTCCCTTGCTCCCTCTGTCTCTTTCGCGTTCTATCTCTGATTCTACATATTTCTTTATTTCTCCTTTTCTTTTTAATTTTACTTCTCTTCTTTTTTATGTTCTCTTTTATCTCTTTCTCCGAATTTTTCTCCCTAACATCCGTCTCTTTCCTTCTATTCTAACACTTTCTCTCTAAATGCGTTGTCCGCGTCTTACTAATTTAGCTTGCTTGCAGAATTCGCTCTCTTAACATCATATAACCATAACAATTGGTTTAAAACTTGTCTTACATTGCTTTTTTATATTACAAAAGTGTCAGGTTACTTCATTAATTACTGCCTATGAAGTGTATTATTTGAAAAATTATGGAAGCTCATTTCGCATTTAAAATTTTGAGAAAAATGGAAATTCATAATATATACCAGTAAATAATAACTGAGAGAGAGAGTCTGAGTTTCGAAGTAATTGGTATATCGGAAGCCTATCGTGATATGACGTTAAAATTGTGTTCTGTGTCTTCGTTTCCTCGTGTAATAATGTTTATAGCACGGTAATAAGCGAAGTTCCACTTTGCCAAGAACTCTTATTATTCAAGAGACCCAATTGTTATTTTCATCACTGACCTACAGCATACCATTCTTGATTCGTCTCAGGTTTCACCCTATACTATATATTTAATTTGGCCTTTGTGCTAAGTTAGCAGTAGTATAATATTTTTCAAAACATGATGGCCACGTCTCACTACAACGCTGGAGGCCCGAGATTTCATTGAGGAATAGTTTTACAACGTGTCCTCTCTTAATGAGGGTCAGTTATTATTCGTTATTCTCAAATTCAGTGTATTTAGGGATTACACATTTTTATAATGTGGCGAAGATGAACATTTTTACACCTGAGTTGGATAAAGTGACAGATTATTCACCAACATAGTGAGTGCAACTATTCAACACGGTACAGAATTTAACTCTGTATAATTCTTGTAATATAGTTTTTACTACGAGAAAATGAAAATGAAAATGAAAATGAAAATGAAAGTTTTATGAAAACTTTTACGAAAATGTCGTGTTTTTTATGACCTCGCCTAAGCTTGCGTTAGCGTCCGTGAAAACCTAGGATAGGCTACTTCTGGTTGACGTCAAATGAAGCAATCAAAATGAGCTCCAACTTTTACAACATTTTTTTCCACCAACTGGGCTATCTTACTAATCTAAGTGTAACACTGGTCAACATAATTTTTGTTTCACGAGTACCAATATGTGTACGTAATGCAGTTTTTTTTTATCCTGTTTTCAAATATGTATTTCACAATTGTAGGCTTCAACGGTTGTAACAAACAACAGACACACTAAAATAATTACTTATTACTAGAAGAGCAAGAGTGTTGATTGGCTGGAACACATGGAAACAAAACCATTGAAAATCGTTTTAGAAATTCAAAGTTAATCGGTAACCTCCAGATATTTCCCTACGCTTCCGAGTAAATACTGATAAGCTGTTATATTTTATTAATGATAAACTTAAATAAAATAGCAATTTTTCAAAATCGAGTCTTTGTCGCCCGTTTCTGAATAAATTCTGGATCATCAATGGTGATCTGGCGACCAGAAATTTTACCCTGATTTAAAATAACTATTGTTAAAATAAAATATAATTTTATTAACTTTTCTATAAGACTCAACATTCTTTCGCTTAAAACCGGACAGCATCGCGGCTCTGGCTCTCTGTTCTGATGTTCACGGGTTCGATCCCATTCCGGATTGATGACGTTTTATGTATGCATAAATTTTACAATCCCATGAAAACGAACTCCAGCAGAACGAAATACCAGCCAACCGACGACGGTTACAGGTCTAACTAGCAGTACTAAACCATCGTTAAATATGCATAACAAGCATTAATTTTAATCCACTATCATGTAGGTTATCAAAATCAGCAATTTTGAATATGTAGTTATAAAGGTTGCAAACAAGATGCCTTCAGTGCTGTTTAATATCAAGTGAGCTGAGGTTTATTTATTTATTAATCGGGAAATTTCCCGCTTGTTATAAACTTTATATTTTACGATATCAAAGAATGATTATAATTAGGATTCGGATATTTGTGACCTAAAAAAGTGAAAAATATGACTACAAATATGCCGTTAAAAATGACTCAATATTGCCCCCTAAACCCTAAATTAAACATAATAAAAATAACGTATTTAAAAAAAATAAATGTTCCAATTTAAAATGTTTAAAGATACTAAAGTCTTATTTCACACGTTTTCAGATAATAACTATTTAACAATTTTGGTGATTTACAGTTTTACTTGAAATGAACTTTTTAAAAAAAGAATTTGCTCTTGTTTCCTCGCTTAATCAGCTCCAAACTCTCTAAATATTTTGTAGACTTGCGTGCCCCTATCAAAAATGAACAATTGCAGTAATCTTATAATTTAAGTTACCTATTAATTTTTCCATTAACATTAAATTAATTAAATAAATTTCAAATTTAACTTGGCCATGTAGTACATAGTAAATTTTGCTCTTTTACCGAATTTAAAACTGAAATATGACGTTAAATTACAAATATGGCCAAAATATGACCAAGACCACAAAAATGACCAAAAATGATTTTATATGCAAAACAAAAACAGTCCGATTAGGATAAATAATGTGCAATTCGTGTTTTATTTAGGGTAAGGTGGTACATTTTCGAACACTTAACAAATATTCTTATTTTATGAACACAGTAAACTTAAGACAAGTTAAACTGTATCGTAATCACAAAGTTGGCAATGTAGTTGACCCTTCAAAAAAATATGGAAGTCAAACAGCTGTAAAATTGGTCATGGCAATCAATCTTTCATTTCCAGAATATCGTTCGAAAATGTACCACAGTTGGGGTCAATCCATTAGAAATGAACCAAATTTAATAAAATTTGTTGCTCGACATTTTTGATTATCCTAATTTTTTTACCAGTTATTTCCCAACTAAAGGTGAGTTCAGAACTATGGTAAAAAAATGTTTGGGCTCATACTTTTTTTTTGGCGGCCATTTAAAGTTTGCTTTTTAACCATATTTCAGTCGAAAACATGTTTTGCACAAATGTATGTAACTCTGTTAATTTTATAGATAACAAGACAAAATAAACACCAAAATTATCAGAATGAAATGCTCTACATTTTTGTTTTAACACAATATTACCTAAGTAGTGAGGAAAGTGAAGAAAAAAATTCAAAACTACAAATTGAAATTTGACTTAAAACGGGAGTTTTAGTGCCGCAAAATTATTAGAAGGAAGAAAGATTCGCTCTTAATTTTTTTTCTGGTGTAGATCTACTATAGGACTACTCGGTGTAGAAGTTTAAAGCTTGAGAACTTTGCGGTCTTTTTTATACAATTTTTCAAAAATGCCCAAAACCGTATTTTGGCAATATTTGAAGTAGAATATCTCAAAACGGACTGAGTGAAAAATTATGAAATTTATACAGATAACACCTCTTTATGATATAAAGATGTGATAAAAATTTGGTGACTGAGACTCAACTGGTTCCCGAGTTACAGTACATCGAATTTTGCCAAAACTTGCATTATACGCACATGAATTTTAACGGTAATTTAATAGTAAAAATCCACATTGTAATTTTAAATGCAAAATTTTAGTGAACCTAAGTATGTTACACAAAAGAGTTGTACATGTAGGCTACATTTCAATAGTTAACATGACAAATTTATAATTTCCTCAAAGCGTTGAAGAGCGTTGAAATTTCGGTGCATAGTTTGCAATTTTTGACCAACTTCGATGCACTGTAACTCTGGAACCAGTTCAGTGTCAGTCACCAAATTATTATCACATCTTTATATTGTAAGGAGGTGTTATGTGTATAAATTTCATAATTTTCACTCAGGCCCTTCTGAGATATTATACTTCAAATAATGCCAAAATAGGGTCAATCCATTAGAAATGAACCAAATTGAATAAAATGTTTTGCTCAACATTTTTTATTTTATAAATTTTTTTACCAGTTACTCCCCAATATTAGGTGAGTTCAAAACTAGAGTAAAATATTTTTTATGCTCATGCTTTTTTCTTAATAGTAACTGACTGCTTTTTTCTTAAGTTTTCTTTGTAACAGTTTTGCGGCCGGAATCTTGTTTTGCACAAATGTATGTAACTCTGTTAATTTTATAGATAACAAGACAAAATAAACACCAAAATTATCAGAATGAAATGCTCTACATTTTTATTTTAACACAATATTACCTAAGTAGTGCGGAAAGTGAAGAAAGAAAATCAAAACTACAAATTGAAAATTGACTTAAAACGGGAGATTTGGTGCCGCAAAATTATTAGAAGGAAGAAAGACTCGCCCTTAATTTTTTTTTATGGTGTAGATCTACTATAGGACTACTCCCTGTAGAAGTTTAAAGATTGAGAACTTTGCGGTCTTTTTTACACAATTTTTAAAAAATGCCCAAAACTGTATTTTGGCAATATTAGAAGTAGAATATCTCAAAAGGGACTGAGTGAAAAATTATGAAATTTATACAGATAACACCTCTTTATAACATAAAGATGTGATAAAAATTTGGTGACTGAGACTCAACTGATTCCAGAGTAACAGTGCTTTGAATTTGGCCAAAAATTGCGTTACAGGCACACGACATTTAACGGTAATTTAATAGTAAAAATTCACTTTGTAATTTTAAATAAAACATTTTTGTGAGCCTAAGTTTGTTACACAAAAGAGTTGTATATGTAGGCTACATTTCATCAGTTAGCATGACAAAATTTTGGTTTCCTCAAAGCTTTGAAGAGTGTTGAAATTTCGGTGCATAGTTTGCAGTTATGGCCAACTTCGATGCACTATAACTCGGGAACCAGCTGAGTCTCAGTCACCAAATTTTTATCTCATCTTTATATCATTTCATAAATTTTCACTCAGTCTCTTTTGAGATATTCTACTTCAAATATTGCCAAAATACGGTTTTGGACATATTTGAAAAATTGTATAAAAAATACCGCAAAGTTCTCAAGCTTTAAACTTCTACACCGAGTAGTCCTATAGTAGATCTACACCAGAAAAAAATTAAGGGCGAGTCTTTCTTTCTTCTAATAATTTTGCGGCACTAAAACTCCCGTTTTAAGTCAATTTTCAATTTGTAGATTTGAATTTTTTTCTTCACTTTCCTCACTACTTAGGTAATATTGTGTTAAAACAAAAATGTAGAGCATTTCATTCTGATAATTTTGGTGTTTATTTTGTCTTGTTATCTATAAAATTAACATAGTTACATAAATTTGTGCAAAACATGTTTTCGACTGAAATATGGTTAAAAAGCAAACTTAAAATTGCCGCCAAAAAAAAGTATGAGCCCAAAACATTTTTTACCATAGTTTTGAACTCACCTTTAGTTGGGGAAATAACTGGTAAAAAAATTAGGAAAATAAAAAATGTCGAGCAACTTGGCCTGGTTCATTTCTAATGGATTGACCCATATGGCAAAAGATAACAAGAGTGAGGGCTTTTTTAAAAAAGGTATTTTATCATTCATAATTATTATAGTGATTGTTGGACAGAGTCCGTGTCTATGTCTGAAGTGTGAGATGTTCCTATTAAAATGTCTTAACGGATTCTTAGGCCGGCCGGGAGCAAGAGAGCCATAACAGAGAGTTGTTGGCTCGAGAAAGCAATAAGATATGGTGGAAGAACGCACAGGACGCATATAGAATCATATACTAATGGACAGAGATTGTGATGTAGAGTTTTAGTAAACAGTGATTTCTGGAAGGCAGAAACATCAGGGTCCCCATGCAGTCCCATCTTGGTTCAGTGTATGTAAGGCAGGATGGCGCACCTGGCATTGTTCACAATAATATATATATATATTTATTTATTTGTTTCATAAAATTTATAAACAGTACAATCAAAATAAATACATTATGAAAAAATTTGAATCGTCCACAAAATTATTCATATACCTTAATTACAAGCAAATAAATACTCACATAGGCAATACTATATCAGAGTGCAAAAAGTGGCATGCAGATATGTTAATCGGAGAAATAGGTAGTTGAGTAGATGCTTATTCTAAACGCAGTCTTAAAAATTACCTTCTTCTCCAGGTAATGAATCCGGGCTTTCCTTCAATACCCTGTCTGACTATGAAACATATAAATCTGTTAGACTGCCATTTTCACCTTGACCCTGCAAAACGTTAAACACTTATTATTATTGAACATATTTACTGACTACGCCATACTCCTATAGGGCCAACGTTGAGACAATATCTGTCAGTACTGAGCTGGAATTCAGAGTCCAGGGGAACTTTCGCTGGCCTGTAAATCTACAGACATAAGTATGTAACATTTATGCATCGTTCTGGACAGGATCAACCAAATACTAGGGCTGAGTAAGTTAGAGCAAAACTGAATGCACCATACAAGCCGACTAGACATAGATGAGACTGAGTGGTAAATGTATGGTAGAATATATTTTTCGCTTCCGAATCAACTTCCAACCACCTCATCTGGCTTTGCCGACATAGATTCCTGTCTAATAGCCGTCTTTAACGTTTCTGTAAAAGATTTCGGATTTATCAAACAGAAGGTGGGCAGTGCTTACGATTCAGGGTTGAAAGTGTAGACTTCAGGAAGTGTTTTTGTGGGAAACAGGAAGAAATTAATTCTTATTTTAGGATATAATTACTGCGGTACTCAACTTATCTTCTCTTTTGTGAAGTATCTTTTAAACTCTTCGTTCAAGCTAGACAAAGCCCAAGTCGTCCCAAAGATTTACCAGACTGTCAATGCGCCTGCATTCATCATTAACATTGGAAGTTATGATGAATAGATTTTTTGGAAGACCTGCAAACAAATATGCACACTTTACATAGTTCTATCTTATATGCCTTGTCATTCAGAGGCTCATGGGCATTCAAACTTTCTAACAACATTGTCCCGCCAGCAAACAAAATCTCAGGAGAAGTGTATATTTTGTTAAGTTATAACAATAATATTTTAACAGCTACAGATAAACCCTCTACAAATCTTAAATATAAAATCACATAATATGCTGAATTTATTGAGCATCTTTACATTCTTGCAACGCACACTCTACGTGCTTCAGTGTTCTTTGCTAATCAGAAGTTGAGATAATATTTATTCATTTGTAGTTTTAAAATATTTTCCTACAAGCAAATTCCAATGGGATGTGCATTCTCTATACACAAATATTAATAGATAACAAAGAGGTGGTTTTGTTTTAATTTCTTGTGCAGTGTATGCTACAATTTCATACATAAATATGTTGTTTGTAGTTTTAATAGGGGGTATTGTGAATTCATTATTTTTCAAGTTAAGTTTCATTTTATTTTATTTATATTTATTTGGGTGACTTTGTTTTCCTAGCATCGTTTTCTTGCAGATTCGATATAATTATTTTTCTTTTCCACATTTCTCCAGGTTAGACGCTTTCCCATATGATAACATAATGTATAATTTAAAGAATGTTTTCAAACATTTATGAAACATGTCTTGTTGCTAAGCAAAATACTAAAATAGTGTATTCATAATGAATCTCAGAAACAGTATAAATGGACTAATATTAAACCTGAGCAAAAGTCCTTCTTACTGCAAGAAAGTGACATAAGTACATTTTTCTAAAGTGCATAAATAATCATGATAAATTTAGTACAGGGACAAGAAAATAAACTTATAAATAACGACAGTAAGAGAGATTGCTGTAAATTGTACACACATACTATTTTTGATTTTCGTATGTCATTTTCGATTTTTAAATTTCATAATATATAAATAACTTATTTATATATTGTATGGTTATCTTGTGTTTAGAGCTGAATTATTAATGACTATTATTTAGACCATTATTAAGATCTCTAATTAGTTCCGTATTATGCCTGACATAATTTATAAGGGACCGAAATATTACAATTTTCTGGAAAACAAAATTATTACTTTATATTGTTGGCCAAAATAAGGCATATATATATATATATATAACATAAAATAAAATTCTAACCATATATTGTCATAAATATACCGGACTTATATATAAAAAATAGTAACAAGTTATTACCATACTATTATGAAATATCACTCTGTTAACGACTTCAGGTTACTTTGTTCGGTCCTATTTCTTAACTATCTGCCGCTTTTTATGCCTCGTATTCATCTTCATAAGCGAAACATTCAACAGTAGTCAAGACAATCTTTCTTGTTGCCATCTACAGTTATTAAACCTTTAGCACTCTCACCTCCATTCCACACGTATCCAGAGATTCATAAAAAATACAAATTTGGGACCGTTGTAATTTCTGGCAGGGAAGAACAAATCTCAAGTTTGAGAAATAGAAATAAATATTTATATTCAGTTCGTATATGGCAAAAGATAACAAGAGCAAAAGCTTTTTTTAAAAAGGTATTCTATCTTTCATAATTATTATAGTGTTTGTTGGAAAGAGTCCGTGTCTTTGTCTGAGGTGTGAGATATTTCTATCCAAATGTCTTAACGGATTCTTAGGCCGGCCGGTAGCAAAAGAGCCCTAACAGGGAGATGTAAGACAGTTGTTGGCTCGAGAAAGCAGTAAGTTACGGTGGAAGAATGAGTGCACAGGACGCATATAGAATCACATACTAATGGACAGAGATTGTGATGTAGAGCTTTAGTAAACAGTGGTTTTTGTAAAATCCACCATGACTACATGCACTGTACGCTCTTTGCACAATTGAGGTGTGGATACTTCCTCAACTTTGGTTCACCAAAAGAAGAAGTAGAAAGCGTACTCGCGGGGCGGAGGCGTGGAAGGCAGAAACATCAGGGTTCCATGCACCCCTATTTTGGTTCAGTGTATGTAAGGCAAGATGGCGCACCTGGCATTGTTCACAATCATATATATATTTGTTTCATAAAATTTATAAACAATACAATCAAAGTATATACATTTTGAAAAAAAATTGATCTGTCCACTAATTTAATCATATACCTTAAGAAGTAGCTAAATTACAAGTAAATAAATGCTCACATAGGCAATACTGTATCAGGGCGCAAAAAGTGGCATGCAGGTATGTTAATCGGAGAAATAGCTAGATGAGAAGATGTTTATTTTAAACGCAATCTCAAAAATTACCTTCTTTTCCAGGTAATGAATCCGGGCCTTCCTTCAATACCCTGTCTGACTATGAAACGTATAAATCTGTTAGACTGCCATTTTCACCTTGACCCTGCAAAACGTTAAACACTTATTATTATTGAACATATTTACTGACTACGCCATACTCCTATAGGGCCAACGTTGAGACAATATCTGTCAGTAGTGAGCTGGAATTCAGAGTCCAGGGAGTTCTTTCGCTGGCCTGTAAATCTACAGACATAAGTATGTAACATTTATGCATCGTTCTGGACAGGATCAACCAAATATAGGGCTGAGTAAGTTAGAGCAAAACTGAATGCACCATACAAGCCGACTAGACATAGATGAGACTGAGTGGTAAATGTATGGTATAATATATTTTTCGCTTCCGAGTCAACTTCCAACCACCTCATCTGGCTTTGCCGACATAGATTCCTGTCTAATAGCCGTCTTTAACGTTCCTGTAAAAGATTTCGGATTTATCAAACAGAAGGTGGGCAGTGCTTACGATTCAGGGTTGAAAGTGTAGACTTCAGGAAGTGTTTTTGTGGGAAACAGGAAGAAATTAATTCTTATTTTAGGATATAATTACTGCGGTACTCAACTTATCTTCTCTTTTGTGAAGTATCTTTTAAACTCTTCGTTCAAGCTAGACAAAGCCCAAATCGTCCCAAAGATTTACCAGACTGTCAATGCGCCTGCATTCATAATTAACATGGGAAGTTATGATGAATAGATTTTTTGGAAGACCTGCAAACAAATATGCACACTTTACATAGTTCTATCTTATATGCCTTGTCATTCAGAGGCTCATGGGCATTCAAACTTTCTAAAAACATTGTCCCGCCAGCAAACAAAATCTCAGGAGAAGTGTATATTTTGTTAAGTTATAACAATAATATTTTAACAGCTACAGATAAACCCTCTACATATCTTAAATATAAAATCACATAATATGCTGAATTTATTGAGCATCTTTACATTCTCTTGCAACGCACACTCTTACGTGCTTCAGTGTTCTTTGCTAATCAGAAGTTGCGATAATATTTATTCATTTGGAGTTTTAAAATATTTTCTTACAAGCAAATTCCAATGCAATGTGCATTCTCTATACATAGATAACAAAGAGGTGGTTTTGTTTTAATTTCTTGTGCAGTGTATGCTACAATTTCATACATAAATATGTTGTTTGTAGTTTTAATAGGGGGTATTGTGAATTCATTATTTTTCAAGTTAAGTTTCATTTTATTTTATTTATATTTATTTGGGTGACTTTGTTTTCCTAGCATCGTTTTCTTGCAGATTCGATATAATTATTTTTCTTTTCCACATTTCTCCAGGTTAGACGCTTTCCCATATGTTAACATAATGTATAATTTAAAGAATGATTTCAAACATTTATGAAACATGTCTTGTTGCTAAGCAAAATACTAAAATAGTGTATTCATAATGAATCTCAGAAACAGTATAAATGGACTAATATTAATCCTGAGCAAAAGTCCTTCTTACTGCAAGAAAGTGACATAAGTACATTTTTCTAAAGTGCATAAATAATCATGATAAATTTAGTACAGGGACAAGAAAATAAACTTATAAATAACGACAGTAAGAGAGATTGCTGTAAATTGTACACACATACTATTTTTGATTTTCGTATGTCATTTTCGATTTTTAAATTTCATAATATATAAATAACTTATTTATATATTGTATGGTAATCTTGTGTTTAGAGCTGAATTATTAATGACTATTATTTAGACCATTATTAAGATCTCTAATTAGTTCCGTATTATGCCTGACATAATTTATAAGGGACCGAAATATTACAATTTTCTGGAAAACAAAATTATTACTTTATATTGTTGGCCAAAATAAGGTATATATATATATATATATAACATACAATAAAATTCTAACCATATATTGTCATAAATATACCGGACTTATATATAAAAAATAGTAACAAGATATTACCATACTATTATGAAATATCACTCTGTTAACCCATTTGCTTAACGAACGACTTCAGGTTACTTTGTTCGGTCCTATTTCTTAACTATCTGCAGCTTTTTATGCCTCGTATTCATCTTCATAAGCGAAACATTCAACAGTAGTCAAGACAATCTTTCTTGTTGCCATCTACAGTTATTAAACCTTTAGCACTCTCACCTCCATTCCACACGTATCCAGAGATTCACAGAAAATACAAATTTGGGACCGTTGTATTTTCTGGCAGGGAAGAACAAATCTCAAGTTTGAGAAATAGAAATAAATATTTATATTCAGTTCGTATATGGCAAAAGATAACAAGAGCAAGAGCTTTTTTTAAAAAGGTATTCTATCATTCATAATTATTATAGTGTTTGTTGGACAGAGTCCGTGTCTTTGTCTGAGGTGTGAGATATTTCTATCCAAATGTCTTAAAGGATTCTTAGGTCGGCCGGTAGCAAAAGAGCCCTAAGAGGGAGATGTAAGACAGTTGTTGGCTCGAGAAAGCAGTAAGTTACGGTGGAAGAATGAGTGCACAGGACGCATATAGAATCACATACTAATGGACAGAGATTGTGATGTAGAGCTTTAGTAAACAGTGGTTTTTGTAAAATCCACCATGACTACATGCACTGTACGCTCTTTGCACAATTGAGGTGTGGATACTTCCTCAACTTTGGTTCACCAAAAGAAGAAGTAGAAAGCGTACTCGCGGGGCGGAGGCGTGGAAGGCAGAAACATCAGGGTTCCATGCACCCCTATTTTGGTTCAGTGTATGTAAGGCAAGATGGCGCACCTGGCATTGTTCACAATCATATATATATTTGTTTCATAAAATTTATAAACAATACAATCAAAGTATATACATTTTGAAAAAAAATTGATCTGTCCACTAATTTAATCATATACCTTAAGAAGTAGCTAAATTACAAGTAAATAAATGCTCACATAGGCAATACTGTATCAGGGCGCAAAAAGTGGCATGCAGGTATGTTAATCGGAGAAATAGCTAGATGAGAAGATGTTTAATTTAAACGCAATCTCAAAAATTACCTTCTTTTCCAGGTAATGAATCCGGGCCTTCCTTCAATACCCTGTCTGACTATGAAACGTATAAATCTGTTAGACTGCCATTTTCACCTTGACCCTGCAAAACGTTAAACACTTATTATTATTGAACATATTTACTGACTACGCCATACTCCTATAGGGCCAACGTTGAGACAATATCTGTCAGTAGTGAGCTGGAATTCAGAGTCCAGGGAGTTCTTTCGCTGGCCTGTAAATCTACAGACATAAGTATGTAACATTTATGCATCGTTCTGGACAGGATCAACCAAATATAGGGCTGAGTAAGTTAGAGCAAAACTGAATGCACCATACAAGCCGACTAGACATAGATGAGACTGAGTGGTAAATGTATGGTATAATATATTTTTCGCTTCCGAGTCAACTTCCAACCACCTCATCTGGCTTTGCCGACATAGATTCCTGTCTAATAGCCGTCTTTAACTTTCCTGTAAAAGATTTCGGATTTATCAAACAGAAGGTGGGCAGTGCTTACGATTCAGGGTTGAAAGTGTAGACTTCAGGAAGTGTTTTTGTGGGAAACAGGAAGAAATTAATTCTTATTTTAGGATATAATTACTGCGGTACTCAACTTATCTTCTCTTTTGTGAAGTATCTTTTAAACTCTTCGTTCAAGCTAGACAAAGCCCAAATCGTCCCAAAGATTTACCAGACTGTCAATGCGCCTGCATTCATAATTAACATTGGAAGTTATGATGAATAGATTTTTTGGAAGACCTGCAAACAAATATGCACACTTTACATAGTTCTATCTTATATGCCTTGTCATTCAGAGGCTCATGGGCATTCAAACTTTCTAAAAACATTGTCCCGCCAGCAAACAAAATCTCAGGAGAAGTGTATATTTTGTTAAGTTATAACAATAATATTTTAACAGCTACAGATAAACCCTCTACATATCTTAAATATAAAATCACATAATATGCTGAATTTATTGAGCATCTTTACATTCTCTTGCAACGCACACTCTTACGTGCTTCAGTGTTCTTTGCTAATCAGAAGCTGCGATAATATTTATTCATTTGGAGTTTTAAAATATTTTCCTACAAGCAAATTCCAATGCAATGTGCATTCTCTATACACAAATATTAATAGATAACAAAGAGGTGGTTTTGTTTTAATTTCTTGTGCAGTGTATGCTACAATTTCATACATAAATATGTTGTTTGTAGTTTTAATAGGGGGTATTGTGAATTCATTATTTTTCAAGTTAAGTTTCATTTTATTTTATTTATATTTATTTGGGTGACTTTGTTTTCCTAGCATCGTTTTCTTGCAGATTCGATATAATTATTTTTCTTTTCCACATTTCTCCAGGTTAGACGCTTTCCCATATGTTAACATAATGTATAATTTAAAGAATGTTTTCAAACATTTATGAAACATGTCTTGTTGCTAAGCAAAATACTAAAATAGTGTATTCATAATGAATCTCAGAAACAGTATAAATGGACTAATATTAATCCTGAGCAAAAGTCCTTCTTACTGCAAGAAAGTGACATAAGTACATTTTTCTAAAGTGCATAAATAATCATGATAAATTTAGTACAGGGACAAGAAAATAAACTTATAAATAACGACAGTAAGAGAGATTGCTGTAAATTGTACACACATACTATTTTTGATTTTCGTATGTCATTTTCGATTTTTAAATTTCATAATATATAAATAACTTATTTATATATTGTATGGTAATCTTGTGTTTAGAGCTGAATTATTAATGACTATTATTTAGACCATTATTAAGATCTCTAATTAGTTCCGTATTATGCCTGACATAATTTATAAGGGACCGAAATATTACAATTTTCTGGAAAACAAAATTATTACTTTATATTGTTGGCCAAAATAAGGTATATATATATATATATAACATACAATAAAATTCTAACCATATATTGTCATAAATATACCGGACTTATATATAAAAAATAGTAACAAGATATTACCATACTATTATGAAATATCACTCTGTTAACCCATTTGCTTAACGAACGACTTCAGGTTACTTTGTTCGGTCCTATTTCTTAACTATCTGCAGCTTTTTATGCCTCGTATTCATCTTCATAAGCGAAACATTCAACAGTAGTCAAGACAATCTTTCTTGTTGCAATCTACAGTTATTAAACCTTTAGCACTCTCACCTCCATTCCACACGTATCCAGAGATTCACAGAAAATACAAATTTGGGACCGTTGTAATTTCTGGCAGGGAAGAACAAATCTCAAGTTTGAGAAATAGAAATAAATATTTATATTCAGTTCGTATATGGCAAAAGATAACAAGAGCAAGAGCTTTTTTTAAAAAGGTATTCTATCATTCATAATTATTATAGTGTTTGTTGGACAGAGTCCGTGTCTTTGTCTGAGGTGTGAGATATTTCTATCCAAATGTCTTAAAGGATTCTTAGGTCAGCCGGTAGCAAAAGAGCCCTAACAGGGAGATGTAAGACAGTTGTTGGATCGAGAAAGCAGTAAGTTACGGCGGAAGAATGAGTGCACAGGACGCATATAGAATCACATACTAATGGACAGAGATTGTGATGTAGAGCTTTAATAAACAGTGGTTTTTGTAAAATCCACCATGACTACATGCACTGTACGCTCTTTGCACAATTGAGGTGTGGATACTTCCTCAACTTTGGTTCACCCAAAGAAGAAGTAGAAAGCGTACTCGCGGGGCGGAGGCGTGGAAGGCAGAAACATCAGGGTTCCATGCACCCCTATTTTGGTTCAGTGTATGTAAGGCAAAATGGCGCACCTGGCATTGTTCACAATCATATATATATTTGTTTCATAAAATTTATAAACAATACAATCAAAGTATATACATTTTGAAAAAAAATTGATCTGTCCACTAATTTAATCATATACCTTAAGAAGTAGCTAAATTACAAGTAAATAAATGCTCACATAGGCAATACTGTATCAGGGCGCAAAAAGTGGCATGCAGGTATGTTAATCGGAGAAATAGCTAGATGAGAAGATGTTTATTTTAAACGCAATCTCAAAAATTACCTTCTTTTCCAGGTAATGAATCCGGGCCTTCCTTCAATACCCTGTCTGACTATGAAACGTATAAATCTGTTAGACTGCCATTTTCACCTTGACCCTGCAAAACGTTAAATACTTATTATTATTGAACATATTTACTGACTACGCCATACTCCTATAGGGCCAACGTTGAGACAATATCTGTCAGTAGTGAGCTGGAATTCAGAGTCCAGGGAGTTCTTTCGCTGGCCTGTAAATCTACAGACATAAGTATGTAACATTTATGCATCGTTCTGGACAGGATCAACCAAATATAGTGCTGAGTAAGTTAGAGCAAAACTGAATGCACCATACAAGCCGACTAGACATAGATGAGACTGAGTGGTAAATGTATGGTATAATATATTTTTCGCTTCCGAGTCAACTTCCAACCACCTCATCTGGCTTTGCCGACATAGATTCCTGTCTAATAGCCGTCTTTAACGTTCCTGTAAAAGATTTCGGATTTATCAAACAGAAGGTGGGCAGTGCTTACGATTCAGGGTTGAAAGTGTAGACTTCAGGAAGTGTTTTTGTGAGAAACAGGAAGAAATTAATTCTTATTTTAGGATATAATTACTGCGGTACTCAACTTATCTTCTCTTTTGTGAAGTATCTTTTAAACTCTTCGTTCAAGCTAGACAAAGCCCAAATCGTCCCAAAGATTTACCAGACTGTCAATGCGCCTGCATTCATCATTAACATTGGAAGTTATGATGAATAGATTTTTTGGAAGACCTGCAAACAAATATGCACACTTTACATAGTTCTATCTTATATGCCTTGTCATTCAGAGGCTCATGGGCATTCAAACTTTCTAAAAACATTGTCCCGCCAGCAAACAAAATCTCAGGAGAAGTGTATATTTTGTTAAGTTATAACAATAATATTTTAACAGCTACAGATAAACCCTCCACAAAACTTAAATATAAAATCACATAATATGCTGAATTTATTGAGCATCTTTACATTCTTGCAACGCACACTCGTACGTGCTTCAGTGTTCTTTGCTAATCAGAAGTTGCGATAATATTTATTCATTTCGAGTTTTAAAATATTTTCCTACAAGCAAATGCCAATGGAATGTGCATTCTCTATACACAAATATTAATAGATAACAAAGAGGTGGTTTTGTTTTAATTTCTTGTGCAGTGTATGCTACAATTTCATACATAAATATGTTGTTTGTAGTTTTAATAGGGGGTATTGTGAATTCATTATTTTTCAAGTTTAGTTTCTTTTTATTTTATTTATATTTATTTGGGTGACTTTGTTTTCCTAGCATCGTTTTCTTGCAGATTCGATATAATTATTTTTCTTTTCCACATTTCTCCAGGTTAGACGCCTTCCCATATGATAACATAATGTATAATTTAAAGAATGTTTTCAAACATTTATGAAAGATGTCTTGTTGCTAAGCAATATACTAAAATAGTGTATTCATAATGAATCTCAGAAACAGTATAAATGGACTAGTATTAAACCTGACCAAAAGTCCTTCTTACTGCAAGAAAGTGACATAAGTACATTTCTCTAAAGTGCATAAATAATCATGATAAATTTAGTACAGGGACAAGAAAATAAACTTATAAATAACGACAGTAAGAGAGATTGCTGTAAATTGTACACACATACTATTTTTGATTTTCGTATGTCATTTTCGATTTTTTAGATTTCATAATATATAAATAACTTATTTATATATTGTATGGTTATCTTGTGTTTAGAGCTGAATTATTAATGACTATTATTTAGACCATTATTTAGATCTCTAATTAGTTCCGTATTATGCCTGACATAATTTATAAGGAACCGGAATATTACAATTTTCTGGAAAACAAAATTATTACTTTAGATTGTTGGCCAAAATAAGATATATATATATATAACATAAAATAAAATTCTAACCATATATTGTCATAAATATACCGGACTTATATATGAAATGTAGTAACAAGTTATTACCATACTATTATGAAATATCACTCTGTTAACGACTTCAGGTTACTTTGTTCGGTCCTATTTCTTAACTATCTGCAGCTTTTTATGCCTCGTATTCATCTTCATAAGCGAAACATTCAACAGTAGTCAAGACAATCTTTCTTGTTGCCATCTACAGTTATTAAACCTTTAGCACTCTCACCTCCATTCCACACGTATCCAGAGATTCATAGAAAATACAAATTTGGGACCGTTGTAATTTCTGGCAGGGAAGAACAAATCTCAAGTTTGAGAAATAGAAATAAATATTTATATTCAGTTCGTATATGGCAAAAGATAACAAGAGCAAAAGCTTTTTTTAAAAAGGTATTCTATCATTCATAATTATTATAGTGTTTGTTGGAAAGAGTCCGTGTCTTTGTCTGAGGTGTGAGATATTTCTATCCAAATGTCTTAACGGATTCTTAGGCCGGCCGGTAGCAAAAGAGCCCTAACAGGGAGATGTAAGACAGTTGTTGGCTCGAGAAAGCAGTAAGTTATGGTGGAAGAATGAGTGCACAGGACGCATATAGAATCATATACTAATGGACAGAGATTGTGATGTAGAGCTTTAATAAACAGTGGTTTTTGTAAAATCCACCATGACTACATGCACTGTACGCTCTTTGCACAATTGAGATGTGGATACTTCCTCAACTTTGGTTCACCCAAAGAAGTAGAAAGCGGACTCGCGGGCCGGAGGCGTGGAAGGCTGAAACATCAGGGTTCCATGCAGCCCTATTTTGGTTCAGTGTATGTAAGGCAAGATGGCGCACCTGGCATTGTTCACAATAATATATATATTTGTTTCATAAAATTTATAAACAATACAATCAAAGTATATACATTTTGAAAAAAATTGATCCGTCCACTAATTTAATCATATACCTTAAGAAGTAGCTAAATTACAAGTAAATAAATGCTCACATAGGCAATACTGTATCAGGGCGCAAAAAGTGGCATGCAGATATGTTAATCGGAGAAATAGCTAGATGAGAAGAAGTTTATTTTAAACGCAATCTCAAAAATTACCTTCTTTTCCAGGTAATAAATCCGGGCCTTTCTTCAATACCCTGTCTGACTATGAAACGTATAAATCAGTTAGACTGCCATTTTCACCTCGACCCTGCAAAACGTTAAACACTTATTATTATTGAACATATTTACTGACTACGCCATACTCCTATAGGGCCAACGTTGAGACAATATCTGTCAGTAGTGAGCTGGAATTCAGAGTCCAGGGGAACTTTCGCTGGCCCGTAAATCTACAGACATAAGTATGTAACATTTATGCATCGTTCTGGACAGGATCAACCAAATACTAGGGCTGAGTAAGTTAGAGCAAAACTGAATGCACCATACAAGCCGACTAGACATAGATGAGACTGAGTGGTAAATGTATGGTATAATATATTTTTCACTTCCGAGTCAACTTCCAACCACCTCATCTGGCTTTGCCGACATAGATTCCTGTCTAATAGCCGTCTTTAACGTTCCTGTAAAAGATTTCGGATTTATCAAACAGAAGGTGGCCAGTGCTTACGATTCAGGGTTGAAAGTGTAGACTTCAGGAAGTGTTTTTGTGGGAAGCAGGAAGAAATTAATTCTTATTTTAGGATATAATTACTGCGGTACTCAACTTATCTTCTCTTTAAACTCTTCGTTCAAGCTAGACAAAGCCCAAATCGTCCCAAAGATTTATCAGACTGTCAATGCGCCTGCATTCATCATTAACATTGGAAGTTATGATGAATAGATTTTTTGGAAGACCTGCAAACAAATATGCACACTTTACATAGTTCTATCTTATATGCCTTGTCATTCAGAGGCTCATGGGCATTCAAACTTTCTAAAAACATTGTCCCGCCAGCAAACAAAATCTCAGGAGAAGTGTATATTTTGTTAAGTTATAACAATAATATTTTAACAGCTACAGATAAACCCTCCACAAAACTTAAATATAAAATCACATAATATGCTGAATTTATTGAGCATCTTTACATTCTTGCAACGCACACTCGTACGTGCTTCAGTGTTCTTTGCTAATCAGAAGTTGCGATAATATTTATTCATTTCGAGTTTTAAAATATTTTCCTACAAGCAAATGCCAATGGAATGTGCATTCTCTATACACAAATATTAATAGATAACAAAGAGGTGGTTTTGTTTTAATTTCTTGTGCAGTGTATGCTACAATTTCATACATAAATATGTTGTTTGTAGTTTTAATAGGGGGTATTGTGAATTCATTATTTTTCAAGTTAAGTTTCTTTTTATTTTATTTATATTTATTTGGGTGACTTTGTTTTCCTAGCATCGTTTTCTTGCAGATTCGATATAATTATTTTTCTTTTCCACATTTCTCCAGGTTAGACGCCTTCCCATATGATAACATAATGTATAATTTAAAAAAATGTTTTCAAACATTTATGAAAGATGTCTTGTTGCTAAGCAAAATACTAAAATAGTGTATTCATAATGAATCTCAGAAACAGTATAAATGGACTAGTATTAAACCTGAGCAAAAGTCCTTCTTACTGCAAGAAAGTGACATAAGTACATTTCTCTAAAGTGCATAAATAATCATGATAAATTTAGTACAGGGACAAGAAAATAAACTTATAAATAACGACAGTAAGAGAGATTGCTGTAAATTGTACACACATACTATTTTTGATTTTCGTATGTCATTTTCGATTTTTTAGATTTCATAATATATAAATAACTTATTTATATATTGTATGGTTATCTTGTGTTTAGAGCTGAATTATTAATGACTATTATTTAGACCATTATTTAGATCTCTAATTAGTTCCGTATTATGCCTGACATAATTTATAAGAAACCGGAATATTACAATTTTCTGGAAAACAAAATTATTACTTTAGATTGTTGGCCAAAATAAGATATATATATATATATAACATAAAATAAAATTCTAACCATATATTGTCATAAATATACCGGACTTATATATAAAATATAGTAACAAGTTATTACCATACTATTATGAAATATCACTCTGTTAACGACTTCAGGTTACTTTGTTCGGTCCTATTTCTTAACTATCTGCAGCTTTTTATGCCTCGTATTCATCTTCATAAGCGAAACATTCAACAGTAGTCAAGACAATCTTTCTTGTTGCCATCTACAGTTATTAAACCTTTAGCACTCTCACCTCCATTCCACACGTATCCAGAGATTCATAAAAAATACAAATTTGGGACCGTTGTAATTTCTGGCAGGGAAGAACAAATCTCAAGTTTGAGAAATAGAAATAAATATTTATATTCAGTTCGTATATGGCAAAAGATAACAAGAGCAAAAGCTTTTTTTAAAAAGGTATTCTATCTTTCATAATTATTATAGTGTTTGTTGGAAAGAGTCCGTGTCTTTGTCTGAGGTGTGAGATATTTCTATCCAAATGTCTTAACGGATTCTTAGGCCGGCCGGTAGCAAAAGAGCCCTAACAGGGAGATGTAAGACAGTTGTTGGCTCGAGAAAGCAGTAAGTTATGGTGGAAGAATGAGTGCACAGGACGCATATAGAATCATATACTAATGGACAGAGATTGTGATGTAGAGCTTTAATAAACAGTGGTTTTTGTAAAATCCACCATGACTACATGCACTGTACGCTCTTTGCACAATTGAGGTGTGGATACTTCCTCAACTTTGGTTCACCCAAAGAAGTAGAAAGCGGACTCGCGGGCCGGAGGCGTGGAAGGCTGAAACATCAGGGTTCCATGCAGCCCTATTT
The DNA here is from genome assembly GCA_964059195.1 of Ectobius pallidus. Classification (NCBI taxonomy): domain Eukaryota; kingdom Metazoa; phylum Arthropoda; class Insecta; order Blattodea; family Ectobiidae; genus Ectobius; species Ectobius pallidus. The sequence goes on along the minus strand of CAXKWD010000010.1, from coordinate 37,861,591 downwards.
TGGTTCAGTGTATGTAAGGCAAGATGGCGCACCTGGCATTGTTCACAATAATATATATATTTGTTTCATAAAATTTATAAACAATACAATCAAAGTATATACATTTTGAAAAAAATTGATCCGTCCACTAATTTAATCATATACCTTAAGAAGTAGCTAAATTACAAGTAAATAAATGCTCACATAGGCAATACTGTATCAGGGCGCAAAAAGTGGCATGCAGATATGTTAATCGGAGAAATAGCTAGATGAGAAGAAGTTTATTTTAAACGCAATCTCAAAAATTACCTTCTTTTCCAGGTAATGAATCCGGGCCTTTCTTCAATACCCTGTCTGACTATGAAACGTATAAATCTGTTAGACTGCCATTTTCACCATGACCCTGCAAAACGTTAAACACTTATTATTATTGAACATATTTACTGACTACGCCATACTCCTATAGGGCCAACGTTGAGACAATATCTGTCAGTAGTGAGCTGGAATTCAGAGTCCAGGGGAACTTTCGCTGGCCTGTAAATCTACAGACATAAGTATGTAACATTTATGCATCGTTCTGGACAGGATCAACCGAATACTAGGGCTGAGTAAGTTAGAGCAAAACTGAATGCACCATACAAGCCGACTAGACATAGATGAGACTGAGTGGTAAATGTATGGTATAATATATTTTTCGCTTCCGAGTCAACTTCCAACCACCTCATCTGGCTTTGCCGACATAGATTCCTGTCTAATAGCCATCTTTAACGTTCCTGTAAAAGATTTCGGATTTATCAAACAGAAGGTGGGCAGTGCTTACGATTCAGGGTTGAAAGTGTAGACTTCAGGAAGTGTTTTTGTGGGAAACAGGAAGAAATTAATTCTTATTTTAGGATATAATTACTGCGGTTCTCAACTTATCTTCTCTTTTGTGAAGTATCTTTTAAACTCTTCGTTCAAGCTAGACAAAGCCCAAATCGTCCCAAAGATTTACCAGACTGTCAATGCGCCTGCATTCATCATTAACATTGGAAGTTATGATGAATAGATTTTTTGGAAGACCTGCAAACAAATATGCACACTTTACATAGTTCTATCTTATATGCCTTGTCATTCAGAGGCTCATGGGCATTCAAACTTTCTAAAAACATTGTCCCGCCAGCAAACAAAATCTCAGGAGAAGTGTATATTTTGTTAAGTTATAACAATAATACTTTAACAGCTACAGATAAACCCTCTACAAATCTTAAATATAAAATCACATAATATGCTGAATTTATTGAGCATCTTTACATTCTTGCAACGCACACTCGTACGTGCTTCAGTGTTCTTTGCTAATCAGAAGTTGCGATAATATTTATTCATTTGGAGTCTTAAAATATTTTCCTACAAGCAAATGCCAATGGAATGTACATTCTCTATACACAAATATTAATAGATAACAAAGAGGTGGTTTTGTTTTAATTTCTTGTGCAGTGTATGCTACAATTTCATACATAAATATGTTGTTTGTAGTTTTAATAGGGGGTATTGTGAATTCATTTTTTTTACAAGTTAAGTTTCTTTTTATTTTATTTATATTTATTTGGGTGACTTTGTTTTCCTAGCATCGTTTTCTTGCAGATTCGATATAATTATTTTTCTTTTCCACATTTCTCCAGGTTAGACGCCTTCCCATATGATAACATAATGTATAATTTAAAGAATGTTTTCAAACATTTATGAAAGATGTCTTGTTGCTAAGCAAAATACTAAAATAGTGTATTCATAATGAATCTCAGAAACAGTATAAATGGACTAGTATTAAACCTGAGCAAAAGTCCTTCTTACTGCAAGAAAGTGACATAAGTACATTTCTCTAAAGTGCATAAATAATCATGATAAATTTAGTACAGGGACAAGAAAATAAACTTATAAATAACGACAGTAAGAGAGATTGCTGTAAATTGTACACACATACTATTTTTGATTTTCGTATGTCATTTTCGATTTTTTAGATTTCATAATATATAAATAACTTATTTATATATTGTATGGTTATCTTGTGTTTAGAGCTGAATTATTAATGACTATTATTTAGACCATTATTTAGATCTCTAATTAGTTCCGTATTATGCCTGACATAATTTATAAGAAACCGGAATATTACAATTTTCTGGAAAACAAAATTATTACTTTAGATTGTTGGCCAAAATAAGATATATATATATATAACATAAAATAAAATTCTAACCATATATTGTCATAAATATACCGGACTTATATATAAAATATAGTAACAAGTTATTACCATACTATTATGAAATATCACTCTGTTAACGACTTCAGGTTACTTTGTTCGGTCCTATTTCTTAACTATCTGCAGCTTTTTATGCCTCGTATTCATCTTCATAAGCGAAACATTCAACAGTAGTCAAGACAATCTTTCTTGTTGCCATCTACAGTTATTAAACCTTTAGCACTCTCACCTCCATTCCACACGTATCCAGAGATTCATAAAAAATACAAATTTGGGACCGTTGTAATTTCTGGCAGGGAAGAACAAATCTCAAGTTTGAGAAATAGAAATAAATATTTATATTCAGTTCGTATATGGCAAAAGATAACAAGAGCAAAAGCTTTTTTTAAAAAGGTATTCTATCTTTCATAATTATTATAGTGTTTGTTGGAAAGAGTCCGTGTCTTTGTCTGAGGTGTGAGATATTTCTATCCAAATGTCTTAACGGATTCTTAGGCCGGCCGGTAGCAAAAGAGCCCTAACAGGGAGATGTAAGACAGTTGTTGGCTCGAGAAAGCAGTAAGTTATGGTGGAAGAATGAGTGCACAGGACGCATATAGAATCATATACTAATGGACAGAGATTGTGATGTAGAGCTTTAATAAACAGTGGTTTTTGTAAAATCCACCATGACTACATGCACTGTACGCTCTTTGCACAATTGAGGTGTGGATACTTCCTCAACTTTGGTTCACCCAAAGAAGTAGAAAGCGGACTCGCGGGCCGGAGGCGTGGAAGGCTGAAACATCAGGGTTCCATGCAGCCCTATTTTGGTTCAGTGTATGTAAGGCAAGATGGCGCACCTGGCATTGTTCACAATAATATATATATTTGTTTCATAAAATTTATAAACAATACAATCAAAGTATATACATTTTGAAAAAAATTGATCCGTCCACTAATTTAATCATATACCTTAAGAAGTAGCTAAATTACAAGTAAATAAATGCTCACATAGGCAATACTGTATCAGGGCGCAAAAAGTGGCATGCAGATATGTTAATCGGAGAAATAGCTAGATGAGAAGAAGTTTATTTTAAACGCAATCTCAAAAATTACCTTCTTTTCCAGGTAATGAATCCGGGCCTTTCTTCAATACCCTGTCTGACTATGAAACGTATAAATCTGTTAGACTGCCATTTTCACCATGACCCTGCAAAACGTTAAACACTTATTATTATTGAACATATTTACTGACTACGCCATACTCCTATAGGGCCAACGTTGAGACAATATCTGTCAGTAGTGAGCTGGAATTCAGAGTCCAGGGGAACTTTCGCTGGCCTGTAAATCTACAGACATAAGTATGTAACATTTATGCATCGTTCTGGACAGGATCAACCGAATACTAGGGCTGAGTAAGTTAGAGCAAAACTGAATGCACCATACAAGCCGACTAGACATAGATGAGACTGAGTGGTAAATGTATGGTATAATATATTTTTCGCTTCCGAGTCAACTTCCAACCACCTCATCTGGCTTTGCCGACATAGATTCCTGTCTAATAGCCATCTTTAACGTTCCTGTAAAAGATTTCGGATTTATCAAACAGAAGGTGGGCAGTGCTTACGATTCAGGGTTGAAAGTGTAGACTTCAGGAAGTGTTTTTGTGGGAAACAGGAAGAAATTAATTCTTATTTTAGGATATAATTACTGCGGTACTCAACTTATCTTCTCTTTTGTGAAGTATCTTTTAAACTCTTCGTTCAAGCTAGACAAAGCCCAAATCGTCCCAAAGATTTACCAGACTGTCAATGCGCCTGCATTCATCATTAACATTGGAAGTTATGATGAATAGATTTTTTGGAAGACCTGCAAACAAATATGCACACTTTACATAGTTCTATCTTATATGCCTTGTCATTCAGAGGCTCATGGGCATTCAAACTTTCTAAAAACATTGTCCCGCCAGCAAACAAAATCTCAGGAGAAGTGTATATTTTGTTAAGTTATAACAATAATATTTTAACAGCTACAGATAAACCCTCTACAAATCTTAAATATAAAATCACATAATATGCTGAATTTATTGAGCATCTTTACATTCTTGCAACGCACACTCGTACGTGCTTCAGTGTTCTTTGCTAATCAGAAGTTGCGATAATATTTATTCATTTGGAGTCTTAAAATATTTTCCTACAAGCAAATGCCAATGGAATGTACATTCTCTATACACAAATATTAATAGATAACAAAGAGGTGGTTTTGTTTTAATTTCTTGTGCAGTGTATGCTACAATTTCATACATAAATATGTTGTTTGTAGTTTTAATAGGGGGTATTGTGAATTCATTTTTTTTACAAGTTAAGTTTCTTTTTATTTTATTTATATTTATTTGGGTGACTTTGTTTTCCTAGCATCGTTTTCTTGCAGATTCGATATAATTATTTTTCTTTTCCACATTTCTCCAGGTTAGACGCTTTCCCATATGATAACATGTATAATTTAAAGAATGTTTTCAAACATTTATGAAACATGTCTTGTTGCTAAGCAAAATACTAAAATAGTGTATTCATAATGAATCTCAGAAACAGTATAAATGGACTAATATTAAACCTGAGCAAAAGTCCTTCTTACTGCAAGAAAGTGACATAAGTACATTTCTCTAAAGTGCATAAATAATCATGATAAATTTAGTACAGGGACAAGAAAATAAACTTATAAATAACGACAGTAAGAGAGATTGCTGTAAATTGTACACACATACTATTTTTGATTTTCGTATGTCATTTTCGATTTTTTAGATTTCATAATATATAAATAACTTATTTATATATTGTATGGTTATCTTGTGTTTAGAGCTGAATTATTAATGACTATTATTTAGACCATTATTTAGATCTCTAATTAGTTCCGTATTATGCCTGACATAATTTATAAGAAACCGGAATATTACAATTTTCTGGAAAACAAAATTATTACTTTAGATTGTTGGCCAAAATAAGATATATATATATATAACATAAAATAAAATTCTAACCATATATTGTCATAAATATACCGGACTTATATATAAAATATAGTAACAAGTTATTACCATACTATTATGAAATATCACTCTGTTAACGACTTCAGGTTACTTTGTTCGGTCCTATTTCTTAACTATCTGCAGCTTTTTATGCCTCGTATTCATCTTCATAAGCGAAACATTCAACAGTAGTCAAGACAATCTTTCTTGTTGCCATCTACAGTTATTAAACCTTTAGCACTCTCACCTCCATTCCACACGTATCCAGAGATTCATAAAAAATACAAATTTGGGACCGTTGTAATTTCTGGCAGGGAAGAACAAATCTCAAGTTTGAGAAATAGAAATAAATATTTATATTCAGTTCGTATATGGCAAAAGATAACAAGAGCAAAAGCTTTTTTTAAAAAGGTATTCTATCTTTCATAATTATTATAGTGTTTGTTGGAAAGAGTCCGTGTCTTTGTCTGAGGTGTGAGATATTTCTATCCAAATGTCTTAACGGATTCTTAGGCCGGCCGGTAGCAAAAGAGCCCTAACAGGGAGATGTAAGACAGTTGTTGGCTCGAGAAAGCAGTAAGTTATGGTGGAAGAATGAGTGCACAGGACGCATATAGAATCATATACTAATGGACAGAGATTGTGATGTAGAGCTTTAATAAACAGTGGTTTTTGTAAAATCCACCATGACTACATGCACTGTACGCTCTTTGCACAATTGAGGTGTGGATACTTCCTCAACTTTGGTTCACCCAAAGAAGTAGAAAGCGGACTCGCGGGCCGGAGGCGTGGAAGGCTGAAACATCAGGGTTCCATGCAGCCCTATTTTGGTTCAGTGTATGTAAGGCAAGATGGCGCACCTGGCATTGTTCACAATAATATATATATTTGTTTCATAAAATTTATAAACAATACAATCAAAGTATATACATTTTGAAAAAAATTGATCCGTCCACTAATTTAATCATATACCTTAAGAAGTAGCTAAATTACAAGTAAATAAATGCTCACATAGGCAATACTGTATCAGGGCGCAAAAAGTGGCATGCAGATATGTTAATCGGAGAAATAGCTAGATGAGAAGAAGTTTATTTTAAACGCAATCTCAAAAATTACCTTCTTTTCCAGGTAATGAATCCGGGCCTTTCTTCAATACCCTGTCTGACTATGAAACGTATAAATCTGTTAGACTGCCATTTTCACCATGACCCTGCAAAACGTTAAACACTTATTATTATTGAACATATTTACTGACTACGCCATACTCCTATAGGGCCAACGTTGAGACAATATCTGTCAGTAGTGAGCTGGAATTCAGAGTCCAGGGGAACTTTCGCTGGCCTGTAAATCTACAGACATAAGTATGTAACATTTATGCATCGTTCTGGACAGGATCAACCGAATACTAGGGCTGAGTAAGTTAGAGCAAAACTGAATGCACCATACAAGCCGACTAGACATAGATGAGACTGAGTGGTAAATGTATGGTATAATATATTTTTCGCTTCCGAGTCAACTTCCAACCACCTCATCTGGCTTTGCCGACATAGATTCCTGTCTAATAGCCATCTTTAACGTTCCTGTAAAAGATTTCGGATTTATCAAACAGAAGGTGGGCAGTGCTTACGATTCAGGGTTGAAAGTGTAGACTTCAGGAAGTGTTTTTGTGGGAAACAGGAAGAAATTAATTCTTATTTTAGGATATAATTACTGCGGTTCTCAACTTATCTTCTCTTTTGTGAAGTATCTTTTAAACTCTTCGTTCAAGCTAGACAAAGCCCAAATCGTCCCAAAGATTTACCAGACTGTCAATGCGCCTGCATTCATCATTAACATTGGAAGTTATGATGAATAGATTTTTTGGAAGACCTGCAAACAAATATGCACACTTTACATAGTTCTATCTTATATGCCTTGTCATTCAGAGGCTCATGGGCATTCAAACTTTCTAAAAACATTGTCCCGCCAGCAAACAAAATCTCAGGAGAAGTGTATATTTTGTTAAGTTATAACAATAATATTTTAACAGCTACAGATAAACCCTCTACAAATCTTAAATATAAAATCACATAATATGCTGAATTTATTGAGCATCTTTACATTCTTGCAACGCACACTCGTACGTGCTTCAGTGTTCTTTGCTAATCAGAAGTTGCGATAATATTTATTCATTTGGAGTCTTAAAATATTTTCCTACAAGCAAATGCCAATGGAATGTACATTCTCTATACACAAATATTAATAGATAACAAAGAGGTGGTTTTGTTTTAATTTCTTGTGCAGTGTATGCTACAATTTCATACATAAATATGTTGTTTGTAGTTTTAATAGGGGGTATTGTGAATTCATTTTTTTTACAAGTTAAGTTTCTTTTTATTTTATTTATATTTATTTGGGTGACTTTGTTTTCCTAGCATCGTTTTCTTGCAGATTCGATATAATTATTTTTCTTTTCCACATTTCTCCAGGTTAGACGCCTTCCCATATGATAACATAATGTATAATTTAAAGAATGTTTTCAAACATTTATGAAAGATGTCTTGTTGCTAAGCAAAATACTAAAATAGTGTATTCATAATGAATCTCAGAAACAGTATAAATGGACTAGTATTAAACCTGACCAAAAGTCCTTCTTACTGCAAGAAAGTGACATAAGTACATTTCTCTAAAGTGCATAAATAATCATGATAAATTTAGTACAGGGACAAGAAAATAAACTTATAAATAACGACAGTAAGAGAGATTGCTGTAAATTGTACACACATACTATTTTTGATTTTCGTATGTCATTTTCGATTTTTTAGATTTCATAATATATAAATAACTTATTTATATATTGTATGGTTATCTTGTGTTTAGAGCTGAATTATTAATGACTATTATTTAGACCATTATTTAGATCTCTAATTAGTTCCGTATTATGCCTGACATAATTTATAAGAAACCGGAATATTACAATTTTCTGGAAAACAAAATTATTACTTTAGATTGTTGGCCAAAATAAGATATATATATATATAACATAAAATAAAATTCTAACCATATATTGTCATAAATATACCGGACTTATATATAAAATATAGTAACAAGTTATTACCATACTATTATGAAATATCACTCTGTTAACGACTTCAGGTTACTTTGTTCGGTCCTATTTCTTAACTATCTGCAGCTTTTTATGCCTCGTATTCATCTTCATAAGCGAAACATTCAACAGTAGTCAAGACAATCTTTCTTGTTGCCATCTACAGTTATTAAACCTTTAGCACTCTCACCTCCATTCCACACGTATCCAGAGATTCATAAAAAATACAAATTTGGGACCGTTGTAATTTCTGGCAGGGAAGAACAAATCTCAAGTTTGAGAAATAGAAATAAATATTTATATTCAGTTCGTATATGGCAAAAGATAACAAGAGCAAAAGCTTTTTTTAAAAAGGTATTCTATCTTTCATAATTATTATAGTGTTTGTTGGAAAGAGTCCGTGTCTTTGTCTGAGGTGTGAGATATTTCTATCCAAATGTCTTAACGGATTCTTAGGCCGGCCGGTAGCAAAAGAGCCCTAACAGGGAGATGTAAGACAGTTGTTGGCTCGAGAAAGCAGTAAGTTATGGTGGAAGAATGAGTGCACAGGACGCATATAGAATCATATACTAATGGACAGAGATTGTGATGTAGAGCTTTAATAAACAGTGGTTTTTGTAAAATCCACCATGACTACATGCACTGTACGCTCTTTGCACAATTGAGGTGTGGATACTTCCTCAACTTTGGTTCACCCAAAGAAGTAGAAAGCGGACTCGCGGGCCGGAGGCGTGGAAGGCTGAAACATCAGGGTTCCATGCAGCCCTATTTTGGTTCAGTGTATGTAAGGCAAGATGGCGCACCTGGCATTGTTCACAATAATATATATATTTGTTTCATAAAATTTATAAACAATACAATCAAAGTATATACATTTTGAAAAAAATTGATCCGTCCACTAATTTAATCATATACCTTAAGAAGTAGCTAAATTACAAGTAAATAAATGCTCACATAGGCAATACTGTATCAGGGCGCAAAAAGTGGCATGCAGATATGTTAATCGGAGAAATAGCTAGATGAGAAGAAGTTTATTTTAAACGCAATCTCAAAAATTACCTTCTTTTCCAGGTAATGAATCCGGGCCTTTCTTCAATACCCTGTCTGACTATGAAACGTATAAATCTGTTAGACTGCCATTTTCACCATGACCCTGCAAAACGTTAAACACTTATTATTATTGAACATATTTACTGACTACGCCATACTCCTATAGGGCCAACGTTGAGACAATATCTGTCAGTAGTGAGCTGGAATTCAGAGTCCAGGGGAACTTTCGCTGGCCTGTAAATCTACAGACATAAGTATGTAACATTTATGCATCGTTCTGGACAGGATCAACCGAATACTAGGGCTGAGTAAGTTAGAGCAAAACTGAATGCACCATACAAGCCGACTAGACATAGATGAGACTGAGTGGTAAATGTATGGTATAATATATTTTTCGCTTCCGAGTCAACTTCCAACCACCTCATCTGGCTTTGCCGACATAGATTCCTGTCTAATAGCCATCTTTAACGTTCCTGTAAAAGATTTCGGATTTATCAAACAGAAGGTGGGCAGTGCTTACGATTCAGGGTTGAAAGTGTAGACTTCAGGAAGTGTTTTTGTGGGAAACAGGAAGAAATTAATTCTTATTTTAGGATATAATTACTGCGGTACTCAACTTATCTTCTCTTTTGTGAAGTATCTTTTAAACTCTTCGTTCAAGCTAGACAAAGCCCAAATCGTCCCAAAGATTTACCAGACTGTCAATGCGCCTGCATTCATCATTAACATTGGAAGTTATGATGAATAGATTTTTTGGAAGACCTGCAAACAAATATGCACACTTTACATAGTTCTATCTTATATGCCTTGTCATTCAGAGGCTCATGGGCATTCAAACTTTCTAAAAACATTGTCCCGCCAGCAAACAAAATCTCAGGAGAAGTGTATATTTTGTTAAGTTATAACAATAATATTTTAACAGCTACAGATAAACCCTCTACAAATCTTAAATATAAAATCACATAATATGCTGAATTTATTGAGCATCTTTACATTCTTGCAACGCACACTCGTACGTGCTTCAGTGTTCTTTGCTAATCAGAAGTTGCGATAATATTTATTCATTTGGAGTCTTAAAATATTTTCCTACAAGCAAATGCCAATGGAATGTACATTCTCTATACACAAATATTAATAGATAACAAAGAGGTGGTTTTGTTTTAATTTCTTGTGCAGTGTATGCTACAATTTCATACATAAATATGTTGTTTGTAGTTTTAATAGGGGGTATTGTGAATTCATTTTTTTTACAAGTTAAGTTTCTTTTTATTTTATTTATATTTATTTGGGTGACTTTGTTTTCCTAGCATCGTTTTCTTGCAGATTCGATATAATTATTTTTCTTTTCCACATTTCTCCAGGTTAGACGCTTTCCCATATGATAACATGTATAATTTAAAGAATGTTTTCAAACATTTATGAAACATGTCTTGTTGCTAAGCAAAATACTAAAATAGTGTATTCATAATGAATCTCAGAAACAGTATAAATGGACTAATATTAAACCTGAGCAAAAGTCCTTCTTACTGCAAGAAAGTGACATAAGTACATTTCTCTAAAGTGCATAAATAATCATGATAAATTTAGTACAGGGACAAGAAAATAAACTTATAAATAACGACAGTAAGAGAGATTGCTGTAAATTGTACACACATACTATTTTTGATTTTCGTATGTCATTTTCGATTTTTTAGATTTCATAATATATAAATAACTTATTTATATATTGTATGGTTATCTTGTGTTTAGAGCTGAATTATTAATGACTATTATTTAGACCATTATTTAGATCTCTAATTAGTTCCGTATTATGCCTGACATAATTTATAAGAAACCGGAATATTACAATTTTCTGGAAAACAAAATTATTACTTTAGATTGTTGGCCAAAATAAGATATATATATATAACATAAAATAAAATTCTAACCATATATTGTCATAAATATACCGGACTTATATATAAAAAATAGTAACAAGTTATTATCATACTATTATGAAATATCACTCTGTTAACGACTTCAGGTTACTTTGTTCGGTCCTATTTCTTAACTATCTGCAGCTTTTTATGCCTCGTATTCATCTTCATAAGCGAAACATTCAACAGTAGTCAAGACAATCTTTCTTGTTGCCATCTACAGTTATTAAACCTTTAGCACTCTCACCTCCATTCCACACGTATCCAGAGATTCACAGAAAATACAAATTTGGGACCGTTGTAATTTCTGGCAGGGAAGAACAAATCTCAAGTTTGAGAAATAGAAATAAATATTTATATTCAGTTCGTATATGACAAAAGATAACAAGAGCAAGAGTTTTTTTAAAAATGTATTCTATCATTCATAAATATTATAGTGTTTGTTGGAGAGAGTCCGTGTCTGAGGTGTGAGATATTTCTATCCAATTGTCTTAACGGATTCTTAGTCCGGCCGGTAGCAAAAGAGACCTAACAGGGAGATGTAAGACAGTTGTTGGCTCGAGAAAGCAGTAAGTTATGGTGGAAGAATGAGTGCACAGGACGCATATAGAATCATATACTAATGGACAGAGATTGTGATGTAGAGCTTTAATAAACAGTGGTTTTTGTTAAATCCACCATGACTACATGCACTGTACGCTCTTTGCACAATTGAGGTGTGGATACTTCCTCAACTTTGGTTCACCCAAAGAAGAAGTAGAAAGCGGACTCGCGGGCCGGAGGCGTGGAAAGCAGAAACATCAGGGTTCCATGCAGCAATATTTTGGTTCAGTGTATGTAAGGCAAGATGGCGCACCTGGCATTGTTCACAATAATATATATATTTGTTTCATAAAATTTATAAACAATACAATCAAAGTATATATATTTTGAAAAAAATTGATCCGTCCACTAATTTAAACATATACCTTAAGAAGTAGCTAAATTACAAGTAAATAAATGCTCACATAGGCAATACTGTATCAGGGCGCAAAAAGTGGCATGCAGATATGTTAATCGGAGAAATAGCTAGATGAGAAGAAGTTTATTTTAAACGCAATCTCATAAATTACCTTCTTATCCAGGTAATAAATCCGGGCCTTTCTTCAATACCCTGTCTGACTATGAAACGTATAAATCAGTTAGACTGCCATTTTCACCTCGACCCTGCAAAACGTTAAACACTTATTATTATTGAACATATTTACTGACTACGCCATACTCCTATAGGGCCAACGTTGAGACAATATCTGTCAGTAGTGAGCTGGAATTCAGAGTCCAGGGGAACTTTCGCTGGCCCGTAAACCTACAGACATAAGTATGTAACATTTATGCATCGTTCTGGACAGGATCAACCAAATACTAGGGCTGAGTAAGTTAGAGCAAAACTGAATGCACCATACAAGCCGACTAGACATAGATGAGACTGAGTGGTAAATGTATGGTATAATATATTTTTCACTTCCGAGTCAACTTCCAACCACCTCATCTGGCTTTGCCGACATAGATTCCTGTCTAATAGCCGTCTTTAACGTTCCTGTAAAAGATTTCGGATTTATCAAACAGAAGGTGGGCAGTGCTTACGATTCAGGGTTGAAAGTGTAGACTTCAGGAAGTGTTTTTGTGGGAAGCAGGAAGAAATTAATTCTTATTTTAGGATATAATTACTGCGGTACTCAACTTATCTTCTCTTTAAACTCTTCGTTCAAGCTAGACAAAGCCCAAATCGTCCCAAAGATTTATCAGACTGTCAATGCGCCTGCATTCATCATTAACATTGGAAGTTATGATGAATAGATTTTTTGGAAGACCTGCAAACAAATATGCACACTTTACATAGTTCTATCTTATATGCCTTGTCATTCAGAGGCTCATGGGCATTCAAACTTTCTAAAAACATTGTCCCGCCAGCAAACAAAATCTCAGGAGAAGTGTATATTTTGTTAAGTTATAACAATAATATTTTAACAGCTACAGATAAACCCTCCACAAAACTTAAATATAAAATCACATAATATGCTGAATTTATTGAGCATCTTTACATTCTTGCAACGCACACTCGTACGTGCTTCAGTGTTCTTTGCTAATCAGAAGTTGCGATAATATTTATTCATTTCGAGTTTTAAAATATTTTCCTACAAGCAAATTCCAATGGAATGTGCATTCTCTATACACAAATATTAATAGATAACAAAGAGGTGGTTTTGTTTTAATTTCTTGTGCAGTGTATGCTACAATTTCATACATAAATATGTTGTTTGTAGTTTTAATAGGGGGTATTGTGAATTCATTATTTTTCAAGTTAAGTTTCATTTTATTTTATTTATATTTATTTGGGTGACTTTGTTTTTCTAGCATCGTTTTCTTGCAGATTCGATATAATTATTTTTCTTTTCCACATTTCTCCAGGTTAGACGCCTTCCCATATGATAACATAATGTATAATTTAAAGAATGTTTTCAAACATTTATGAAAGATGTCTTGTTGCTAAGCAAAATACTAAAATAGTGTATTCATAATGAATCTCAGAAACAGTATAAATGGACTAGTATTAAACCTGACCAAAAGTCCTTCTTACTGCAAGAAAGTGACATAAGTACATTTCTCTAAAGTGCATAAATAATCATGATAAATTTAGTACAGGGACAAGAAAATAAACTTATAAATAACGACAGTAAGAGAGATTGCTGTAAATTGTACACACATACTATTTTTGATTTTCGTATGTCATTTTCGATTTTTTAGATTTCATAATATATAAATAACTTATTTATATATTGTATGGTTATCTTGTGTTTAGAGCTGAATTATTAATGACTATTATTTAGACCATTATTTAGATCTCTAATTAGTTCCGTATTATGCCTGACATAATTTATAAGGAACCGGAATATTACAATTTTCTGGAAAACAAAATTATTACTTTAGATTGTTGGCCAAAATAAGATATATATATATATAACATAAAATAAAATTCTAACCATATATTGTCATAAATATACCGGACTTATATATAAAATGTAGTAACAAGTTATTACCATACTATTATGAAATATCACTCTGTTAACGACTTCAGGTTACTTTGTTCGGTCCTATTTCTTAACTATCTGCAGCTTTTTATGCCTCGTATTCATCTTCATAAGCGAAACATTCAACAGTAGTCAAGACAATCTTTCTTGTTGCCATCTACAGTTATTAAACCTTTAGCACTCTCACCTCCATTCCACACGTATCCAGAGATTCATAGAAAATACAAATTTGGGACCGTTGTAATTTCTGGCAGGGAAGAACAAATCTCAAGTTTGAGAAATAGAAATAAATATTTATATTCAGTTCGTATATGGCAAAAGATAACAAGAGCAAAAGCTTTTTTTAAAAAGGTATTCTATCATTCATAATTATTATAGTGTTTGTTGGAAAGAGTCCGTGTCTTTGTCTGAGGTGTGAGATATTTCTATCCAAATGTCTTAACGGATTCTTAGGCCGGCCGGTAGCAAAAGAGCCCTAACAGGGAGATGTAAGACAGTTGTTGGCTCGAGAAAGCAGTAAGTTATGGTGGAAGAATGAGTGCACAGGACGCATATAGAATCATATACTAATGGACAGAGATTGTGATGTAGAGCTTTAATAAACAGTGGTTTTTGTAAAATCCACCATGACTACATGCACTGTACGCTCTTTGCACAATTGAGGTGTGGATACTTCCTCAACTTTGGTTCACCCAAAGAAGTAGAAAGCGGACTCGCGGGCCGGAGGCGTGGAAGGCTGAAACATCAGGGTTCCATGCAGCCCTATTTTGGTTCAGTGTATGTAAGGCAAGATGGCGCACCTGGCATTGTTCACAATAATATATATATTTGTTTCATAAAATTTATAAACAATACAATCAAAGTATATACATTTTGAAAAAAATTGATCCGTCCACTAATTTAATCATATACCTTAAGAAGTAGCTAAATTACAAGTAAATAAATGCTCACATAGGCAATACTGTATCAGGGCGCAAAAAGTGGCATGCAGATATGTTAATCGGAGAAATAGCTAGATGAGAAGAAGTTTATTTTAAACGCAATCTCAAAAATTACCTTCTTTTCCAGGTAATGAATCCGGGCCTTTCTTCAATACCCTGTCTGACTATGAAACGTATAAATCTGTTAGACTGCCATTTTCACCATGACCCTGCAAAACGTTAAACACTTATTATTATTGAACATATTTACTGACTACGCCATACTCCTATAGGGCCAACGTTGAGACAATATCTGTCAGTAGTGAGCTGGAATTCAGAGTCCAGGGGAACTTTCGCTGGCCTGTAAATCTACAGACATAAGTATGTAACATTTATGCATCGTTCTGGACAGGATCAACCGAATACTAGGGCTGAGTAAGTTAGAGCAAAACTGAATGCACCATACAAGCCGACTAGACATAGATGAGACTGAGTGGTAAATGTATGGTATAATATATTTTTCGCTTCCGAGTCAACTTCCAACCACCTCATCTGGCTTTGCCGACATAGATTCCTGTCTAATAGCCGTCTTTAACGTTCCTGTAAAAGATTTCGGATTTATCAAACAGAAGGTGGGCAGTGCTTACGATTCAGGGTTGAAAGTGTAGACTTCAGGAAGTGTTTTTGTGGGAAACAGGAAGAAATTAATTCTTATTTTAGGATATAATTACTGCGGTACTCAACTTATCTTCTCTTTTGTGAAGTATCTTTTAAACTCTTCGTTCAAGCTAGACAAAGCCCAAATCGTCCCAAAGATTTACCAGACTGTCAATGCGCCTGCATTCATCATTAACATTGGAAGTTATGATGAATAGATTTTTTGGAAGACCTGCAAACAAATATGCACACTTTACATAGTTCTATCTTATATGCCTTGTCATTCAGAGGCTCATGGGCATTCAAACTTTCTAAAAACATTGTCCCGCCAGCAAACAAAATCTCAGGAGAAGTGTATATTTTGTTAAGTTATAACAATAATATTTTAACAGCTACAGATAAACCCTCTACAAATCTTAAATATAAAATCACATAATATGCTGAATTCATTGAGCATCTTTACATTCTTGCAACGCACACTCGTACGTGCTTCAGTGTTCTTTGCTAATCAGAAGTTGCGATAATATTAATTCATTTGGAGTTTTAAAATATTTTCCTACAAGCAAATTCCAATGGAATGTGCATTCTCTATACACAAATATTAATAGATAACAAAGAGGTGTTTTTGTTTTAATTTCTTGTGCAGTGTATGCTACAATTTCATACATAAATATGTTGTTTGTAGTTTTAATAGGGGGTATTGTGAATTCATTATTTTTCAAGTTAAGTTTCTTTTTATTTTATTTATATTTATTTGGGAGACTTTGTTTTCCTAGCATCGTTTTCTTGCAGATTCGTTATAATTATTTTTCTTTTCCACATTTCTCCAGGTTAGACGCTTTCCCATATGATAACATAATGTATAATTTAAAGAATGTTTTCAAACATTTATGAAAGATGTCTTGTTGCTAAGCAAAATACTAAAATAGTGTATTCATAATGAATCTCAGAAACAGTATAAATGGACTAATATTAAACCTGAGCAAAAGTCCTTCTTACTGCAAGAAAGTGACATAAGTACATTTCCCTAAAGTGCATAAATAATCATGATAAATTTAGTACACTGACAAGAAAATAAACCTATAAATAACGACAGTAAGAGAGATTGCTGTAAATTGTACACACATACTATTTTTGATTTTCGTATGTCATTTTCGATTTTATAGATTTCATAATATATAAATAACTTATTTATATATTGTATGGTTATCTTGTGTTTAGAGCTGAATTATTAATGACTATTATTTAGACCATTATTTAGATCTCTAATTAGTTCCGTATTATGCCTGACATAATTTATAAGGGACCGAAATATTACAATTTTCTGGAAAACAAAATTATTACTTTAGATTGTTGGCCAAAATACGGTATATAGGCCTATATATATATATATAAAACATAAAATAAAATTCTAACCATATATTGTCATAAATATACCGGACTTATATATAAAAAATAGTAACAAGTTATTACCATACTATTATAAAATATCACTCTGTTAACCCATTTGCTTATCGAACGAATTCAGGTTACTTTGTTCGGTCCTATTTCTTAACTATCTGCAGCCTTTTATGCCTCGTAATCATCTTCATAAGCGAAACATTCTACAGTAGTCAAGACAATCTTTCTTGTTGCCATCTACAGTTATTAAACCTTTAGCACTCTCACCTCCATTCCACACGTATCCAGAGATTCACAGAAAATACAAATTTGGGACCGTTGTAATTTCTGGCAGGGAAGAACAAATCTCAAGTTTGAGAAATAGAAATAAATATTTATATTCAGTTCGTATATGGCAAAAGATAACAAGAGCAAGAGCTTTTTTTAAAAAGGTATTCTATCATTCATAGTTATTATAGTGTTTGTTGGACAGAGTCCGTGTCTTTGTCTGAGGTGTGAGATATTTCTATCCAAATGTCTTAACGGATTTTTAGGCCGGCCGGTAGCAAAAGAGCCCTAACAGGGAGATGTAAGACAGTTGTTGGCTCGAGAAAGCAGTAAGTTATGGTGCACAGGACGCATATAGAATCATATACTAATGGATAGAGATTGTGATGTAGAGCTTTAATAAACAGTGGTTTTTGTAAAATCCACCATGACTACATGCACTGTACGCTCTTTGCACAATTGAGGTGTGGATACTTCCTCAACTTTGGTTCACCCAAAGAAGAAGTAGAAAGCGGACTCGCGGGCCGGAGGCGTGGAAGGCAGAAACATCAGGGTTCCATGCAGCCCTATTTTGGTTCAGTGTATGTAAGGCAAGATGGCGCACCTGGCATTGTTCACAATAATATATATATTTGTTTCATAAAATTTATAAACAATACAATCATAGTATATACATTTTGAATAAAATTGATCCGTCCACTAATTTAATCATATACCTTAAGAAGTAGCTAAATTACAAGTAAATAAATGCTCACATAGGCAATACTGTATCAGGGCGCAAAAAGTGGCATGCAGATATGTTAATCGGAGAAATAGCTAGATGAGAATATGTTTATTTTAAACGCAATCTAAAAAATTACCTTCTTTTCCAGGTAATGAATCCGGGCCTTCCTTCAATACCCTGTCTGACTATGAAACGTATAAATCTGTTAGACTTCCATTTTCACCTTGACCCTGCAAAACGATAAACACTTATTATTATTGAACATATTTACTGACTACGCCATACTCCTATAGGGCCAACGTTGAGACAATATCTGTCAGTAGTGAGCTGGAATTCAGAGTCCAGGGAGTTCTTTCGCTGGCCTGTAAATCTACAGACATAAGTATGTAACATTTATGCATCGTTCTGGACAGAATCAACCAAATACTAGGGCTGAGTAAGTTAGAGCAAAACTGAATGCACCATACAAGCCGACTAGACATAGATGAGACTGAGTGGTAAATGTATGGTAGAATATATTTTTTGCTTCCGAGTCAACTTCCAACCACCTCATCTGGCTTTGCCGACATAGATTCCTATCTAATAGCCGTCTTTAACGTTTCTGTAAAAGATTTCGCATTTATCAAACAGAAGGTGGGCAGTGCTTACGATTCAGGGTTGAAAGTGTAGACTTCAGGAAGTGTTTTTGTGGGAAACAGGAAGAGATTAATTCTTATTTTAGGATATAATTACTGCGGTACTCAACTTATCTTCTCTTTTGTGAAGTATCTTTTAAACCCTTCGTTCAAGCTAGACAAAGCCCAAATCGTCCCAAAGATTTACCAGACTGTCAATGCGCCTGCATTCATCATTAACATTGGAAGTTATGATGAATAGATTTTTTGGAAGACCTGCAAACAAATACGCACACTTTACATAGTTCTATCTTATATGCCTTGTCATTCAGAGGCTCATGGGCATTCAAACTTTCTAAAAACATTGTCCCGCCAGCAAACAAAATCTCAGGAGAAGTGTATATTTTGTTAAGTTATAACAATAATATTTTAACCGCTACAGATAAACCCTCCACAAAACTTAAATATAAAATCACATAATATGCTGAATATATTGAGCATCTTCACAATCATGCAACGCACTCTCATACGTGCTTCAGTGTTTTTTTGGAAATCAGAGGTTGCGATAATATATTCATTTGGTGTTTTAAAATATTTTCCTACAAGCAAATTCCATTGGAATGTGCATTCTCTATACACAAATATCTATAGATAACAGAGAGGTGATTTTGTTTTAATTTTGTGTGCAGAGTATGCTACAAATTCATACATGAGTATGTTGTTTGTAGTTTTAATAGGGGGTAATGTGAATTCATTATTTATAAGTTAAGTTATTTTTTATTTCATTTATATTTATTTGGGTGAGTTTGTTTTCCTAGCATCGTTTTCTTCCAGATTCGATATAATTATTTTTCTTTTCCACATTTCCTCAGGTATGACGTTTTCCCATATGATCACATAACGTATAATTTAAAGAATGTTTTCAAACATTTATGAAACATGACTTGTTGCTAAGCCAAATACTAAAACAACTGTATGCATAATGAATCTCAGAAACTGTATAAATGGACTAATATTAAACCTGAGCAAAAGTCCTTCTTACTGCATGAAAGTGACATAAGTACACTTCTCTAAAGTGCATAAATATTCATGATAAATTTTGTACAGGGACAAGAATATAAACTTATAAATAACCACAGTAAGAGAGATTGCTATTTATAGTATACAGTCCGTCGCCGTGGGTGAGTCGGTAGCGTTCCTCCCTTCCACTCCGGCGGCCCGGGTTCGATTCCCGGCCGGGTCGGGGATTTTTCAGTTGTGAAAAATTCCTTTCTCGGGTCCAGGACTCGGTAGGTTAAGTCTTAGGTTAAGATAATGCACATTGTGCGCGATTCCTTAATTGATTAATTATATATAGTATACATATAATATTTTTTATTTTCGTATGTCATTTTCGATTTTTATAATTTCACAATATATGAATACCTTATTTATATATTGTATGGTTATCTTGTGTTTATAGCTGTATTAGTAGTGACTATTATTTAGACCATTATTTTGATCTCTAATTAGTTCCGTAATATGCCTGACACATTACAATTTTCTGGAAAACAAAATTATTAACTTTAGATTGTTGGCCAAAATAAGGTGTGTATATGTATAACATAAAAGAGAATTCTAAACATATATTTCTTGTCATAAATAAATCGGACTTGTCACCAAATTTTTATCACATCTTTATATAATAAAGATGTGTTATCTGTATAAATTTCATAAATTTGCACTCAGTCCCTTTTGAGATATTCTACTTCAAATATTGCCAAAATACTGTTTTGGGCATTTTTGAAATATTGCATAAAAAAGATCGCAAAGTTCTCAAGCTTTAAACTTCTACACCGAGTAGTCCTATAGTAGATCTACACTAGAAAAAAAATTAAGGGCGAGTCTTTCTTCCTTCTAATACTTTTGCGGCACTAAATCTCCCGTTTTAAGTCAATTTTCCATTTGTAGTTTTGAATTCTTTTCTTCACTTTCCTCACTACTTAGGTAATATTGTGTTAAAACAAAAATGTAGAGCATTTCATTCTGATAATTTTGGTGTTTATTTTGTCTAGTTATCTATGAAAGTAACAGAGTTACATAAATTTGTGCAAAACATGTTTTCGACTGAAATATCGTTAAAAAGCAAACTTAAAATGGCCGCCAAAAAAAAAGTATGAGCCCAAAACATTTTTTACCATAGTTTTGAACTCACCTTTAGCTGGGAAATAACTGGTAAAAAAATTAGGAAAATAAAAAATGTCGAGCAACTTGGCCTGGTTCATTTCTAATGGATTGACCCGTAGGTACAATTCTAAACACCAGTGGGTACTATTTCGAACAGTGGCATTTTCAACGAACGAATTGATTTCTTCCAAATATTATATTTTATTATTATTATTTATCAATAATATGAGCGTAATAATGAACTGTCTCGTTTTGAATAGGCAGATGACAGGTTTGGGGCATGAGGTCAGCATGCCGAATCCTACGTCAGTTATTGATGGCTTACTGAACCGGAGCCGCTACTTCTTTATGAATTAACTCTTCGGTTGGTGTCAGGAAGCTGAATGCACCCCGTTCCAAATCGCCCTACCTCAGAAAAATTCGAGGAGGTAACGGGGATCGAACCCAGACTTGCGGGTCCGTAGTCAGCAACCACTAGACCATGCAGGCGGGTCTGTCATAACATCAAGAGCAATAATAAAAAATACTTAACAACTCCAGAACGATTTCTGTTTGCTATTCTGTATTGCATAATTGCTGAGATGTAATAGCAATCCAGAGGAAGTGCAGTTCATAAATCTTTGTTGAAATAATACCACTGTTGAAAGCTGTGTGATGCCATCCTTTAAATATTTGACTGGCACAGTTAATAATAATAAACATGCAGAATGCTGTGATGGCAAAACAGCTTTTCCATGCAAGCGATCGCGGGTTAAAGTACTGTTCGAAATTGTACCTAAAATCCGTTCGTATTTGTACCTCGAGCTAGTTTTTGTAAATTATAAATAGTTGCAAATTCCGCTCACGAATGACCAATGTTGTGCCAATGACTTACGTATTAAAGACTACGCTATTTGTTGGTATGAGTTAAAAATTGGTCCTTAACAATGTATTCCAGTAACACAACGTGGGATTATAAGCAATTTTATAACGTGCCATTTTTCCAGCATGGAGTTCTTACCTTCGATTGGAAAATAATATTTTATGGCCGAATGAGTCAACTTAAAGCATCATTCTCGCGGATACAGATCAACAAAACAATCAGTATGGACGCTATATTTTTAAAAAGAGGTTGGCTAACATTTGAAACCCAAAAATGGATAAAAATCTTAATCCGTTCAGAACTGTACCATGTTCGAAAATGTACCACCTTACCCTATGTTTGAGGCAAGAACGGAGGTGAGGATAAAAATGTGACATGTCATAAACATCCGAACCCTATTTATAATTATAATAAGTTATAGTTTTGTAGCTTTAATTCATGTACACATATTATAAGAATTTACTGATTAAGTAAATAGGGAATCTACTTCTGAAATATTATATTTTAATAAACAAATAACTTATTATAATTACAATATTTTAGTTGGTAGAAAATGTAGTATAATGTTGACAAAGAGAAATTGTAAATAGATGGGAAGTGTTATTCCCATTTGCTTTCTGTTATGCAAGTACTCATTTGAATTTGTTTCCACAGTTGTAGAAATTTGTCATGAGACTCCTTGCTGTCAGTTGTGTAGCCTCGGGCAAACGGGCGACATTAACAGCTCTCCTGTGTTCCTAGTTTCAAACTACAGTACTCATTGTACTGCGCTCAAACTCTGCTATATTCTCGTTTAATTTCCCAAACTCATTAAAACAACTACCTGTAGCATGTGCATTTTTAAGATGAGGCTGTTCTTTACACTTCTAGTAATGTAAACAGGAGAAGTGTTGTGTGTGTGTGTCTCTGTAGAAAGTACCTGTGTGCAAAAACGATTAATGAAACTAGAACATAACTTATATCTCTAACTGGAATAGTTTCATGTCCAGTAATAGGTATATATATGTATGTAGATATACGTGTATATATATATAATAAAGAATTAAGAAAAATGGTGTTAAAATATTTTCCAAAAACTTTCGTACTTGAAGAAAAAGCATTATAATTATAATATTTTACGAAGAGGATGGGAAAATTATGTATTTAAAAAAAATCAAAACATTTTGTTTTAGTTTTCTACATTAAATTATCCACATACCTTAATACATTTACGATAAAACTTTCAGACCCATACTAGCTAGTAAACGCAGCGATTTAAATAAGGTGTGTTTATGTTTCTTTGAATATGGATTTTCAAAACTTTCATTTTAGCAAGTTTCATTATAATATAGTGTTTGTCCAAAAAGTTGTGTGTCAAACAAATAAAACGATTTTCACCCTCTATACGTGCATTGTTTTGATGCTCAAAGTGTATGAGGATATAAATTTTCAAACTATATCTTAAAAAAAAAAAAAAAAAAAACATACGATATTTTGTGTCATTTTGCAGTTATATGCGTGCATCTAGATAGTGCATGTATAGGGGAAAATAAATTTAAATTTTTTGGCATACGAAATTTTTCAGGAACACCAACTCCAAAATCTGGCGACTTCCACAATATCTTACCATTGAAATGTTTTTTGCATATCCTACTAAATTTCGTTAGCAAAGAAAATTTCGGATAAAAAATAAGTTTTAAGAATACATTTTTTCATTGTGGGCACTTCAACTTTTTACATGCATAAAAGATAATGAAAATATTTATAGGTAATGTATTTATTCATTTACGAGGAGATGGATTTTGAAATTGTGTCTTAATTTCATAACCCACAAGAAATTACAGGAAGGGAATTTGGTAGCATATATATCCTAGATATTTTAGAAAGATGAGTGAATAAAAATATTTTAATGCTAGAAATTTCACCCACCGCTTCAAAATAAGGATTAATCTGAAGCATCCAATATGGATAAGCTTTTTCCTTTAAAGTGAACGTATTGAATTTGACTTTATGTGAGTCAAAGTGTGTGTATGTGTATGTTGTGTATCTATAAAATCAGAAACGTAGGCGAGGAGTCATACCAAAATGAATCTCACACTCCAATTTTAAAGTGAAATTAAATGAAAATTTCCTTAATATAATGTGAATGCAGGATGGTATATCTTATGAACATCATGCCAAGGAAGTTCACATTTAGCTCTGATTGTAACTGCACTATTGTGAATACTTATAACTAGGGTTCGGGTATTTATGACATTTCATATTTTTATCCTGACCTCCATTCTCGCCACAAACAGAAATTAATCATGAGTTGCACATTTGTTAACCCAATTGGACCGGTTTTATTTTGCATATAATGTCATATTTTTGAAAATTTCATGATTTTGGTCATATTTCGGTAATTTAAAAAATTTATTGTCATATTTCAGTTTAAATCCGTAAAAGAGCACAATTATGGAATAGCCTATGTGCACTAAATTGTCGACTTAAATTTTTTCCGGAAAAGAGTCACTAATATTTTGGTTTTACTGCAATTGAAATGTGAAGGGACAATAACAAGTAATATCACAATTACTTCTTCTTCCTTGCTGTTAACAACTTCCGATAGACATGTTTTAAAGATATTTTCATTACATATTTGCAGTGGTATCGGGAAACATTAACAGATTAGAAGTTCTTTATAAGTAAAACCGGAAATCACCTGTAAAATTGTTAAAAGTTATTATCTGATTGAATTAGGTCTAATATGATATACTAGTTTAGTGTCATTAAGCATTTTAAATTGGAACATTTATATTTAGTAAATAAGTTATTTTGGGAGGTCATATTTAGGATTTTTGGATCATATTTTGTCGTTTTTAGGTCATATTTGCAGTCTCATTTTCCACTTTTTAGGTCATAAACATCCAAACCCTACTTATAACTGTGCGATGTTTAAACGAAGCATATATATATAGTCTTTAGTGACCGCCGTGGTGGTCTTGTGGTTAGCGTCGCTGACTACGGATCCGTCGGCCCGGGTTCGATCCCCGGTACCTCCTCGGATTTTTCTGAGGTAGGGAGGTCTGGTAGGGGTGCACTCAGCCTCGTGATTCAAACTGAGGAGCTACTTGATAGAGAAGTAGCGGCTCCGGTCATGGAAACCACCATTAACGGCCATGGGTGTCGGCATGCTGACCACATGCCCCCAATCCTGCCATCTGCCTATAGGTAGATGACGCAGCGGTCGGGTGGTAGGCCTTGTCCCTTCGGGGATGTCGCGCCACGGAGTTTAGTTTTTTTTTTAAATTTAGTGTTGAGTATCTGCTAGCCACCGCCGCTGAAAATTTAAGCATAAAACTTGTAACACTCCAAAAGAATATTTTTTGATAAGCAAAAAATCCATACCCTGCAATAAAAATTCGATGAAGGTAAGAAAGAAAGAAGGAAAGTTTAGAAAAAAGGAAGGAAAAAGAGAAGAGAAGGATGAATAAGACCAATGATACGTGTAAATCAGATTGACACGCGGTGGACGAGTATTTCTCACATGGCTTACGGTTACTACTTTAAACTTTCCTCTCACGCGTTCTCTGCTATCGGGTTATCCCTCTGCCGTTGCAACTTTTCTTTCCGTTCCTCTGGATTCTTGCTTCTCTCTCTGCTTATAGTTCATTACCTTCGCCAGCCTGCCTTGAATCCTTCATTTTCCTTCAGCCTACTTGCATATCACCATCCTTTCCCGTCCCATTTATCCTTAGTTTCTTCCACTTTTTTTATTTTCTCCTTTTTCTTTTGCATCTCGAGTCACTCTTGATACAGTGGCGGAATTAAGACTAGAGATTCAGAAATGATAAACAGCTGGGAGTTCAAGTGTTGCTATTAATTCTGCTAGGATAAAGAACTGTGCGCAATGCGGCGAAGTCTGTGACAGGGCTGTTAGTTGTTGTTCAGCAAAGTCTGGCGTCGTTCTTACTGGGAAGTATTTTATACCCGCTCTATCATCCATAGATTCTGAATATTCTTCACTCACTTTCCTTATAAGAAGTGGAATTTTCTTATAAGTGTAATATAATAACTATAGACAAGATTTCCTTGCACCATCAAATCTTAAAATATGCATCATTCATGCGCTATGACAGTGGTCTTCAATCCGCGGCCCGTGGTTTTTTTTTTGACAGCCTGCATACACATACCAATTTTAACTGCAGTGCCAATCTTGACAATTTAGTGACAAAGAAACACTGTGAGGTCTAAAGAATGTTACTGTTCTATGTGTTATTAATTGACATTGCAAAGTGAAAGACAAAATATATAAAACCCACATGCATGTTAATTAATCCCTACAGATATTGTAATATAATTGATAAATATGTATTACGTAAGTATCATGTTATTAATAAGCAATAAACTAATTCGACCCGCTAACCTTTCCCCCCTCCCAAAATGACTCTTTAGTAAAAAAAAAAAAAAAAAAAAACAATTAAGAGCATCACACTATGAAATGACCCATGAAGGGAAAACACTACAAATTTGCCTATCAGAATTCCAACTTAAATTACTTACATTATCGAGCCAGCTTTTCCAAATTTTCGGTAGTCAAGTTCATGCGTTTATCTGACAAAATTATTTTGTTCGCTGAAAATGACTTTTCTAGGTCACAAGAAGTAACAGATACAAACCTTAATGATGACATTTGGGACAAAGGCCACATTATTTCTCTTGAAAACTTTAATAGCTAAGTACTTTCTTTTATGGAAACCATAAATCCATAATCAGGATTTCTATAGATAATTTAATCCAGTTTATGTTTAGCTGCCATAGCCATACCCAACTATGTAATTCCTAAATACTTTTTTAACGTCTTCAATAATCCCTAGGGAATCGACCAATGATAGACCCATAACCTCTTATTTATTGCGGTAGGCAATATTGCGAAGTTTTCTCAATGTCAATTAAGTCATGCTGTATATTCTTATTGTTAAATGCAACTTTAAAACAGTTAGGTCTTTTTGTGGTACACTCAGGTACTTTAAGATTAGGCTTAAGAGACTACCTTTATAAAATGCAGTATTAGGCTATGCCATTTAATAGCAATTCTGCACTCAGACTAGAAAAATTGAGTTAGTAGGCCTATGTAAGATGAACTTCAAGATATGATTTATTAAACTTAAAACATCAAAAACGAGCATTATGTATGGAATGTCCATAAAAAGGCAAAAGCATGAAATATGCACGGAAATAGTATACACAGTACTGACTTATAAAGCCTTGAAGTGGATATTTAGCACGTTGAAAACCGTAGCAAACCTATATAAAGACATGCATTTGCATGGAAATCTATTATTTGGTAATATCCAGGGCCCGGATTTTGTTGAGAGTTTATCTTTTAACCGATACATCATGGAAATTGTCGAATAGTGCATATATTTTGATAATGGCTCCTAGATTATACAAATTTTAATTTTTATGGTATTTTTTTATCAATTTTCCCATCTATGTATTTTTAGATCATATTTGACTATTTGGAGTATAACTTTGAATGGATCAGAGACATGGACTTTGAGGAAATTAGAGAAGAAATATTTAGAAAGTTTTGAAATGTGGTGCTGGAGACAGATAGAAAATATAAAGTGGATGGTACATGGTGACAAACGAAGAGGTTCTGAGTAGAGTGGGTGAGAAGAAGTCAATCATACACACAATTCGTCAGAGGAAAGCAAACTGGGTTGGGCACATTCTCAGAAGGAACTGCTTATTACATGATGTCGTAGAAGGAAGATTGGAGGGTACAACTAGACTTGGAAGAAGAAGAATTCAGTTGTTGGACGATTTGAGGGAAAAGCGGAAATATTGGATGCTGAAGGAGGAAGCAGAGGATAGACAGTTTTGGAAAACAAAATTCGCGTACCAAGTTTGAAAACCTGCCGGAAGGCAGAATACTTACTACTACTACTACTACTATTTGACTATTTTTGGCCATTTTACTGTTTCTTTTCCATTTCTTATTTTTCAGATAATTTTTAAAATATTTAAAGTCATTATTTTCTCATTTTGCGTTCTTTCTTGCTTTGTATAGAGTTTTTCCATTGTTATTGGATCTCTAAAGCATAAATACTGAAATACCAACTAGATCCTATATATAAATAGATGTATAATTTTTCATTAATCTTTCCATCCGTTAATGCATTCAATTACTTAACAGTAGCTTTTTCCTTCCAGATGTTTCAACTTAGGGTCCTCATGCTATTATTTGTTTTCTTGCAAGAAGAACTGTTCTACACATACAGTATAAAAGGACTGAAATTTACAATAATTGTCTTCAATATTCTTGAAATTTTCTCTTCCTTATTATATATACATAATTTTTGGATTTAGAAAGACAGTATTTGCTGTTTGCTTTTAACCTATTTAATTAACTAATTACAAGCCTATAATTGAGCCAACAGCATTAGTGTAGAATAGTCACAAATCTGGTGAATAAACTAATATTTCATACACATTTTTGAGCTATTTTTGAAATTTTTGGCTCTTTTTTGTGTTTTTCAGTCATTTTATAGCTCATCTTTAAAGTATTTTAGGTCATCAAAATCCGAGCCCTGTTAATAACCAATAACATGTGTATTGTAAAGTAAGACTTAGTGAATGGGGAAAATGTCTCTCCGTCTGTGTGTCTTTACGCTCTATAACTCGAATACGCTGTTTCAGATTTTCATGAAACTTACTTTAAACACTTATAAGGTCTATAGGAAGAATACTAATGATTTTGGACCAAATCGGTTGACCGGTACAGGAGTAAAGACCAATTAACGGTCACATGTCTTTTTAAATAGCAAATCATTATACTCCAAAACCGCGTGGCTAACTCATTCAGCTGGCAATATAATTGTTCTCCCACTTCCAGATGAGACAGAAACTTGAAATTTCTGCCAACTTATAGCTTTTAACCGACCAAAATATTTCAAAATTCTTATTTTTAATTTTTCACCCGAGAAAAACATTCAAACTGGCGGACGCAACTTTAATTAAACGGTACGTCGTATCAGAAAACCGATTGCACCAGCAGTAACGGATTTTGAGAGAGCTACAATTTTAGTCTTAAGACTTTTGTCGTATTCCCATAGGTTATACCTTAGATAGAGTTCGATTTTTTTCGGTAAGTTTCGTATATTTTTCTCACATTATGTAATTTTTGACAGACTTACTGGACAGCTAGAATAGAAAAATTTGGTAGAAATATTGACACACCTAATTGTCATAAGCGTGAAAAGTTTTGTGTGCCTAGCTGCCATATGAGTATTTTTTTTGTGCCCTCCCTTACCCCCGGAGTGCCAAGCAATGAAGCTTATCACCTCCGGTCAAACCAAATTTTGGTAACCATTTGTTTGATGTGTTTACCTAATAGTGCCCTTATGTACATCCTGATGGGATGTGTGGTGAAATTGACATGTTTGGGCTGTGTACTAGTGTCGTGTATTAGCGCGGGTTTGAAAAAAACTGGTTGGATAGCCGTGACGTTATATAAATTGCATTAATTGACTTTTTCCCGGGCCGCACAGAATGAGATAGAGGCCCGCCAGTTGAACATCTCTGGTCTAGATCACCCACTCATTAACATCGATGTTTACCCACTTCCACGTGAGCTAGAAACTTAAAATGATTTTAGCTTCTAGCCTATAACCGATAGAAATCCAAGTTCAGATTTTTAATTTTTCTTCTTAAAAAAGAAATTGAAAGGATTTGACTGCGTGTTTGTAGGTCTATGCTTTCAGATTTATTTTGTAAAAATAAATAAATATTATTAACGTGAGGAATTTATTGTAAAGTACTTTTGTTAATACTCTATTATGCCAGCTGATAAAATAAGTTCTGTACTTTTGGAAATTCAATAGTAGTAATATTCTACTTATTCCTTCTCATATACTGGTCAAACTTTCTCAAGAAACCGTGGTCTCACACTCTATAGCTTCTTAAATGTCGCCTGTTAACTCCATCTGGCACCTTGTTACATCAGTGTACTTGATTTTATTTTGTCTTGTTTTTGGCAAGCTTTTGATTTGTCACTACTCCTACAATTAATTAGCTCTATAGCCTGGTTTAGGATTCTTGAAACAATTATTATAGCCACACTCAATCGTTATGTAATATCATCAATTTAAATTTCTTGATTTAATTGTTAAAACATCGTCATCTTTCATAAAATCCCTTTCTTGTTTTCCTGCTTGTTTTAGTCCCAGGCCATCCAGTTTAATTAAATTATCTCGGGATTTTACTGCTGCTTATCTAAAATTCTCATATTTTGCTGGCGAACTGTTAAGTTGGGTATTATACATACTACTGTAATTATTTCAGTTATAGAAACCAAGTTCCAAGGGCGCCAACAAAAAATCAACAAAATCTATATCTTAAAATAGAAGAACCCGCAACCGGTCTAACTCGGACGGACAGACATACACATCATTCCAAAAGTACTTTCCCCGGCTTTTCTGGGGATCTTGAAACATGTTTCAAAGTGTTATATTGATGTCGATTTCTTGTCACAATCACAATTTCTCTATACTATTTTAAAGCGAGAAAGTAAAAATAGATAGATTAGATTATATTCTTGGAAGCAAGAAAGAGCCAGAAAATGAATTGGAACTAGCTGCATTACATAAAAAGGATTAAAGAAGGTATTCTTCTAGCAATTCATTCAACTGACATTTCTTCTGGCCAAAAAGGTTGCCAAGATAAGTGAAAAATTTTCTTTTATATATATTTTGAAATCAATCTCTGTAAGTAACAAGAAAAATAAAACTTAAAAAATAAAACATCTTCATCAATTAAAATCAATTATAAAGGACTTAGTTTGCCTAGAGGAGTAACTTTTGGCATGTGTTAGTGGAAGTATCAATAGAGGCATAATGGTCTCGAAAGCTTACATTGTGGAATAAATACTAAATGTTAATTATTAATAATACGAACTTTAGAATTCATTTCAGAATTTAACTTAAAACAACTACATTTAGGCCTATGTATGTGTATATATAGTCTATAT
Organism: Ectobius pallidus; assembly: GCA_964059195.1. Classification (NCBI taxonomy): domain Eukaryota; kingdom Metazoa; phylum Arthropoda; class Insecta; order Blattodea; family Ectobiidae; genus Ectobius; species Ectobius pallidus. The sequence continues at coordinate 37,830,644 of CAXKWD010000010.1, read as the reverse complement.
ATATATATATATATATATATATGATAGTTCGAAAAAATATATTTATATTGTCGGATGTGAAATCTACTATAATATTTGAACTCGTGTTACTTTATACATCCAACCCAGCCTAAAAACAAGAGAATAATCAATTGTGGAAGTAAATTAAGGTGGGCTTGCTCGATTTGTCATAGCAACCGGAAAATAGAATATAGGCCTAGTTAATTTTTTTTTTTGCAATATAACACGACAATTTGTCTATCGCTTCGATTTTGCTAACCGACTCTATTTGATTAATTTGTTTAAAACATTATGAAACACAGAAATCTAATTTTTGAAGTGAAACTTCTTTAGGCGCGCTAGGAGTAAATCGAGAGCTAACCCAAAGTATCCAAGGTATCAGACATTGAGTGGGGGGCTATTACTGCTTCGAGGAAGTGGCGTGGTGAGCCCTTCACCATTATATATGGCTCTACTCGTTTTTACATAGGTAGACATAAGAGGATCATGAATGCACGCCTAAATGGGAAAGCGTCCAATGATTTGGATGTAACTTAACATGCGGTGTTTTTATTCGGGCTAGGGAACTCGAATCTGAGGTCGCTTTGTGTTTATACATAACATGGGTAAGGTTCATGAACCTATGGTTCGTTTTAAACGTTTCATTTAAAATCTGTATGCCCATATGGCAGCACAAGATTTGTTTTATTCGTTAAATTATTTATATTTACCACATAAAACAAGGTAATTAAGAATATAATAATTATTTATTCGTGCAATTTATACCCAAGTTAAAGATTTCAGTGTTAATAAATATAATGATTTAATTATTTCTCTTTTAAATAAATGATGTCAATAAAACACCTAGCAGTTAAGTAAATAATCGCAGGTGAAGCCGCAGGCACATGCTACTCTACAACAACCTAATTTTAAAAATGAAATCTTGTTTTCCACTCAATGAACTTCATTTAAATTATCGTTCTAAAATATAATGCAGTTAAAATATTTTGTATTATCTTTCTTAACGATATAAATATTTAGGTAGAATCGGTATCTATCCTTACGCGGATTTTCCTTGCTTGTGACTTCATACAAGAATTCCAAGATGAGCAATTTAAACAACGCAAACTACAAGCTCTTGTCAAGAATTGACATACGTGAAGTCTTTGCCTGTCCAAACACAAACAGGAGGAAGAGTTTTACAGGCTAGGAATGACACATTCTATCTCGTGTGTACTCTCTATTTCCTGGCGAAATAAGGTTCTACGTTCGTTTTCTCTGATTTTGTCTCTCTTGTACATTTTATTTTCACGGATGAAACATTCCTCAACCCGTATTCTAGAATACATTCAAGAATTTATGCCATGATTCTGAAATTATGATGAAAAAAAGTCGTGCTTTCATCCATTAGTAGTCCTATATTTTTGTATATATAGGCACAATTTCACGCCATGTAGTTGACATCTGGAAACAATTTCAACTTGACGTGCAGAAGCTGAAGAATCTAGTTCTTCTTGCTTTGAAGGGATCGCTGCACATTTATAGGAATCACTGAAATAACGTTTTATAATTTTGTAGATTTCTGCTATATATGTTAATGTTTAATGTTAAACAATTTATTTATAGATAAGATTACGTTGTATGTTATACGTTGTCTCATGCAGCCTACTGTGGTAGGAAGTGTTGAAAAAAAAATTCTTTAAAGATTTAAGATTTATTTGGTTGTTTGTACACGCCTCAACTACAAATTGGTCACACCATCAGTAAGCCGTATGCATTTTTTCTCAATTTCAGATCAGATTTACTTATAGCCTACACGCTTCATCTACGAGTTCATACTGAGAATTGTAGGATCTTTGGGTTTACCAGTAGGCTATGCTGTGAATCATGTTCCTATATTCGAAGATTCATGGCTCATGTTAACTTTTTTCAGCCGATATTTAATTTAAAAGATTATGATTTTAGGGGAACTAGCGGAAGTGAGTCATGGAAAATAAAAATAAAATCCTGAATTTTTCTCTTCCGTCGGGATATCAAGACAAATTGACTGATCATGGGGGTTGAACCCGAATGTCAGTCTCGGCCACCTCGCTCGGTTAAAGGTCACTGTGTGGTTTACATGGCTCTAAAAATCATGGCAAGACGTAACACTTTTCTTTTGAAATTAAGGCTTAAGAAATATGAAAATATGATTCGTACATTGATCGGCATGGCATAATATTTTAACGAAAGACGCTACCAACTGATTTTTCTGAAGTTAGAGCTTTAATATTGTTTAAATCCGCCTCTGGAAGCTTGGCGTATACAAAATTAAATACAAAAGTAGTGATGTAGAAGAAGAAAGCTACACCAGTCGCACAGAATTGGTGGCAGAGAAAAAGAAAAGAGCAGTCGGGGTGGCGAACTAATGAAAATGCAAGTTTCATTACAATGCCAGATGCTACCAGACGCAGATATCGTGCGTTGGAGATCATCCTGAACTGCATACGAAAACTTTATGTTATAATTATTATACTTCATATTACTTTCTTACTCAATTCCTCAGCAAGCTAAAGGAATATTATTTGTTTTATGGAACACGAAGGTTCATTGCTGCGCTTACCTGAGCCCGCCATTCAACCCTATTCTGTGCTAACTCCATCCATTCATCCCTCGCAAATCCTACTTCCCTTAAATCTATCCTAATGTTGTCCTTCCACCTACGTCTAGATTTCCAGGCGGTATTTTCCCTTCGGGTCTCCCAGTCAATACTTTTGAAATGACTTTCCTCCCCCATGCGCGCAACATGTCCAGCCCATTTCATCCTCCGTGATTTAATTACCCTTACTATATCTGGTGACGAATACAGGTTATGAAGCTCGTCGTTATGTATTTTTCTCCAGTCCCCATTTTCATTTCTCTTAGGCCCTTAATATAGTAGCATATACAAATAAAATGTTACATATTATTTGATATTCTTCATATGTTGTCCAGTTATAGAATGCAGCTCATTTCGTAGCATAATCTTGCCCCAGAAGTTGCCAGCGGAACAAGCATTGAAAAAATCCTTCTACTCATAGGCCTACGGTTGGAAGCCCGAGATACCTCAAGTCACACATTCAACGTACCCTACATGTTTTAAAGTAGGCCTACACTTTTTGAAAAAAAGGTCAGAACTTAGTTTTTAATTTAAAATGTGAGATTAGGAACTTATAAAATGGTCCAACCTACATAAATTATAAATTATTATTAATTGCCATTATTAATGTATAGGCCTTACCACGAAAATTTAGTAAAATATTGACAACAAATAAATAAATAAATAAATAAATAATTCAAAGTATTACTACAATTTTTTCTTCTTCCTTATTTAGTTTTTAGCCCTTATTTTGTTGGCGAGGATCTTAGCGTTCTGGAGAATTAATTTGAGCTATATTTATTGTATTGGAGGACTTTTCAGGCCGATAAATTTATCCTTGGTTTATGATATTCATTTTCGACACTTCACCAATAATAATCTGTACAATTTCTATATGAAGAGGTTAACATTATTTTGTTTGTGTCAAATTGATTTTCTAATCTAATTTATGTTTTTATTTGTTTTAGGTTTAATAAACTTTCTCATCGTTGGCTCTCGTACATCACATCAATATACCATGAATGAGGAAAGCACAACAGCTGGCTAATCCAAAGTAAGTGTTTCGTTTTATGAACATAACTGTAGCGAAGTATTTCATTACCCATGTGCTTCTTATTACAACGTTCTCAACACTCCAACGGTGAAAAAAATTATTAGGAGCTCTTTTTTCTGTTTGAAGATCATTCTTTTCTGTAACAGAACGAGGTAAACTAGAAGTTTAATGTTCTTGTAATATATACCTAGTGGAGGTAACGGCACCCATTATGATGTTATAACATAACATGCGCTTTTATAATTGAGGTACTAACATACTTTTACTGTCCACGTACATGTAGTGTTTTAACAGGCTTCACGAGATGGGCGATACTTCTTGCATTTTGTTAAAATTCAATAATTTAATGTAGAGAGCTATTTTGATGTGATTATTTCAACATGGCATTTCATTATCAGGATCGTTTAGAGAATTCCACTGACATTCAATGCTATATAATGGATTTTGTAATAATAGAACAGTTTATTTTGAATTTATTGTTCTTTTAATTAAATTAAATACTGCTAGTGATTAATTAATGAAAGAATAGGCCTATAAAGGTTCGGTATAATATATAACTGTGACTTCTTTTTTGTAAAACTTTTGAATGCGTTTTGTTCGGCCATACTATAATATCTTTATTATATGTGACGTCAGTGGCAGACGCAGGGGAGGAATAGGGGGATATATCCCCCCGAAATTTGAAATAAAGGCTATATATGTACTCTAAGTGGCCAGTTTTATGAACTAATTATATATATTTAAGTTAATTAATTTTTTTAGTATTCTTCCTACCTAATCAAATCCCCCCCCAAAAAAAAAATCTGCATCCGCCACTGTGTGACGTAGCAATATAATAGTGATATCCATTAAAGTACAGAATTTCATTAAACCACTGTTGTACAATTATTGACTAATATCGAACATACATGGAACCAATATACAAGCCTTCAAAACAAAATTTGAAACTGTGTAATGAACAACTTGTTTTTAAAATAAAATCAATTCAGTTCATGGTAATTGTCTTATGTTTGCAATGCTCGTTTCATAAACATACTCTTATCTTATTAAAAGTCATTTTAATCTCGTTGCGTAATGCAGTATTATTCTTTTCGTACTTCTTGATATTTTATGTTAATGAATAAGCATCGGCTTCAATTAAACTATAGGCACAAAAGTCAGACAGACAAGCGTTAACAAAAGAAAACTATTTCCATTAAGTAATACATTCATAACATCAACACATACATAACATCAATGTAATTCGTAAATCTATTTAGACCACCTCTCGGTCTGACCAAAGAGCAGTGCCACTGTTGCTATTATAGTCCAGTCATTCATTGCGTACCCAGGCAGCTTCCTTATATTAGGAGGGGAAGTTTGTCGACAGCTGAACCCACGTTCTTTATTTTTACCGCACCAATCAGCTAGTTACCTCAGCCAATCAAAATCTAAAAGTGTCCTGTGATAGCTGTGACAACTACTCGTCTACTTCGCGTGGAGTGAAACGCGGGATTGCAAGGTCTAATTACAGTAAACAATAACGCGTATGAATTGATTAAAGCGAAGGGAGAACGGAGGTCAGTCAATATTGCAATGTTGCTTTTGTTTTGGGAAGCGGAAACCAAGATCGTCTTGGTCAGATCAATTAACATAAAGAAACACCGAATTAATGGTTTATTCCTTATTCCTATGTAATGAAAAACTCTACTATAACTCCTTTTCAACAACCAAGGTCGTAAGGTAATAGGTTTGTTCCTAAAAGACATTCAAAAACCTCTATCGGAATAAGGCGCATGCGTACATTGTCAGTTCGCTGACAATAGGCTATATCGCGCATAGGCTATACGCTCAACGAACTAAAATATGCGCACGCATCATATTGCGATGATGGTTCCTGAATGTCTGTAGGAACAAACCTATTAGAGCGAAGGCTACTGTATACCCCCCATCCCCCCCCCGTGGGAATTTCCGACACATATATTTTTTTGTTGGTATTCCCATCTAGTTTCAGTTTTCAGTTGTTTGCCCCTTATCAATTACAGCATTTACCCGGAAACCCCGGAAATCCGGAGAAAATGAGTTTGTTTTAATTTTTCTTTGTTCTTTGCTCCTAATATGCCCAGGAAATTTCTGGCTCACATATTTTTTGTTGGTATTATAATCTAGTTTAAGTCTTCAGTTGTTTGCCCCTTATCAATTACAGCATTTACCCGGAAACCCCGGAAAACTACGGAAATCTGGAGAAAATGAGTTTGATTTAATTTTTCTTTGTTCTTTGCTCCTAATATGCCCAGGGAATTTCTGACTCACATATTTTTTGTTGGTATTGTCATCTAGTTAAGTTTTCAGTTGTTTGCCCCTTACAAATTACAACATATTCCCGGAAAACCCGAAAAACCACTTTTATTCGGAGAAAATGACAATGTTTTATTTTTTAAATCTTTGTTCTTTGCTTCTAATATTCAAAGGGAATTTCTGAATCATATGTTCTTTTGTTGGTATTGCCATCCAGATTAAGGTTTCAGTTGTTTGCCCCTTATCATTTACAGCAAATCCCCAGAAAAGTCCGAAAACCACGGAAACCCGGAGAAAATGACTTTGTTTTAATTTTTTAAATCTTATTTTTTTACTTCTAGTATTCAAAGGGAATTGGTGACTCATATGGTTTTGTGTTGGTATTGCAATGTAGATTAAGGTTTCAGTTGTTTGCCCCTTATCAATTACAGCAAATCCCCAGAAAACTCCGAAAACCACGGAAACCCGGAGAAAATAACTTTGTTTTAATTTTTCAAATCTTAGTTTTTTACTTCTAGTATTCAAAGGGAATTGGTGACTCATATGGTTTTGTGTTGGTATTGTCATGTACATTAAGGTTTCAGTTGTTTGCCCCTTATCAATTACAGCAAATCCCCAGAAAACTCTGAATACCACGGAAGCCCGGAGAAAATGACTTTGTTTTAATTTTTTAAATCTTAGTTCTTTGCTCCTAGTATTCAAAGGGAATTGGTTACTCATATGGTTTTGTGTTGGTATTGACATGTAGATTAAGGTTTCAGTTGTTTGCCCCTTATCAATTACAGCAAATCCCCAGATAACTCTGAAAACCACGGAAGCCCGGAGAAAATGACTTTGTTTTAATTTTTTTAATCTTAGTTCTTTGCTCCTAGTATTCAAAGGGAATTAGTGACTAATATGGTTTTGTGTTGGTATTGCCATGTAGATTAAGGTTTCAGTTGTTTGCCCCTTATCAATTACAGCAAATCCCAGAAAACTCCGAAAACCACGGAAGCTCGGAGAAAATGACTTCGTATTAATTTTTTAAATCTTAGTTCTTTGCTCCTGGTATTCAAAGGGAATTGGTGACTCATATGGTTTTGTGTTGGTATTGCCATGTAGATTAAGATTTCAGTTGTTTGCCCCTTATTAATTACAGCATATCCCCGGAAAACTCCGGAAACCAAAAAAATCCCAAGAAAATGAGTTCGTTTTAATTTTTTAAAAACCTTTGTTCTTTGATCCTAATATTCCCAGGGAACTTCTGACTTACATTTTTTTTTGGCATTGTAATCTAGATTAAGGTTTCAGCTGTTTGCCCATTATCAATTACAACATATCCCCGCAAAACCCGGAAAACCACGGAAATCCACAGAATTTCTAGAACTCGGAACTTGTGATCTACGGTCACTGAAACCGTTATTGCGAAGTAATTCTTCTACTTCAAGTGTGTCCCTTGCAGGTTGAAAAGGGTGAGTATATGGACTACGAGATATCTGCCATAATTGTGATGGTCACATGCAAAAAAAGGGGATGGCAATACCAACAAAAAAACATATGAGTCAGAAATTCCCTGGGAATATTAGGAGCAAAGAACAAAGATTTTAAAGAAATTTTTAAAAAGTCAATTCCTCCGGATTTCCGTGGTTTTCGGAGTTTTCTGGAGATATGCTATAATTCATAAGGGGCAAACAACTGAAACCTTAATCTAGATGGTAATGCCAACAAAAAAACATGTAAGTCAGAAATTCCCTTTGAATATTAGGAGCAAAGAACAAAGATTTAAAAAATAATACATAGTAATTTTCTCCGTATATACGTGGTTTTCCGGGGTTTCCGGGGATATGCTGTAAATGGTAAGGGGCAAACAACTGGAACCTTAATCTATATGGGAATACCAACACAAAAACATATGGTTCACCAATTCCCTTTGAATACTAGGAGCAAAGAACTAAGATTTTTAAAAAATAAAACGAAGTCCCTTTCTCCGGATTTCCGTGGTTTTCGGAGTTTTCTGGAGATATGCTATAATTCATAAGGGGCAAACAACTGAAACCTTAATCTAGATGGTAATGCCAACAAAAAAACACGTAAGTCAGAAATTCCCTTTGAATATTAGGAGCAAAGAACAAAGATTTAAAAAATAATACATAATTTTCTCCGTATATACGTGGTTTTCCGGGGTTTCCGGGGATATGCTGTAAATGGTAAGGGGCAAACAACTGGAACCTTAATCTATATGGGAATACCAACACAAAAACATATGATTCACCAATTCCCTTTGAATACTAGGAGCAAAGAACTAAGATTTTTAAAAAATAAAACGAAGTCCCTTTCTCCGGATTTCCGTGGTTTTCGGTGTTTTCCGGGGATATACTGTAATTGATAAGGGGCAAACAACTGAAACCTTAATCTAGATGGTAATGCCAACAAAAAAACATGTAAGTCAGAAATTCCCTTTGAATATTAGGTGCAAAGAACAAAGATTTAAAAATTAAAACATAGTAATTTTCTCCGTATATACGTGGTTTTCCGGGTTTTCTGGGGATATGTTGTAATTTTTAAGGGGCAAACAATTGGAACATTAAACTAGATACCAATACCAACAAAAATGTGTGAGTCAGAAATTCCCTGGGAATATTAGGAGCAAAGAACAATGAAAAATTAAAACAAATTCATTTTCTGCGAATTTCCGGGGTTTTCCGGGGTTTCCGGCTAAATGCTGTAATTGATAAGGGGCAAACAACTAAAATATTAAACTAGATGACAGTACGAACAAAAAAATATATGTGTCGGAAATTCCCACGGGGGGGGGAGGGTTTCATATTGGTAGCCCATGGTCTATATTCAGAACCACAGTAGGCTTAATATCAGCGGCTGAAAAAATACTGTATCTCAAGATTGTAAATTAAGTAGCTCTTGGAAATTTTACAACAAATAAAACAATGATTCACGCGAGTGTACGCATGGTAAAACAATATTTTGAACTTGTTTTGAACTGTATCCGCATTCTGGATTTTAACACGCTAGAAGACAGTTTTAAAAGTAAAATAATAAACAAAATGTTACTCATTAATAAAAACCTATGAAAATTTTATTTCTCCATACAAAATTGTCTGGACATTAGGCCTATCCGTAATTTGTTATGAAGATATTTGCTAATGATATGTTGTATATAGGGCCCGGATTTTTATGTCCTAAAAAACTTTAAAATATTTATTTTTTATGTGCTAAAAATGTTTAAAATATGTGCTAACATTTAAAAAATATGTGCTAAAACTAAAAAAAAAAAAAAAAAAATCTGAAAAAGAAACAAAAACACCAGAATGTGTATTGAAACTCACCAATTGCAGCTAAACATCAGATGTAAAATGCTGACTGGAGTTGCAGTGCGCAACAAATGTCATCTTCAGATTATGGATCACAAATCCTGGCCTATTATCCGAGAATAATGCCTTACATTAAGAAAAGGAACGTTCTACATCACACAATGGTTAACCTTGAATATTTGAAGAGGTGTACTGTATATCACAAACACACACACCATCAAGTTCACTTATGTTTTGGCCTTCCAAAACTTGAGCGACTTTGCAGAGGATTTGGTAGCCACCATTTTTCTCGAAGATACCTTTAAATTTTGTTCTTAGAACTTCTATTTTCGAACCTGAGATAGCATTAAGTTGCTTTTCAACATATTGTATTTCTTTAACTGAACTACGCAATGTTGAGATTGGTTTCTGTTCTTCCCCGATAAGCAAGTGCAAGTGAATCACTCTCACCTCATTTATGTTGAATATTTTTCGAGATACCAATTTTTGTTGTATAATGTTAAAAGGGAATTAGTAAACGTACTAAAATATTTATTTATGGAGAATTTATCGAAAATATTTATTCATATAACTTATTTTGTAAAACATGTATTTTTTTCTAAAATAAAATTTAGAATTTGCGGTTTTCGGACCTTGATATGAGCATCAGGGGAAAAAATTACATAAAAAATCCGGAAAAGTACTAAAATATGTATTTATGGAGAAAATATCGAGAATATTTATTCACATAACTTTTTTTGTAAAATATGTGTTTTTATGTGAAATAAAATTTGGATTTTGCGTTTGCCGGACCTCGATTTGGATATAAAACTATGTTTTAGGAATGTACGCATCAGGAAAAAAAACATTTTTTTACATATAAATCCGGGCCCTAGTTGTATATTATTCCTTTGCATTTTAAAGTTCTGTAATTATATTAAAATATATTCCTTATACTAAGAGACCATCTCTTTAAACGACCAATTAATTGAGGTAGGCTACCATTGATGGTCTCTATCGAGAGGTTTCATTGTATTCGGTTCCGAATCCTATACTGTAGGTATCGAAGTTGATAATCACATAATGGAATCTGTCTCTGTATAAGAGGCTTTGTCCTGACTGACTTAATGAATGAATGAATGACTGACTGACTGACAGAGAATCGACGTAGGACCTAAACTATAATAGGTAGAGACTTGGAATTTTGTCAATACCTTAGTTTCATAATGTAAGGATTAAAAAAAAGAAAAGATTTTAAATCCAAAAATAAAATGTTTTTGAGGGTAATTAATACCTTTTTACACAGAATTATCAAATCGAAATCACATTGCATGTACAGTTATCATGAAAACATTGTATTGTTGTCAGTGTTAACAGGCAGCTTTGGGAACAAACGATACGGGACTTCGACAAATTAGAGAAGCTATCGATAGAATTCATTGGTGTACATAAATATTGAAGAATGAAATCCACGAAAATTATGCACAATGTGATGCAGTCACATGACTTTCTCTGCCCTGGACATAGGGAATACCATTTTCTCACTTAATATTTTGATGTAAAATAAGCTTAATCCAGCTGTCCCAGTCTGAGTGTGTGTCAACGAGTAAGTCATGCCATATCAGAAGTCGGTAAAAGTTCTTTCCACTGATACGTCATTCTTAGGTGTAGGCTGTATTCTTAGTTGAGAAATATGGATGTTTATCGTAGGCCCTAAGCATGTAAAAGGAGACAAAATAGGATGGAACATTTTTAATCCTATGCGCGCATTATATTATTATGTCCCAGGTTTTGGGGTGGAAAGTATGAAAATGGTATTGAATTTGTTTTTTTATTTCTGCCCCGAAACGGTTGTACAGTAACATGAGAATGAGAAATAAAATATTCCATAAAGACAATACAATTTTATGTTACCGGAAATTCTGTTTCTTCTTATTTGAACCCCTGCCAGGCATGGTGTATAGAAGCAATGTAGTGCAAAGTTCTAAATCCTCTGTGAGCCACAAAAATCTACAGTATATATAAATATATAAATATTTCTAATGTTATTGTTATCATTCATACAAACTAAAAAGGGACTAACTTATTATGAACTTTATCCGTTTTATCAGTACATCAATATGGGCTGTGGCAATACTGATATTTCTAAAATGAAATATTGTAACCACTAATGGGATTATTATAAAAGCTTTTTTTGTATATATTGTACGTTTACTGCATGAACCACAATTAATGCACATTGTCGGCTTTTGCCGCCCCAACTTACGCTTACGATATTATTTAACCGTTATTACTGTTATTTTAATTAAAACTAAATTATCACTGTAACCTAACCCAGACTGGAACTAAAATGTCTATGTAATGGTCCAGAATGTGTGGCTCTCTGTGTGAGTGTGTGAGGCATGGTGTAAAGTTTGAATGGTATAGTCGAAGGTTCAGCAAATGAATGAATCTACACTTAGCAACAAATTAGAACTTTTATACGTATGTTTGGAATTCGAAGATGCAATGTAATAAAATAATAATAATAAAATAATAGTAATAAAATTACTTCAATTCCGATGCCAGTGAGGATATAACAACATTGTGAAGGAGGTAGACAACGGAAGAAATAAAACTCAAATAATATTAGTTGTGTTGCAAAGCAGTTTCTTGTAACTCAAATTATTTCCGATTGGCAGTCATGTTTGCGAACTTATTTTTTTAAATACAGCTTTATTATATTGGATTGAACATAGAGGTCATATTGCGGGTCAGGTTCTGTGTGCATACTAGAAGGTTGATATGATAAATGGTTTCTGTTAATTTCAAATTATATTAAATTTTAATGAATTTGACACGGATGAAACAGTGGTGATGAATCATACTAAGTAAATATTATCCAATTTGGAATTTGCCTATAGGCTACGACTGGGGTAACCATGAAAAAATAAAGTCAAATTGACCGGGACCTCTCCGAATTTGAGTCAAGACGGTACCATCTCGGCTACTTAGCTCGGTAGACATAGGTGTTGTTAAATATGTGCACATTAATGTAAAACATACTCTGTCGCATACATGCGAATCCACGCTTTACTTGTCCATACAGTTTGCAATGTATGTGTCAACATTTATTATAATTAATAATTATTACATATTATAAATTATCAATAATATTTTTAAATAATTATAAATTATGAATTAATTCCTTATCTCTTCACTTTATAATATCAATTATGGTCCAGTCATTTAAATTTAAAGGCAATTATACTATATTCTGTTCTATTCATAGAGAAGTTAACTATCGACAAATTCCTCTTAAAATTTAATTTGAAAATAAATTCCTCCAAGTATGGTGAAATTGTCATCCCTAAATATAAAACACAACGTCCGTGTATCAGTACGCGGATAACTCGAGAATCATTGATCAGTTTTTCTAATTTTCACCTTTGAAAACATATACAACATTAAATAATACAAATACAATACAAATTATAATAATATTTACAGATTTCAGAAAAAATGATTGACAGCTGAAAGAGTAGAGTGCTCGGGCTCGGGTGCAGTTTAGCTCCAACAAACTGTCCAGTTACATAAATAGGTACAATGCAAAACCACACACCCACCCAAACGCAAACATCACAAAATAAAATAAATACTAACGAAATCACAAGCAAATATGTAAGCAATACTGTTAGTGTTTACTTATAAAAATATATAAAGAAGATGAGAAAAAATTATTTTATAATCATATCTTATTCTATTCTAAAATCGATGCAGATTCATGTTATTTATATTTGGATGCTTTCTTAATATATTATTGTATACTCTTATTCCAAAACTAAAGCCATGTTTAGCAGCGTATTACATTTAATTTCAATTAAGGGTGAGAAGGCAATTTGTCTTGTGTTATGAGGGTAGAAAAGTTTACATGCTTACTTTAAGTTATAGATATGTTCTCTGGCTATTTTTTCCAACCTCCGATGGGGCATAAAATGAAAACCACAGTGAAAATCAAAACTGTTATATTTGGAACATTCTGGTATACCTTCTAGCTACTTCTCTACGTAGTCGCGTTCCGATTGAGACATATTTTGTCGTAGCGTGGTACAACTTTCCAATACCCCTCTTCGTAGAAGCTTGCCGCCAGCGTATTGAGAATGGTCTCCACGACATTTTGAAGTGTTTTGAAATTCTTCGTTGGTGTGTAAGCCAGATCTTGGGTTTGTTCGGGGAATTTGTGTCCATCCATTGTTTGGATTGTTCTTTTGATTCTTTATTGTCGTAGCGAATACACAAACTCGTTCCCGTGCCGAGTAACTTTCATCTTTTTCGGCAGCTGAAGGAAGATCTCGGAGGACAGTGCTTCCACACTAATGAAGAACTTCAAAACGCTTCAAAATGCCGTGAAGACCCTTCTCAATACGCGGCGGCAAGCTTCTATGAAGAAAGTATTGGAAAGTTGGTACCACGCTACGACGAATGTCTCAATCGGAGCGCGACTATGTAGAGAAGTAGCTAGAAGGTGTACCTAAATGTTCCAAATAAAACAGTTTTGATTTTCATTGTGGTCTTCATTTTATGCCCCATCGGAGGTTGAAAAAATTGCCCTCGTATATTAAGTTAGGCTTGGTAACTTAAGGAATTAGCAGTGGCGATTTTAGTGCATGAAGTTTGATATAGAATAGCCTATCGGTTGTCAGTGCCGGATTTATACTTTTCATAAGTATAGGGTAAGGTGTTACATTTTCGAACATGGTACAATTCTGAACGGACTAAGATTTTTATCCACTTTTGGGTTTCAAATGTTAGCCAACCTGTTTTTAATTATAGAGCGTCCATACTGATTGTTTTGTTGACCTGTATCCGGGAGAATGATGTTTTAAGTTATCTCATTCGGCCATACATTATTATTTTCCAATCGAAGGTAAGAAAAATGGCATGTTATAAAATTGCTTATAATCCCACGTTGTGTTACTGGAATATATTATTGAGAACAAATTTTTAATTCATACAAACAAATAGCGTAGTCTTTAATACGTAAGTCATTGGCACAACAATGGTCATTCGTGAGCGGAATTTGCAACTATGTATAATTTACAAAAAATAGCTCGAGGTACAAATACGAACACATTTTAGGTACAATTTCGAACAGTACTTTAACCCGTGATCGCTTGCTTAAGTATTGCATGGAAAAGTTGTTTTGCCAACACAGCATTCTGCATGTTTATTATTATTAGCTGTGATAGTCAAATATAAAAGGATGGCATTCATACATCTTTCAACAGTGGTATTATTTTAACGAAGATTTATGAATTACACTTCCTCTGGATTGTTATTACATCTCAGCAATTTAGGCAATACAGAATAGCATACACAAATCGTTCTGGAGTTGTTAAGTATTTTTATTATTGTTCTCGATGTTATGGCAGACCCTCCTGCATGGTCTAGTGGTTGCTGACTACGGACCCGCAAGTCTGGTTCGATCCCCGGTACCTCCTCGGATTTTTCTGAGGTAGGGCGATTTGGAACGGGGTGCATTCAGCCTCCTGACACCAACCGAAGAGCTAATTCATAAAGAAGTAGCGGCTCCGGTTCAGTAAGCAATCAATAACTGGAGTCGGAGTCGGCATGCTTCCCACATGCCCCAATCCTGTCATCTGCCTATTCAAAACGTGACACTTCATTATTACGCTCATATTATTGATAAATAATAATAATAAAATATAATATTTGGAAGAAAGCAGTTTGTTCGTTGAAAATGCCACTGTTCGAAATAGTACCCACTGGTGTTTAGAATTGTACCTACTGCGGTACATTTTCGAACGATATTCTGGAAATGAAAGATTGATTGCCATGACCAATTTTACAGCTGTTTGACTTTCATATTTTTGTGAAGGGTCAACCACACAGTCAACTTTGTGATTGAACTTATCTTATATTTATTGTGTTCATAAAATTAGAATATTTGTGAAGTGTTCGAAAATGTACCACCTTACCCTAGGCCAATTCATTTTCACCGCCCCTTCCTCCTTCCTAGAAGTTCCCACCTATCATAATCTCTCATTTGTGCCCTTTATTAGGTAATAAACAATTTTAAGTATTTAAATATAGGTTACGTAGGTATTGAAAAGTGAAATAAACCAAATAATTAGTCAAAGTAAAAGTAAAAACAAGAATTACAATCTTACGGGATTTTTTATTGGCAAAATCATCTATAATATCGTCATAGTTGATGGTGTTCATTATCTCTGCCTCTATGTTTAGAAGAGCCAAAGAGTTTAGTTTTTCTTGAGACAATGAAGACCTTTGATAATTCATACACGTTTTAAACAAGAAAAACTCTATTCTACGGAATAATTTGTGGCCGGAGTGCAAAGCGCGATGCGGAGAGCTATATTCATATTTTAATAGATAGAAAACTATCTATCTACAATTGGCTTGATTATAATCGCGGACAAACTTAACAGCTTACCAAAGCAAGTGAGCGCCCTCTGAAATCTGCCGCCCCTAGGTCGTGGCCTATATGGCCTATTGACAAATCCAGGACTGTCGGTTGTACGTCCTCCAACAGAGTGCCTTGTGACGTCACTTTACGGGGGAGCCTTGCCGGTGAACGAGAAACAGTTGGATTAAGGAATCCAATCAAGTGTGTAATCGTAAAGTAAGTAGGGGCTTAAGTAAGCAGAACTGAATATGCATGCCCAGTAGTTGCCGTTAGGCCTACTGTTTGCACTAACTATTCTGCCCGCTTACACAACTCATGCCCTGACATCTTTATCTAGGCGTTTGGCGAATGCTGGTCTACATCAACTTGAATTACTCTGTCAAATACACAGTGTTTTTTTGTGTGAAATAAACTACAGAACTGCAATTACAATGCAATCTAACAGAAAACATGAATTCGATTCGAAATAATTCAGTTACTCGTTCAACTAAACGATTTGTACGACCCATATTCGTTATTTTGTGAGTGAATTTACAGACGCGTCTTCTTCAGTTTGTATTAAAATGCACTACAGCATGATTCTGAAACTGTAATTACAGGATTGTTTAAGAATACTTCACTTTTATTTTGGTGATATCTTGTTTAAGATATATTTTGCATCCAGAATAGAGTTATTGCAATACATTTAAGGGCAGATAGAAGTTAGTTGCCGTATAACTAATTAAAATTCAAATTCAAATAATTGTAGTCAAACTATAGTAGAGCTTCCAGAACTGTTTAAGTTTTCTGAGCGGCTGCTTTGGAGCACTTTGCCTTAACATGGGACCAATTTGCTCCAAAAAGGGCGCATACCTTTAACTGGGGTTTGACCAGAATATGTCTTGGATTGTCTTATCATAAGTCATAATTTAGACAGCATGAGTATTTAAAGGCATTTTATTTTGAGCACCAGGTTCCTCTTAGAGTCGAACTCTCAGTCATTAGATCTTTGGCTTCAAATCTGCATGGCGGTTGACTCTCAACTAAATTACTATCGCCTCTATTCATATAACCGTACATCACAATGCTATCAAATGATGTGTCCTTATACTAAAGATGCCGCACTCTGCCGTGACATATGAACATCACATGGTACCATCCCTTTACTGTGAGAAAACAAAATTATTGCCATGACTTATGCTCCATCCCTCGTACCGGTATTTATATTTATAAAACAAAAAATAATATCCCGTGATGTTTGTATGATTGAAAGGGACAGATCAAGTTTTATAAATATTTTACGCAGTTTTTGAAGGACTGTATTGCAAGATGTGATGAGTATAAGCTATATTACCGTGGCTGGAATATAAAGTTGTCCATAAATAGATACGGTACAAGAGAAAGCTATTTGCAGACAAAGTATTATAATTGAAGCTGAGATCAAATTTCCAGGCAGACAGCTGTCTAAATAAAATTATCGTCATGATTGTAGAAAATATGAAAATGTATTTTGTGTGTAGGGAGAATGACATTTGATTGCTCACTTACTTATTCGTGTGCGGCGACATACACTTTGACATTTCCTCTAGCTTGTTCTAAATAAATCATAAATCTCACAGTCCCTGCGGATACCTTAAAAATGTCACTCTTCATAATAATCAGTGAACTTTACGAATTGTTTTTAAATTGCGAACATTTGGCATTCAGCTCAACAGGCTGCTGCCACAATAACATCAGAGCAACCATTGTTATTAAAACTGAAAGTTACTTTCCTAAGCTTTAATATGTGAGAGCAACATAGGCTTCAGACTGTGTCTTTGCCAGAGCTGTTGGAAACCATATTAGTGAACAACATGGAGCGACATTAGTCAGAAAATTAAATTCTGTTTATACTGCCGTTATAATGAAACAAACAAAAATGTAAACTTAGCAAAATATCTTTCGTGGGATTGATTTTTTATACGTGTTGTCCAATTTTTAATATCCTAAGATGAGTTCATCCGTTATCTAAGGCAATGGTATTGAAGCTTTTTCCACCCCGTTTCTGCAGAAACATATCAATTCAATGCGTTTCCCAAAATCTTTCTAGCTTGATAAACAATTTATATAACGATTTTTATTGATCTGTTTTACATCTTTTTATGGAAGTTAAATCAACGCACGTAGGGTGGGGAACAAGACTGTGGAATTCATGTATTTAGACAGGGCATGATGTGTGATCAGCGCGACGCAGGACTTCACCTAAGACAACACAAACATGCACAGAAAAAGAATAAGGCAGACTATAGAGATAGTATTAATTTTTTGTACTATTCCAAAGACACTTATGTATGGCATTTATTCAATAGGCCTACCAGATTCACTGTCGGAACTGAGAAAAACCGATGTATTTTGCGCGCAGTTACATCGTAGGATTATTACATTTTTTGTCTTAAAAATGAAAAACCTACTAATACAGTAATATAGGGTAAATGTAATATTATCATATTCAAGAATTTGCTATATAAATGTGTGTGTTATTTTACATCAATCGTGCACTTTGTAATATGATCGAAAAGAATGAAATAAACATGAACTAGGAAGCGTAAGGATTCCATATAAATCCATGACTTTAACGTGAATTACTCTTGCAATATTTAACTTCAAAGGACAATGTGGTCAGTTGAAAATATAATTAACCAGCCACTCCGTTTTTGCTACGGATATGAGCGCTGCTCAAGAAGAAGACTGTGCGGTGCGACTTTTAAAAAAAGATAAAAGAACCTCAACCCTTGAAGTATATATTTTTAAAAATATAGCACATTGAAACCGCGTAAATCTTTTGAAACACCTTCTGTTATTGAAGCTAGATCCTATAATATTTTTCTTGGAATCAAATTTTCTAACGAGCTATTAAATATCATTTTTTTTAAATCCACTTAGGCTCTTCAAAGCATATTTATTGATCTATAACAATGGGTCATACCTGTAATATCAATACATATTTCGGATTGAGATTTATTTTTCACAAAATGGTGCATAGGCTACGACAAGTATGTGGGATCTGATTCTTGTCCACAATTTCCTTCAGTCCTGTCGAACTAGCACATATAATAACATCGAATCTCGTTAAACACGATGCACTTGAATTGTATGCGTTTTTTAAGTTTGTTTTTTATTTATTATTATTTTTTTAAAATTCAGTTATATTTATACTCCTTTTAGCTTCGAGGCCTATCAGGAGTTTAGGATCTGTGTGTATACAGTAGGTCTTGATACTATTGATTGTCAATTATTTTCTATTGTTGGTGTATTTTATCGTTTTTTGTACTATACTGTAATATGTTATCGATTATTGTGCATACAGTATTTCTAATATGAAATTTTCAAACACGAACTATAAAATTCTTTCTCGGATGGCATTTAATGCACTTGCTGATGCTTACCGCTACAGATGTCACCGTTAATATTAGGTTGCCTAAAATATTCAAAATTTTTGTTCATCTCGTAATACTGTGGAAAAGTTGGGAATTAGGGAGACAAAAAGAGGGACAAAGAGCAATTGAATCAATTTATATCTTCCTGTCGCGCATGAGCCCTAAAATTTGGGAAAATCGGCAAAAATTATAATTTTTACGACAATTTTCCATAGGTATTTTATCGAACTAGCCATCATCCGAATAGAATAGCTCAAATTGTTTCGTATCAAAACCACCAACAATAATGTTTAAAAATATTTAAATTTGGCCAATGCCATCAGGTCCTGTCGAACTAGCGCATGCGAGATGGACTAGCCGTAAATGTGTATCATTGTCATATATGTGGTCGAACACTGGTTAGAGATCAGAAATAAAGCCCATAACATAACTTCCAGTCGCACAGCCCTGTCCTAGATTATTGTAACTCATACTGTAATCACCAATGCTTGTAGTGTGCTAGTAATGGAGTGAGAAGATTTACACGACAGAATAGGCATTTATGGCACAGTTATAGTTTTATATTGAGTGGAGTCATTATATTTTAACATTAGTCATAATTCGTAACATACAATAATAAAAAAAAGAATTGGGATTGTGTTTCCGTGCGCATCCAACGCCACCTATTAACAAGACAGTAATCAATTGTGAAATGAATCCAAGGTGGCCTTGTTCGGTTGCTATGTTAATTCATATCCTACTACCTAAATGTTTACCAATACGGCCCGTAAAACAAAAACTTTACGTAGACGGAGAGAGTTCTGTTAAAGAATGTTTACGACTCAAAATAACATAGAATCATAAAATAACATAGGCTAAAATAACATAAAATATCATGCTATATATGTAAAAAGATGTCAGTGTTAATAAATATGTTTTAATTATTTTTATGATAAATAGATTATTTAAACAAAATATTTAGCACTTAAGTAAATAACCGCGGGTGAATCCGCGGGCACTTGCTACTTTAAAATAAGTCCTTTCGTTAATATTTTTCATTTTTGGTTGTTACGGTTAGATACTTGACCGTCGACGGTGTGAAGGAATTTTTTTTTCCCATGAGTTCATTTACGTGCCTGTAAATCTATAGATATGGGCCCGTCACACACACATACATAAATTTCTGGACTGGGATCGAACCTGAGACCTTGGGTAGCCAGTATCATAGTGACAGCGCCTCCTAGACCGATAGTTATCTTCTTTATACATAAGGTATATTATATCTTACGTATTGAACTAGCTGTGAAATTGATTTATTCTATATTATTTGCCGTTAACATTCTTTAAAAATTCCATACAATGTGTCTAGAAAGACATATTGATTATGCAACTAGCCTAATATTTTCAGGATTTAACTTTTTTCAAATTTGAACAACTTCACAAATTTTCGTCAATAAAATACTTCCATAAACATCGTACAAAATACCCATCTAGTGATTATATATACAAGACCAGACGAAATGCTAATCTACCTCTGACAGAGCCAAAATGTCTCACAGCAGCAGGGTTAAAAAAAACATGGCATTAATTCTGGTCCTCTATTTTATAACTCTGTAATCAGAATGTACCATGAGCGCTCAGAATACCCTTTTACTAAATTTATTAGGAGTATAAAAATTATCTGTAATCTTTTGGTAGCTACCTCCTAGGTATTTATGTTTTGTATTTCTATTAAGTCTTTATTTTAAAATTTGTCGTATTTTACATAAGTTACATCACAATTTTCTTTTCTCATTATTGTTTTTTTAATTTTTCTTTTTATATGTTTCTTTTCAATCTGCTCTTCGTCTCTCCTTTTTCACTCTGCTCTTCGTCTCTCCTCCTTTTCACTCTATTCTCTTTTGTACTTGCACCCGAGCACGAGCAACCTTGCTGATTTGGGTGTATTTTCTGTATAATATATTTATTGTACAGGCTATTATGTAACAAATATTTTTAAACTTTTGTGTTTAAAATTTTAAATTATTTTGCTTTTATCTTTGATATGTCATAAATAAATAAAAAAGTTAATAAAATGAATAATCAATATCATATACTTACTGTAAGTGCCTGTAAATGTTTAGTAAATGCTGTATTGGACTAATGCTGATCCATTACCAGTGCTATGTAAGTATTAGTAATCGTAGCGGTGAGTTACAATAATTTAGCGTCCTGGATAAGAATGTGAACTGCCTTAATTAGAAGTCACAATTATTATGTATCCTATAACATCACTTTTGTTAGTACCTCCACAAAACTGTCAAACTAGTAATTAGTCAATCAGAAATCTTGAATCAATACTATAAGTGAGGCCAATTTTATTTTTAAGGACGTGTACCGTATGTATTATACTATATAAATATCTTATAAACTGACCTCATGTACATGCTTGCCTATATGTCTTAAAAATCGATAGCTTGTAGTTTCGTAGCAATAGTATTTTAAATAAAATTATTAACGTTTTATTAATTTAATGTAAATAGGTTTTAAATATCAATTCTCTAGTTTCAGTAATATTTTCTAGTTTAGTTTACGCTCACGAATCTATATGAAATCTCTGTGTTTTTTCATTAGGCTTGCGATTGAGTTCAAATTCTGATGAGGTTCGTCTTCTCGACAACTTTCTTGAGCACAAGGCAAAAGAAGTAGTGTTACCGGACAAAAAACACAGTAGGTTAATATGTATGTTAATCATAAAATTAATCAGCTCCTTTACTCTAGGGCTTCGGTTCGAGAACAACATAGCAATGCACCCTTAAAAGGGAAAGTTTAAGTTGATAGCTTCTATAAAAGTTTCTATACATTCTCGATTTTTTATACTGATACTACTCATTAAATTATTAAAAATGCCAAGCATATACAGTAGAGTTCCGCTATTCCGAACTAATTGGACCGAACACCGTTCGATTTAGCGGGAATTCGGAATAGGCGGATTTCATGAATATTATCAACGTACCGTAATGACTTGTTAAGGCGTAAATTGAGTGCGGGGAATTGTATAAATGGAGCCAACATGTGCTGTAAGTACTCAGCTTTCATTCCAATTTGGTTTCAGGCGTTTTCATCAAGCTTAGGCTCTATGTATGTCTCTAGTTAACTTCTTTGTTGAACAATAAATGTACGTTTTTTCACCAACGTCTTATTAATTTCACTTTTTTTAGTTAAAACAATCGGTATTTTTTCTGAACTCTGTTCGGAATAGGCGGATTTTCGGAATAGCGGGGTTCAGAATAGGCTGATTTTCGGAATAGCGGGGTTCGGAATAGCGGGACTCTACTGTAATATAATCAGAGTTAACAGAAATGTCTCACGCATTTTCAATATTTCTAAAGACCGTGGAAAATTTATGTGAGTACATAAAAAGAGTATCCATTTAGAATTCCAGTACATACAGACAGAAGCTAAAATAGTTACATAAAAAGCAATTTCCTTTCTGTTTAACACTGTCACACAGAATGTATTTAAAATAGTTATTTTATTATAGATAGAAAACAGCACATTAGCCTAAAATATTGGCCGAGCGAAGCGAGGTCTGTTTTATAGTACTGTTTAACTGTTTTTAGTTTATATATTAATTTCTTACATAGCCTATATTTATAAATTTTGTCTGTACTCTCTTTATTAATTAGATGATAATTGCGATTCCTAATCACGAAATGTTTTTTTTTTAAATTTTGATAATAAATAATGATAAAATAAATCGACCGTTCGGCATTTCGTCTGTTTGTAAATAGCTATGTTTGTTAAGCAGTTACGGCCAAACGCATTACTCGCATTATGTATGGACAAGGATTTTTATTTTTTGAATCCGTTTGAAGAAGGCTGTATATTTAACTGAGGAAGAGCAGATCTGAGTTTTTGTTTGTTTCTTTGTTTTTTATGCGAGGTCTACTTTTCACGGAACTTCTAATACTATTGTTGGCATACTATTTATAATAGAAGCCTATAATTTGAATACGTGTTTTGAAATCGGGACAATCTTTAAAAAATGACAACAGAGAAAAAATGTTAAGAACTTCCGTAATACATAAAAGGGATGTTTTTAAACAGTAGAAATGATGTGTTTATTGATCCTTAATTTAATAATGTAGTGTTCTGAAACTTCTCAGATATAAATAAAAATGTAGGATGATTTTAAATGAACAATATATATATTCAATATCTAAGGTAACAAAGATTCCAATACCATATATTTATATTCTTATTATCCTCTTTTTTCTTTTTCCTTTTTCCTTTTTCTAATAAATTACTCCCCTGCCCGAAACGCCTCCCATATGGAGCATACCATGGAGAAAAATTATGTATATATAATACCAGAAACAGTTTAGAAATTTAAATATGAAAACTGCCAGTCTAATTATGAATTTTCCTAGAAAACAGATAGGAGAAGGTTACAAAGCATGTAAGGAGCATGTAAGACTTCAGCGATTCTATATGAGGGGTCTATTTGCAAACCCGGCAATCTCCATTTTGAAGAAAGATAGACACACTAACTTTTAATGAAAGTTTAATGCATTTAGTGTATGTGTGACAAATCCGATTTCCCACATAAGGGAGGAGATCAGATTTGCAACACATACACCAAATTTGTACCAGGAAGTACACTAAACTTTCATTAGAAGTAAGCATCTCTATCTTTTATCAAAATGGAGATTGCCGAGTTTGCTTATATACCAACCATGTAGTAAGTATTATGTCAAATGGCTTATCAGTACTGAGGAAATGATAAAATGATAGCGACAAGGCTATGTGAGTGCATGGCCTCTATGGGGATTAAGGGGAAACAGCAGAGGCGCGCTGTACCTGTTGAGTTGTATAAATCAACAGGTTGGGTGGTGTATATCCCGAAATACCGTGGCTAATGTTCCTGTCATTTTGAACTGTAAATAGAGCTATCAAAATCCCAATCCATGCAATTCACTACACAATATTATTATCGACACAGTTGACAGGTGGAAATGACACCCGACCATTCAGCGTCGTAAAGCACCGCTATAATTTTTATAACAACATTTGTTTTTTTTTTTGTTTTTTATTAGCCACCTGAACATTTATCATGGAATATGTTGGGTTGTCCTTGTATTGTAGTATACAGGTCATTGCCTATTGCTGGTGTATACGTGATAAAATATTATGTTTAATTTTAAAATACGTGATCCTGAAACTCGGATTTGGTCGACACATTGGGTCACGAAATAAGATAGGCTATGTTACATTAGCATAGGGAATGCTATAATTACATTAAAGATATTATATTATATCAAATCAAGGAATGTTCGACAATCCACTGGTTTTAGATCTCGAAGTACGCGGGTTCATTCATTCCTATGCGAATGTCCAATGTCCAATTTCGTTGGTTACCTTAATTTATGTAAGCATAACTTAATTGAACTATAAATAAACACAGTAAACTCAGACGAAGGGGATCCATCTCCTTGGCTCACATATTTCCTTTACTATTGGTTAAGCTTTGTGCTATGGCAACCTGCTTACTAAACAATCCAGAAGTTCGCGCTGATTACAGCCCAGGTTTCATCTAACCATGAGTACAGTTGATTCAGAATTTACAATGGCACCGTGAATTGCATCTCTTTTTGTGTTGGGTGTTGTGTTGTGTTAGAAATAGGCATAAGTTTAGGAAAATTCCTGTTTGTTTAAATATATTTAAAGGCTGGTAGAAGATGTGTCCGAATTTTGACAAATGAAGCTTTCTGAAGAAGCTTTATGTTCCCTATATCTTACCTTGCTGAACATTTTGTGTGTTTTAAATGTACTTTTTTTTAATATTTCAGTACTCTCTTAAAGTAAATAAAACATATCTGATTCAAAACTATGTATCGGCATTAAGTCTTTTATAATATTCCCCAATTTAAATACTTCACAGAAAAATTTGAGATCTTATTGAATGTTCCTGTTTTGATTAAGGGAGGCCCGAGGGACCCAATTTCAAAGTAAAATTTGTTTCATATTAATCAACCGAACATTCTACAAGATTTAAAATTTTAGTAGCACCAATTCAATACTGTGTTTACTTATAGAAGAAGTGAAGGGCCTAGCTCCAAAAGGGCGTAAGGCACAAGGACATAGTTCCGAGAGATCTTGATGTTCTTAAACAGTGTTACCACACACAAGTAGGTGATTTAAAGTTTAATTTTATAACATATATTTTTGAAGGACAGGCTATATTAGTGTTCTGTAAATTTACAAGGTAATTTTTTTACAACTAGAGGTACCTAAACATGTTAAACAAAAACTGAAGTAGCAAAATATTTTTATTTTGATTCATATTATGTTATATCTTACAATTATATCATAATTATTATAGTTATAACATCTTTGGTGTTAACATATTTCCTCAATTGCTCCTCGTTGCTTGCTAGAAGTTTGAGTTTCGCAGTCAAGTAGCATATTGAGGAAATATGTCCATGTAAACGTAAAACCAGTGACGAGACTGTTGGACAAAAACGAACTGCGGAAAATCAGCAGTATCGAAAGCAGTATACGGAAGGGCTGTTTTAGTGAATGTTGATGTTTGAAATTGCATATACTGTATTAATATGCCCGAGACGTCGAGTCCCCCACCATCCGATTAGACTCACACTACAGATAACGACCTTTCAAGGTTGGCATCTCTGGATATAATTTTAGGTTTCTATGGAGTTTAATTTAAAAAAAAACTCGAATTTTAAAACGTTGTCCTGAAGGTAATGTTATTGCACAAATAGAAACATTGAGGAAAGCATATATATATTATTTATTCTAATTCATTGAGTCTAATGATATTAGACAAAATGTTATATGGCTATAATACTTTCAAGAATAGTATTTGTGTTGAAGGTAAGATGATGGTTGTGGTGTTGGTGTCCAAAGAGTCCAAAATTAAAGCAACACATACATAACGAGTATTTAACTTAATTAGTTTCTACCTTATAAAAAGTAAAAGTAAAGGCAAGTGTTCCTTGTACAGGCCATGGAGGACCTAAGGGTTCTAGGAGGTTGAGGCTCCCATATTTTAGACGTTCGGCCAGTGAAGGTGGTAAGATGTCAACTTGACGCACCGGCCGTCTTTACCCCCAGGACTGCTCCTGGGATTCATTTCTATTAAAGGCTGAGTCGACCCCAGGGCCATAATGGCACCAGAAGGATTAGACCAATTGAATAATTCGAACGACCTCATCGGGGATCGGGCCCGCGACCTTCTGCCTTATAAACTCCTTCAAAAGAATCAAGATTGCATTACTTCTACGCGCAGGACTTTGAAAAGAGGAAAAATCGTGCATTTAAATTTATTGTTACAGAGAATCAAAGAAAACTCAGAGGACGATTATTGCCATCCATCATCTCAGTAGCTAACTGCTGTAAATACTTAAAACGGTTTACCATAACAGCTTCGTGAGAGGCATTTTTTCCAGTCATCATGGTACGTACCCTCACGATTGGAGAGCCTCATCCTATGTATTCGTGTAGGCCTATTTCTTGTACATTACGTGAAAATATTTTACTCCATATTGTTCTCTTTCCTCAATATATTTTGGCTAAGTCGTGTTCCTGGTTCTCTCCAGATGCGAATATTCTGTGTTAATTACGTTGGAAACTGAATCTGGACTCAACGCTAAGGAGAATTTAGCCCACAGTCGATCGTCCACTTCTCTGTGACAGTAATTATGACCCTGTAATGTAGCTCAGAATATGTATACTATCTTTATAATTAAGCTTTTTCTTAACGGTATTATTTGATTTACTGTGCAGAGGCCAAAGCAATAATTATATCGGAATTATTGAAGCAAGGAAAGAAGTATCAGTAGCTCATTGAAAAAGTGGTCCATATATTACAAATATTGTATAAAAAATTCTTCATTTACGGTCTTATTAAGAGAAAAGCACACAAATATGTATTGTGAGACGTTAAAACTTTTTAGGTTAGTTTCGAAACAGTAAATTAGGCATTTACCTATTCAGTTTTTCGCGAGCGCAATTTGATACTAAGTCTAAATAACCGTCATAATACCCGAACCCGTATTGTCAAAATCTGTGTTATCCTAAAATACAGAAGTTACACGGTCTTCACATGAAAAATCTAGATGTACTTGGAGATTCCTTTTGTCAGTTTTCAACATAAATTTCGGCACACCTATTTTTGAAGTTTTCTTTATGAAATCTATGTTGAAACGAGTAACTTCTTTGGTTATTAACTACGCTCACAAACGGACAGCCTTAAAAGTTGAAATTGTTTTTCGTTCTTTTGAGCGTTTTATTTGTTGGTTGTTTGCTTACCTTTATTCTTATTTATTTAATTAATTATTTATTTATATAACTCTTTCTTTCTGAATTTTCTTTCTTGGTTTCTTGACTTGATCGTTTTTACAAAAGGTTTAATATCATATGTACTGTATTCCGCTAGAATTCTAGAATATCTTCTGCTATATTCGAGTTTCTTCTGTTTTATTGGTTATTTAATAATAATAACAATTTAATAATACCTGTTTAGTGCGTACTGCGTAGCAGGATAAAATAACCTATTGAAAGAGAGTATGTTAAGTTGAAACCCATTCTAAAGAACTGATGTCTAGCATGATGTTGATTACGAAACATGAAACGAATTTCCTTTATGGGATCAGAATATACACGGGGGGGAGCCTATTCAGAAAGAAGTGAAAGTTCGTGAGTAACGTGTACTTCATTTTACGATATTTGTAAATAAATTGAATGTTCTTTGTCTTTGTGTAACTGGGCCAGACACGCGAGCTTGTTTTTCCATCAATTTGTCTGTTTCTCTAGAGTTGAGCTTGTCATTTATAAATTACTGTCAGACTTCTTACGTATGAACACAATAGAACCTACGTTCTATGTTCTGTGTATGCTGAACCTTGCATGACTGCCACATTGATTGTAGTTCCTTTTTTAAGGAGCCTATACCCTTTTACTACGCAGTAACGACGGTGTGGAACAGTCTTCCCGTAAGAAGATTAACAGTATATTGTTCCAGTGAATGAAACAGAAAATAGTTTATGCTCTAATGAATCTATTTTTTTTTTCCTTTTTGAACTACTTCTTCTGTTAAACCCTCATAAATTATTTGTATAATCTAGGGAATTTAGACTAAATTTTTTATATAATACAAGATATTGGTAATTCTATGTTAATATTTTATATGTAAAATATGGGCGGGTCTCTAAATTCATCGGACTGATGAGCGATGGCATCCACCGCTTTTTCTCGATGGATTCATGGTGACAGATTAATTAAAAAACAATTCGTTGGCCAAAGCGACGTTTTTCGGGAGCGCCAACATAGTAACTACATATAAAATTGTACAATATTAGCGATGGCATTGTTGGTTATCTCGGTTTATTCTTTTCCCACTAAAATAAGTATAGGTCTAATGATCGATTTGCATTTATATTAAATACAATGGAAACTGATTATAATAAAGATATATGAAATAAAATAAATAAACAAAAGTGAGATCTACATTAAATTAACATCTTATCACAAAGACAGACACACCGGTATTTTATTAGATAAAATTGGTTTATCACAGTAGTTAGGCAGTCTGTGAATTTTATACTACACATATTGTAGGCCTAGTACTGTAGTTATGTTTTGAAATTGACTTGAAATTGCTAATAATATCTTATATGATCCAATTTTATAATTATAACAATTAAATAAAAACAGAAATAACGTAACTGTGACTTAAAATGCATGTCATTTTAAGAATTTACTGTGGCCATCTTTGCTTCTTTCTCTCGGTTTTAGTCCTTTATGAGGAATCGGATAACGAATCCTCAAAAATAAACATGTCTGTAAAATTTTGTTTACGTTATATTGTTGTGAATCTTATATGCGCTGTCCCCATTACACAATTTTGAATGGTCAATTCATTATAATGACTGCGATTCATCTGAACTATCGGACGTTCAAGTTAAAACCCAAAACACGCTGTGATGGATAACCGATGGATTCCATCAATGAAATTAAAAACGCTATGATCAAAGCTCGATGACATCGGATGGATCCTTCGATTAAATTTAGAAACTCGCCTTATATTATTTGGGCTGTTAGTTTTGTGAGGTTTGGTTCAGGTGAAAAGCACCATGATCATTATATCTGTACACAGTAAATAACGCAATATTTACAGTTTTTCTCGAGGACAGATGAATACCAGGCCTACAACGTTCTCCAATACCGGGCTTTTTAAAAATGTTCTTGATTTTCTAATGTAGGCCTACTATGAAACTGCAGGCTCTTCGCTATTTTGTCTCTTTTAAGCATCGATCGATATTTAGAACAACTAAATAACTGAAAGACAACAGAATTTAACCACAGTATGCGACAGCTAGCTCTTACAGCAGCTTTGAAGATTGAAGCGAAAGCAAATCTTTCGATGAAAAAGGATTTGTGTTTGCGGCAAGTCAGTGGTAGTTGCTCTTACATTCCTGGTTACAGTTTTGGTTACAACGATGTAATGAACTCAGCTATAACTAAGGGAGCCTATGCAAATCATATTTTCTTTCTTTTTGTGTCTAGGAGATATCATAATGCATGATCAACTAATATTTTGTGTATTAATATTAATTTAACGAAATCCTTTGGTAGATTTAGAATATCTTAATTTTCCCTTTAAATTTCAAGCAGATATGATGGTTACCGCAAAAGTCATAGCAACTACTTCTTTTCACGATAAATGTGGACCAGGCAAAAAATAAAATAGTTTATGGTGTCAATCATATACACATACACTTACTTACTTATTTACTCAATGGCAGTAGACAATTCCTAAGCAAGCTAAAGGAACTTTATCTATTTTATGGGACCTGCAGGTTCATTGCCGCGCTTACATGAGTCCGCCATTCAACCCTATTCTGTACTAACTCCATCTACCCTTCCCTCGAAAATCCTACTCCCCATAAATTCTATCTTAATGTTATCTTCCTACCTAAGTCTAGGTTTTCCAAATGGTCTCTTCCCTTTGGGACTACTGTACTGGTAAATGATTTTATATGTATTTCCTCCCTCATGTGCACAACATGTCCAGCCCATTTCATTCTCCGTGATATAATTACCCTTACTATATTCGGTGAAAAGTACAGGTTATGAAGCTGGTATTATGCAGTTCTTTCCAGTCCCCATTTTCATCTCTCTTAGGCCCTAATATTTTCCTAAGCACTCTATTTTCGAACACGCTCAGATTATGTTCTTCCCGAAGAGTGAGAGACCATGTCTCACATCCATATAATACAACCGGCAGGATAATTGTCTTATAAATATTTATTTTTAGATTGATGGACAGAAGAAAATAGCATAAAAGTTTATGATCTGCATAAAACAAGCATTTTCTGATTTCAGTCGGCAATTAACTTCTATCTTAATATGATTCGTATATGTAATTATTATTCTCAGGTATTTCAATTTCTCTACTTGCTCGAACGATTTAGCGGCTATTCTAATATTTTAGCGCATTATTTTGACGTTCATGACAATATACTTAGTTTTTTCTGTATTAATGAATTTGCAATCCGACATTCCTGCAGGCATTGAAAAGGCTTTCTGCATTTCTTTCGATCGTGTTTATGTCATCGCTCAACACAAAAATTTCGTCTGCTAAAAGGCTAAAATCTGGTCACTGCCATTTAGTTCTAGGCCTACCCTTTTCATGAACTTCCCTAATGGCATATTCCAAAGCGAAATTGATAAGCAAAAGCGACAGTGCTTTTCTCTGATTCAAGACGCTTTTAATGATGAAGCTACCTGCTATGAATTCCCCTAATCTGACTCTGCTATATGCTTCATTTAGACACATTTTGATGAGCCTAACTAACTTTTTTGGTATCCCAACCCAGTGAGGATATTATAATATTTGTCTCGCCTAACTGAATCATACATTTTTTATTATTTTTTTTTAAATATAGGGTAAGGTGGTAGGCTACATTTTCGAACACTTAACAAATATTCATATTTTATGAACACAATAAACTTAAGAGAAGTTCAACTGTATTGTATTCACAAAGTTGGCAATGTAGTTGACCCTTCACAAAAATATCAAAGTCATACAGCTGTAATATTGGTCATGGCAATCTATCTTTCATTTCCAGAATATCGTTCGAAAATGTACCGCAGTAGGTACAATTCTAAACACCAGTGGGTACTTTTTCGAACAGTGGCATTTTCAACGAACAAAGTGCTTTCTTCCAAATATTATTTTCTATTATTATTATTATTTATCAGTAATATGAGCGTAATAATGATGTGTCGAGTTTTGAATAGGCAGATGACCAGATTGGGGCATGTGGTCAGCATGCCGACTCCTACGACAGTTATTGATGGCTTACTGAACCGGAGCCGCTACTTCTTTATGAATTAGCTCTTCGGTTGGTGTCAGGAGGCTGAATGCACCCCGTTCCAGATCACCCTACCTCAGAAAAATCCGAGGAGGTACCGGTGATCGAACCCAGACTTGCGGGTCCGTAGTCAGGAACCACTAGACCATACAGACGGTCTGTTATAACATCAAGAGCAATAATAAAAATACTTAACAGCTGCATGCTATTGTGTATTGCATAAAATGCTGAGATGTATTAACATTGCAGAGGAAGTCTTAGTTTATAACTCTTCGTTGAAATAATACCACTGTTGAAAGTTGTATGAATACCATCCTTTTATATTTGACTTGTACAGTTAATAATAATAAACATGCAGAATGCTGTGATAGCAAAACAGCTTTTCCATGCAAGACTTAAGCAAGCGATCGCGGGTTAAAGTACTGTTCGAAATTGTACCTAAAATTTGTTCGAGCTAGTTTTTGTAAATTACTTCATTGTTGAAATTCCGCTCACGAATGACCATTGTTGTGCTAATGACTTACGTATTAAAGACTACGCCATTTGTTGGTATGAGTTAAAAATTGGTCCAGTATTCCAGTAACACAACGTGAAATTATAAGCAATTTTATAACGTGCCACTTTTCAAGCATGGAGTTCTTACCTTCGATTGGAAAATAATTTTTTATGGCCGAATGAGACAACTCAAAACATCATTCTCGCGGATACAGGTCAACAAGACAATCAGTATTGACGCTATATAATTAAAAACAGGTTGGCTAACATTTGAAACCCAAAAATGGATAAAAATCTTAGTCCGTTCAGAATTGTACCATGTTCGAAAATGTACCACCTTACCCTAAGTATAGTTGGTGAACAGCCTTATTATATTCTCACCTTTTTCAAGATTTAGTGAATACAAAATATTTTATCAATGGTTGATCTATTTCGCCTAAATCCACATTGTGATCTTCAACGATTTCGTCCCCATGTGGAATTCATCTTGACAGAAGTTTATTAAACACAATTTTGTATGATGTTGATAAGAGAGTAATTAACGATAGTTAATACTTTCGATCGTATCTCTATCTCCCTTTTTATGGATCGGTATAAGAATATATTCATTCCATTACTTCAGCAATTCTTCCTTTCTCCAAATCATAAAAAATGTTCACATACACATGTTCATACCAAAATTAAAGTAGTCATTGAGTGCGATACGTTTTCGTATATTTCCAGGGTTATTGCCAGAGCAATGAGACTGAGATAAGAAGATTATCTTTTTAGCATCTTCCACATCCTGGGTTCTTTTTGGGAGACTACTTCGAAGGACTGCAATTCGAAGGACTGATCATTCGTGATGTGCATGTGATTTATATGTTCTAGGGTTAGAAGTTTTTCACAAATACAAATATGTTGATGTTTCCTACTTTGTTTGTTTGTTTGTTTGTTTTTTTCGCTGATACAGATCTTCATGTTGATCAAAATTTACAAATTAAATGTTAGCATACATCGCAAACTTCCGGTTGCATATTTTATCTTGGAAGAAAATAGTTCCCATTATTTTTCCGGTAACCCTCGTATATCACAATATTTTTTATTTTTTTTTAATTTTTTTTTTAAATTTATTATTACAGCATGCCCCATTACGGAGTAATATTACATGCATTACATGCCATAATTTCAAGTTGAATAATGATAATATATACATTGTTTAAAACAAAGATACGTAGAATAAATTAAAGTAAAACTACATAGAATAATAATAAATCCCTAAAGAAAGTATATCACAATATTGTGATACTATTTTACCCAGCATCACGTAATGTTTGCGCAAGTAGACTGTTGTTATGACTACCAAGAACTCCATTATTCAGAATCCTAGTTCTTCAGTTTCACGCGGGCACTGAAGTAATATTAGACTTCAAACAGCGCATCTAGTAAATAAAACTAATTATTTTCTATATACTGTTACTAAGTTAGTTAAAAACTGACTTCTTGTGTTCTATAAGGATTTATTATGTGCTACATAAATTGTATATTCCTTTAGGAAATTGGCATATAAATAGTCTCTTGCGATGAAACTAGCATTAAATAAAACATCTTACAGAAACTGCAAGTCTTTTGTGGGCCTCAGCTGGTTCTAAACAGGCAATCTAATGGTAATGCGATTAGACGATTTCAGAGGGTACTTAGCCATCATGACCCGTTTTAATTTTAGTGACCAATGATATTAATAATAATTATTAATGATTCAGTTTCCACATATTTTTAAAATGAAATATTTAAATGGTAAACACGGTAAACAGTAAATTAATGAACTTGTCTTACATTATTCATATATTAAAAAATAATAATTTAATACTCAAAATCATGCTACTACACTGACTTTAACACAGTTTTCTTCAAAACTTTTATATGTAATAATGTTAGTCAACACAGATTTTGAAATGAAATGCTCAAATGGTCGATTTTATGTCTTGAAATCAAAGCTAATTCTCGAGTTCAGCGTTTTTACTGACTTCTCTGAATATCTGAATTTTGGTTAGATTGATTTGGGTAATAAATGCAAAGGGTTGTGCAATGCGTAATATTACAATATTCTAAAGCTTCTGAAAATATGAGTCCATAAACACAAATTTATGAAACTGCATAGTTGTTTTCTGTACGGCCTGTCGTCGCTTGGTTCTAAAAGCTGTAGTATTATACATTTGCGAATTGTGGCGACCTTACTGTATGTTACTCTGATTTGAACCGTTTGTTTTCATACTGTGGGCGCCTGAAATCGACAAGTTATGACATGGATTTTCCATTTGTATGAGTGTGTGTGGAGTTCTAATGTATACACTTTCTAGGTCATAACAATACATATTGATATGAATTCCTGTTTGCATTCAATATCTCATAAAAGCTTGAGGACAATAATTCATACATTAAACTTTTACTTCCACCAGATACGTAGTCTAGCGTAGCTACTCATTGTTTATGTCCATACTGTTAAAGCTGTTTCCTGTATAGCCCCAATTATAACGACAGGTGGCGAATGTATAACAAATTGTTAAATAATTAGATGAATTGTTGTAACAAGAGAAGAGGGATTGGGACGTACAGACGACTTGAGTTTAGGTTAGCAATTATTAAACGAACAAGGTTAGCGTAGTACAATGGTCATGTCGTATGTTGTCCAGGCATCAACAAAGCTGTGTGTTAGTTATCCAATTAGAACTATAAACTCAGGGGGTTTTGCTCGAGGCTTGGAAGGGGGTTTGAAGGGATAGGGAAGGGGAGAGAGATTCTGTTTGTGGATAAGTTAGACCACCATGCCGAGTGAAATGTATTGAATCATTGCTTGGAATCTGATTTACCCCCCCCCCCCGTCCCCTCCTAATGCTACATTGCAATTGTTTTGTTATACTACACAAATTTGTATTATTGCCGTTGTTTGATCGTGCATTCAGCTTGTGTTTCTATTCGGATATGAATCACGTTCTATTTAAAATGACTCAATGCTTTACTGATCCCCATGGACGTTTTGTTTTATGGGCTGCTATGCTGTCTGTTTAGTTTACATAGCTTTATTTTTACAGACAGTTTTATGAGTTTAATTTTATTGTATTCTTCAAGCAATATAAATAACAGTCGGTAATTATAAAGAAAGGTAAATTTTATGATACAATGTTATGCAATAAATGCAGATGCAGTATATTTGTTAGGTGGAAAGTTCGAAGTATCGAACAAAAGCACACAATGTAAATACTAACTGGATCGCAATTAAAATGCATTTGAATCAAGTAAGTATGTGTATAGACACGGCGAGGTAGATTATATATTTACATATAAGAGGCCGAATTCTCTAAGCTATAATTAGGAGAAAAATAATTAGAATTCATTGTAATGTTTTGGAAAAAATCGATTTGTAGCAACATATAGAAAAAAAGCAAAAACTGTGAAAAATGTTTTCTTCCGATTTTAAGTAATCAAAAAGAAAAACAAAATTAATTGAAAAACGGAAAATAGCACGAGATAGAGCTTAAAAAGACAAAGAAAGTGCGTCTCAAACGATAAAACTCGGGTCATAACTTTTTGCAAGAAAAATCTAAAACTCCTAAAATTCACGAGTTTTCAACATTTTATTAGGTCTACCCGGCTTTTAGGCCTATGTATCGTAGAGGGATCGACTGAGGTCAAATGTGTTAGTGTTGTCCCGCCATATCTGGTCACTGTCCTTGTTTGGTCAAAAATGTATGTTTGTGATCCATAGAAACTCCCCCTGCGGGTCACGGTCCTGTAAGGCACGGACGGCATGGGCCACGAAAATGTCCCTACAAGGGGAGGTAAAACTCAGGGAAATATTAAGTACATATGGGTACAATTAGCTGGTTAAGGGTGATATTGAAAAATAAATATTTTAGCTTTTTTAGCACTTCAACAGTGTATTAATTTAATGTAATTTATGTATTGTTTAGGTTTCTTTTCTTTTGCATTTAAAGTCAATTGTATTCTGTATTTTAATTAAGTTGTATAATTTGTATGTTTTCTGCGTTTTCCCCGGATGAGTGGTAGAGAAGGCCTTACGGCTTAACTTTGCCAGGATAAATTAATAAATAAAATAAATCAAATGAAATAAAAGCAAGCCAGTCAGAATACTCTGTTCAGATTTAGCCATGCTGTTTGGTAGATAAATTACATCAAACGAGCAACCGAATTCAGTTACTGAAACTCCCTTCGTACCTTGTAAAATTGGAATTAAGAAGTAATCATGGTTTTTTTTCTTCCGAGAATGGTGCACATGACCATTAATGTTAAGACCTAAGAATTAACAATTTTAGTGGAACCATGTTTTCATATAAATTTTATGAAGGTAAGTTATAGGTTTACTCTACGGCACAATGGAAAGAGAAAATAAATAATAAAAATCCACATTCAGGGCCAGAGTAAGTTATGTGAGTGTTTCTCATCACTAGGGGGCGGATTCGTATGACATGTCATATGTTTCCCCTTTGCATTATTTCAGGTTTCCGACTAATTTAAACCCGATTCCAAGCATCCTGTGCATATAACTGTTCGGCTTTTATTGTGCATATAACTGCATATTTAGGACATTTTAACTATTGTAGCATATTTTGTATGAATATGCATATTTAGGTCATATTTTTGGCATATTTGTGTGCATATTAAAGAAATTTTTAAGTTTCATATCATATTTTGTAAATTTGCATTGTAATGATACTTTTTGAGAATTTACAGATATTTTAAATAATTAAAATTACATTTTAATAAAATGAATTGTAATGAAACTTTTAAAAAATATACACATTGTGTAAGTGTTAATGTCTTATTTTAAATTTTATTGGTCATATTTTAATGTTTATTAGGTCATAAATGCATGCATATATCCTATTTTTTAGGTCATATAAATCCGCCCCCTACTCATCATATTTCTTTCAGCCAGTCTCATTAGCCTTCACTCCAGACTGAAAACTTGAAGATATGATCGCCACGTTACAGCATATCCATGTAGATAATCTATTTGGAGCAGATAACTCCTCATTTGCTAAATCCTAGCTCGCTACCTTGCATGAAAATTATATTGAAACATGCTCTACAAGGCCGATATAATACACGAAACAACCAAACCATTCATCTCGTTAGTGTTAAATGGACCATGAATCCAACTCGATGAAAATTGAAGCTCCTTTCCGCTTAACATAAATTGTGCAGGATCAGGAGTGACATGTGCACATTATTCAGTATATTGAGTCCCGGGGATATATTGTACAGGGTGACTCATAATTAGGCATAGGAAGTTTAGGAAAATGTATGTTTGGTTTGAATGCAAATATTTTAAGGCTGGTAGTAGATGTTTCCGAATGACGCAGATAAAGCCTTCTGGGGAAATTTTATCTTTCCTATTTTTCCTTTTTTTGCAATGTGTGCATTTTTTTTATAAATGCACATTTTTGCATTTTTAAACATTTTTCAATACTATCTTTACAGTATTAACAAATTTCTGAGTTTAAAACTAGGAATTAGCATTAAATTTATTTCATATTTTTAAATTTAATATATATTAATATTCAACCACATTATTTTCTATACCCTAAATTTGAATTCTCATAGTATTTTCCTGATTTGAACAAAACAGGATCCGAGGGGCTGAATTCCAAAATAAGTATTGTTTCTTATTAATTAGCCGAACAGTCTACAAGATTTAACATTTTAGTAGCCATACAATGTTGTGTTTTCTTGTAGGAAAAATATCTTGAAAGGCCTTTTTCATTAAACTTAATTCTTCTGCTGATGCCCTTTTTCAGTTCAACTATCTTCGTGGTATTATTTTTATTTCATTATTTTAATAGCACACTTCTAAATGAAACAAAAACTGCGTGGAAGAGAATGAGCTATTTAGCTATGTTTATGAATACTGATTAATGATTAGTTAAAATTCAATTTGATTTAATTATTGGAGTGCAGCTTGTGTTATGAGAGCTAATATGCATATAAAAACTTTTGCGCAATATAATTTGAATGCCCTTTGTTGTCCTATTTTTCATTTTTAGTGCCTTTTTATGCGCCTAAAATACTATCTTCAGTGCATTAAGTTCTGATGCGTACTAATAAAAGATATACATTTATGAATAAATAAAATAGCCTAAATGTCTTTTTCTAGTTGTTAGAAATATAACGAATGCGGTTTTTGCTTTCTCTGTCCCTAACAAGTAAAAACTTAAAACAAAAATTGCCTACTTTTTTTACTTTACCTTTGCTACACCAAAGTTCGCTAACTGACGATATATCGTAATTATGTTACGTTAAGATTTGTGCAAGTGGGCAGAATAATTAGGGCAAACAGTATCAAGTCAAGACATTTTTCAGTAGAAGAATATATGATTTGGACAACGTAAACGCTTGTTTTAAATACTGTAAATAAGTCATGATACATTAACATTCTTACAGACCCTCGCAGAGTAAGAACGACAAAATAGGCCTAATAAGTGGCACTGCTGGGTAACTCGAAATTTTTCCAGGTATTGATGAATTCATGAGGTATGCTCCCACGGTCCTAATCATTAACGATATAACCTCTATTCTACTGGAGGTTATACTTAACTCTGATGTACGGTATTATCGGTTCTTAGAGTTCCTGGTCTAAGTCTTTGAGAGTAGAATTATTCTTTTATACCCTCTTTCTTAACTGGAGGAATTCCCACAAAGAAAAAAGATGCAGCTATTTAAACCTTAATTTTGCCCATTTTAAAACATTCCTCACCTGTATGGGGATATGTCACGGACTCCACCCTGAACCCATTACAAGTAGCACAAAATAAAGCCTTGAGATTAATGATTATCCATGGTATCGACTGGTGCACTACCACAGTTCAAATTCATGATGACCTTGAAGTGAGATAGAGTAGGATTACTTCCACAAAGTCTCTGGGTTTTTACGTACAGTATATACCTTAGGAGCGAGTCTCACCGTTCCTAGAGCTCCTGCCTAGGGGTGGTAGCTGCACCCTGATTGGCTCAGCTCTCCTATCCCACTCCTCGTGTTGTCTGTCTCTCTCGCTGCGGCATTATCCTTTCACTGAACTATTATAGTATTTTCTACGACTGGCGACATGCTGCATGATTTTCACTCTGTGCTCAACAGCAGCTCACTGATCTTACGCGCAGCGAATCCGCGCAAGACGTAACGAGATGCTCGCTGGCTGGCTTAGTCTTCAAGGCCAGAGACTTTGTGGAAGTAATCCTACTCGACATAAACCAAATAATAAAAGCACAAATAAACAAATTCTATCTCCGTCTTCAACTTAGCCCGAACCTACCTGTGCTGCAATTGGGCAATTATAACTACCAGACCATTTTATTTGGATTTTTTTTTTCTAATTCGGGTTCTTCTAGAAACTTATCGGGGATCTTAGTGCAAACAAATATTTTATTAGCCTATGTTTATTTAATTCGAGTGCACGGGAATAACGGCCTTCCCCATGTAGCCTACGTAAGATCTCAGTGACCGCAGTATAGACAAAAATAGCTGCTACTATCTGGATATCGTCTTCACAAGTGTGTTATTGACACTAACTTACCCGCCTTCCCCATTAAGGGGCCAAATACATACATACATACATACACTAACTTTCTTTCTCAACGTCCTTTATCACCCCATTTGTGTCACCCATTAGTGTTAGTGGAGCCATGCTAGAAAACAGTTTGATTTTGTGGCGGTCTGTGAGACCTCACGTACATGGGTACGTTCTTTTGTTCAGTTTTCTATTTTGTGAATAACATTAACTGAACGGCCGAGACCATAAATAACTATTAAGCCGAGAGTTTTAATACTATGTGGTGACAGTTATGATGAATTATTTCGGTGAAATTTTGCAGTAAATGTTGTGAGAGAATGGCTGTATGTCTCATTTGTTAGAGAAAATATAAGTTAAGCTATAGCAATTCTGAACACAACCACTTATTACGATGAACTTTTATTAATGTCTAGTTGGGAGTGAAGTGAATGACGGTACTAAATAAGCTTTTGTGTATATTAGCTATATGCTTTGTTAATTACAAATTTGGGAGTAAATTTTCGTCATTAATAAATAAAATTCATATTTTTGAAGTTTTTTCGTTGTTAAAAGCTCCTAAACTCGGAGCGGTCATTCCGTCCTCACATCCATGTTAATGTTACAGAATAAACACCTCAATGGTTTTGGGTAAAACTTGAGTAAGGTAATAAACATATTGCCATTTTGAAAGAACCAGTTTTGGTTTAAGTACGGTATATGAATTTCCATAAAAACATGCCGTAAAAGACGCAGTAAATTAACAATTTCTATAATATTGAACAGCCTTAAAACAAATAAGGGGACGCCGTGATGAAGTGGTTCAGACACTGCACTACGAACTTGAAGGTCTCTGGTTCGATTCCCGATGAGTTTGGTGGGATTTTTCCATTGGTATAATCCTTCCGATGGCACTATGGCCCTGGGATCGACTCAGCCTCTAACAGAAATGAATACCAGGAATATTCCTGGAGGTAATTCTGGCTGACAACCTTACCACCTTCCTGTGCCGATGTCTCAATCTGGGAGCTTCAACCTCCCGGATACCATACGGGTCTCCATGGCCCATGCAGGGTCACTATATATATTTTAAACAAAATAAATTAAAAGACAATTTACAATAACCTGAAGTTATTTATTACTGTAATGACTGAAAAGTAATTAATTATTATATCCATTTTCATGAAAAAGTGTTATCTTTCTCAATGTAATAATAATAATAGTAATAATAATAATAATAATAATAATAAAATTAAAATATTAATGAAAATAATTAAAATAGTGAAAACTTTAAAAATCATAAAATAATAAAGTCCTAAAAATATAAAAATCGTTAAATAAGATAAAAATAATAAAAGATATATAATAAAAATAATAAGAATCATTAAAGTGATAATAAAAATAATAAAATAATAAAAAATAAAAAATAAATTATTTATTATTATTATTTATAGTTTCATTAATATTGTATCTCTCTCTCTCTAGTTTCCTATATCCCCTAGTGTTGGAGCTTAGGGCCTCCAATTGGAGGTTTGTGATGCCCAAGTGAATTTTGTTACGCTTATTTTCCGAGAGGACAGAGGTGCAGGTGGTAAGCCTATCACCTCTCAACCATCCCCTCGGAAATTAAGGTGTTACTTGGACGTGAAAGAGCGAAGGAATTTTGTCCAGAGGCTCTAATTTACGCTTTGAGTTCCTTTACGTGCCATAAATTTACGGCACGAGCCCCCAGCTTTAAGTCCCTACCGGAGGACTCCGTGCCCAGGATTTTTACGTCCTGAAAAATCCATCGACCGCGGCGGGGTTTGTTCCCGGTTCTAGAGGCAAGCAAGCACGCTACCTCTAGACCACCGTGGCCGACAATAATGTTGTAGAATAAACTTTAATTCACAATATTCTCTCTTTTTTTAATTATTATATAATGCCCGGGCGGCTTGGGTCGCTTAAATCCTCAAGGGAGAGGTAAAACTAAGATAAAGAAAGAAAGAAAGATTATTATATAATTTTGCTAAATGTACTGAATATATTTTTAGAATATTTTGTGGTAATTAAATTAAATAGAACCTGTGCATTAATTTAAATTGCAGAGATGATAAGCATCCTTCACATTGCATAAATATAATTATTTTTACTAGCAAAAACTTTAGTAATGAATAAAAAATACTTCATTGTATATTTGTTATGTTCTGGAGTTATATATAGTAAATAGTAAAAAAAAAAGTGTGCCTTTTGAACCCGTGAAGCCCTCGAGTTATTGCTCGGCAGACAGAGACTTCCCTCTTGTTCCACAACGAAGCACCGAAAATTGATGTATATTTTAGGAATTTAACTCATATTCAACGTACCCTAGGAAACAAATATGGTTTTACTTTTGCGTCATAAATGGTGCTATTAGTCTTTGGGATTTAAAAAAATAACTTTCATATTGAATCCTTAAAAAGCACACGATGAAGTTCTAGCCAATAAGTTCGAAGACGCTATAACTACCCACAAATCCACTCATCACAGCATTAGCTAGAATACAGAATATTTGAAAAGTAACCGAGACTTATTATTATTATTATTATTATTATTATTATTATTATTATTATTATTATTATTTTTCTTTATTGCTATCATCAACACTGCTATGGTGTTATGGATAGAAGTCAATTAACTTACAAATTTTTAACACATAACACAACATAAAAATATAACACATAAAAAAATCATATCAAAATTGGCAATATAATATTCATTGATGTTGTAAAATGGATGTAGTGTAAGCTACTTTTTCAATTCGTTCTTAAATTTATTAAGACTCACAGTGTGGGCTTCAAATGGCAGTTTGTTGAACATGTCGATTGCAATTACACTAAACCATTCTTTGCTTTTAGTGAGTCTAACAGATAGAGGGCTTGACAATAAAATAATTGAATCTAGTGGAGTGATTATGTACAACTTGCCTAGTGGTAAACTTATTCAGATTCATCTTTATCATGCTTAGACAGTTAAGAATGTATTGACTTATAATAGTTAAAATACCTTCTTCTATAAACAATGGTTTGCAATGGGCATCATAGCAAGCACCTGACAATATGCGAATAGCTTTCTTTTGCAAAATGAGGACTTTATCAATTCCAGTTCCATTCCCCCATATGTGAATACCATAAATTAATCAGAGGTGTACAAATCTCGATTTTAGCTTGCCCATACCCGCTTGAACGCCAGGCAAGCAAGTTGCCAGCGTCATAGCTAGGAAGCAGGCAGGTTTCTTTAAGCTTGATGGGTCCGGTCAAACCCAGACTAGGCAAGCTAGAATAAGCTTGCGACATTCCTATCAGCTAAACAACTGTAGTTGCTAAGTGTAAGTAATACTTTCTTGCTTTTCTACATGCTGGTAGAAGAAATTCACCATGCAGATAAATAAAAGGTGGATAAAGTATTAAAAATCGTTTTAGCGTCTGAACACAATTATTATTTTTATTATTAGGTAGATTTCGAAGAAAAATCTACCTAATGACTTTCAAAAAATTCGTTCATATCTTTACGTTTCATGCCTGCCTAAGTACGAAACCACCGCCTGTTAAAAAAAAATTGAGATATTTATATTTATATACAGTATATGTATATGAATATATATGTATATATATATATATATATATATATATATATATATTGAGATATATACATATATATATATATATCTTTACACGCTAGAGGCGGTAATTTTCAAGATATTGAATCAAATATTATTATGTTATTTCTAGGCCCAATAGTTCAGACAAGTTCGTTAATGAGCAAAATTGGCGCAAGAGGGTGGTCGGGGGAGGGGGTTGAAATTTTAAAACATTTATATCTCGGCTCCTATGAAGTATAGAGGGAAACTTTGATTGAATAAATTAGAGTACTCCTTATGGCGTTCACAGTGACACCAACGATTCGGGGGTTTTGGGAGTACGAGTGGGGGTGGGGGTATGGGGATGGAAATTCGAAATTTTCGAAACTACGTCTTGTGGGGTATCGTTGAAAAGCTCTTGATGAGTACTCTACAAATCAATAACTACTTTCTTGATAGTTCTCATATAAGGCGAGATTTGAATGTTTGAAAAAGTTCTCTTTCCTCTTTTTAGCAGTTATTATTGCGGGTTTGTCATGCCAAGGCTAAAGAAGAAGAGTGCTACGCAGCGACAGTAAATTAAAACAAAATCACTTCGAAATCTACCTCAGCTTGTAGGCTTGCCTAAAGGGATTTTTGTTATTGTTATTAATGATTTTATGATGTTTTCTCGAAAATGTTTGAAAATTTTTCCCATGCCGGACTAGTACCCTTGTTCATTGATAATTCAAACTGTCCACATTTTAGTTTCTCCTCGGCTTCCTTCAGGGTAAAATTCTCTAAACACATCTGAAGTTTCTCAACTACGTAACTGCACGACTTACCAGTGCACTGCTATATATCCAGTTTCATATTCTTTCCGCCAGGCCTTGCAGTTTCCTTAGGTCCTGTGCAACCCATCAAGTTATGAAGAGCTTGTGAGTCATAGCGACAGTATTTCTTATCATCGTTGTAATCTGGCTTGCTTTCA
The DNA here is from genome assembly GCA_964059195.1 of Ectobius pallidus. Lineage (NCBI taxonomy): Eukaryota > Metazoa > Arthropoda > Insecta > Blattodea > Ectobiidae > Ectobius > Ectobius pallidus. The sequence goes on along the minus strand of CAXKWD010000010.1, from coordinate 37,786,642 downwards.
AGTCAAGCAAGTTAAAAGCTGTGACTGGTTGCAGAATTTCAAAGGGGCAGGCAAGCTAAAATCAGAATATGTACACCTCTAAAATTAATATACTATGAAAAAATGCATAGTACGCTTGCTTTAATAGTATATTGCGATACGAGTGCCGTAAGGCACGTTTACGGGTCGAGGAAACAGATTGAAAACCCGAGGCGCAGCCGAGGGTTTTTAAGTTTTCGAGACCCGTAAATGCCTTTACGGCCCGTGTGTTGCATGCTATTTTTTGCACGACGGTTACTTATATCAACTTAATTATATTAATTGTGATATTACCTGAAAATATTATGTGTATACATTCTTGAAGAGAGATGTTTATTTCAGAAAGTGATTCGCATGTGTTTGTTGTTATGGGAACCGAATATTTGTCCTGGGGGCCTTGTTCATAAAGGCATGTATTATGAAGTGTATCGTAATGAATTATGACGTAGCGCAAGGACCGTAAGTAATTTAACCTCATCGCAACGGCCTTAGCAACACGATTGTGTGGGAATGTCAACTTACGATCCATGTAAACAACTTTCGTAAGTAACACTTACTAGCTAAGGAGTGCAAAATAGTATATTGCGATACAAGTGCCGTAAGGCACGTTTACGGGTCGAGGAAACAGATTGAAAACCCGAGGCGCAGCCGAGGGTTTTTAAGTTTTCGAGACCCGTAAATGCCTTTACGGCCCGTGTGTTGCATGCTATTTTTTGCACGATGATTATTTATATCAATTTAATTATATTAATTGTGATATTACCTGAAAATATTATGTAAATACATTCTTGAAAATAGATGTTTATTTCAGAAAGTGATTCGCATGTGTTTGTTGTTATGGGAACCGAATATTTGTCCTGGGGGCCGTGGCCATAAAGGCTTGTATTATGAAGTGTATCGTAATGAATTATGACGTAGCGCTTGGACCGTAAGTGTTTTTTTGCACTCCTTAGCTAGTAAGTGTTTCTTACGAAAGTTGTTTACATGGCTCGTAACTTGACATTACCACACGCAATCTTGTTGCTAGGGGCGACGGGCGGAAAGTGAATTGTTGCTAGGGGCGACGGGCGGAAAGTTACTTTACCGCCCGCAAATGCTTATTTGCGAGCAGAAATGACCAAGGCCTCCCCGCTTTATAAATATTCGGTTGCCATAAACAATAACAAATGCGAATCCCTTTCTGAAATAAGCACCATTCTTCAAGTCTGTATTTACATAATATTTTCAGGTAATATCACAATTAATATAATTAAATTGATATAAGTAACCGTCGTGCAAAAAATAGCATGCAACACACGGACCGTAAAGGCATTTACGGGTCTCGAAAACTTAAAAACCCTCGGCTGCGCCTCGGGTTTTCAATCTGTTTCCTCGACCCGTAAACGTGCCTTTCCGCCCTTGTGTCGCAATATACTATAACCTCATCGCAACCGGCCTTAGCAACAAGACTGTGTGGGAATGTCAACTTACGATCCATGTAAACAAAGTTCGTAAGTACCACTTACTAGCTAAGGAGTGCAAAAATACGTTTTTGCACTCCTTAGCTAGTAAGTGTTACTTACGAAAGTTGTTTACATGGATCGTAACTTGACATTACCACACGGAATCTTGTTGCTAGGGGCGACGGGCGGAAAGTGACTTGTGCTAGGGGCGACGGGCGGAAAGTTACTTTACCGCCCGCAAATGCTTATTTGCGAGCAGAAATGACCAAGGCCTCCCCGCTTTATAAATATTCGGTTGCCATAAACAATAACAAATAAGCACCATTCTTCAATAATATTTTCAGGTAATATCACAATATTAATATAATTAAATTGATATAAGTAACCGTCGTGCAAAAAATAGCATGCAACACACGGACCGTAAAGGCATTTACGGGTCTCGAAAACTTAAAAACCCTCGGCTGCGCCTCGGGTTTTCAATCTGTTTCCTCGACCCGTAAACGTGCCTTTCCTCCCTTGTGTCGCAATATACTATTCTGATATTATTGGCTTCAAGTGACGCAATCACGAAGGCAGGAAAAAAATGTAATTTACATGGAACGCACAGAAGATTTTTATAGCCTAAGTAAAAGCCGAACAATAAGCTGAAACTTGTATTATGTAGGCTACAAGATTATAAAAACATTTTTAAAAAATCAGTCGTTTTTCAGTGATTCTAAACTTTCGGTCTCATCCTTTCATATGTTCCTTCCAAACTTTTGCCTTCGTGATTTTCTTCAGACTACGTGCATTACAGTCATGTACGAGAAAGGGTCAGTCATTCGCGGCGTACCTATACACGAGAGATCTCGGAATTTGCTCTCTGAATTTAATAAAAGTTTTGTAAGATTACGCCTCTTCTCTGAAACGAATTAAAATTCTGTCTGCATATTCCCACAGGTTTTGTCAATTAAACATTATAATAAAATATGCTATTATCATATTTAATCAAAAGTGACAAATGAAATGATATTGTAACTTCACAAACAATTTCGTTAATTGGTTTCTGAACTTACAGCATTCGAGCACAATCATTCAAGAAAACTGTCATTCTAAAGCCAATATATGGCATATCATCTGGCTCAAGCCAAATGGGATTTTAAAAACATATCTAGATAGCAAGTCTGTTACTCTACATCTTTTCCTATTTCTCCGAAACAGCTGTGGATGAATATAAAAATGGTAATTCAATAAGGTTTTAAACATATTGAAATTTTGAGATCTCAGAATTTACTCTCTGAATTTTGGTTTAAATATGGTAAATAAATTTCCATAAAAACGTGCCGTACAAGAATCAGTAAATTAACAATGTTTATAATATTCAACAGTCTTAAAATATATTACAAAAAATATCTTGACGAGATTTATGTATATCAGAAAAAATAATAAATGAACAATAATAATCTGTTCCAAATATACGAGCGATTATTTGAAATGTGTGGGCCTCTTGTGGAGTGATATAGAGGATATCTCTATACACATCTTGAAGGACTCTCAGTTGTAATCTAATCAACTTTAATTCAAAATATTCTTGCTTTTTAATTTTTTATCACATAATCATACTAAGTGTACTGCATATATTTTCAGAATATTTTGTGAGGATTAAATGAAATAGAACCTATACATTAATTAAAATTATAGAGGTGATAAACGCCATTTTACAATGTGAAAATATATTTTTATTACAAATAACTTCAGGTTTCCCGACGTTAGTGATAGATGAGAATATCTCGGCCTTCCATTAAGGTGAATGGATTTACTTGTACCGAGCATTCAGCTGCAGCTGAAATGGTATAAAACTTGATGATTTGTAACTTAGTACTAATTAAGTCCTTTCACCAGACTGGAAGCCCGAGAGACCCTCATTTATATTTTTATTAATTAAATCTGTAGTAAGTAACAAAAATATACTTCATTTTATATTTGTTATGTTTTCCTGTTACATATAGTAAATAGTAAAAAATGTGTGCCTTGTTGTATGGGACTTGAACCCGTGAAGCCCTCGAGCTATTGCTCGGCAGACAGAGACTTCCCTCTTGTTCCACAACGAAGCATTGACTATTGATATATATTTTACGCATTTATTTATTTATTTATTGTACTAAGAATATTACAGGCTAATGCCCAATTACAATATTCTCGCTTACATAATACACCAGATTCAAAAATTCAAGTGACATTCAAAATAATTAAGCTAATGCTACAACAATAAGAAAAAAAAACACATAGAAAAGAAAAACACAAACACAAAACAATATGACAATTACACAAGGGAACATAATATGAAAAAAACTAATAATAATATAATAGTTTTGGAGGAAAATATACATGTCAGAAAGATTCAAGTAAAGAAAATGACATGGAGCAAAATTTATTAATTATTATTTTAAAATTTTAAAATTTTTTCAAATTTTTTCAAATTTTCAAATTTTTATTAATTTAACTCATATTCAACGTAGGCCTATCCTAGGAAACGAATTAAACAATTTTGATTTTGCACCATAAATGGGGTTATTAGTCCTTGGTATTTTTAAAAAGTAACTTTCATGTTACGGTGATTATTGACTTTTAGGCTTATTCTTTCATATATTCCTTTCATCACTTTTGCCTTAGTGATTTTCTTCAGACTACGTGCATTACAATCATATACGATTAGAGGTCAGTCATTCACGGCTTACCTATACTAACAAAACTAGTTATCTTCATGGATTTTGCTATCTGGTGTTGATAAAAATTTTGTAAGATTTGAAAGGAAGTAAAATTCTGTCAGAATATTCCCCCAGGTTTTGTCAACTAAACATTAAATTAGGCTAAAATATGCTACTGTAACTTGAAAATGTTCGGTAATTGAATGATTTATGATTTTACTGATGTAAAATGCAGTATACCACTCTCATAATGCTTACACCAACACCAATCATAGCTAGGTGGCAGAGGTAAGAGGTCCTGGGTTCAAACCTCAAACATCGTGGCCGGATAATTTTTATGGTTTCCTCATTCGCAAAGGCAAACGCCGGACTTGTAGAACTTAATACTTTCCGCAACTCATGTCACCCAATATCATTGGGTTTAAATTGAATATCAGTCAAGAATACATCACCGGACAATAGAAACAGATGCACACGAATGAACTTCTGAGCCTACTGGTAAACCAAAACATCCCAGCACGTGATATCTCTATATATATAAGAGGCTTTGTCCTGACTGACTGAATGTCTGACTGACTGACAGAGAATCAACGTACAGCCTAAACTATAACAGGTAGAGACTTGGAAATTTGACAGTACCTTCGTTTCATAATGTGGGTGCTCACTAAGAAAGGATTTTGAAAAATTTTGATTTTAAATGCCAAAAATCAAATGTTTTTGAGAATACTTAATCCCTTTTTACACAGAATTATCCAATCCCAATCACATTTTACATTAAAACATATTGTTGCCAGTGGGTCTCAGATGGGTTTGGAAAAAAATGAAACTATAATTTGACAAATTAGAGAACTATCAATATCCACGAAAATAATGCAGTCACATAACTTTCTTTACCCTGGACATAGAGAAAACAATACGAGGTATGGTAATATATATTATTATATCGCAGAATGAAATCAACGAAATTAATGCAGTCACATAACTTCCTCTGGCCTTGAAATAGAGAAAACAATACGAGGTAAGGTAATATGTTTTGGGAAGAGATGTATGAAAGTGATATTGTATTTCTGTTTAATTTCATTCCCAAAACGGTTTTATGGTAACATGAGAGTGAGAAACAAAATTTTATGCCACGATAATACAATTTTATGTTACCGGAATTTTTGTTTCTTCTTATTTGAACCCCTACCAGGCTTGCTGTGTACTGTACAAGCCATGGGATGCAACATTTTACATCCTCTATGAGCCATAAAAGCTATATCAAGTATTTTCTTAGGGAATAGTTTGAGTGTGATAAGTCGTTCTTCCTACTTCAAATTATAAATGCCTATATAAGGACCTAACATTTAAAAATCTAAAGTCCTTCATAAGTTAATTTCCAATTACAAAATAAAAAAACCCGGGCGACGCCGGGCCTTTTAAGCTAGTGCAGTTAAAGTATGCAACATAAGCTAAGACTCAGGGCTGTCCAACTTGAGGCCCGCTACCTAACTTTTTTTGGGCCGCGGAGCGGGCTCTAATTATATAAATTACCTTCAAATAGGAAGTATGCACAATTCTTACATTAACGCACCAATTCTAAAGCCTTTTTAAGTGAAATACTCGGTGAAATATGTCTGCGCAGCAGGATTGCCAGATCAGAAACGTAGAACAGTCGTACCAATATTCGTAAATAGTCGTAGGCTAGTCAAAACTGTCGTATACTTTGTGATTTTTCAGTGTAATGAACTTAATAATAATAATAAATAATACTTGGTATTATACACCTTACATATGTCATGTAATTGTTAATAAATCATCTTTTTTGTAAATGATTAGGCGTGTTTATCTTCCGATGTGCTAAATTTGATCAAGTTGCCACAGTGTTATTACTAGCTACATGCTTACAGCAAAAACCATGAAAAAACAAAGAGCTGGATATGTATCAAGATTTAAAATTCGTCAGTTGATTGATTAAACAAATATAAAAGGTTTTGTTAAAAAATAGTCGTACAATTAGGCGTGCGACACATGGTTGCGTCGTACAAATCTATGAAATGGTCGTATGTGTACGACTATAACGACTATTGTCGTACGTATGGCAAGCCTGCTTTGCAGAAATAAGCGGCCCTTGGGGCACTTGCACAGCCCTGCTGAGTAAGTGATAATAATAGTAATTTTTATTATTATAGTAAAGATATAATGCAATAAATATGGACGAAGATAGAGGGTAATGTTGCCTTTGGCAATTGTATTATACATGTTTTAATATATATAATATTTCAGGGAATTCCGAAGGCAAACTTTAGGTTATTACGTTTCGTAGCTAATTTCTTGTGTAAAAATTTGAGAAATACTAAAAATTATCCAAATATATTTATTATTTGTCACCATATAACATTTAATTGTTTAAACAATTATCAATGTAGTTAACAGGAAATTGAAAGAAATGGGGGAAGGCATTTAATGCATCTTTTTACATGATGATTGAAAGAGCTCGTAAATATACAAATTAAATAAGGATAATTTTCATGACACTATTTTTTTTTCTCTATTTTCAAGAGTTAGTTGTTTTTTATTTTGAATTTTCAGTCATTTTCAGTATTTTTTAAATAGGTTTAAAAGTGTTATAATTATTACTGGCTGTGAAGTAAGCCCTAGAATTATCGCCTGTTACCACGTGCACCAAAAGTGTCGGTGGAGGTAGAGGAGAGCATCTCCATATACAAATCATTGCTTTAACACAATAGAAAATAGTTTTTATTTGAGAATCTCCACCAAGTCTTCATAATTCATTTCAATTCAATTTTATCGTATTCTTTTTAAATGGCACACATTTCCATACTTTTTCTTCTTTCTTTGAGTTTTACACCCACGCTTCCCGGACCTTACAAGACCGCGACCCATCGGGGGGAAAGAGTTCATATGAAGCACATACAGTAAATACTTTTTTGACATACTAAGACATCGAGGACCTCACTTTATGAGTGAACAGCCGGATGCCGGGCCACCTCCGAGAAAAAAAGACGATATAAACCAATTACAAATACGCTCGCCCTTAACAAGGCGTGAATGGGATGAAGATGATAATGACGGCCAGATGATATCCGGGGACCACAATGACCTTTTCCCTAACATTAGGCTGCAACAAACATTTAAACAGCTGAGTATCGTTTTTATTGACTTTTTAAATTGCAATGTGCGACTTGTAGCTGTTTAGAGTCACATAAATGTTGTACTACATTCTGATTGCTCTGTTTTGACTTGCATCAGGTAAGTGAACCCCTGGCCCTGGAATTGGAAACGACACGGACATCATTAGCTGGCGATCTGCTTTATAACACCATTAAGTGTATTTATTATCACCCAGTAGCATCGCATGCTTGAAATACTGGTTCACTTTTAATGAAGTGCAACTAACAACTTGCTAAACACCTTGTGATCTGTCCTCTTAAATTGACCAAACATGGTTTCTTTTAACTATTTTTCTCCAGGTTCTTCTATAACCCAAACAAAAAGCGTAAAATTTTGGACTGAATGCTATAGAAATTCCTAAGCAAATTGCAAATCTAAACAAACTACTGTAGCCCATAGGATAGGCCTACAATATGAATTAAAGGGTTAATGTGACTGGCAAGATTTTTTTTTTGTGTTGAGGTCGAAGCCACTAAATAAAAAAAGAAAGCTTTGGTTAAACAGGACCTTTTACGTCTCTGTATGGATTTGATGGCATTTTTATACGCATAGCGTGATTAAGTTGTGAGTCACTCGCCGTGCAGAATGGGTATGACAAAATGTGAACAGAGTTCTTACGTCAGAATAGCTTCTTCTTAGACGTACCTATACTAACAAAACGAGATTTCTTCACAGATTATTCTGTGTGGATTTGATAAAAGTTTTGAAAGGAATTAAAATTGTCAGAATATTCCCCCAGGTTTTGTCAACTAAACAAGGATGGATTTTTCAGGACGTAAAAATCCTGAGCACGGAGTCCTCCGGGAGGGACTTTAAGCTGGGGGGGCCCGTGTCGTAGATTTACGGCACGTAAAATAACAACAAGCCTAACTTAGAGCCTCTGAGCAAAATTGCTCGGCCCTTTCACGTATAAGTAATACCTTAGTTCCCGGAGGGGGGTTGAGAGGCGATGGGCTTACCACCTGTCCCTCTGTCCTCTCTCGGAAATTAAGCGTAACAAAATTCACATAGGTAACAGAAACCTCCACTTGGAGGCCTTTCGCCCCAACATAGGGGATATAGGAAATTAAATACAGATTGTAACTTGAAACATTTCGTTAATTGATTGATTTATGATTTTACAGCATTCGAGCGCAATTATTCAAGAAAAAGCTGTCATTCCAAAGCCAAAATATGGCAGATCATCTGAATCAACCATTTGGAATATTAGAACCATATCTAGATGGAAATGATGTTACTCTAAATCATTTCCCCATTTCTCTGAAACAGCTGAGGCTGAATATAAAATTGGTAATTCAATAGGGTATTAAACCCATTGCCATTTTGATAAACCGATTTTGGTTTAAATGCGGTATACGAATTTCCATAAAAATGTGCCGTACAGGAATCAGTCAGTTCACAATGTTTATAATATTGAACAGTCTTATTTAAATTACATGAAATTTAAAATATCTGAACGTTATATATTTAGGACAGAAAATTAATTAATTTAGATTCTCATAAGAAAGTACCATTTTCAGTAATACATTTAACTTTAATTAAAAATATTCTGAGTTGTTAACTTTTGATGATTATGGTACTAAGTATACTACATACATGTTTGGTATCTCAAGAACCAGTTGTTCGATTTATATTTGAAATTTTGCACTGTTATCTTTTATTATGATATCTAGAGAGGATTAATATCAATTAAGATTTAATTTAAAATTACTGATTTGAAGGTAAAATTCTTTGAAAAATATACAATGCTAATTTTAAAATATATAAATTTAACTTAAACCGACATGGCGCTCACTGAGGTCCACCCTTGAGAATCGGCCGTGTGTCGGCATGCTGACCACATGCCCCTAATCCTGCCGTTTGCCTATGATAGATGATGCAGCGGGGAGTGATAGGGTAATGATCCTAATCTCTTTAGGGGTCAAGTGCAACGGAGTTTTTAGTTTTTAACGATGTAATAGGTAAATAATAAAACGCTAGTTGGTAACTATTCATCTATTATAGATGTCACAGGCTTAAATAAAGACATGATTTTAATTCCCAAAAATTTGCGTCATCTGTTTTAAATCAGGTGGTTTACAGGTAGTATGATTAGGTGGTTTACTTATTTCATATTTTATTATTAAGAAATACTTCAAGATATCAAACGAATTGCCGGTACAAAAAAACTGCAATAAAACTGATAGGTTTACCGGTATCCTTGAAAAAATCAATGATGCGGCAGATTTATTTTATAATAGTTTTAGATTATAGATGAATAGCTTCTAAATTTAATTATAGACGTTTTGATAGAAAAATACTCAATGGCAATAGACAATTCCTCAGGAAGCTAAAGGAATGTTATCTATTTTATGGAACCCGAAGGTTCATTGCCACGCTTACCTGAGTCCGCCATTCAACCCTATTCTGTGCTAACTCCATCCAATCATCCCTAGCAATCCTACTTCTCTTAAATCCATTCTAAGATTGTCCTCCCACCTACGTCTAGGTCTTCCGCATGGTCTTTTCCCTTCGGATCTCCCAGTCAATACTTTTGATGTATGTCTTTCCTCCCCCATGCGTGCAACATGTCCGGTCCATTTCATCCTCCGTGATTTAATTACCCTTACTATATCCGGTGAAGCGTACAGGTCATGAATCTCGTCGTTATGCAATTTTCTCCAGTCCCCATTTTGATCCCTTGGGCCCAAATATTTTTCTAAGCACCCTGTTTTCGAACAAGCAAAATACTTAGTGAACTATTTAAGAAATATAATTGAGAATAATTAAAAGGCAAGTAAAAGAAAGAACACAAATCAGATATTTCTGCCATAAATTTCGTTAGTTACAACATGATAATAAGCAGGCATCTGAATTATATATTGCTACGTTATTCATGTTTTTAACATCTCGATTTTCGGAAGCTATGGCAAATCCAAGTTTGCATTTATATTTATATTTCTGTTATGTTTTAGAGATCATGAACGTTTGAAAGGTAGAATTCTACATGGACTTTCCCTATACGTATTTTAGATATCACGAAATTTTGAAAGATAGAATACAACATGGACTTTCCCTATATAGGCTATAAGGAAAAATCCATGTTGAATTCTATCTTTCAAAAGTTCATGATATCTAAAATATAACAAAAATAAAAATATATATGAGTTTTATGAACTTAATGATAATAAATTGTGCAGTGGTGAGTTTTAGTGCCCATAAAACGAAAAACTAAAAGAACAAAGTAGATTAATGTGCAAGGCTAAGTAATTCTTTAACACAAAAACTGTTCAAGACATTTTACTTATACCTCTTTCTAAGGGCTAATTTTACCTCCATTTATTTTGTAACCGGGGCCCAATTCGACATGATTTTGGTGGACGAAACCATTTACCAACTATGGTATGCATATTTTTTTTTCATTCATTTGTACATGGTCCTAAACGTAGTGCTTAACACCAGGAGTTATAAAAATCTTAGGTTCGATTAATACACTAAAATGTTTCCTTTGAGCGTTACATTCATGATCGTCTGACCTAAATTTGCCACGATTTTTATGGAAAAAGTTGAGCAGGACTTACTTTGCTAATTTTATGAAGGCTACATTGAATAAATTGCATCCAGAGAATAATAATTTGTAAGAATAGTCCAGAGGCTTTAATAAAGAAACTGTTGTTATGCCTTTCTGAAAGGGCTAAGGTTCGTTTTTGCAACTTCTTCCCACCCAATAATGTTCTATTGAATAATATAATGGTTTAAGGCTAAATAAACCTATGTAAAACATGATCTGATAAACATGAACGGAGAATAGCAGATTTATAAATAAATTTACGGAACCCATTACATAAACACATAAAGTCCCAACTTAAATGCTGATAAATTACTATGCCTGGACAAACTAGAACCGGGAAAGACCATATTCTAGCCTTTTCTGAATTCCCTTAATATTTCATACCAAAGTAATACAAACTGTAAATAAATAACTTCACTCAGCTATACACGAATGCCAAAAAGTATGATAGATTTGAAAAACTAGTTTTATCCAGTAGCTACAATTTCATAAATTCAGAAGCATTATATAAATATAAATTATATACTGATATATGTAACTATAATATTATATACATAAGTAGTAAGTGTGGGCGTTTGTTCCAAAATGGCCGCCAACCGACGCCTCCCCCGACGCCTCTCCCGACGCCGCCCCCGACGCCACCCCCAACGCAGCGTTATGGTACTCGATTCGAACAAGTGAGATGTGCCCTTTCGTCCTGTGCTATTCCCGACTCTTCCAGACGCCCCGTTTAAGAGTTAGGACCTTAGGCCCTTTGAAACATGTCACGACTGCACTAAGGTGACGTCATTATAGTCGATTCAAACAAGTGAGGTAAGCCCTTTCGTTCTGTGCTATTCCTGTCTCCTCCAGACGCCCCGTTTAAAAGTTAGGACCTTATGCCATCCGACGCCTCCCCCCGACGCCCACTTAGGTCCTTTGCTCCATGACGTTATAGGAATTTTTCAAACAAAAGGATACGCTCTTACGCGTTATGGTATGCCCTTTCGTCCTAAGGTGTTCCGACGCCGCCCCCGACGCCCTAGTTGTGCCCTTTTGGCAAAATGACGTCATGGGTATCATATGAAAGCGTGAGATGTGCCCTTTCGTCCTAAGGTGTTCCGACGCCACCCCCGACGCCATAGTTGTGCCCTTTTGGCAAAAAAGACGTCATGGGTATCATATGAAAGCGTGAGATGTGCCCTTTCGTCCTAAGGTGTTCCGACGCCACCCCCGACGCCATAGTTGTGCCCTTTTGGCAAAATGACGTCATGGGTGTCATATGAAAGCGTGAGATGTGCCCTTTCGTCCTGAGGTGTTCCGACGCCGCCCCCGACGCCCTAGTTGTGCCCTTTTGGCAAAATGACGTCATGGGTGTCATATGAAAGCGTGCGATGTGCCCTTTCGTCCTATGGTATTCCAACGCCCTAGTTGTGCCCTTTTGGCAAAAATTCCCCCACGCATACTCAGGTCCTTTGCTCTATGACGTCATGGGGTTAGAATTGAAACATGTCACAGCATGCACCAAAGTGACGTTATTATAGCTAGATAGTGTAATAGTGACATACGTACAATATTGCGCAAGGGCACATGATAGTTATGAAAAGATAAAATAGGTTTATACTTACATAACCAATTCTTCTTCCTTTCAGCATCCTTTCTTCTTCCAGATGAACACTGTTACTATTACTATCGACTAAGTGAAATGACTTTGTAAGGAATAGGAATTGGTTGAGGTTATAGTTTCATTTCAGAACGTCACAACCTTATCCCGTAACATAAGGTTGTCACGCTCCTATGAAATAAAGTGTATAAACAAATGGCTTCACAGTAATAGAGCTGGATGATTTATTTCATCGCTGACCATGTCTAATAAAGACAGAATTTCACAACTTGCAGGAACACTTTGTTTGTTGTTTATATAGTTAAACACTTCGCTTTGCATTAGTACCTAGGCATTAACCAAGGATAGGTTATATGCCTTAGAATGAGGAAAGTTCCTTTATAAATCAGATCAACCCTGATTTCACCACTGTTTATTCCGCAGATCTCTGTTTCGCTAAACACATCGGTATACTTTTTGGGTAAGAATACCGATAACAGATCTATACTTTCGCTCTTTCGAATATGTAATAACACGCAACGGCCATATCGTGTTTCCTTTATGGCCGCATAAACAATATTGTAAGGCACGTTCTCTACGAGCTCTGACATTCCTACGCACCTTGGTAAAGATGATGCTGAGTTAAATTTCGCAACTAGAGAGACCATCTGTAAAAAAAAACGAGAACGAAGTCTGATTAACTATTTATTTATATTAATAATAAAAGTATCACACAAAGCTGTAAAGATTATATCATAAAATAGTGTAGATGTAGTCTTACCTTATAAGTTTTTAAAGTAGGAGAAGAACAAGATGACTGAACAACTGTAGATCCGCTTACACACTTGACATAACCCTGTAAATACATGTCTTTTATACAAAACTCTCCGAGCAACACTAGGATGTAGTCATGCTTTCTAAATAACTTTTCGATGACGTGTATAGATACATGTTTCCGTACATTCCTAAGTTAAGATAAGATCTTGTAAATACATGTCTTTTATACAAAACTCTCAGAGCAACACTAGGATGTAGTCATGCTTTCTAAATAACTTTTCGATGACGTGTATAGATACATGTTTCCGTACATTCCTAAGTTAAGATAAGATCTTGTAAATACATGTCTTTTATACAAAACTCTCCGAGCGGAAAAGTATGGAATTTACAGACAGTAATACATTTAGGTAGAATATTTAAATTTGGACAATTGAAATCAAATAGATCGTAGACCTCAACAGACGGAATAATGTTGTGTAGAAATTGTTTCTTCTGACAACCTTTCACAAATACATGATCACAATTGTTGAAAATGTTTCTTACAATATTTTCCATGTGACCATAATCTACAAATCCATGATCGTATTTTAATCCATGATGAAAATGTTCTAAGTAATGTTTTGTCATATCGTTTACAACACGGTCTTCAGGGCTGTTGAATAATAGATGTACACTGTTTTCACATTTCAAATCACAAGAAAAAATTCTTTTACAAAAAATTGACCTGTTGATTGTTCGACAAAACCCTGTACGTCTGCAACTCGACCACCCCCCTACGATCAAAAGAAAACAATATATCACTAACATAATTCATACGGTTTGGTCAGTATAAAGTACATAAATCATAACCTTTTGTTCTTTTTCTTTAACATCTAAAGTAATATTGAACACTACTGGTTGTGAGATTGAAACACACCTTGCCCCATAAGTAGTGTTATAGAATTTCTCAATTATAGATACCATCTGAAAAGAAAAAAGGTATTTAATATAACATTTTTATACACTATGTCAACAATAAACTCTAGCTGATGATGACTAACAACTTAGTAACAAAATAGTAAAACATCGAAACTGATAGAAATAGGAAAACAAACAAACATGACGTTACTTACTTCGTTAATTGTAAAAGAAAAGACAAAGTCTATGTTAGAAGAACAGATACTGATGCTGCCGACAAGTATGTAGTCTACAGTATTCACAGAACGAACGATGAAACAGTGTTTAATGATGGGACAATAAAGTCAACCTATTTATAGCGATATTAAGTAACTGGTTCCCCCCTCTTTGAACTTACGTTCGTTTCTTGTTTGAAATAGATAAACTTAGATGCAGGAATGCGATTTCCTAGGATAGCGTCATAACATATTTTCTCTAACCATTTCATCATATACTAGAAATAGATTTAACCCTCTTTCTCTTCAGAATAACAATATAACTCAGTCGTCAAATGGTGAAACTATGTTATATTCTCCTCTCATACCCTACAGCTATCTATAAATATAATAGTGAAAGTATTTGCTATCTTAAAGTAATCTTCGAAACCCATGTAGATCAACATGTACAAAATTAATTTGAAAATGTCGACATGTATACTTAAGTCGCTATGAAAACTAAATGATTTATACAAATCATGGTTGAAAACGGACAAAGCATGCCTTTTCATACTGTATAAAACACAACATGTGATTAAAAAAAACTATACTATTATTACTAACATGTACCAAATTAATTTTAAAATATCGACATGTAAACTTAAGTCGCTATGAAAACTAAATTATTTATACAAATGTCTTACATGTACAGTACAACTGCTATGAAAACTAAAATATTTATACAGCTCTTGGTTGAAAATCTGACAATACGTGCCATTTCATACTGTATAAACACAACTTGTGATTAAAACAAAAACTGTTTTCCCTTTAGGATGTTGTAACAAAGACCTTGAGATGTCGTTAAGTAAGTAAGTAGACAAGTATGACAAACACAGCAAATACGTTACGACATTGTACACGTAAGTCGTTATGAAAACTAAATTATTTATACAAGTCATGGTTGAAAGCTGACAAAGCGTGTCTTTTCATACTGTATAAAACAAATCTTGTGTTAAAAAACAGTATAAAGTATTTAAATGTAGAAATTTTACTAACATGTACCAAATGATTTTTGAAAATGTCGTCCTTGTACACGTAATTCGCTATGAAAACGAACTTATTTATACAACTCCTGGTTGAAAACTGAGGCAAACGATTCTGCATTACCGTTGTTATTCACATAGTTTTGTAGAATGACATTACACATCGTTATGAAACTTATTTATACAAGTCATGGATGAAAACAGACAAAGCGTACCTTTTCATACTGTATAAAACACAACTGGTGATTGAAAATGTACAACTTTATTCAGATGTAGAAAATATTAGTGCTTTCACAGCACAACTTGTGATTAAAAAAAACTCAAGCGTGTCTTTTCGTAGTGTATAAAACACAACTTGTGATTGAAAACGTACAATTGTATTCAGATGTCAGAAATAATAATGTTATAACAACACAACATGTCCTAGATTAATTGAAAATGGCATACATGTACACATCACTTGCTATGAAAACTAGTGTCTTTTCGTAGTGTATAAAACACAACTTGTGATTGAAAACGTACAATTGTATTCAGATGTCAGAAATAATAATGTTATAACAACACAACATGTCCTAGATTAATTGAAAATGGCATACATGTACACATCACTTGCTATGAAAACTAAAATAATTATACAACTCAAGGTTGAAAACTGATTGAAAAGGTACAACTTTATTCAGATGTAGAAAATATTAGTGCTTTCTCAACACAACGTGTGATAAAAAACTTTACAATATTATTAAATGTACCAAATTAATTTTGAAAATATCTACCTTGTACACTTCCATCGTTATGAAACTAACTTATTTGTACAAGTCATGGATGAAAAACGACAAAGCGTACCTTTTCATACTGTATAAAACACAACTGGTGATTTAAAATGTACAACTTTATTCAGATGTAGAAAATATTAGTGCTTTCACAGCACAACTTGTGATTAAAAAACTGAAGCGTGTCTTTTCGTAGTGTATAAAACAAAACTTGTGATTGAAAACGTACAATTGTATTCGGATGTCAGAAATAATAATGTTATAACAACACAACATGTCCTAGATTAATTGAAAATGGCATACATGTACACCTCACTTGCTATGAAAACTAAAATAATTATTCAACTCAAGGTTGAAAACTTACAATGCGTGGCTTTCATCTGTATAAAACACAACTTGTTATTAAAATCGCCATGAAAACTAGAATATTTATACAAGAACTGTATAAAACACAACTTGTGATTGAAAACGTACAATTGTATTCAGATGTTGTAAATAATAATGTTATTACAACCCAACATGTGCCAAAATTACTTTGAAAATGTCATACATTTACACTTTACTTGCTATGAAAACTATAATATTTATACAACTCACGGTTGAAAACTTACAATGCTTGGGTTTTCATCTGTATAAAACACAACTTGTGATTAAAAATCGCTATGAAAACTATAATGTTTATACAAGAATTGACAAAGCGTGTCTTTTCATAATGTATAAACACACAACTTGGAATTGAAAATGTACAATTTTATTTTATAACGAGAAACTACAGAAAACAGATGGCTCAGATACACTTAAAGCGTGAACCCAACTTAGAGTGTAAGATTTATTATATCACAGCTTTGGTTAGGCTATGTTAGGTTAGGAAAGGTTAGGTTAGGGTATGTTCACAGCTTTGGTTAGGTTAGGATAGGTTAAGAAATGTTAGGTTACGATATGTTTGGTTACGGTATGTTAGGTTATCTCGGAGGAAAGAAAAAAAAACTCGTCGCATAACCCAACTTATAGTGTACGATTTATTATTTCACCGCTTTGGTTAGGTTAGGTTAGGAAAGGTTAGGTTATGTTACGGTATGTTTGGTTAGGTTAGGAAAGGTTAGGTTAGTTAGGATCACCGCTTTGGTTAAGTTAGGTTAGGTTTGGAAAGGTTAGGTTAGGTTACGGCATGTTAGGTTAGGTTAGGAAAGGTTAAGTTAGGTTAGGTTACGGTATGTTAGGTTAGGTTATCTCGGTTGAGGAAATTAAAAACTCGTCGTCATAACGATGGAAGTGTACAAGGTAGACATTTTCAAAATTAATTTGGTACATTTAATAATATTGTAAAGTTTTTTATCACACGTTGTGTTGAGAAAGCACTAATATTTTCTACATCTGAATAAAGTTGTACCTTTTCAATCAGTTTTCAACCTTGAGTTGTATAATTATTTTAGTTTTCATAGCAAGTGATGTGTACATGTATGCCATTTTCAATTAATCTAGGACATGTTGTGTTGTTATAACATTATTATTTCTGACATCTGAATACAATTGTACGTTTTCAATCACAAGTTGTGTTTTATACACTACGAAAAGACACTAGTTTTCATAGCAAGTGATGTGTACATGTATGCCATTTTCAATTAATCTAGGACATGTTGTGTTGTTATAACATTATTATTTCTGACATCTGAATACAATTGTACGTTTTCAATCACAAGTTGTGTTTTATACACTACGAAAAGACACGCTTGAGTTTTTTTTAATCACAAGCTGTGCTGTGAAAGCACTAATATTTTCTACATCTGAATAAAGTTGTACATTTTCAATCACCAGTTGTGTTTTATACAGTATGAAAAGGTACGCTTTGTCGGTTTTCATCCATGACTTGTATAAATAAGTTTCATAACGATGTGTAATGTCATTCTACAAAACTATGTGAATAACAACGGTAATGCAGAATCGTTTGCCTCAGTTTTCAACCAGGAGTTGTATAAATAAGTTCGTTTTCATAGCGAATTACGTGTACAAGGACGACATTTTCAAAAATCATTTGGTACATGTTAGTAAAATTTCTACATTTAAATACTTTATACTGTTTTTTAACACAAGATTTGTTTTATACAGTATGAAAAGACACGCTTTGTCAGCTTTCAACCATGACTTGTATAAATAATTTAGTTTTCATAACGACTTACGTGTACAATGTCGTAACGTATTTGCTGTGTTTGTCATACTTGTCTACTTACTTACTTAACGACATCTCAAGGTCTTTGTTACAACATCCTAAAGGGAAAACAGTTTTTGTTTTAATCACAAGTTGTGTTTATACAGTATGAAATGGCACGTATTGTCAGATTTTCAACCAAGAGCTGTATAAATATTTTAGTTTTCATAGCAGTTGTACTGTACATGTAAGACATTTGTATAAATAATTTAGTTTTCATAGCGACTTAAGTTTACATGTCGATATTTTAAAATTAATTTGGTACATGTTAGTAATAATAGTATAGTTTTTTTTAATCACATGTTGTGTTTTATACAGTATGAAAAGGCATGCTTTGTCCGTTTTCAACCATGATTTGTATAAATCATTTAGTTTTCATAGCGACTTAAGTATACATGTCGACATTTTCAAATTAATTTTGTACATGTTGATCTACATGGGTTTCGAAGATTACTTTAAGATAGCAAATACTTTCACTATTATATTTATAGATAGCTGTAGGGTATGAGAGGAGAATATAACATAGTTTCACCATTTGACGACTGAGTTATATTGTTATTCTGAAGAGAAAGAGGGTTAAATCTATTTCTAGTATATGATGAAATGGTTAGAGAAAATATGTTATGACGCTATCCTAGGAAATCGCATTCCTGCATCTAAGTTTATCTATTTCAAACAAGAAACGAACGTAAGTTCAAAGAGGGGGGAACCAGTTACTTAATATCGCTATAAATAGGTTGACTTTATTGTCCCATCATTAAACACTGTTTCATCGTTCGTTCTGTGAATACTGTAGACTACATACTTGTCGGCAGCATCAGTATCTGTTCTTCTAACATAGACTTTGTCTTTTCTTTTACAATTAACGAAGTAAGTAACGTCATGTTTGTTTGTTTTCCTATTTCTATCAGTTTCGATGTTTTACTATTTTGTTACTAAGTTGTTAGTCATCATCAGCTAGAGTTTATTGTTGACATAGTGTATAAAAATGTTATATTAAATACCTTTTTTCTTTTCAGATGGTATCTATAATTGAGAAATTCTATAACACTACTTATGGGGCAAGGTGTGTTTCAATCTCACAACCAGTAGTGTTCAATATTACTTTAGATGTTAAAGAAAAAGAACAAAAGGTTATGATTTATGTACTTTATACTGACCAAACCGTATGAATTATGTTAGTGATATATTGTTTTCTTTTGATCGTAGGGGGGTGGTCGAGTTGCAGACGTACAGGGTTTTGTCGAACAATCAACAGGTCAATTTTTTGTAAAAGAATTTTTTCTTGTGATTTGAAATGTGAAAACAGTGTACATCTATTATTCAACAGCCCTGAAGACCGTGTTGTAAACGATATGACAAAACATTACTTAGAACATTTTCATCATGGATTAAAATACGATCATGGATTTGTAGATTATGGTCACATGGAAAATATTGTAAGAAACATTTTCAACAATTGTGATCATGTATTTGTGAAAGGTTGTCAGAAGAAACAATTTCTACACAACATTATTCCGTCTGTTGAGGTCTACGATCTATTTGATTTCAATTGTCCAAATTTAAATATTCTACCTAAATGTATTACTGTCTGTAAATTCCATACTTTTCCGCTCGGAGAGTTTTGTATAAAAGACATGTATTTACAAGATCTTATCTTAACTTAGGAATGTACGGAAACATGTATCTATACACGTCATCGAAAAGTTATTTAGAAAGCATGACTACATCCTAGTGTTGCTCTGAGAGTTTTGTATAAAAGACATGTATTTACAAGATCTTATCTTAACTTAGGAATGTACGGAAACATGTATCTATACACGTCATCGAAAAGTTATTTAGAAAGCTTGACTACATCCTAGTGTTGCTCGGAGAGTTTTGTATAAAAGACATGTATTTACAGGGTTATGTCAAGTGTGTAAGCGGATCTACAGTTGTTCAGTCATCTTGTTCTTCTCCTACTTTAAAAACTTATAAGGTAAGACTACATCTACACTATTTTATGATATAATCTTTACAGCTTTGTGTGATACTTTTATTATTAATATAAATAAATAGTTAATCAGACTTCGTTCTCGTTTTTTTTTACAGATGGTCTCTCTAGTTGCGAAATTTAACTCAGCATCATCTTTACCAAGGTGCGTAGGAATGTCAGAGCTCGTAGAGAACGTGCCTTACAATATTGTTTATGCGGCCATAAAGGAAACACGATATGGCCGTTGCGTGTTATTACATATTCGAAAGAGCGAAAGTATAGATCTGTTATCGGTATTCTTACCCAAAAAGTATACCGATGTGTTTAGCGAAACAGAGATCTGCGGAATAAACAGTGGTGAAATCAGGGTTGATCTGATTTATAAAGGAACTTTCCTCATTCTAAGGCATATAACCTATCCTTGGTTAATGCCTAGGTACTAATGCAAAGCGAAGTGTTTAACTATATAAACAACAAACAAAGTGTTCCTGCAAGTTGTGAAATTCTGTCTTTATTAGACATGGTCAGCGATGAAATAAATCATCCAGCTCTATTACTGTGAAGCCATTTGTTTATACACTTTATTTCATAGGAGCGTGACAACCTTATGTTACGGGATAAGGTTGTGACGTTCTGAAATGAAACTATAACCTCAACCAATTCCTATTCCTTACAAAGTCATTTCACTTAGTCGATAGTAATAGTAACAGTGTTCATCTGGAAGAAGAAAGGATGCTGAAAGGAAGAAGAATTGGTTATGTAAGTATAAACCTATTTTATCTTTTCATAACTATCATGTGCCCTTGCGCAATATTGTACGTATGTCACTATTACACTATCTAGCTATAATAACGTCACTTTGGTGCATGCTGTGACATGTTTCAATTCTAACCCCATGACGTCATAGAGCAAAGGACCTGAGTATGCGTGGGGGAATTTTTGCCAAAAGGGCACAACTAGGGCGTTGGAATACCATAGGACGAAAGGGCACATCGCACGCTTTCATATGACACCCATGACGTCATTTTGCCAAAAGGGCACAACTAGGGCGTCGGGGGCGGCGTCGGAACACCTCAGGACGAAAGGGCACATCTCACGCTTTCATATGACACCCATGACGTCATTTTGCCAAAAGGGCACAACTATGGCGTCGGGGGTGGCGTCGGAACACCTTAGGACGAAAGGGCACATCTCACGCTTTCATATGATACCCATGACGTCTTTTTTGCCAAAAGGGCACAACTATGGCGTCGGGGGTGGCGTCGGAACACCTTAGGACGAAAGGGCACATCTCACGCTTTCATATGATACCCATGACGTCATTTTGCCAAAAGGGCACAACTAGGGCGTCGGGGGCGGCGTCGGAACACCTTAGGACGAAAGGGCATACCATAACGCGTAAGAGCGTATCCTTTTGTTTGAAAAATTCCTATAACGTCATGGAGCAAAGGACCTAAGTGGGCGTCGGGGGAGGCGTCGGATGGCATAAGGTCCTAACTTTTAAACGGGGCGTCTGGAGGAGACAGGAATAGCACAGAACGAAAGGGCTTACCTCACTTGTTTGAATCGACTATAATGACGTCACCTTAGTGCAGTCGTGACATGTTTCAAAGGGCCTAAGGTCCTAACTCTTAAACGGGGCGTCTGGAAGAGTCGGGAATAGCACAGGACGAAAGGGCACATCTCACTTGTTCGAATCGAGTACCATAACGCCTCGCTGGGGGTGGCGTCGGGGGCGGCGTCGGGGGCGGCGTCGGGGGCGGCGTCGGTTGGCGGCCATTTTGGGACAAACGCCCACACTTACTACTTACATACAGTTTTAGCCTACATATTTTTACTATGTATTTTGAGGCACATAAACAGGCAAGAGAGCTCAAATGGAGGTGGGGAGGACATGTGGCCAGACTACCTGCAGACAGATGGGCCTATGCCACCACGATCTGGGACCAAAGAAGAGGGAAAAGAAGAAGAGGGAGACCGAGAAGGAGAAGGGCTCAGGACTTCATAGATGTGATAGGACCGCAATGGTCACGAGTAGCAAGGGATACGAGGGAGTGGAAAATCACGATTTTAGATTTAGAATAAAATGTTGACATAATTTAAAAACTGAAAGTGAAGTGAAGTGAATTAGGGAAAAAGTACAGGACACTCATTCTAGACTCAAAATGGAACACAAGCTACACACACTTAACTATCAGTTAAAGTAAAGGCTCAAATCCGAGCATGCACACAGGAAATAGCTCACCCCGTGTGTACAAACTGAGCTAACCCTACCGATAGTAGGAGGCCCTTGCCTGAAAAGGATTCAGTGGCTTTTTCTAATTCTAATTCTAATTAAAGAAAATGAAGGAATTGTTTGTGCAATTGATTATAGTTTATTGCATATTTCATTTAGGCCAAAAAATGAGTACATAACCACTTTGAAGATTTCATTCTACAGTTACAGCTTGCTCCCTAGTATAAAACTACGAAATAAAGCAATTTCTGGGAAAATTTCAAGAAGCTGCTCCTCGGTGCTTGATGTTCACCGAGGCGGCCAGCGGAATAAAACGTCGGAAAGAGCAAAGTAGCCATGCATACTTTTATGTGCATCCTCCGTGAGGTCCTGTTTTGTTTTAATTATGTCTGCATTATAAAGAGTCTGCCCACGACATATCTATCCAGTGCAGTACACGCTACTTTGTACATACGTATATATATATATATGTAGGCTATGTATATGTGTGTGCAGTCCAGTTTTCAAACAGTGCAACTTGTAGATATGTAGATGACAGCTCATCCACCCTTCATCATAAGCCTCGTACCTCCCCATCCCTCTACCCGTACTTGTTTTATGTCATAATGTCACTTGTTGGCCCGGGAAAATTATCCTTCTTTTACAGGCGGTCTTGTTGACAGGGATTGGATAGGGGAAACGTTTTTAAATTTAAAACTTCCTCGTTTCTAGATAAAAATATAGAAATAATAAATTGAAGCAAACAAGGCTCATTTGCTTCCATTGTTCGTTTCTACTCTGAAAAACTTTTCATATTTGTTGTTTCAAACTGTAATTTGTTTATACGTTTAAGACATTTCCCATAAATTGCATCGTTCTCTGCTAAGCCTAAGCGTCATAGGACCAACTTTGGGTGCGTTTAATTAAATGATTATGTTATGAAATACATTCTTTATTCATAATTACATAGTCTTGTCCCTCACAGATACCGGCTGGGACATTACGATTAGCTACTATCCTCAACGATACCAAAACTACTCCATTACATTTTCATAGAAATCTTGATAAAATATTAAAAAGACTTGTAATATATCATATATATAATGTATTATAAAAGACTTCTTACTTTTTACAGAAGTTTAGAAAAATACATAGTGAGAAAAATATATATCTTTGTTTCATAGACCTTTTGTTATTTCTGCTGTGATAAACTATTTAAAACTTCCAGCCACATTTTTTTCATTTATTATGGTATGACATTATTTTAAATTCGAAACATTGCACTTTGGCCATTAAGTTTGAAAAATTAATAAACAATATTTTTCAGTGCGCATTTTTGTCATTATATTCAGGAAATTAATAATTAATTAGAATCTAAGCTAATTTAATGATAAATCCTACTTCATTCCTACCAGTCCCGTTAATACAGAATCCTGAAACGCATGCGTGAATAATTAAATTAAATCGTATCAAATAGCAACAGAAGAGTAAAATTATCCTGTTATAGCCTAAAGAAAGATTAAATTAATGTTAAAATGGTACAGTTGAGATAACTTTAAAAATATTTTTATTTCTATCCAGGGCTATGATTTTACATGTGGAACAGGCCTGTCAAACTTTGGAGGAACTGGGGCTCAAATTAATTTAGACAAATCATCTTGTGGGCAGCAACAAAATTAATTAATTCGTATTAACTTAACCATTTAACTTGTCACTTAGAGCATGCATGGCGTCATCACTGATTCACTGGTAAATGTTATAAACAATTTTAAAATAGTATGACGAATAAAATGAAAATGATTGTCTCTTCTTCCCAAGATGTAGGTTTTGTCACTCCAGTTCACTATTTCAATGAGCATAATAGTAATACAATTTATTGAGAGAAAAATCAGCTGACCGGTGACATTAGCTCTTCCTAACCTCAATAAATATAACAGAGAACAGGTATTTGCTTTTTTTTTCTTTTATGAATTTCACATTCGAAAATGTTCTTTCACAAGGTAGTCCTATGAGTTTCAAAACATCTGAAGGCCAATCTCTCTCAGCTAGAAATCTTGGCAAATAAAAATAAATCTGAGAAAGTTATCTCGTTTTGTGTTCTTTGTGAAGAAATGGATCGGCCTGAAAACCACATAGGCCCTAGTTCAAGTTGAAACTTTGAGAGTTGATTCCTCGATGTCCATTTTCAAGAGTTCGTTAAAAAGAGACGCTTTGTCGTTTATGTTTTCAAAATCAGTAATTCTTGAATAAAACTCTTGAATAATAATTTCAAATGCTCACAAAATTCTGAAAATTCACATTTATCTCATTTGATGACATTTTGACAAAATAAAAAATATGCCAAATTATTTGTTCCTGAATTTGACCTTAATTGTTACAATTATACCTGTGATAGGGTCTACTACCTGTATATAAATTATATAGTTTTCTTTGTTCCGTGGGCAGAAATAATAACTTCCTTGGGCCGCCTGTTGGACAGGCCTGATGTAGAATGTTAAGTGTAGAGTAATCTCCATGTTATGAAGGACAGGTTCAAGATATTAAAAATTTCAGCTTTGCGAATTATTTTAGCAGGCTATATTCAACGGTTTTGGCTCTTCATTTTTTATTTAATAATTCCGGAAACGTTGAATGTTACCATAAAAAAGTATTAAAAACTTAATGAGTTACAAAGGTGGTTAATTCGAGCAGGCCTGCCCATTTTGAAGTTTTTTTTCAATTAACATACAGAAGTAATTGCACGCGTTTCTAAAAAATAACTTCATTAATATAGCCCGTGAACTCAAGATGTTGCCATTAAACCATGGACTTCAATATTATGATCTATCCTCTTTAAAATCCGCACGGCTTCCACTGAATATCATAGCTGGAGACAGAAAGTCGGCTATAAATACGGAGTATACAACAGAAATAGTTTCTTTGCAAAATAAATATCTCGAAGGCTGTGGAGTATATATTTTATTTAGAAGCATAATCATGTTGTAGATGGAAAGTAGGGTTTTAATGTTTAATATTCAAACAATCTTAGAAGGAGTACATTAATTTTCTTGAAAAAGAAACTCCCGCAAGTCACAAAAATAGAATGGAAGAAAGAAACTGAGAAAAACTAATCACTAATGAAAGGCAAGGAAGAAAGTAAGAGATGGAAAGAGAGGGAAGTAATACATTTCCTAGGAAAGAGGAATGTATTTTAGCTTTATATCTCCCAGAGTAATTCTGAAGTGTGGTTTGGTTTAAGTTGCATGTAGATGCCAGTAGGGGCGCCCCAGGCAAGCAATTGCTGTTGTTAATTCTCAACTAGTGGTATCGCTACACGTACTAGGCCATGACACCCTGAAGGGACATTCTGGAAAGTCACAAAGTTTCTCTCTAAAGACGCTGCACGACGATCTCTGAGTTCTGTATTCTACATTCAGTTATTCATTCTCACGAAGATTTATTCATAGGTAATCCCACGAGAGATTAGAATTTATCGATATATTTATCTGATGAAACTCGTATTTTCGTGACAGATTTAGTAAGACTATTCCATGAATAAAGTGTAACGGATTTTGTAAATATTAATTATTTTCTTATTTTGTTGTCAATATTCTGCTCACTGTGAGACACGGCATATTAAATGAATGAACAGTCCATGCATCGATTCGATGAATCGATTCGAGTTCCCAGTGCTACTAACGTTGCGTACCACAAGATGGAGAGCATCGGCATGAGAACGCTATAGAAGCACACGAACTGGTTTACACCGAATCGAAATTGTGTTTTTAAACAATGGACATTTGTATTACTTCACGAAATTGTGTTTTTAATCAATGGACATTTATATTATTTCAATTTCCAAACAAGTTATGTTGCATAAAATGTGTTTTTATTCTGTTCACTCACGTCGAGGCCTTGCAAGTACAGTAACGAGCTGGCGTTTTATCAGACAAAATTGCATCGTTATAAGATAATATTACATAATAAGATAAATGACCATGGTTGTCTATATCCGAGAAATTGGTAAATGTTATTGGTCAATATCGTATGGCGTGTGAATGGAATAATCACTGTAAACCAATAATGCTAACAACTACACTAATAGGCCTAATGGGCATTAATTTTATTTATTTATTAAACTGTCGTTTGGCATTGTGGTGAGATGGATAGTGCAAAATTTATTCACATTACATTTCCGGTTGTCACCTAATTCTGTAGACTGCTATAAAATGGATTATTTAATAACCAGAGATACCGGTAGAGGAAACACTGCGTTCTACCCTGGAATTGGATATCTAGTTTTCAGTATAATTTTTTAAGATCACCTTAAACTAAAAATATAATAAAGAAACATGTCTGTTTATTTGTATGACTAGAACTTTGATCGTGACAATATAGCGCGAGAACGGAAAAATCGTACCCAAACGAAATTTTATATATTTTTTGATATCATCTAGGTTTGTGACGGGAAGATTGTGACGATTTGTTCTTGCCTTAACTACCCGATTACATGAAGAAAATTTCTTTTTGAAGTGAAATTTCTTTAGCCGCGGTAGGGGTAAATCGAGAGCTTACGTTACACTCAAAATCGTCACGAAATTAGTGTTACGATCAAAATCGTCACGAAATTAGTGAGATGTGACGGAACGGACTGCACAGAAAACAATCAACTCAATGATTAGACTTATTCAAAATTTTAAAAATCCAAAAATTAAAAAATCCAAATTTTTTAAAATCTAAAAATCCAAAATTAAAAAATCCAAAATCCAAAATTAAGAAATCCAAAAATTACAAAATTTAAAGAACCAAAATTTAAAAATCAATAAATCCAAAACTAAAAATCGAAAATAAAAATAAATAAATAAATAAATAAAATAATTCAAAGATCTAAAATAAAAAAATCCAAAATTAAAAACTCCAGAAACCCAATATAAAACGTCCAATAATCCAAAAATAAAGAATTGAAGAAATCCAATAATCCAAAATTGAAAAATCCAATAATCCAAAATTGAAAAAAATCTAAAAATTAAAACAAGTTTCACATCTGTCGCGTGGCGTTCCACGCACACTTTTTTATGTTATAGTAAACTGCTATAACGTTTTAGTATAATCTTGTATGCTCATATAAGAGGTAAAACATGTATTCGATACTTTTTTTCGAAAAGAAATAACTACAAGCCAACCATTATTTGTAGTCATCATACACCTTTGCATAATACAAAGTGAGAAAGTTAGACCTTTATTGGCCATATTTAAGGTATTGAAAGTCATGTGAGTGAAACTCATAAGCTTTTATTCTAAGTTTTTACTCTGATGATTGTAACTTAACAATTGGGAAGTTGGGACCTAAATGTAAATGAGTTTCCTATTAGGAGTGTAATACATTGCCACAATATTAGGAAAAGATATTTATTTAACAAGTCTCAGGTAAGGCTTAATAAATTAATATGTTATTTTAAATTCATTTTCAAGCTCTGAGTCCTTATATATGCTCCAGGACTTAAAGCGAAGACAAACGACTTATCACTACTGAGTTTTAATAAACTGCCATATGAAGTAGGCATATTTTTAGTCATTTAGTTAAGTATCTTACATTTAAGACGGCTTTATGTAACTACTAGCTTAAAAGGTCCGGAATTGCCCGGGTTTTGTAATTTGTAATTCGAAGTTAACTTATGGAGGACTTTTGATTTTCAAGCTGTAAGTCCTTATTTGGGCTCCAGGATTTGAAGCGAAAATAAACGACTTTTCACACTATTCCCTCAGAAAATGCTAGATATGGCTTTTATCACCCATACAAGACTTAGAATGCAACCCACTGCTTTTACCCACTATGCCCGGTAGGGGTTGAAATAAGAAGAAACAGAAATTCGGGTAACATAACATTTTACTGCCTTTGCGGGATATTTCATTTCCTACTTTCATGTTCCCATACAACCATTTCAGGGCTACAATCAAAAGAAAATCAATATCACTTCACATATTTTTCCGCCAAAATCGGGACACAATTATTTATTGCGCACATAGGACTAAAAATGTCCCATCCTATTTTGTCTCTATTTATATGTTTAAGGCTTACAATAAACACCGCTATTTCTCAACTAAAACGAAGCCTACAGCATACTCGTTGGCACACTCAGGCTAAGACAACTGAAAATGCTGTCCCCCAATACGACCTCTTATTCTACATCAAAATGTGAAGTGAGAAAATGATATTCTCCATGCCTAGGGTAGAGAAAGTTATGTGATGCATCACACCCGATATTTATTTACATTGATTTAATTTTCCATAATATCGATTTACAGAAATGAATTACAGAAGAACTCCAACTATCCGGATCGCCAATTAACCGGATCACTTTGAGGTCGTATTTAAGTTGTTTTTGCAGCAGCGAGTATTAGGAAACCCTCTTTCAGAGCCAATTATTTGCGAAAAAGAAAAACTTTTATCCGACAAAATCAACAGTTGTCAGCACCGAACTTACTCTGACCGATATCTTCAAGATGTGACACTTTATGTATGGTATGGTATGGTATGGTAAGGCGCATCTTTATTCTTATATACACATTAAATACATTATCCATAGAACAAATCCAACGCACGGGCCTAAGACGGCCGTTCGTGCTTTTACTATGCACAAGACAAAGAAAGAGAAATGCAACACTAATATAATACAATACAATATATTACGATAGCTAATAATATACTCGTATTAATGCTATACAAAGATGAAGAAAAGAAAGAAAGAAAAAATTGTACCAATGACGGAAAAAAATGACAATAATAATGCAATATGATACATAATAATACATAGACAAAGTTTATTTCCCCTGTCCCTCCCGCCCATCCTTTTCTACCGTGAGCTGTCGGACTTTACACATGAATTTCCCCACCCCTTCGGTGAATTTTGTGTCACTCGACAGCTCGAAAGTCGCCATGTGACCTCTTCTAGAGACAACAGAAAAGTCCGGCAGATATCGTTGCCTAAGCATCTCAGTGACTTCACATTCAGAGAGAATATTCTGTGCTGTCTCATCCTTGTCATATAGTGGGCATATTCTCACTTTATGTAAGTACAGTAGGCCTACCATTCAATTTAGTTTTTTCATTATTTATAGAAATGACCTTTTTTATGTATTAATGTACCAATGACAATGACCAATTAATGTACCAGTCCTAGTTAATCCGGATAACTGGAGCTCTACTGTATATCTATAACCTATCTTATAACTTGTCAAAGCTCAGTATCATCAGCTTCCAAAGTCCTATGCGAACACTGCAGACAATATTGTTGTCATGAGAACTGAATTGCATTTGCTGCATTCGGTGTAATATTTTCAGAAATTATATAATTTTCCAAGAGAAGAGGTGGTTTGTTTGAATTCTAATGTTGACCTCGTCACTTTCTGGGTTGAACTGGGTATATGTGCGAAATTCCTTGCAAATTGATCAATACATGTAGATTTGTATAAGGATCGTAAGCCTACATACCCACATACACATTTTCCATTTTATATAATAGACTAGCTGAAAAGACCCGGGTTTTGTATCTTCTTCTTCTTCTTCTTCTTCTTCTCTTCATGGAGTAGGAGAGACTCCTGTTCCGTCCTCAGCTTGCCATCTCGTTCTTGGTCGACCGACATCTCTTCTCCCTTGTGGTTTGTACAACAATGCTTGCTTCGGGAGACGTTCTTTATTCATTCTACTCAGGTGGTCTGACCAGCGAGATCTTTCATTTTTTCTGTAACTGGGAGTATGTTTAACTCTTTCCTTATTTCTTTATTTTTGTATTTGTCTAATTTTGTACATCCTTTTACACTTCTGAGGAATTTCATTTCTGCTGATTGTATTTTCTTAACATTTTTTTTCTTTAAGGTCCATGTTTCACATCCATAGAGCAAAATTGGCATCGCGTTTTGTATTTTGTAATTTAAAATTAACTTATGGAGGACTTTCGATTTCCAAACTCTAGGTCCTAATGTAATATGTATGCAGAAATTGAAATGAGGAAACACGAATTATCACACTCAAAAACTATTCCCACAGAAAACGCTAGATATAGCTTGTTATGGCTCATAGAGGATGTCGAAAGTTGCATTCCGTTGCTTCTACACACCATGCGTGAGAGGGGTTGAAATAAGAAGAAACAAATTCCGGTTACATAAGATTTTATTGTCTTGACGGAAAATTTTATTTCTTACTCTCATGTTACCATACAACCGTTCGGGGCTGAAATAAAAAATAAATGCAGTGTCACTTTCATACTTTTCGAGGGTGGAGAAAGTTATGTGACTGCATCACAGTGCTTTTTATTTTCGTGGATTTCATTATTCATTATTTATTTACATAGATACTTATATATCGATAGCTTCTCTAATTTGTCAAAGCCCAGATACTTGCAATTTCCAAAGCCTTATGTGAACACTCCAACAATACACTGTTGTCATGTGAACTGAATTGCATTTTCATTAATTCAGTATAATATTCTTAGAAATTATATAAATCTTCAAGGGAAGGAGTGGTTTGATTGAATTTTAATGTTGACCGCTTTACTTCCCGGGCTTAACTGGGTATGTGTGCAAACTTTCGTGCAAAGTGGTCAAGAAATATAGATTTGTATAGGGAACATACATACATACATAGATAGACACTTTCGATAATCGGTGGCAGATTATTCGATGTCGTAAGTTCTGGTGACGGGCATTCCTCGATCCAATGACATTCTGTGAAAGTAAGGATTTTGTATGCTTCATTTAAAGTTTTATTTGTTAGGTTACCTAATACGACATCTATGCAGTCTGATTAATATTAATAACTTAGGGTAAGCTATTGACGATAATAACATTTTATTTTTCTTTAAAGTATAATTAATCAGTACCAGGTTCTAAAGAAAATTACAGGACCCGTTGCAAAGGAGTGTTTTGTTAACAACTAAAGGGAATAATAATTGAACTTCACAGCTTCTTTAATTGGAAATTACTTGGATCGCTTTGCCGTGGTGAGAGCCAGAAGACTTGCTTTCTATTGGATCTGCTTCTCCTGCAAGCCTTAGCTGGAGGATGAAGGGGAAAGAGAGAGGAAAGGGAAGGATGAGGGAAAATAAAGAAACACAATTTGCATAATGCCAGTGCCTCTTGTTACCCAACGACAACAATGGCTGCAAGCTAGTGCTGGGAACTGATGAATGACCTTTCTGCGGTCTACGGTCCCTTGTTTTCGAGCTGGAAGGTTCATATAACGGCTATAGTTTTGCCCAGGTCAACTGTGAAGTGTACGGCTCGGCCCATAGAATGTCACTTTAGGCAGTTACTGAGGCACTTTAACCTCCTCCACCTCTCTTCTGTGCAGTGTAAGAAGGCATGGAAGATCCCGTACACTGCACCTTATGAAATTATAATGCCATTGTTCTCCAGTAATTTCATATTCCAAACAAAGAGGGTCCAACTTTAATTTAGAAAGTTGATGAGATAATGTTACAAACCGTGGACCTCGTAATTTATACCTGCTGTAATTTAAGGCAAAATTCAGCTCTGTCTTAATCACAGGACATGGGGAAGTTAAGTTTTAAATTGCGCATGGTATTAACGTTTTTAATATTATCTAAACTTGAAATCATTTCCTCGCTCACTTAGAAGCTATGAAATAAAATATAAGACAAACAATTGCCATTTAAATGGTGTATTATTCGTCGAGTACCGATGACCTTCTAGAGCAATCATGGGCAAACCCCTATCCATTGACACGCAACCCGCAAGCTTGGTCAACTTACACATAGTTCGAAAAGAACAGACAAGAAGAGACACAAACAGACAATAAGTGCAGTGGCGGTTGCTCATTCTTAGGGAAACACTAATTTCACTTTATAGTATACATTACAATATACAAATAATACAAACAATTTTGTTTTTTAATTATTCTTTTACGTGTGCAATTATTTCATCATACAAAGGCTTAGAATGTGCCATAACGCCTTTCCAATCGGAACTGTGTCGCAACCCGTCACTGCTTGCAAAGAGATATGATTCATGCACGGGAATAATCCATCACGTACACCGAATGTCCGCAATGCCATCTTGTGTCTTATGCGGGAAGGTCGAGAACCACAAGTGGTTCGCGAACCAGTAAATGCCCATGTATGTTCTAGAGACAAGGCTATTTATTATGAAAAAAAGTAGTAGCTTTTATTTTTAAAAATAACCATTCTATTTAAAAAAATATTTTGGGAGAGCAAGAAAATATAGGTTTGGGGAGATTTTAAAAGTTGTTAGAATAGGAATATAGCCTACAAATGCCCAGGCCTAGGCAAGGAAAGCGAAGATGGCTCAACAATATTATCAGTTCGGCCTCGCTTAATGTGCACTAAAGTAGATGTTTCAAATTGCTTTCAACTCCATTTGGAACTTTGTTATAACTATAAGTTTACCTGATTTTATGTTTGATGAGAAATCACACAAAAAAATATGGGGACAGAGCTCCTTGGGAATTATCCTGTGAAATGTACTCTCTGAAATTATTTAGAACTAGTACCGTTACAGTTTTAAACAGAAAAAATGTCTCTTCTCTACTTAAAATTGTCTTGATTTAGTAGCATACTTGATGCCTTTTGCATAGCCCTAAAACAAAAATCTGACGTGTTACACTCACATAATTTTCTCTACCCTAAGCATGTTACAAATTCTTGAGTAAACATTCTGGTTAGATATATAAGCTTTCATGAACCACAGATTATTGTCTCTGTTGGACATTACATGAGAACATTATAGGAGAAAAATTCCTCCGACACTGGGACTTGAACCCATGACCTTTGGCTATTCGCGCCAATGCTCTACCAACTGAGCTAAGCCGGAGTTCAATTCACAGCGCCGGATGGAACCTCTCTCCTATGACTGATTGCCCTAATGGTCTACCTCACAGACAGACAAGTTATGTCATATGCAGTACTGTGAGGCACACTAATTAGTGATTTTTGTGACCGGGCTCCCACTGTTATTGTACAGTTGACATTCAAGATAGATATATAAGCTTTCATGAACCACAGATTATTGTCTCTGTTGGACATTACATGAGAACATTATAGGAGAAAAATTCCTCCGACACTGGGACTTGAACCCAGGACCTTTGGCTATTCGCGCCAATGCTCTACCAACTGAGCTAAGCCGGAGTTCAATTCACAGCGCCGGATGGAACCTCTCTCCTATGACTGATTGCCCTAAAACTCCGGCTTAGCTCAGTTGGTAGAGCATTGGCGCGAATAGCCAAAGGTCCTGGGTTCAAGTCCCAGTGTCGGAGGAATTTTTCTCCTATAATGTTCTCAAACATTCTGGTATCGAATAATAAGCCACATTGCTGGGAGTGCATATTCAATTGTTTCAGCATCATGCAAATGTATACTTTTCGTGACGCAAGACAAATGCCCCAGTTTTGTCAAACGGTGGCTGCCTTATAACTAACTACCCTTCAGAAAAAAAAGGAGATTGACACAACATTCTAAACATAGGCTCATGACCTTGTAAGACAAGTCGTGATTTTTTTATTTTAAAAATGGTGACAATATCAAAGTTCATTCCATGTTAAGTACACGAGGAACTGGCTTTGCTTCTATTTATGTTGCAGATTCGCCCCAACCATTCTACCGAAAAGATGAATGATAGAAGTGTCGTTAGCTTTTAGAGATAGGCTTATATAAAAATAAAGTAGAAACCACTTTTAGATAGCTTGAATAAAAAATAATACACAACACACACAAAGTAAAAGTTACACATTATTGCACTAATGTTAAAAATGCATTGTAACATACTTCGGTTTTAATTACATTTAAAATACACTTTTAGTTAAGAATATTTGTATATGATAATTAAATAGACTCAATCCGACAATAATTGAAAGTGTAAAATTATCAAGGTAGTCTCAGAAATTGTTAAGCCTATGCTTGGTGGTTGAAAAGCGTTGTTGACTCTTTTCCTTATATTGGCAGCCGTGTACCAGAATATCAATATTCTCTCTATGCACATGTGCATGCGTATTCGTGGCAAGCATATGGCAGGACATCTCGAAGATCCAATATCGCTTCACGGAACGTAATTAATTATATAAATCTAATATTTATTATTATTTCACATAATATATTATATTAACAGCTGTTTAAAATAGTGTTTGCAAATATACCTACTCGCAAAATTAAATCTCTCTTTCGCCATTTGAATAATAATTTCTCTTATGTTCGCCATTTGTGTGTAGTCATATATATTCAAAAGCTCGTTTCATTTTTTAAATAAATTAACAGCTGTATTGGACCATTATTACAAGGAAGTTAATAATTTGACATTGCACATCTTGTTTTCAAAGAGCTTTATATGTGATTAGATTAGAAAAATGTTAGTAATTTTAAAAATGACGTCAGGCATACAATGCTAGCAAGGTACTTATGCTGAAAGGTCATCTCTTTGGTTCAAAATGATCTCGACACAGTATTTTATTTTTTAATTCACAGGTTCTAATTTTCTAAGCAAAATATCACAGAGCGTGTAGTTATATAAAAAGACTATCTAAATATTGTTATAAACGCTAATAATATCCATAAACGCTCCTGAATTGAAAAGTTCCTACATATTTTTAACTATGTTTTTACATAAAAATGACTGTCTGTCTCCTAGTTGATATAGCGGTGGTAAATTTGAGCATACGCTGATAAATAAGTACGGTTTATCACTATCTGTTATCTTGTAGAGCAGGTGTAGGTAGACATGAGTTTGCTTGACCTTTCACGAACATGCAATTTCAACAAGTGGCATGGATGGGAACTACTCTGTCATATTATAATCTGGCTTCCTGTCAGAGTTGTACTCAAGCAATCAGTACTACTACCTTCCCTTATTAATTCATGGGTATGGAGTAATGGACACATTGTCAGTTAATAGTGGAACCTTAGATCTTTGTACCCATTAAGTACCAATATTGCATATTTCGGTTTGAAAACACGCGTTTTGTTCGCCCATACGCTTGCTACATATTACATATTATTACACGCTTATTACATGTGAGGTAACGGTGTCATAATGATATCCATTTTAAACATATTTTTATTATAAAAAAGTGTGGTATTGATTATTATCGAACATGGAACGATCTTGAAACCTTGAGAGCAGCAAATGAAACTCCGTAATAAGCAGTCTATATTTAAAATACAATCAATTCAGTTCGTGTTCATTTTAATCTTGTGCTAAATTAAGTTCATTTGGTTTTGTAAAAATCAGTTATTTAAAAAAAAAGGCAAAGAACAAGCTTCGGCTTGACTGTACGCCATCAGCTGCCATCAGCTGCCATCTAGCGGAAAAAATAAGAACTACCATAACTTGTTAACACCTGATTGCCGCGGTTAGCCGATCTCGTATTTTTATGAATCTAAAATCTCAAAATTTAAACATTTAATTATGGTCGAACAAAAACAGTCGTAAGCAACTAACCTATTACGGCAATTAAAGAGATTCGTATGAAAATTATGAAACGAGCAAACGAGCATCTTTTGTATAGAGCAAACCAAGTTTCATAAACATACTTTTATCCCAATAAATGCCATTGTAGGCTCGTTGAAAAATGCACTAATGCATGTTAAGGTTCTTGGTATTAACAGAGATAGGAATTTAACTAGTGGCATCGCATATTGACGCAGTATGTATTAGATTGTTCAGAGTTATTTGCCTGTTACGCCTACGGGAATCAAGATTTTAAAAAGAAAATTCCTATCGTGCTTTTTTTCAATAACATTTTGGTTTATGGTATCGTCTTTGGGGTAATGACATCGGAATTTTTAAATATCTAGGCTTACAAAGGAAGGCAGTACAGACTCTAGATACAATGAGCACTACAGGACTTTATTTATGAAAGAAAGCTTTATAAACATGTATATTTTTAATTCTTTGTTACACACTAACAACAATTTCAATTTTGATCCTCTCAGAAGATACACTATATCACAACCATGTTACAAAATCAGTCACCTGGAAGATTGATTAATGGCCGGTTTCTATCAACTCGCGAATTACCTATGAGTAAATTATCCCATGAACAGAATTTACACAAGGAAAGCTCTTACGAACAGAAATAATTTAAAGATAACGATCACACACAGTTTTGGCGAGTTTCTAGATAAAAGTCCACTGGGTAAATATGAAAATGAGAGAAAAAATATTTCTATAAACTAGGGCTAGATCTTTCCAAGGGTAAATCTTTGGGTTAATTTATCCTTTCATGGATGGCTGGATAAAATTTAACCTCTCGTAGGATAAATATGGCGGACGTGCACGGATTGCAGTACCTGTAAAATACAGTTTTAGAAGTGCTGAGATGATCTGTAATGTTGACTTTGTTTCTCCGTAATAGGATGGGCTTATCAGAATTTATATACATATTTCTTATTGAAATTTCATGTACCGTACATTGTCGCTAATGACTGTATTTGCCGGTATTTGGTAGCACTGAGTGTGCAAACATTGCAAACTAGAGTCGTACTTCTCATTTTTCCTTCCTCTTACGCATTAGATCTCGACAGTAGTAGTATTTATATGAAGATAATGTTCTTCCGAACTAATTAGTATGATATATATTGCAAAACCTTGTCTTGACTTGCAGTAGTGGAATCATAGGCTGAAACAATTACATCTCCGTTATTCAAGATGTGTTCTCAGTGTTCACCGTAGCTCATTGTCAGCGTGCTGGATTACGGTTCAAGAGGTCAACTGTTCGATCCCCGGCATGGTAGTATATATTATTTTTTATTTCCTCATACCATTAGTGCTCTGGTGGGTGATTCTGGAACTAAGTTGTCCATTGGATAATTTACCCATAGGTATTTCGCGAGTTTATAGAAACCGGGCATAAATCGAAATACTGTTGCATACTGTTTACGAAATGACCATATGAGTCTCTTATGTTCCTCCAAGCATCCTTTGTATAGTGCCTTTCGTGAATTATTTGTAACAAATATTTCATTTTGATTTCTGTATAATACTGCATTATTTATTGTATTTATCTATATTGATTTTGGGTTTGGTTATACTTTAATCTATAACATCATTCACGATGGTCAAGACATGAATATAAATAAATAAAATAACAATTATTCCTAAGTATACCCCCTTAATACTATGTCATGTAGGATATCTAGTTCTTGTATACTTGTATAGGATAGGTATAGGGCAGACGTTATTTGTATAACTTGTTATAGAAAACTGTTTAAAAAGCCAGAATTAAGGGTAGATTTCTTCATCAAGGCAATGATATTTTCCCTGTGAGAAATGTTTGTCGTGTCTCTCTCCCCAGTAGAACCTCAATTCGTTATGAAATGACTGACGTGTCTAGACTCTTAGGTATCCCCGTCCCAGAAAACTTGGTCTCAAAAAACAGGGTTATTCGATTTTATCATCCCTTAATGGCACAGAAATATTTCTGATATTGACAGAATCACTCATATTTTAATATTCCGTATATTTGTACTACTCTTTTCGAGCCTGGAATTTAATGTAGAGTTTTTAGCATTAAGCATGCATTTTTTTTGTCTGTGTGTCTGTATCTGTCTATGAACAGCATAACTATATTAAACAGTTTTATTAAACAGTCTTAACATTTGAAAGATTTCCTTATAATTCATATTTATAAAATTTGTCTGTTATCAGTAGGCCTATAGCTCACAAAGAAAAAATCGTACCAAAACATATTATTAAAAACGGTTCTATCAGTCATTTGAAATATTTTCTCATAGAAAAAGTTTAAAGGGCTGTTATAGGCTAACCATCTCTTCTATATTGAATTCCTTTTCTCAATCGACTCAATTCTCGGAATGTACGTTTTTCAAAGTGGCAGTTTTACTCTTTTCGAAATGTGAAGAACAAGATCCTTGCCGTCCGTAAAGAAATCCCCGAGATTCTCATAATATTTTACTAATGAAAAGTTTGCTATCAGTTTTATTAAATAAAATTTGGTTTCGCTCTTATATTAGGCTCTACCCTGCACTATTCACGAAATACTAATTCTGAACCTGAATAGATTTTAATAGTGGAATTCTCCGGTTTGTTGAGTAATTGACTCTTACTTTATCTTCATTGTGGTAACTGAACAATGTGGATATATTTTCCCTTCAATTAAACGGAGACGATTTTCAGAGGGCAGTGAGCAATTTATTTCTTTGCCACTGAGGTACAGTAGATTCATGCTTTGGCCTGCAGATTCCATTCTTTTTTTTGTTCTCTGGGAGTTGAGGTTGAATCAACTTTGAAGGAACTTGGAACTTGATTGTGATGAAAACCCAGGGATGAAACAAGGCTTAACGTTTTGTGATGAGAATCCGCCCTTGCAATTGAGCAGGAGTGGAGTTAGAGTCGGACCCAACTTTAGAACTTGGATTGTGTGTCTATCTGTCCCCAACCTCTCTCTTCTCTCTCTCTCTCTCTCTCTCTCTCTCTCTCTCTCTCTCTCTCTCTCTCTCTCTCTCTCTCTCTCTCTCTGTCTCTCTCTGTCTCTCTCTCTCTGTCTCTCTCTGTCTCTCTCTGCCTAGCTGCTTCTATCCTGATAATGACATGCAGCGGTACATGCATCTCTACTTATGCTTTGGCATGGATAACTTGTGACGTATGACGTCACTGTGTCACACCAGCTCTAATGTACGACCATCTTAATTTAAAATAAAAGTGGTACAGTCTCTTCAAGTCTTATTTTACACAAGTTGTTTCAAGCGCCTTCATATCTTCCTGTTTAAAACTTCAGTTGGAAATGTAATTACTGTAGTACGAATAAGGCTAGATGGAATAAGCAGATACTGAACTTTACAGGAGAAAGGTTTCAAGTTTAGGACGCTGTCACAAATCAAATTCTAACTATTTACAACATTTTTCGTAATATTATTGTCTACATTGCTATAATGTAATGTATCGTAAAATGTGAAAGAAATTACTGCAGTAGTTTTTAAGCACGACAGCCTGCGTGGTCTCGTGTTTAGTGTCGCTGGCCACGGATCCGCAGGCCCAGGTTCGATCCCCGGAACCTCCTTGGATTTTTCTGAGGTAGGGAGTTCTGGAACGGTGTTCACTCAGTCTCGTGATAGAAATTGAGGAGCAACTTGATTGAGAAGTAGCAGCTCCGGTCACGGAAACCATCAACAACGGCCGTGGGTATGGGCATGCTGATTACAGGCTCTCATCCTGCCTTCTACCTGTGGCAGATGATCCAATGGTCGGATGGTAGGCCCAGTTCTTCCAGGGATTTGGCGCCATGGATTTTAATTTCGTTTTATTTATTTATTTATATTTTTTTTTATTTCTCAGCATATTAGTTCTAACAAATTAGAATATAACATCTTTCTGGAAATTTCCAGTATAAACATATTACAATGCCAATAATGCCTATGCTTTACCTTCTTTTCAAGAAGTTTATTTTCCTTCAGAACCTTTGTAGACAAATACAATATTCCATGCATTTCGGGCTTAGTTAATTTGGAAACTGAGGAAAAAAAGGACTCAATAGTTGGTTGAAATTCTTACTTTTGCCAAGTTACAGTCTTGTTACTTATGACTTAGTCATATCAGTTATCACAAAAGCATAGTGACTAATAGATTTTTATATATAATATTTTTCCATCTTACATAACTCAATGTAACAAGAAGATACGTGAAACTCAAATTCAGAAAAAAAGGATATATTTCTTTATACATAACAATGGGAGGACCAGCACCAGTCATTTTGACTGGCAAACATTTTTAGCTATTTTTATCATAGTAAATGCGTGTCATATTAAATAATATCTTGCTACAGATTTAGTGATTGTAACTGAAGAGATGAGAGTATTGAAAATCATATTCGTTGTACTTTTGACCTCGATCAATAATAATTATTTAATACCTCAATCTCATTTTTTTTTATTTACCCAGCCTAAGGCCTTTCGGTCTCATAAAACCTTCTTCAGGCATCTTATTTTGTGGAGTTATATTTAAAGACAGGAATTTTAATGAAGGCGTCATTGTAGATAAAATATTATAACTTAAAGGTTCTTAAAAACACTGGTAGCATTCACTTCTTCTTTCTTCTTTTTTCTTCTGTGTTGCATGAACTAAAAAAACAGTGTCCTGGAGATGGTTGCTTGAGACCGAAAGGCCTAGGCTGAATAAATAAAAGAAATATAGAGATTGAGGTATTAATAATAATTATTGAAGAGTTGACACTTAAGTTCAAAACCTAGAATGGCACTGGTATACACTGTACGTCCAAGAAACATAAAACACATAGTGCTTAGATGAACATTTTAATTTTATTAATCCCATAACTAGCGTAATATGCTTATCATTTCTTCGAACAGTTATCACACACAGCTCTGTTCTTAACAAAATTAGTTTGTAAAGAATGTTTTATTATACTTATTTTCAGTTTAAATATTTGACATTGTCATCACATCTTCAAAAAATTCCTCAGGTTTCAGCTATGACACCCTCCAATCTGACGAGTTTTCAATCCCTGATTCCTCAACACTGCAGCTGGAATACAGTATAGGTATTTGGTAAAGTAAAAAGTAAAGTGATCCCTATACAGGCCATGGAGGCCCAGAGGGTTCCAGGAGGTTGATGCTCCCAGATTTTGGACATTCGGCACATGAAGGTGGTAAGGTTGTCAGCCGTACGCACCGGCCGCCAGGGTTGCTCCTGGTACTCATTTCTGTTAGAGGCTGAGTCGACCCCAGGGTCATAATGCCACCAGAAGGATTAGACCAATTGAAAAATCTCAACGACCTCATCGGGAATCGAACCCGCGACCTTCCGGTTTGTAAGGTATTGCTGGTAGTGTTTTATAATGAGGGCCCGGATTTTTAGACTTTTGTGAAAGGTATTTTAGCCTTTTATTTTCGTGGAATAGCCCTTTTTAGGTTTTGAACAAACGATTTTAGCCGTCTGAATAAAACATTGTAATATAATTTTGACACAGACCCTCTTACACTTCTCTGTTGTCGGTCGGCAATTGTTGTTTGAAAGTTGAAAGACAATACTTGCAGATTTCAAAGTATTGCAAATTGCTCAAGTTTCAATTCCTGCGACGGCGGGGCGGCACATTTTCGAGTTACAAAGACAAGGGACAAAGTTGTTAATTTCAGTGTGTCGTATAAATTTATTTTTATTATATCTTTTCTTAAAATGCACAAAATCACATATTTATTTCCTTCGCATTATTTGGAAAATCTACTGTATTTAAAAATCGTGTTTTTCTCCAAAAGTCCTCTTTAGCCCCTAGTTTTTCAGCAAAATTCTTCTTTAGCACCTAGTTTTACAGAAAAAATCTCCTTTAGCCTCTTTTAGACCCTTCAGTCCGATTTAGCCCTTTTTAGGTTCTATAAAATTCATATATTTGGAAGCTATGGGTATGAACCGGAAGAATACGTTAAAATGTTCTTATTAGGAAGCTGGGATAAAAATAGGTTAAAACCTTCAAATCCGGGCCCTATTTATAATATAATATCGAGGAATCAC
Source organism: Ectobius pallidus (assembly GCA_964059195.1). Classification (NCBI taxonomy): domain Eukaryota; kingdom Metazoa; phylum Arthropoda; class Insecta; order Blattodea; family Ectobiidae; genus Ectobius; species Ectobius pallidus. Next base: position 37,744,630 of record CAXKWD010000010.1, on the reverse strand, counting down.
TACAACTATTCATTAACATTGTCATATGTGAAAACATATTGCAGTAGAAAGGAATCATTTACCAGCAACATTTGCCATTTACTGGAGCAGACAATTAAGAGAGCGCTGACCGGTCAGAATGACCTGTGCTGGTCCTTGTATGTAGGAGTGTAGGATATTCCCATTACCGGTACTAATAATATTTTGAACCTGGTATTTTTAGAGAACATTAAGTCCGGAAATTCATCAAAAATCACGAGAAATGAATTTATTTGGACAAAACAGAAAATTTACACATAAAATTTACAAAGTCCCTTGGTTCTTCTTGTGATAACCTCCACTTGGAGGCCCTACGCCCCAACACTAGGGGATATACCGTAGGAAACCAGAGAGAGATATAAAGACTGAAGTATTGCATCGTAAACAACGAGTGCTTCCATGTTCATAACGGTTGAATAACGTAAACGAAGCGGCAAACGTAAGACCAGTTGTACGCTACAGTAGGGCTACACTGATGTCAGTTTTACTGCAGTTCGTATGCTGTCGTGATTACATATCAACTACACATAGGCTATGTATATGGGCCATACACCTAATCCTTCCTTTATTTTTCCATAATTAGAATTTTCGATTACAAAAAGTAAAGAAAACATTAGAGACTTGGATGGAGGGGAGGATTTTCTACAATAATTTCCCAGTATGACCATCTGGTGCGAAGATAGCATTTCCATGTGGTGTCATATAGAAATAAAAAGAAGTGGGTGGGAGCTTCCTCCTATAATACGTGTTTACCATAAACACGGACAGAGGAGGAGTTGGAGTTGTTGCTTACAATGTGCAGCAATAACATGCAGACGTTCCCCCAGTATAATGGTATCACCTACGAGGCTTTTTTCCATGAATAGTTAATTTCCTTATGCAAATCCTCGAGCTGTGAAACTGTTTTTTAGTGTGCGCTGCGAAGCCCTCTTCTTGCCTAGCACCTCCGCAGGGGAATGCCGGCAACTATGAGAAAAGTTAACAAGTTAGGAATGTGCACAAACGTTAAATGTTACATACATGGCGTAGTGAAGCAAACCTCTTTCTCTTAACAAGAAGAACTTCAAACAATTCCACGCTCTCTGAGAGGTTTCTCTTATCGCCGGAAACATCAAGCAGTCCACTTCAGTTTCATGATGTGACTTTTAAAGGACTTGAATTTAAGGTTGGGATGTGGGTTACTTCTATATACTATCAATTTAAATATATAACGATATTATTATTATTATTATTATTACTACTATTTATTGCATACTTTTTTGGCAATTGTCAATAAGAATCTTTTACAATAGCTGTCTCATAAGTGAACAGGGATATGAATATTAATTATTTTATTTTGTGGTTTTATTGTTTGTTAATTTAGTCCTAATTTATTAGTCCTTTTATAACTAGAATTTTATTGGGTTTATATGGATTAGGGTTAGTATCTTATTGTTTGGTAATTTATTATCAATATGTTGAGTCTTATAATACTGGTGTCTTATTAATTGCCTTGTCCAATAGTCCATTATACCAAAACTATTAAGAGTTTCAGAACTGACATCAATCCAATAATGTGGTTTCTACAATGGGGTTAAATTAAATTTATTGGTTGAAAGCTTTGAACACTTATTGGCAAAATATTTGAAAAGTTTGGGAGCGATATTTCTTATTCATTGAAAGTTCTCTTCTTAGTATCCTACTGCATATACATATATATATATATATATATATATAGAGAGAGAGAGAGAGAGAGAGAGAGAGAGAGACAGAGAGAGAGAGAGTATTATAACTGTGCAGCTTAAAGGAAGCAAGAAATATCATTAAAATGCACATAAAAACTTTATTTTGATTAAGAAAGAGGGAGAGATTTTCAATCTCTGCAAAATTGCAACAGCGCTCAGCCAGATAGCCGATGGATGCAGTGACCTGTTGGTTATTCGTACGAAATAGAAATACAAGTAGGCTAATGGAAGACACTTTCTGTGACGTTGCCATACTTTGTGGAATATGTGGTCCACGCGTAGTAGTTTTTGTATTTAATTTCTACGAAAGCTATTAACTGAATTGAAAAACTCTCGAAAGGAAAATTTATTCCGCATTCTTTTCTCTGCTGATGTGAAAAATGTTAGAACGGCGCGGATATTACTTATCGAGTAAACCACGTTTTCTACCGATAAACTGCTAAAATGTACACAGTTGTACTTATAACATTAATTAATTTTTATCTAAGTTATTATTTCCTGTATCAGTAGCTTCATCGATAGCTCTGCGTACATTTTTGGGGTTACTGGGTAATGGATTTATGTATTTTTATTTACTAGAAGTAATTTAAAATTTATAAACAGTAGGTTTACCAATATAATTATATAAGAATAATGTATTATTTTTTTAATTTAAAAAATCGTATTTGCGTCATACCTAGATTGCCAAGATTCCTTTGTAATATCTGGAACTAATTATTATTGCTTTATCATGTTTCTGTAACAATATCTAATGGAGATGGAAAATTTCAAAGAAGAGTAATTGTCGAAAGCAGCAAAAACTATAAATTTATCGGTATTATAACTACAACGAGCACCTTGTAAAACATCGTACCTAGAGCTGGAAGACTTAAGAAATATGTGTCATTGAAGAATTTAAAAACAGAAATTCAGTTGTATTTATACTCCTTTGAGCTTTTTGGCCAGAACAGAACAGTAGTTTATGAATTTTTTAAAACCCTTTCAGAGCTGAATTAGTTTATGAGTAAATAAGCAATCAACCATCAGTGGGTTTTAAGTTGAAAATCAATTTTATGAAATTTAATTAGAATAGCTGACTTCCATATGTAAGGAACCTAATACTTAGATAAAAATCTTCACATTTTACATAAAGCATTTCTGTATTAACCTTAAATATCTGCTTCAAACGATTGTTAGAAGTGACTCATTTATACTTCACTAGCTTAAAAGGCTCGGCGTCGCCCGGGTTTTTTATTTTGTAATTGGAAATTAACTTTCGTTTTTTTAAATTCTAGGTCCTTATATAGGTATTTAGAATTTGAAATAGGAAGAACGACTTATCACACTCAAACTATTCCCTCAGAAAACGCTTGATATAGCTTTTTATGGCTCATAGAGGAAGTAGAATTTTGCATCCCATCGCTTGTACAGTACACAGCAAGCCTGGTAGTGGTTCAAATAAGAAGAAACAGAAATTTCGGTAACATTAAATTGTATTGTCTTTGCGGAATATTTTATTTCTTACTCTCATGTTACCATAAACCCGTTTTGGGGATGAAATTAAACAGAATTTATTTCCAAATCCATCTGAGACCCACTGGCAACAATATGTTGCCATGCCAACTGTGATTTGGATTTCATAATTCTGTGTAAAAAGGGATTAAGTATACTCAAAAACATTTGATTTTTGGCATTTAAAATCAAAATATTTCAAAATCCTTTCTTAGTGAGCACCTACATTATGAAACGAAGGTACTGTCAAAATTCCAAGTCTCTACCTATTATAGTTTAGGCTCTACGTTGATTCTCTGTCAGTAAGTCAGGACAAAGCCTCTTATATATATAGAGATTAGCAGTGAAAATGTTAACCGTGATGGATGCAAAGAACCAATCAAAGGTACAAGTTATGTAAGAGTACGGCAAAACAATAAACACTTCATTTTTATTTTCTTTCTTCCACCTTATACCCCTGCAGTAGGCCTATCCAAAATCCATAAGTTTCATAGTTTTCCTCATTCGCTGGGAAATTTCATACATCACTAATCTGTTAACGAGTTGGCAATATCCGTCTCCTTTAGTTCATAGCTTACTAAAAATTTGATAATTTTCTTCACCTATAGTTGGTTGTTATGGTTAATAATGGCGACTGTTTGCTGTGACATAGGTCCGTAAGAGTTACCGGTGTGCCGGAATTTTGTTCATGAGAAATTATGCATGTAAATCTGCAGACATGGGACTGTCGCATATTATCGCATCGAATAGAACCCACAAAATTACAAAGAGAAAGCAAGTGCCTTACAAGGAAATAGGCTATAACACTATGCAGAAACCGTATCATTTTTGCACCAGACATAAGGAAAGATTAAAATTTCCCATCCACAGACTAATCCTTCTTGAACGATCATCACAAAACGTGGGCATTAAAACATAATGAACTACCGAATGAAATTAAAATAAAATAAAATAAAAAATAAAAACTGGCGCTTGAATAAAGCATATTACTCAGTGGATAATTATCTCAAAGATAAGCATACAAATTTAAATAGGTAAATTACAAAACAAAGTACTTACCTTACTTAATTACAGACTAGGTTCTAAAATAACTGCTAGTTTATAAGTGAACTGCTGACGAGTTACCAGTTTACAAGTTTTCCTGGTTACGCTGGCAATGTGAATAGTAACAATAAATTATAATTATTTTTATTGCTATTATTACTGACAGTTCCACCCTCACAGACTTCATCAACTATCAAAGTCTTGGGGGGGGGGAGCAGAATCCTTCATTGCGTTCATATTGTATACTTAAAGGTTTATAGTAAAAGAAACAATAAGTTTTTGGCGAGTTATTTCTGTATGGACCATAGGCGTACCGAGGGAGGGGGTTTTGGGGGTTTGAACCCCCCCATTGATTAAAAAAAGGAAAAATGTATAATTTTTTAAGTCTGCCCATAAATTACTTAATACAAGTATAAAGCGTGGAAAGCTTAAAAAGCGTTATTTTGCGTCTTAATTTTTAAAATTTTTCGGTTGAGGACCCCCGGAAGCTTAAAACTCGTTATTTTGCGTCTTAATTTTTAAAATTTTCCGGGGGAATAGCCCCGGAAGCTTAAAACTCGTTATTTTGCATCTTAATTTTTAAAATTTTCCGGGGAGGACCCCCGGACCCCCTCTTCCTGGGGGGTATTCCATACCCGCCAGACCCCGCGGATGTTATAACCCCCCCCCCCACATGGTCGGCCTGGTTACGCCTATGGTATGGACCACAGTCTTTAAGATATTCTCCAGCAGGAAATAAATATTTGTCTCGTCTGTGAATGTTTTATTTCTGACAAGTAATAGGGCCTATCTGATGGTGATTATTTACCGGATCTAAAGTGTTAACTAAGGCTTATAAGCTACTGGTACGGATTTAACATTATTACTCACAGCAAGTTGCTATCTCGAGACTGCAAACCTCACAGACTTATCGAAGTTCTCTCGACTCATTGTTTGCCATATTCACAATCCCCTTCGCCACACGTTATCTACACGCCCGAACCTATACGTTCCTATTGACCTCGTTGTGCATAGCCCCCTGAGAACGTTTTGTTTGATCTGCTTTCTTTCCCCCCTCTTCGTCTTCTTGTTGTTCTCGTTGTGAGAAAGCAAAATCGATGCAAGTCAGAATCAGTTGTTTCATTCATTCATGAAGGTTTGACCTTTGACCTAAATGTACAATTCCGGGTATAAGCGATTTATAAACTAGACGGCGAATGTGAGCAGTCAAGTTATCAGAATCCCCCGGCTAGAAGAAATGGGATTTAGATGAGAGCTCTGCTTTGTTATTAAGCTTCTTACTGATATTCAGTTATGGATTTTCCCTGGTGGAATGTGCAGCACAAGGGAGTATTTGTCGGAATAGAAATGGAATTTACGAAAGTACAGAATCAAAACAACAGTACGGAACAACATATTAAATTACGAGGGTTGTCCATTAAATAAGTTTCCCTAGTTTTAAAAAATATTAAACATAATTTATTTGTTGAAATACTTTTATTTGAGACATTTCAACTCTTCTTATTTTCCACATAATCATAAATGTTTGCAATTTTTTTTAGTAAATCGTAAATTTTTGCTAACATTTTTAGTAACGTGACACCAACTTTTCCAAACCACTGTTGTGCCATACCATGTCCTGTTGCATCATGCGGCATCAGGACTTCGCGTGACAAAAGTTGAGGTCATTTTCTTTAGACGGCAGCTCGGAGAATCCTCGACATCACAATATCCAAAGAACAGCACAAGTGTGGTGGCCGAGGCGGTAAGGTTGCATATTTAAGTTTAGGTCGCGGGTTCAAATCTGAGTATGGTTTTTCGGTCGCCAAAGGCGAATGCCGGAGTGGAATTTACTTTCTATCTATTCAGAATATCCCTTTCCGTTCCTTGCTACTCATGATGGAATCCCTCTACGTTCTGTCCAATACTGATTCAGATTTTAGTGCCTCCCCTACAGGAATTAAGAGTTAAAGCTGGAAAAGAAAAAAAAATAGAATGAACAAATAGAATCCTCCCAAAAGATAAATTCCCATTTTCGAGAGTAGTCTGGAAATATAGATCTATAGTAAAGTTAATTAAAAAAATAAACGACACAATTTAAATTGATTAGCTAATACCAATTCTACACTGGGTTAATTTTTTTTTTTTTTTTTTTTGTCAAGTCTGTTAGTTCTGATGGTGATTGTGGTGTATTTTTGTCTCCTATTTTTGAATCTGAAGTTAGATTTTATGTATCGCATAAGGATTTCATAGAATTTCAATTCAAGTATTTACTTAACCTATAATATCATTAATAAAGAAGTTGAAGGAATTAAGTACAGAGAAATAACTGTAACTATCATAAAATGAAATCGTTCCAGAAAAAAAAATACTTATTACTTTGTTAAATTTGTAAAATTGATTTCGACAGTTAAAGACTTTCATTGATTTTCTATTTCCTAGGGTATAGTTATAACTCCTTTTAGTTTACTTTTAAAGTGTAAAACGTCTTTAAAATCGGCACTACGAAGGATCCCTTGCTAAACCAGCATATAACGGGATTAATGTACGGAAATACAAGTCTGGACAAATAAATGTAGCCTACAAACCACGGCCCCAATGCAGCATCACTTAAACAGAAAGCTTTGCTTTTCCAGGGGTCGAGTTTAAAAGCAAAATGGTAGACATTCGAAGTAATGTGAACATACCTATTTTATTATGGTATATATTGTTGTCCGCCGAAGCCCTAATTGATAGTGGGAACCAAGTTACTAGATATAGGTTTTAGGTTACTTCAAGGTGAAGTTCTTAAAAGCAAATGGAAATAAATTGTGGACATTTCGTTCCAAAGATACATTCAGTGGTAGGAACTAGGCTCTGTATTTTCAATATAAATTCAGTCATTAATACATCGGAAATATTATTTAATTCTATAATTGCTTTATACTCCTTTTAATTATTTTATTTTTCATAGCTTTTTAATTCAATTCCTTATTTGCTTTACTTTAAATATTTTCTACATTCTTTTCTTCCCTTCTGCCTTTCTTCTTGTTCTTCTTTCTATCACCATTCACACTCGTGTTTAAATCTCTTTTGTTTTTATTTACTTATTTGTGTTTTATTTTCGGGCTCTTTTTCTTACTTTTTTTCCCCCTTTTCTTCTTGTATATTTTCTATTTACCTTTCTTTGTTTCTCTGTTTTTTGTTTGATGGTTTTTTGTGTCTTTTCCTTCCTTTCTTTAGGTGTTTTTTCATTCGCTCTCTACCAAATCCACCATTTTACTTTTTTATATTATTTCTTATTTCGTCCTTTTTGGTGATCTCTTTACTTTTTCATTTCTCTTTATCTTTCTCCGAGGGAAACTTCAATTTAGCGAGGGTATATGGGTTGGAGGCTGCAGAGAGGATAATGGCATTTTTCATACTTTTAAAGTGTGGAGGTGTGAGGACAGGAGTACAAACGGATGTCATTCAACAGGTTCCCTCTCTCGCTCATTTCACGCTGCGAGCACCACCACTTCCTTCATATTCACACTTTAATACGATTTGCTGCAATAATAGTGGGGCACTATGCTCTAACATCTTTACTTTCAGAGTATCGAGGCGTCGCCTCACCTCATTCCGACACCCGCCATTGTTTGAGAAGGTGAGAGAACCTTCAGGTAACATTATACATTCTAGACCCTCCTGATTAATAACTTACCGAGTCAATCTGTACGCTGGAATTCAGAATCTATATCTCTCTCCTTCTCTTCCCCTCTTTACTCTGTCTATTCTTTCTCTAATGTATTATGAAATATTAAGTTCAATATTTAATGGGAAGTTCCCGGGCGGTAAAGGCAAGGGTATAAAGTCATAAGCCCTAGTATATAATTCAATAAACATTTTTTAGTTTTTACGATAAGAACAGAAATAGTATGCATTGAAAACTTTTTAACTACTATTGAATGATTGTGTATAAGTGTGTTCGAAGTGTTGAGAACGTAAGATAATTCAATGAAAAAGATTTTGTAGTCCGATTTTGAGAAACTTGCAAGCCTGCTATAAGTCAATTGGCTAACATGGCCTTAAATGTCAATTTCTTCTTGCGAAGCAAATAATTTTGTAGTATTTTATAATAATTATATCTTACATCTTACTTGACCATGTCTGTTACACATTGTATGTGATTAATTACCAAAGTAAATAACTAAACTATTTTTTTCACCATATTGAAGTGGCCAACTTTATGAAATAAAGTGAACACTGGAAAAATAAATTTAAAGCAAATTCTAAATAGAATAGAACTAATGTCATAATATCCCATCTTAATTTTTAAAATGCCTTTCAATCACCTTCACTGATTTCACAAATAAACGATGGAATACGAATAACTTCCGCTTTCATGTAACCCATACTCATATAGGCTAAGTTTCATTTGGGGGAAATTTTAATATAGAAACTCTCTCTGTAAGACTGACATTTGGGAAATGTTAGGTAATAATATATACGTGAAGCTATTTAAGAGAACTATATATAGCCAACGGTTTATTAACGGTAATTTATAAATATTATGTAAAGAATTTGAATAAACTGAAAAAAATCTAATATTACTTTTAGCGGTTTCGAAACGAGGTCCTATTCCGAGGTGCTTAGTACCTATTATTCCCATATGAACATACATTATTGCGGAGATTTAAGGCCTATAAGGCCTATCTTAACTTACTATGAATTATCCGGTTGCTCGGTGAGAATCATAGATTGTATGAGGGACAGCAGCAATTGCCATCCAATTATTACATTAACCAAGGTGACATTAACGGCTTGAAAGCTGAATTTGTTTTGGTATATAAACATTCATCAAGTAAAACCGTCAGTAGGCACTAAGTTCCAGATTATTGAGGAACATTTCAGTACAATAGCTAATCTCCTTGGTTAATAAATTTTACACCAGGATAACAATCCACAAATTTGCAGAAATCTTTTAGCCTTACATATGCTTAAATAAACCGTACGAAGTGGTGCATTTATACGTCTGTAGCAGGGAACAGGGAAAGAAGGAAATATTTTTCTTAATTTTTTCTGTGAACACATTAGTCTCCACGCTGCTTCATTATAATTAATAATTATTAATTAACATAATTATGTCAAGGTAGCAAGTGAGTATGGCACCGACTTTGTTTAAAGTCACGGGTTCGATCCCAGCCGAAGCCGCTAGCGTTTAAGTGTGCAAAAATATGACAGGTTCATGTCAGCAAGTTTACGCAGCAAGCAAAAGAAGTTCTGCGGGACAAAATTCAGGCACACCGGCAACAATCACAGGCACAAGTTGCAGTACACCCTCGTATACAATATAAGTGTATAACAGTATATTTGAACGTACGATCACACTAAAAGATAGATGTCTCCGTCACTTGAATGTATATTTCACGATAACTTGCATTTCAAGGACGTGATTTTAATTTCTGTCAAATACAGCTCATTACTATGTGAGATACGCAGTGGTTTCTTAAGGAAAAGATTGTAATAAGTATATAATTACAAGATTTAGTTCTAAAATATTATTTGATTAATTTAGCTTAGCTAATAATAGAAAAATTTAATTAAGTTAACAGCATGAAAATTAAGTGCAATTCATTAAGGGATTTTATGTGTCGAGTAGAACATATTTGTGATGTTTAATATAGGTGAAACAGCTCTAGAAATCAACATCTCCTGAAGTCCATAGCGAAATTATTAAATATATACAAATAAAAATATGTTGTAAGATTTAAAAATGTTAGGATGAAACTATTACTAGAATAATAAAATGTTAATAATATTTTATAATTTTTAATGTTATTTAGCCTCATTTTCCCTCCTAGCGTAGATTTAATCTACCTGACGACTCTAGTGAATAAATATGACCTAAGTAAAATGGCTGAATTTCATTCAAGAAGGAAATATTTTTGACAGATCCACATTATGATTTATGTGCTTTCCTTGATTGCATTTTTACGCTAATCATCTGCCCTAAATCTCCAAACCTGAAAATTGTAGTACCAAAAAAGACATATTTTGTGTGTAAAACTGTATTCAGCTCATTGTTCAGTAGTTATTTTCTCTATCCGTACCGTAGGAATCCAAAAATTATATATTCAGAAACATGTCTGTGTGGTGAAAGTGTGTCACTGTATCTGTGAGCAGCAAAGATCAAGAAAGTGAAGTCACATAAAAACATTTTACCGTATATATACATATGGGTTAGATAATTTTTGGAAATATGACACGAAGTTTTTCGACGATTTTATTTTACTTTTACAACATTATACACGAATAACAGTTATTTTTTTTTATATGTTTTCGAAAACTGTTCCAATGGCTTCGTTATAATTTTGTACATGAAGTTCTTATACGAAAGGATAAAACTATTATTTGAAACATTTTTTCGTGAAGATTCTCTGAAGGAAGTTATAAGCCAGCAATCATCTTGTACGAACAGAGGCCTTAGGTCTTGCTTGGTGAACAATAATGTCCACCTCAGGCTGTAACAACTGAATGCACTTCCTGCAATACGGCCTCTTACTGTACATCAGAATTATTCGAATTGAGGAAGTTATATTGCACATACTTTAGAGTAGAGAAAGTTACTTGGGTGTAACACATCAGATTTTTAAAATACCGGTATATATACAGTAAGAGCTCCTTTAACAAATCAACTTTTTGCTTGTAGCCTACCATACAACAAAATGTGGGTGATAAATGCTGCTCTAAATTCACTGTTCTGTTTCTTTAGCAACATAACTTTCATCCTGAAGATGTAAAGCAATTTTATTATTTCAAGTTTGAATAATGAAAAATTAAATTTCGTTTTATTAGTGTATTGTAGCCTTTCCTATGTTCAATTACGATTCAAATAGTGAAATTAATATTTCTATAGCTTAAAATCCTATCCTAAAGAATGAAGAATGAATGACCAGGTATATGATTATTTAATCCGTTTAAATACCTTCTGAGTTTTCTGAATGCCTTTAGGTTTTCCCATTATTCTATTTATGCATAAACTTTCATAAAGTACTACTGTAGGAGCATGAGTTTAATAATTTAATTTCTTTATTACTTAAAATTATTACTTTAAATTACTTAACTTAAAGAGAAACAAAATATTCACATATGCTTCTAAATATATTATGTCGTAAAAATTTGTAAACTATTTTCAAGTATTTAAGTATATACATTAAGGATTTATAGAAAGTTTAACATAGCCTAGTATTACGGTGTCATCAATCAATATAAGATTAAGTATGATAACCTTATTTTTCTTTATTGTACAAGTTTACACCATCTAATATATATATTAACATACCTACTTATCACAAAAGAACGGTCACATTGTTTATATAATTAACTGAAATATTTGTTGGGATCAACATTCGGCAAAACGTTGGAGACGTAGTCGTGAAGCAGGCCGTCCATAGAACTCACGATCTGGTCGTTGAACAAACCAACAGTCCATGTAAGAATGTTGGATGCTAGCCAATCCAGAAGACCGAGCCCAGTGATATGAATGTTTATATCCCTGTAATAATAATAACAATAATAATAGTAATAACAACATTAATAACAAAATAATAAAATACTATTAGCAACAATAACCACACTTGTCCAATAGGTGCATACATAATAAAATAAAACTGGCAATTAAATTAAATTAAATTAAAAGTGATATTTAGTAATTTAAAAACTAGACGATATAAATCGACCCGAGTGGAGCAACTGGTTAGGCACTGACTTTCTATTCCCAAGTTCGAGAGTACGATCTTACTCTGGTTGATGGCATTTAAGTGTGTGCAAGTGCAACAGTCCCAAGTCTGTACTCTTGCATAACATAATTCCAACACACCAGCAACGGTTACTGGCTTTAATACTAGTACAAATTCAACGTTTATTATTATTATTATTATTATTATTATTAAAATTCTTATTTATTTTGTTACACTGCAAGTGGGCCAACAACCCGGTGGCAGTGTTGCAAATACATATATACAGTGTTGCTATACATATATACATACAATGACACACTAAACTTATAATTACACACATTAAATAACACAACAAACTATTTATACACCAATATCTCTATCAATATATGCAATAATAATTAAAAAAGAATCTCTGTCCATTCAAAACTATAACACATAAATATTTACAAACAAAACTACATAAGTAACAACATATAAAATAAATAGAAAATGAAACATGGATAAATCCATCAAACTACTTTAAAAAAAAGTCCAAAGAAAGATAAAATACAGAATAAAGTAAATCGTTGTCAAAAAATACTTAATTGAAATCTGTTATGCCCATGTTATAAAATTTTGAAAAAAAAAACTAGTCACAGCTGAAGATACATATTGGTAATGGTCTATTTTTCTTGTGACGTGGATAAATCAAGTTTTGAAAATAAAAAAAGGTACTATAGGAAAGGATACCGAACATTTATTTGTTTTGGGCTAGCGAATTGGTAAAAAACAGTAAAATAAAAATAATATCAACAGTTTGATTGCAAGAGGCAAGACGTTACACAGTTGTTGAATTTATCGCAATTTGTTTATGTATGACTCTCGTAAACTTATCTACGGATACTTTTCCATCGAAATTCTAAAAGATAGTAATGTGTTATTTAAAGCTGAATTGGAATTACATAACATTCATTCTGTAATTAGATATCTATAAAATTTCAGCCGATTTGAAATTCTATCACAGTACTACCTTTGTAAAAAGAAATAAGACTCTATATGTTACTATAAACCTTAAACGAGAATGTTATTTTAACACGAATTCTGAAGTTTGTAAGGTCTTCTACATTTAACCAGTCGACAGAAATACAATAATTGTATGGATGATAGGAAACTTAAGAAAGATGAGTAGTCACTGGATAATGTATTTAAAAATACATACTTTGCATATTCAATATGTAGATCCTCCAATCCAATTTCGGGCTGAGTAGCTAGTACGATATGAACTTTAATGAAGAGGGAGTTTTGTCCAACGCTGGCTCCTAGAGAACCGGATGGTCCAAGACCCATAAACTTGGCGGAATATTTGTCGTATCCAACCTGTAACAAATTGTATTACATGTAATTTTTCTATTTCAGTCAAATAAAAATGCATTTTGGGAGCCCTCGATACCTATCTCGTGCTAAGGATTCAACCTGGATGGAACAGTAAATAAGGCACTAGTTTTCAGTCACCAAGTTTGCGGGTTCGATTCCGGCCCAGTAAATAGAATTTATGTGTGCATAAATCTTATAGTCTCATATTTGTAGACATCACAGGTATAGTGTTGGACTCAGCTGAACTCCTCTGGAATGTGGGGAAAGACCAATATATTCCCTTATATTTCCCCACATTCCAGAGGAGCTTAGCTGAGTCCAACACTATATGTCAAAGAACTCCTTCGAGACAACATTCCGGTACACCAACAACGGTTAGGCCTACAGGTCTGGGTAGTTCACGATTGTCAACTAGCCTAACTATTTTTTAGAAAAAACAAACCTACTTAGGTCTTCGTGAATAATACGAGAAAAAGGTACAGTTAGATTATTTTTACTTTTATATGTTTTGATGATGTGAAATTCCATATACCATAGTATTGAGTAGGTAGAAGTTAAACCTAGGTACTGTTTCTTTTATTTTTAGGAGCACATTGTTTTCATCGGGTGATTTGATTTGTTATTATTCTTATTATTACTAATATTATTAGAAATCATAATATAAATATTACTAGGGAATGGTTTGGAGAAGAATAAGAAGTATGACAATTTCAAGATAAGAAGTTCGTTTCATAAATATTTAAAATATATGCCTGTTCCATTACTAAGATGATTGTGATTATAATTGTTTATTACTATTGAACTGTGTCGTATATTAGACAACTAAAACTTCTTGTAATCCCTGACTCCCAGATGAAATCCATGACGTCAACTGTAAACATAGCCAATAAAGGCAAAAATATTTCTGTCCCTGTTCCCTGTATTATTAATTAATAATTAGCATCTTAGGCCTACACATGAAAATTAATCTTATGTACAGCTCCCGTTTTCATATCTACGGAGTTATTTCTCTGCAGCTAGAACTCACTCTATGTATTATCTATGATTTACTTTTCAAATATGGTCCGTAAAAATATATAACTGTTAGTGAACACTTTACTTGCACCACTCAATACAATAGGTGGCTTACAACTGAAATAAGTAGATTTCACTGACTAAACATTTACGGTACATAAAATGTCTGTTTTGCCCAACATTTTTACAGGCCGTAAGCCTTTCAGGGCATAGTTCTTCTACAAAGTTATAGGCATTTTTTAAACGAATAATGTTGTTAAACTATTGCTAAATACCTTACACACTGTCACTGTCATCTCTTTTATTCTTGTAACTTATTAAACCAGTATTTTAAAATAATTAATTTAGTAACACTGTTCTACAAGTTTTAGGACATTTTTAGGTTTAAATTAAATACATTAAAGTATTTAAAAATAGTCCCAGAAAGCAATATTAAAAACAATGAAAGCCAACACACAAATAAAAATTTAATAAGTTGAACAAAACATTAATTTATTTAACTCGAGGGATGGAGCATAAGTCAGGGCAACTATTTCTTTTTCTCATAGTATCAAAGTATCAAAATGGTATCAATGGTATTTCACGGAAGTGGCATATCTAGTATAGGGACATCATTTCGTAGCTTGTGATGTTACGGTTTTACGAATAGAGGCAGTGGTAATTTAGTTGTGAGTCAGCCGCTATTCAGATTGGATATGACAAGATGTGAATAACATTATTATGTCAAAATAGTCACTGTCCAAGCGAGAAATGCTAGAGAATACCATAAGGAGCCAATGGAAGCTTTGGCGAATAGTACCTAACCGTGCCGAACTTAAAAGGACCATAGAGGGGATATGTGTGCTTTCATGCTTCCAACTATCGCAAAACTTAAAGTCGCGTATGCAGTCGTTTATGGATATGTGTTTCCTTCACTATCCTACATCTAGTACCAATAGTATGCATTATCCAGGGTAAGTCAATACGTATCCGCACTCTCTTTTTTAAATTTCTTGCAACAACCTTACAAAACTTACAATTACCTCATTTCTGAACATAGTTCCCTTGCTTCTCAATGCACTTGATCCATCGTTGCACTAGTTTCCTGATGTCCTCAGAAAAAAGGTTTTCTGCTGAGTAGCAAGCCAAGTATGCACCGCTTCCTTCAGTTCTTGGGCTGTGGTGAATCGACGACCCCTTAAGGCATCGTATTTATTGTTGAGTCCTTCTGCAAGTAATGTTGCAGTTTGGCCCTAGTGAGTCCCAGAAAAGTGTAAGCTTCACTTTTCCTGCGGAAGGTTGACTCTTGAATTTCTTTTTGACTGGAGGTGCAGGGTGTTTCCATTCCATGCTTTGGTGATTGCTTTCAGGCTCAAAGTGATGGATCCAATTTTTGTCTCCAGTGACGATTCGTTTTAAGAAAGCTTCACCTTCGGATCACTGCACGCTTTCTTCTTTGGTGCAAACGCTGAGCGATTTAGTGATATTTAACAGCAACAGCGCAACACCCAGTGGAGTCATGACGGTCAAATATTCAACAAGCAGAGACAAATGAACAACTTGTCATTGACTTACCCTCGTACATACATTGCAAACCTGCACTATCATTTGTATATTTAAAATTTTTAGAATTGTCCCAAATTTTCAAAAGCAAAAATAGTTGCCATGCCTCATATATTGTTAGAGCACTTTAATTATAGTATATTTAATTCTTCTAATAATTCAACGGCATTGTGAAATTATTAAGACCACTTCACCGTCACATTTTGTCTTAGTAGGCTACTGTGACAGTGTAGTGTTTTAAAAAATCTAGATTTTTAATCAGAAATGTTTCAAGGACTGAAAAGGTACGTTAAAAGTAACGTTTGGAAGTTTATTGATCGATGCAAATATTTTCCTAAGATTTTCATTTAATATCTTAATAGGACCTGGGTCAATTATTTGTTATAGGCCCTACTAATAAACTGGAAATATTTTCCTTTTGTTAATGCTTGGGTACGATCCTTCATCGTTCATGGCCATAGTAAGAAAGTAAATTTACTACGATAAAGGATTTTTCCAAAATATGCGAATTAGTTATTTTTAGTTTAGTGCACTTATTCATAGATAATTACCAGGGCCCGGATTCTAATGACATGTCATCTTTTTATTGATGCTGCTTAGACTTTGCCAACTTGTAGGTGAATCCTAATCACGGTCCCTATATTATAGAAATGCATTTTTGTTAGGTCTATTTTGTCATTTTATGCAATTTGAGACGCGTGCCGTATGGGCTTCCCAAGAGGAGTATTACAGGATGTCAAAATTATGAGAGTCAGGTTAGAATAGTATCCACGATCAGTATGCAACACAAAAAAATTCTGAACACAAGAATCAAATTTTATTATCAAAGGAGTGGTAGCTCTTACAGTAAAATCCAGAATAGACTACAAACATCTAGCTTTGAAAATCCTGAAGGGATGCTGATACCAAAAGCTCAGATAAAAGCCTATATTCAGTGAAAATACGGAACTTCAAATACAATCATTAATAGCAAAAGCTCTAGCAAAAAATTCTCCCAAAATAATAGGACTGAAGGTCCAACACATAAGGCTTAAGGCCTGTCATGAGCCAAATTACAAAGCTTGAAGAATAATTATTACCAGCAAAAGCTTTAGCAAAATTATCCAAAATATCAGGACTGAAGGTCCAACGCATAAGGCTTAAGGCCTATCATGAATTGTAGTGATAATACGGCGAGCCATCCTTCTTCGTAACCAAAGAAAATATTTTAACCTAACATAAAAAAATCAGAATGAGCAAAAAAAAATAAAAAAATAAACGAAAACTAACACAAAGCTGGTGGGCGAAACCGAAAATAACTGAATAGCACAAAAGCCCACCAGCAAAACTAGAATTTATAAACTAAACATAAAATACCTGCTGGTATAGAGAAGTAGCAAGATTACAGCATGCCGGAAAGAAGATTCACAGCGGGACGATGACAGGGCACGTCTCACTTCCACGAGATCCCAACTTCCACTCCTCAAGCGAGAAACGCCCCTCAAAGAAGAATACGCGAACCGGCCGCGAGAGGCGCTGCGCCGGAAAAAATAATCAAGCCCGCGAAAAAACTAATATAGGAGGCGCTGAAGAAAAAAGAGAAAACTAAACACACACTAAACAAAAGAAAGATGGCTGCCGCAAGAAACTGAAAATATGTACGTAGCTTGGCAAAAAGGTAAGTAAACAATACAACAAAAAATAAATATGTATAATGAGAACTAGAAAAAAGCAAAGTGCCGAGAAACACACGGCACATCCTCCACGACCCAGGGAAAAAAAAATTTTGAGAATCAAAAGTTTTTTTTTCTTTCTTCATCAAAACTAGGCCATTTGTGAAAATATTATAAATTTAGTCAGAACGAGCAAAGTTTGTGTCATCACCCCACCAAGATGCAAAAGGTCCACCAAAAGGCATAATTAGTATTAAACCAGCGAAACATTTGGTAATAAGTCTTGAAGAAAATTTTCCGGAGTCCATATCCGTAGTCATAACACATCACCAGCACAACAAACCATGTGTCCTTGTACATAGTAGTTAGATGAAGTGAATAACCATAACCGTAGCTATAGTAGAACAGTGGTAGTAGTATGTAGAAATTAACCAAGTCCATTTGGTGTTGGAAGTAGTCGGAGCAGTAGATAAAGCTGGTGAGTAAGCGTAGAAACATTGTTGCTGATGTGAAGAGCTGTAGTTGCATATAGTATAGCCGGAGCTTGCTTTGTTGCAGACTGACACAGCAAGGCGTCCCCATAGTGTCAGGACAGCAACAGCGAATAGGTGGCCAGCACAGGGGTGGTAGAGAGTATGCTCGCTCGACAGAGAAAGAACGGGCCGAGGAGGAGGGCAGCACACGGCGGCACGACACAATCTGGAAATTAGACAAATATAAGCACAGGTACGTACACACTCAGAACTGCTTCAAAAAAAACTAAATCTCCAAAAGGGAGCTAAAACAAAGTCCTGAAGGGACTCTTAGAATTTTTTTTTATATTTATAAATGTTTGAAAGATTAATAAAATATATGTACAATGACCCAATACAACTAATGAGGGCCCAAAACATGAAAATTAGTTTTAAAGTTATTTACATTATTTACAAAATACAATAAAATTAGTAATAAATTAATTAAATATTAACAATATGAATGCTGATGTAGGATAGAAAGATTCAGCAAAACTTTAAGAAGACCTTCCTAGAGTGAAGGCATAATTTAAGTAATAAGTTAAAAGATTCTTTTTATTTTGTTACCACCTTTTTTTTTGTTAGGCTGAATTTTTTTTTTTTCAAAAGGAAGATAAATGATAAAGAGAATGAAGATGAAATTTATGGTCCTAGGCCTAGGCGGACATACCAAGATGAAGATGGAAGTGTAGGAATGGTGAAGAAGAGGTGATTTGGAGAACGGATCTCGAGATGGAAAATAAAGAAGTGAAGGGGAGGCAGGATCCTTGGAAGTCGCTTCCACGTCTGGCCAGCCGGAGGGAGCGGAATACCCCCTCTCGGGTCAGTCCTCGAAGAAATCCCGCACTCAACCTTGTACAAATCAACGGCCGTACGGGGGTCTGGAAAAATAAAGCAAACGAAACCTCGGGGATATACCCCGGAAACGGAAACCATTGTCCACGCCCCGCTAAGGAAGAATTCCCGGTAACTCCTCAGCCGTCCGAGGACAAAGAAGGGAAAAAGCAACCTCCTCCATGGAATTAGCAGACGTGCCCAGAAGCCGCGAACCGAAACCAGGCACGTCCTCCCATGGAGCAGTCTGAGACAACCCGAATAAAACAACGGCACAACGAGACCGCCAAACAACCACAAAGCAATTTAAGCGAGAAAAATACTTGAATCGATAGCAATGATAGATACGCTGGCATAAGTTTATTCAGCATGAATAGCTCAAGACTATACAAAACCAGCGCAAATCTTAAAGGTGTATTTGAAATTTTCAGGAAGTAGTGCAAGTCTGGAAGTTTTGTCACATTCAATTTAAGTTAGTTTTGTTGTTTTGGGACTTTACCAAAACACAAGACGCCTTTTGGCTATCAAATAATTAATAATTTGTATAGAATATATATCTATATGTTTATTAATAATAATTCATTAAGTTATATAAATATCCCAGGCTAATAAGCTCGGACAATGCTTTCCGTCACGCCCAAGGTTTCGACACAATCCTATTAGTTTAGTGCCATGATAATCAGTAAAAAATCTCATTTCATTAAATATATATTATGTTGGTTTTTTTTATTATTACCCTCTTGCCATGATATCCATCCGGCATGCAAAAAAAAATTTACAAAATTGGCAGAAGCTAAAGTAGTGATAATACTATATAAAAAAATTACAGACAGAGTGATTCATTGAATAATGTATGTTTTTTTTTTTCAGGAACGAAAAGACCAGCAGAGACAAAAAACTAATAAACCAAACAGAATGAAGAAGGAGGATGGCGGCCAAAAAAAGGAACCCTGGCAACCTAGCGGCACAGAACGACCAACGGAAGAAAATAGAATTTCAAAATCAAAATGACTATGCATAATATGTATAACTTATATATGGTAATAAATATCATAATAACATGTAACTTAGAGCCACATTATTTGGAATCTAAACCATCTTATATTTTCACAAACAAGAAAAATAAAAATAAAAAACATGAATACGCGAAACAACCTACTCAGTCATGTCATATTACGAGAAGAGTTTACACAAGCAAGAAAAGCCCAAAATTGGGACAATTAGAAATTTAGAAAAGTTCGCCTATTCATGTTTCACGGAATATAATGGGACTAAATAGCGGAAAAGGAGAAAAGAAAGAGAAAGAAGAAAATTAGCTATAGGGAAAGAAGAAAAGCAAGGCCTACCTGATCGAAAAATTTTAAGCATTAAATTTTATACATTTTAAGAAATAGCAAAGGATTTTGTACTTGAACAAAAAACAAAATATTACTTAAACAAAATTTTAAATGGACAGAGAATTTACAGAAAGATGGGAAAGGAGAAAAGTAGACGAAAGAGAAAACCCCAAAGAAAGAAAACCCGAAGAAAATAAGAGAAAAATCCCCGCCTAACTGACTCGGGTCACTTGGGAACGTCGGATCCCATATCTCCATGCCCATTCATGAAGACCCCTGAGAATAGAATAGGCCTATAGAAAAGGGTTAGGTTAGAAGAGAGTGTTTAGAAAATCGTAAACTGGAGGCTTTTCGCCGAAAACTATGGATTTGAACCTGCATTAGAGTCAGGAGAATCACAAGATGCCACACAGGTGAGGTCACAAGGGCTGGACGATGAATCAGCCTTTTGAGTATTGACCGGGAAACTCTCAAGTTCTTTGGCCTCACCCGTACGACATGGACCACGACCTTTGCTAGTCAAAACCCTGGATGTCTGTAATTTAACACTGGAATTACTTGGAGACATAGTAGGCCTAGACGTTTTTTCTAATTCTGTAATAGTGTTTCGCAACTGAACAACGTCATTAGTTAAATCTTCGCGGATAACAGTAAGATCGTTAAGGCGTTCTTCCCGCTCAGATAACCTCTCATTAAGAGCACGTATTTTCAGAAGGAGATTACTATTCTCTTTTTTCAAACTTTGATTGGCAGAGCTGAGTTTTTTACTATCTCCTACGGGACCAGAATTAACTCTAGCTGACAACTGATCACAATGGTGTTGCAATTCAGCGATTCTTAATTTCTGCACGTTGGAATTATCTGCCATTTTGGCTATCTCCTTGTTCAAACCTTCCTCGATAGCAAGCAATTCCGCCATGCGATCTGCATCCTCACGGTTCCGCTCAGTAATTGCTAACAACTTATTATGGGACTCTTGAAGATCTTTACTTAGGCTGCGATTAGCAACTTGCAAATCTTGGTTACTCAACTGTAAAACCGACAACTGCCTTTCAAGATCGCTTTTTTGTTTACTGACCCTGCTTAACTGGTCGCGTACAGCTACTAATTGACGGTCCAATTTAATACAGTGATTACAACCACTAGCACTAGCGGAAGAATTATTGCACGCCACCTTACTCAGACATCCAGCATCTTTAACGTGAGGCCCCGGCCCAGAATTATTGGAAGTGGGGACACGCCGGGAACGTGGAGTCCCATCTCCATTAATTCTCCTTCGCCGCTCCTGATTATGTCCAATGGCTTTATTATTAAGGCAAGAAAGAATAGGCTGTCTACTCCCTTTTTCTTCCAGGTTAGGTTTGGAGTTAGTGGAAGTAAAAACACGTCCATTACGGAACCTTTGGTTGTCTGGGTTATCCCAGCACTGGTTCGCCAAATGCCCAAGGCGCCGACACCGATTACAAAACCGGCGCTTCCTCTTACCACTACTAATCCGGTTAGGCCGGCTGGTATCATCAATAGGGGCAAGCGTGGAGCGTGCCTCCAAAATATTTTGCAACTTGGGAAAAATAGCTCTCAACTGGATCCAACTCCCAGGTGGCTCTAAGGACAGCAACAATGCACGAACTTCTGGCAATTCGGCACCTGCCAGAACAACCTGGACCGAATGTTGCTCAGAAAATGGTACTTGAAGGGCCTCAGCAACTAACTCAATATCTTCCACAAAATCCTGAAAGCTTTCCCCTTTACGTTGCCCACGGAAATAATGCTCCAAAATAAACTGATTGAGAGCCGAAGATGGAAAAGTTTCGTGTAATAATAAAGTATGAAATTCTTGCATATTAAGGCCAACAGTCAGCGCATCCAAGATGGCGTCACCTACACGCCCCCGGACACGCGGATAAATACACTGTAATAGGGCAATATAGGGTACATCATATGCAGAAGCCTGCCTACAGAATCTAATAAACATTTTAAGAAAAGCGAAAACTTCCTGTGGCAACACTGGTTCAGTGATTGGAAAGTCTTCCAATAAAACCTGAAAGGGATGGGGAAACTCCGCCATCTTAAATTGTAGATTTTGTTCCGCCATAATGAACAATGAAAGTAGAAAAAAAAAAAAAAAAAAAAAAAATTTGAAAACCCCAGAAAATGTAATAAAAAACACGATCGAGTGCGGTCTGCTACCACTTTGAAACGTGGTAGCAGGCGTCCTAAAATACAGCCCGAAAAGCCAAAGAAAATGTTGAAAAACTGCGGCAAAAGAGGGGCAAAATACTGAAAAATCCTAGATCGACTAGCGATGCTACCACTTTGAGACGCGTGCCGTATGGGCTTCCCAAGAGGAGTATTACAGGATGTCAAAATTATGAGAGTCAGGTTAGAATAGTATCCACGATCAGTATGCAACACAAAAAAATTCTGAACACAAGAATCAAATTTTATTATCAAAGGAGTGGTAGCTCTTACAGTAAAATCCAGAATAGACTACAAACATCTAGCTTTGAAAATCCTGAAGGGATGCTGATACCAAAAGCTCAGATAAAAGCCTATATTCAGTGAAAATACGGAACTTCAAATACAATCATTAATAGCAAAAGCTCTAGCAAAAAATTCTCCCAAAATAATAGGACTGAAGGTCCAACACATAAGGCTTAAGGCCTGTCATGAGCCAAATTACAAAGCTTGAAGAATAATTATTACCAGCAAAAGCTTTAGCAAAATTATCCAAAATATCAGGACTGAAGGTCCAACGCATAAGGCTTAAGGCCTATCATGAATTGTAGTGATAATACGGCGAGCCATCCTTCTTCGTAACCAAAGAAAATATTTTAACCTAACATAAAAAAATCAGAATGAGCAAAAAAAAATAAAAAAATAAACGAAAACTAACACAAAGCTGGTGGGCGAAACCGAAAATAACTGAATAGCACAAAAGCCCACCAGCAAAACTAGAATTTATAAACTAAACATAAAATACCTGCTGGTATAGAGAAGTAGCAAGATTACAGCATGCCGGAAAGAAGATTCACAGCGGGACGATGACAGGGCACGTCTCACTTCCACGAGATCCCAACTTCCACTCCTCAAGCGAGAAACGCCCCTCAAAGAAGAATACGCGAACCGGCCGCGAGAGGCGCTGCGCCGGAAAAAATAATCAAGCCCGCGAAAAAACTAATATAGGAGGCGCTGAAGAAAAAAGAGAAAACTAAACACACACTAAACAAAAGAAAGATGGCTGCCGCAAGAAACTGAAAATATGTACGTAGCTTGGCAAAAAGGTAAGTAAACAATACAACAAAAAATAAATATGTATAATGAGAACTAGAAAAAAGCAAAGTGCCGAGAAACACACGGCACAAATTTTATATTTTTAGGGCATTTATTTCAATTTTACGTCATTATTTTGTCATTTCCTTTTTATTTAGTCATTTTCATGCACTTACTTTCAGTATATTAACTTTTTTGTCGTGTTTTTTCTCATAGGATAATATACTTTACTAGGTTAGTATGTTGCAACATTTTTTGTAGGATCTGTTTTAAAAACTACTTTGTTACTTTTCTTCTAAAATGCTCCAATCAAGAACAAAGTTTTTACACCTACAACATCCTCTCTACGTTCACAGTTTTTAGAATTAAGTACAAATTAGTCTATAACTTTGTGCGTACAATATTTTTTATAAATAAAATATAAGTTTTTAGATAATTCTTTACAATTATTAAGGCATTTTCTTTAAAATTTAGGGTCACTTTATAGGTCATTTTTTAAACAATTTTAGGTCATCATAATCCGGGCCCTGATAATTACTAACCACCCTGTTTACAATAGTTTACATGTAATAGGGTCTACAACATCTATTAATTTGTCGCAGTCTTAAGAAAATTTATAAAATTATTCTTTCTAGCAGTAGCCTATATTAATGCATACCTGGAGTTCTCCAAGTCCCAGAGCTCCAAACACAGTTATTGCTCCAGTAGCGTTATTGAATTCCAAACTAACATCAGCAGTTCTTTGGAGAGAAGCCAAACTCCTCACATGTCCATTGCTAGTGTAGAACTCTCCGTGCCATCTTATCCACAAGACCTGAACAAAGGACCAAGTATATTATACGTCATATAGTCATACAGTTAAGGAATATTAATTTACATAAGATTTTTCAGTAATGAATGTTTTTTCATGATTTTTTTTTTAACACACGCTCTGTAAAACAGCTATTTCGTTAACACGCCGAAAAGTAGCCCTTTGGCACCCTAGGCCGGTAGAGTAATTTTTACCTGCCCAGGCCGGTAAAGTTATGGGAAGTGAAAAATCCAGATGGCAGTGACCAGTCATACCAACCGAAACAGGGTTTCAAACAAAATACTTGATCATAAAACAACAAATATAAGGCAATATTGTTTCTTTACGTTAATCAGAAACTAAACCAGGTTTTTTTTACAAAAAACTTAATAATATAACAACAAATATAGGCTTAAGCCAACATAGCTATATTATTCACAAGAAACCCGTACTGCCATCTACATCCGCATTTCGTATTGGTTCATAGCATAGGACTCAGGCGTCTGTGAGAATATGCGTCAACAAATGGCTGACTGTGCCTTTTATAATTAATTATACGGTATGTTTATTTCATTTCATATAATTTATAGAGCCTTTACTAACAAAAATAATATTTAATGCACCACGTACGCAAAAGCTTTAGCGGACTCATCCAGTTTTTCTGGATAGGGCCTACTAGATTCGTCCGCTAAAGCGTTATTTTGCGTAATTGATACATATTTAGCTATTGCTGTATAATGTCGCAGTCAATTGTTCCAATAACAGTAGTGTCTTTATATTTAAACTTGGGGGGGGGTAGTTGTAATATTTTCTGTCCCCCTAATATTTAACTTTCATCCTAATTTATTAAAATACATGTCAGATATTTTCTTTAATCATAATGTTTAACTTTCAATCCAATCCTCACCTCTTCCCCAATAATATTAATATTTTCACGTTTGCGCCTCTGATTTCATGTGCGAGTCTTCGAATACAATTTGGTCATATTTTACTGTTGATCGTTTGAAAAAAAAAATAATTTTACGGGAGTTCATTAAAATTAATATATTTTGCCATCAGGTAACAAAGTCGTTCGTTTGTTTTAACCAACAAATCTACTAATTTGTTTTTTATTTTCAGTACTCATAAATGAAGTGCCACATTGTTATCTAAACATGGCGTGAAGCTGTTCAATCGATGTCCATTGTTTCTTTAGTTCTTCGAGTGTTTTTATTTTTGTAATCGATCTCAGAGTTAAGCTCCGGATCGGTTCTTCTCTTAACCAACCCCGTATGCTCTAGGCCAGCGGTTCCCAACCAGTGGGTCGCGACTCGATCCTAAAACCATCAGAAAAGATAAGAAAAATCGAAACAAATCAAATTGTGTTTTGATTGTTTTATTGGTGCTTTGTGTACTTTTATAATTGTAGCTTTTATCTTCTCCTAGGAACACTTGTTAGTGAGTATGAAACCACTAGTTGCATATATTGCAAACATATATCTATTGTTAAATAAATAACTGTTTTGCTACAAAGTGCTTATATTTTGTCAACCGTTTTCATATCAGAACACAAATTGTTTATCAATAATCAATCTGTATCTTCAAAAAAGCATATATAAGCTTATATATATTTGCAATATTTGATGGTAAATTACATATACATAAGGAAGGGATACGATACTAATAAGGTTTTTTACTCCACCATGGACCGATGGACCGTGGAGGTATTCCGATAAGGAAAGGTGAGTCGCCAGCTGGAAAAGGTTGGGAACCACTGCTCTAGGCTATTAGTGTTCTATGAGTATTGCGCGTTTCCCACTTTCTATGGAGTAGTGAAATCGTCCCTTTAGCTCTACTCAGAGTTAAAGCAGTGGTTTCCAGCTTCAAGAGGTCCGAGGGCAAATTTTATATTCACGGTTTGGCAATTAATTTTTGAGAGGGGGATTGAATTACACAAATTATGAATAAAGAGCTCAAAATAAATTGATACATAGCCTAACTTTTTAAATATCTTTTTAAGAAGTCTTGAAGTAATCTTATCTTGCGTAATATCATTGTAGGCGTACCATTATTTAACATAAAAAATTCTTAGTTATGATCTGAATTTTATGAAAGTAGGTAACAAAAGCAATGGGATTGCCATTAAAATATTATAATGCTTCTCTCGAAAGGAGCTCTGTCCCCAAATCCCCAATCAGATCTCGGGATTGTTTATGAAATGACACTGTATCGGAGATAGTCCGTGTATTCAGACTGCCGGTAGAGTGCCTTTAGCCAAAATAAACCTCCAAATAGTGTGGAACTTTTAAGCTCTTTTAGGGGGTAATCTGAACTTTTGGAATTTTCCCATCAATTACACGCTAAAAGTTACAAGTTTCCCAAATATCAAGTTTCCACCTCATGTGAAAGTAGATAGGCCTAAACAAAAATGTCAGGTAGAGGATGTACTAGACGGTTATCCAGCCAGTTTTTCCATACATGTAGGGCAGACAGAATCACAAGATATAGCAAGCTGATAGGTGTTGAATGTACGAATAAACCTGCCAAATTTAATGATTATAGTATAAGCTTGACAAAATGTATAATCATAATGTGTGGGAAATGAACAACATTTACTTTATAAAATCAACTCAATTTAGACATATGCCATAACCGATGGAAAAATACATAGTACCAAATTTGAAGATTACTAAAACTCCGTTGATGGTGCAATAATTTTTATGATACGACTTGCCGTTTAGCTACTAAAGAAAGGTCCGCAGCGATTTTAAAGTTTCGACAGCCGTTTTGAAGTTTCCTCGGGGTAATAGTTAGAAACTTAAACTTCTAGGAATTTCCTCGTCGGTTACAGGTAAAATCCTCAAGTGTGCCAAAATTCAAATTTCTAGCTCATCTGGAAGAGGTGGATAAATATTAATGTTAATGAGTAAGTAATTGAGTTATCCATGTGGCTTTATATTATAGTGATAATTTCTAAAGTGTTTTGCAGATGACAAACAGTTTGTCCATCTCCTTGCTTAGATACGAGGTCCAATCAGAGACGGCGAGACGTAGGGAAGACTCGTACTGCTAGCGGGACTTCGTAAGCTCGTACACGTGATTGGCGGTGAAGGAGTCTGCTTCTCATTTGAAAAATACTGTAGTGCCATCTCGCCATTGAAAGCGCTAAGGACCTAGAACGTATTCTTAGGGGCTCGTGGGAAGTTTAAAATATAAAGTTGTAAATTGTAAATAATTATAATTAGGGTAAGGCATTTGATGATTTTGCTACTTTTTTATATGAAGGTTAAGATAGCTCGAATACATAGAAATATGGATCATGAAATAATTGATCAAATAAGGGCAATTTGTTTTTGAATTTTTGTGCTTTATTTTGCATTTTTCGACATTTTCAGGAGATAGGTCATTTTTTGGCAATTTTTAGGTCATTTTAGGCATTTTTAGGTTATTTTCGGCATTTTAGGTCATGTTTCATTGTAGGTAGAAAAGAGCTTTTCCATGTACAAATCGTTACTTTCAGACAACAGACAATAGTTTTTATTTGAGTTTCTCCGCCAAGCGTTCATAGTTCAATTTAATTCAGGTTTATTGTAAACACCATAGCAGTTTGTCTTGTAGCAATAAATATTTTATTCTTTCTTTTTAAATGGCTCATATTTGCTAATGACAATTTGATGGGCATACCAGTTCAGAAAGAATTTCTTTTTTGCTAGGTGTCCAAGTAGTATAAATTTACTTATTTCTTTAGTAACAAAATAAGCGTGTTTTATATTGTAAAATCATATGCAATTTACACGTCATCCATTAAATTGCTTTTAGGAATTCATTTACTTACTTTAAAAAACTAACCTTAAGTATTAATGGTAATTTTTATTTTATATTGTGTCATTTTTCACTATTTTTAGGGCATATATGCATTTTTTTATGTTGTATTTTTACACTATTTTATGGTCATTAAATGCTCTTCCCTAATTATAATAAATACGCCTTCATACATACGTACACAAGAACGTTATAATTTGGTATGGAATTTATTTTTTTACTAGCGGTAAGGGTCTCTTA
The DNA here is from genome assembly GCA_964059195.1 of Ectobius pallidus. NCBI lineage: Eukaryota > Metazoa > Arthropoda > Insecta > Blattodea > Ectobiidae > Ectobius > Ectobius pallidus. Next base: position 37,716,326 of record CAXKWD010000010.1, on the reverse strand, counting down.
TGGACCAGTGGCTACTCGATTTCCAAGATGTTCAGCAACGCTGTAGCAGGGAACAGAATTTGGATGGGTGCTCTCATCTTAAGTGAACATTTCACCTCTAACATTTCCTACTAAATGGAGCAAACGGGATACCTACAGTGGTTCGCATTCCACGTAAAGTTATAGGTCCCGGCTATTGCAATAAGAAATTAGTTGTCGTTGACCCAATAGTGGTTCTTCTCCTTCTCATTTTGGGGATCTGCTAGCCACGACCCCTCACGAACATCGTGAAAAAAAGAGCTTATAATTATTTATCTTCATGTTATCGTGGCCATAATCCTATAAAATGAGGCACAAGGAGATGAATAATGGCTGTATGAGACTGATATTCCAACTTTTATCCTGGGCGAAGAATGAAATTAAATAATTTCCATGTTCAAAAGGAATAGTTTGGTATAGTAGACAGCGGGTTTCCCTAAATCATTAGAAGGCATTCGTATAGAAATTTACTACTTTGTTTTGTAATTTATATTTTAAATGTGTATTATTATTATGTATTATTATTAAATAGGTATTATTAAATATGTATGTTAAATGTGTATTATTAAATATGTATTATATGTATGTATTATTTAAATATGTATTATTATTATATTGTTATTAATATTATTATCATCATCATTGTATTTAGGATTTATCTACTGAGAATCCATAAATCTAATTTTATTTTTATTGTGACTATAGACTAATAATTTATAATATTCTCATAATAATTTAATGCTTGTAGTGAAAAGAGTACTTCGGTTTCTTCGGCAGATAAAATAATCAACAACAGATAGAATAAAATGAATGTAATAAAATATGAAAATAGTATGCAAGTGCATATTAAATGCATGTTTCAAATTTCTTTGGTCTAAATGTTAAATTATCATTACGGACAATAGACCGAAACATGTTTCAGAGCCGTGCCTTGTAATTTCAGGCATGAATTTACATTGTACAAGCAGATGCCGCAAATGGAAGTGATAAAACAGAAACGATAAAATTGTGACGATGTATAACTGCTAGGTTAAACTTCCACATATTATTACATAGGAATTTATAAATTTCATGGTTGTACTTAGGGGGAATAATAGGCATTGTATAAGAGGTTTCTTATACCTTACGCTCGAAATACCGGATAAAGGAAGGATGACTTACAACATGACTTTTATTCTATGAAGATGGAAGAGGGAAAATGGAAGGGTTGCTTTGAGGGCTAACATGGCTAATTATTAATATTAGAACACATTAACTAAAACAATAGTTACTGCTACTAACCAGACTGTGTTATATACTGTTACTTCTGTAATGTATGAAACATTCGTGATATACAACAATACAATTATAATAGTTTGTAAATATATGTTTGTTCCATAATGTGTAGTACATAATGAACTATATTAGCACTCAAAGCAATTCTGCCATTTTCATACAATAAAATACGGTCATAATATCAGTCGTCCTTGGCTTACTTGGCCTTTTTAACCCTAGTAAGCCTAAGGTGTTTCCATTGGACTCACACCAATAAAACTGTGCTTGTTAAAATAATTCCTGGGTAAACTATAATAATGAGATAAAATGAACCCTATCACAGGATTACAATGAAGTTATTCACAGCATTTGTTATTTATTTATATAAAACTGATTCTGCAACGTACAAGCTAGAAGTGAGTCTTGTGGACACCTTATGAAATGCAATCCTTGTATTAAAGTGTTTATGCATTGTGGTATCCAAAGTATGAGCCTCCAATGTTCCACGCAACAATGAGCAGGGGCAAATTCATGGAAATTCTGGTTTATATTTTCTTTGATGCTAAATGAATGTCACAAGGAAGACAAGCTTATTCCAATCCGTGATGTTTAGGAAAGAATTTATGGAAATCTTTCAAAACATTATATTTTTATTAGCAATCTTAATGTAGATGAGCAACTGTTGCCTTTCAGGGAGCGTTATTCCTTACGACAATATAATTATGACATCAAAGATGGGCAAAAATTGTCTGAAAATAAGCTAGATAGCAGACTGATAGACGTTCTACCCTCCGAAGGAAATTATCTTTTTGGGTAAGGAAGGTACCACTAGAGCCACAAATCTTCGTTCTAGTGTGGTTTTTCATCTCACTGAACCATATATCCACTCAACGAGGAATATAATGTGTGATAATTTCTTCACTGGTCTACAGTCTGTCAAGAAATTACTAAATATGGAAGAATAAACGTTTTACTCCCGCTCAGTTTCAGCCAAAAAACAAAACAAGCCTTTTGGTTTCACAAATCGTTTTGTTACGTGCCGGCCCCAAGAAAATCTGCAATACTTGTGAGTAGCATGCATCACTCAAATGACATAATTATTGAGAAGGCAAAGAAACCAGATATTATATTTCATTACAATTAAACTTAGGGAAAGTCTAGATCAACTTGTTCACTCCTACTTCTGGCCAGCATTATTCTTCATAAATCTCACTGATGTTAGAGGCGTGGTGGCATATGTGATGTGGTTGACACAACAACTTGAGTTGAACAACACCAAGGAGAAGAATAGACGCAGGCTCTTCCTTATTGACCTAGCTGAGAATCTCATCAATGAACATCTAAAAATATGATCAAGACTAGGACTACATTGTGAAACTGTGCAGGTAATATAATCAACAGTCTATTTCACCAGACAGAATCCAGAATAAATCAATATAAACAACTGCAATTCCCATGAAGAAGACGTGCTACCTATGCGTCTGAAAGAAGGGAAGGATGGAAAGGAAAACTTGTGGTAGGTGCAAGAAGAATGTTTGTGCAACAGAACATTATCACTCTAAAATAGTGTGTATCCAAAATAAAAATAAAAATAAAGAATGTTACCTTCAATATTTTGTAACATCAGATTGTGCATCTGATGATTATTAAAATCAGATTAGAAAAAAAATGTATACTAAGCAACCTTGACTTAACATTTGTATACATATTTATAATATTTGCCAAATACATCATAAAATAAAAATTAATGGAAATGTCTTTATTTCCAATAAAAACTTTCAAGAAAACCAATTAATAATTAAACATTGCGAGTCCAGTGGTCTCACCTCCGGTCAATTAAAGTGTAAAATAGCTTAGACTTTCTAAGGTTAATGTAAAATGCATAATAAACCTCTTATACTCGTATAATACCTAGTCTTATAACGGTTTGATCATTGACTCATGTGTTAAACAATAGTCAATAGTAAATTACTGTTAAAATGTAATAACGATTGGCAATTACATTATTCTGTTTTCAAAATGAGGCTACAAAATATTATTTTAGTTTCATATTCACAGTTGTACACTGTATTATTCTGAAGTAATTTTGTACTTACAATTCTACACAGTATTATTCTGAAGAATTTTCATGCTTACAGTGTTCTACACATTATTATTCTGAAGTAGTGCCATACTTACGGTTCTAGAGAATCCAACTTCCACATCTGGAATGGCAATTTCTTCTACATGATTCTGTACAACGTACTCTTGAACGTAATGTAGCACCTCGTCCACATACTCGTTCGCTACTGCTCTTACTTCTCTCGCATGGGCCCTGTAAAGTATTGTAAAGTAGCCTATATAACGTTCACTGTGAATGCAAATTTATGACATTGAGATTGCATTTTCATTGTCCTTATTGAACCTGTATTGCCGATAAGTGCACTAGACACCCAATCCATTATTGTTATTATTATCATTATGTATTTCATGTTTTTGCCCTGGCTGAGTGGTAGAGAAGGCCTTATGGCCTTAACTCCGCCAGGTTAAATAAATAAATAAATAAATCCCGTGGTATTGGAACGGAATATTGCCGCGGATAAAGCAAAGCAAAGAAAAGTCATCACACCCTATAATCATAATTATATATTATATTAAAATTATAGAGTCTAATGTCATAAAAGTGAAAGCTTACTTGACGGTAAGGTTAATGCCAAATATCATTAAAAATAAAACTGCAAACATCGTCAATACAGTATATAATTTCCTCCAAAATATAATCAATTTCACGCGATGAACGCATTTCTACCAGTCCTGGCTAAACCCATATGTATTGATTCTAGAATATATATATATATATATATATATATATATATATATATATTGGAATTTTCGTAGTAATTAGTGTGTTAACCTTAGCCAGAAACAAAGAATGTGAACGAGTCTTTCAATAATATATCATTATCATCTACTTTAATTTGTTACTCTGTCTATTGCAATTGAATATTGCTAAACTACAATATTAATAAATAATTAAATTAAAAAATGAGTCGATTATTGGATAGTTTAAATTAGCGAAGGCTAGTTATTTTTAAAACTTAATATGTAACGAATTACTTTTATATATTTCTGGTAGCATTCTCCTTAAAATAAATCTCCTATGTTAATTAATAAGAAATTGTATCTTTTACCGTAGTTTAGTTTATTTCTTGCTAGAACAATACATTGTGGCAACGTCAACAATAATACAATATACGATAATGAAACAGTACTGCAATTACCATAAATCGTCTACTAAATAAAGAGGCTCCCCACCAAACAATTTTATTGAAGTTGATTCAAAAAAGTCTTTTGTACTTTAGTTTAACAGTATAAAGTTTTAGGCAATTTCTTATTGTGCAGCTGTGTAGTAATGCATGTATTGTAAAGGTGCTTAAATTTTTCTTCATATACAAGAGAGAACTGAGTACACACATAAATGGCAACATCAGTATTTCTCATTGGATATATAGTGGTTCTGTAATATAGTTTAGATGTGTTTTAAACAACTTGATTCTAACATGAATCGTCTCTTTCTCTTACAGCAACAGCCGGATCATTTGCAAACAGGTAAGAAATTTATACTTTCATCACTTGCATAAGAGAAAAGATCGTTTGTGTACATGATGAAGAGGATAGGTTCCAATGTGGAGCCCTGAGGGACATCATAATAGGATTACATTTAGACATATGGCCTAAGTCCATGGACTCGGACATATAACATCTACTTTATTTATTATTACGGTATTTAATAAATAAAACTCCACCCCGATTCTGTTAACATTTCAACGAAATAGTTTTTTTAATTAACAAAATTGTTCAGTCAATCGCTTTATGAAATTCCGTTTGTAGCAGCTAGTTTACGAAAGGAAGACTCTTTGAATTATTTTGTAGCGTTACATTTCATAATTTCCAAATGAATTACTATCATTATGAATAATTTATTGAAGGAATTCAACATTAACTTAGAAAATATAACTTAATTTAGGTACATTCAAATTACGGTTTAATCTCCATCGAGTCTCGCACTTTTCTGGGTAGTATAGTAAATTTCTCAATCAACAATTTCGAGCAGGAAATTATAGCTACAGCTTATAATTATTCTCTAAAACAAAACAATACAATTTTATCTCTTTTATTAATAAATTAAAATGGAATATTATGGTTCACGAATTAACTCACAAGCCTCATGAATTCAATAATGCTCTATATCCGCTTTTTGTATTTCATCACCCCAAGGATTTTTTTTTTTTTGCAGACAAATGACAAATGAAGAGAGCAAAATATTTAGGGAACCTTACAAATTAAAGCAGTATTGTGTAAAATATATATTATACCCTTACAATGAAAGTGCAGTATTACACTCAAGTTATTACATGTTTTTTCTTTCAACTTCATTGTTGTAAGCTCTAAAGGTGGTCGTGATGAAAACAACATTTTCATTGAACACTTTTGCACGATTAGTCACTTAGCGTATAATGGAATTCTTTCATAAAATTCAGGTGCCTATGGTTTCATTATAGTCCAGTACATAGCAGATAAGGGTTTTGTAAAATATTCAGTACATGAAAACTGCATGTGACCATGAAAGTTCAGTACAGAATCGAGTGATTTATGTTTCAATCCACGTGCTGTTCCATGACCTCAGCTGCAAGTTGCCTCACGTTTAATGTCACGGGCCGATGTGTACATGTAAGAACCCATTTTCTCATTAAAATAATTGGGCAATTACGTAGTGTATATGAGCGGATCACACGACTAAAGCGAACCAAGTCCTTTTGCCCGAGTTTAGTTCGTACCAGCGATAATAAGCATGAGAGCTTTAAGTGTGTTCATACAAATATTATGTGGTCATGGTTATAGGCCTATTTGAATTATTTTCTTTCTAATGCATGCAGGGGTGTAGTGGAGGGGGACTGCTTTTCCGGTAAATTTAAATAAAATTAAAACATTAAGTTTTTAAATAAGAAATATATTTAATAGTTCCAGTAATAAACTTTAAAACCATAAAAGACAAGAACAAAAAGTTTAACTGAAAAGTGTATGAAACTAAAATTGATTTTTTTCTTCTTTTAAAAATGTATAGCTTGAAATTATGTTATGTAATAATTTTCTTTTAATTTAATTTTATTTAATTTATTTAATTTATTTATTTAACCTGGTAGAGATAAGACCATCAGGTCTTCTCTTCCCCTCTACCAGGATTCCAAAACTACAATTACAATATAACTATAAAAATACAAGAAAATACAGTAAGAAAAAGATCTAGCATTAAAGATACTAAATGGCAATAATAATAATGCTATTAATAATTAAAATCATAGTAAAACACAATACAAATAATGTAAAGTCATAAAAAGAAATCTTGCAGCTTGTAACTTTCTATGTACAAAGCGATATGCCTGAGTGAGTTAGGTATTCAAACAGTTTACGTTTGAATTGTCTGGGATTTTGACATTCACGGGCAAAGAGTTCCATAATCAACCTTACTAAAAAGTGCTTATAATAATTACAGAACTTTAAACCAAATGCCATATAGTTTGAAACGTTTTCATAGCACTTTTACAGGTTAGAATTTTTAGCGTTCCCATACTGGAAAATTTGCCACCACACTACTGAATGCATGCGAATTATAAATCAATTATAAATTAAGACGTGTTTGGTTTTATAGGTGTCTGTAACTTCCAGGTGTTCTAACTGGCAAGCTTACATTGTCATACTTTATGAGAGGAAGTAGTGTAACTACTAGGGCTGTACCGGTTAATCGGCTCGATTAATCGATTAAACATTTAATCGTCGATCAATTACATTTTCCGATTAATCGGTTTAATCGAATTCTGAAAAACGTTTTTCGAGAAATGGGTCAAATGACCAAACTCCTTTCTCTCGCTTCTCCGGCCTTGGCAAATCATATGTCATTCAGCCTATTGTGTCCAAACAATTCCCGTTATTTAGACCTGAAGGGTAGTTTAGTCAACAAACTCGTGTGTCTCAAATCTTGATTGAAAAAGTAACCGGAAATGTAAGTTTTGTATATATTTTTTCGTTAGTTAACTAATAATTCAGGATTTCTTCTGATTATCTGTAGTGTGGTAGTTATTAAACGTGTAAAACAATATTAAATGTACACCCTGGGCTTCGTTTAAAATACCGACCTGTTTGTCGATTAATCGATTAAAGTCAAGCGTTAACTCGATTAGAAATTTTAATCGACTTTCAGCCCTAGTAACTACTAACTAAAGTATGCCAAAGTAGAAAGTGATAGCATAATAGGATACTTAGAACCTTATTTTTAGTATCACCTGTATCTCTCCTCTTAAAGCATTTAAAAGCGTTGGTGTGCTTTCTCTTGAGACACTGATAAAGAAAAACAGGAATGTTCGGGTTATGATAATTTTTATAATATTCGTACTTGAGCCCCTATAGCTTTCAGGTCCTCATTTGCATATCTGCATTCCGCAAACAGTTCATGCATGTTCCCCGACAGATGCACGTAGTTTGATTAAACTTGCTAACTTAGTGTTGGAACTGTTGCTACGAGTTAAGCTATTCGAATAACAATTCAGATTAGTATCACATAAATCTTATTAATTCACTGTGTAAAGGAAGGTGGCAGGTTGAATATGCACGGAACTACATTGTACAGTGTAATTATTGAGTCATGAAATTGCATTCAAATTGCACTACACGCTATGATTAGGATTGTGTCAGTAGTACAAAGGACAGAACGTAAAGTTGTTTATGCAGTCACTGGTTTTATGTAATCCTCAAGTTAGCTTACATTAAATTTGTTTTTGAACTAAATTAGAATAAAGTTTTCTATAATCTTGGCGTTTCCCCTTCTACTTGTTTCGCCGTATACACCGTAGCCTCAACCAAATTCATTTCTATGGTAAAAAAAGTGCTATTCAACAATCAGAAACAGAAAAATTATTAAACCGATTAACGTTATTTTTCTCTGTATTATTTCTTGTATTGATAGAAAAATTATTATCTTCTGGTTGGTCTGGATAACTGTGGGTTTCTGTTTCTATGTTTGAGGATTCAGCCCCGGCCCAGTTCGATGCTATTACAGCCTGCCTAGATGTGACATTCACATTTCATTTTATTTACAGGCATATAAATGGCCTCCTTCGGTACAAAATTCCGGCGTTGACGGTTGACGGTTGACGGTTTAGATTCATCAATAGCTCTACCTAATATAATTATAACCAATACAATGTTATTAACTTCTGTATATTCACGTGCAGGGAATATTTTTGGTATAATGCGTAGTGGTTTATAATTTCATTGTAAGGGAATACATAACGGCTCTTATAATTTTTTCGCGTTTAAGGATACGCAGCAGAGCCTAACCCTCCATTTAATCTTTGACTTATTCCCCTTTTTCCTTCGCTCCTGAACCTGAAACCGACCTGTGTTCATAGGTTAATGTTTGAGTGCCAGACTTTTAACATCAAACCAATAAGAGTCGGACTCATCCAGGGGCTGGTCTGGTCGTACGTTGCGAGGCACGCCTTCTAGCCACTTAAATAAAATACTTCCACACTCCACCCCCATTTCACCGTTCGTCTAATGCTTATGCTCGGATTTGAATTCAAACAAATAAAAGAATTGGCTTACCAAGAGCTGGTATGGAACACAGATGATAAGAAGATTCAATGCCAAATTTAAATAAAGAAAAACACTGGAAGTAACCAGAAGCATGGAAAGTTTTCGTGCACTCGCCTGTATATTGCCGCAATGTTAACACAAAATATGGGTGGCGCAGTGGACACTACCTGTAATATCTATGGTGCGAATAGAGGAAGTAAAAAAATACATCCATATCCTCAATATTTTGGAAGGATATTATCTTTTTCGTGCTTTTGCTACATTGTTGCAATTGTTATCAATATAGTTGTAATACTGAATACTGATTAATTTTTTCTTCAAATTAACAACTTTGGGATGAGCAGAATAAAACTAATTAGACTACTTCCAACTGACAAACATAAATTCTTAGAATAGTAGAATCTGAAAATTCAACCGCTTTGTTAGAGAAATAATAATAAAATGGCCTATTCGGACATGATAATACTTAGGGGGATTTGTAAGCAATCCGGACAACACCTTTTTTCTTTGAACGTATTCGGGGACACAGGTAGGCTACCACGTAATATTAACTTCAAATATCCTATGTAAATAAATAAAACTTACCTGTAGGTGACAGCCATTTTGGTATCACCAATGAGCTCATCGACAGACATTTCACACAGCACATTGTCCAATTGCTTCTTCACTATCTGGTTCAGCAAGTTTTGTAGTTCTCGACTGATTTTCTCGGAAATAATTATGTCTGGAATGAAAGTTACTTCTTTACTTGAGGGAAATTTAACGTTGATAGCATGTATGACCATAATATTATTAGATAGGCATATATATTATTAGTTGAGCTGCATTTGTATACGCATGACACAAACTGTACCATCTGGTAATGAAAAAAGTATTTCTCTCTTGATTCACATAAGTATGTTCTTGATGGAGGCTTCTATTTGACCCTCCTTTCCCTCAAGTAATTAAAAGGTTCCTTGAACCAACGTAATTCTTCATGCCCTTCGTTCCATCAATCCCTATATTAATGTGGGGTCAGCCCATCTATAGAAGGGCTAGAAAGGAGTTAAATGTATTGATTATGCGAGAAATTTCTAGAAATTTTGTCCAGAATCCTTCCCAGATGTTCTTTCTGTATTATCTCCATAAAATTATACAAAAAATTATGTTACGTTGATAAAAAGTAGACACACAAGAATGTTAATAATTTATTTACCTTGTACATCAGGTGATATACTGCTCAAGATGCTTCCGTCAAGAGTCTGATAACGTGTCTGAAACAATGTACACATTCATTGAACTAACCATTAAACATAAACATGTGAATTTCTAGAGAAACATGCTAACCTAAAGTTTATAAGTCACATAACTTTCTCCGTCCTTCATTTTTACACTTATAAATATATTTAATCATCACATTCGATGTGGTAGCTAAAGACAAAATGTACAGTATCATTCACGATTGTATGATATTTGTGCACTTACCCTTAGAAATTGTGATTCAGGAACATACTTAATATCGTAGTTAATGGTTGAAAACGAATCCTCTACGAGGCTAAGACCCACTTTTCCAGTTGCTCTCACATTCGATAGGGTTAATCTGAAACAAATTTAATTAATAAAAAATGGAATCTATAAAGGCTTCATAATCGATTCCCACCATTCGTTTTGAACATCATATTGGCCAACCGAAAGAAGTTAATATCGAAAAGTATTGATGGATGAACCTACTATTACATTTTACAAACAAAAATACCAATTAGATTCTCTAGAAGTACTTAGACTCATGGTGAGTCCTCGAGGAACTGTGCCACCTGAAATCATCAATTGAACAGCTACGCTGGTAGTAACAACAATACTTGATTAGGTCAGGATTTTATATATTATTTGTACAATTTACAATAATTCATGTTTTGTAACATAGTTAATTTTAAGTTGTATTAAGATACGTACCTTATATTGTCAATAGAAACTTAATATGTCAGTTTCTCTCATTTCCGAAAAAAAAAAAAAAAAAAAAAAATTGTTTGGTTTACTTTTTCCACAGTGACAACCTGTCAGTGCCGGGAGCTGTCTAATGTATGAAATCGAAAATGTTTATGTGGATATGTGGGTATGTGGGTGTGTACAGGTAGAAAAAAAGCGGACCTACTAAAATATCTAAGTTGCCGATATGAGCCACTGCGCATGCCTAGAACCCGCTAGGCAAGCGCAGTGGCTCATATCGGCAACTTAGATATTTTAGTAGGTCCGCTTTTTCCCCCTACCTGTACGTTCCCTATACAAATCTAAATTTCTCGAGCAATTTGTCAGTTCAAACCAGAAAGTAACGCGGTCAATATTAAAATTTAAATAAACCACTCCTTCCCTTGAAAAATTATATAATTTCTGAAAATATTAGAAAGAATTCATCAAATACAAACCACATTGCATATACAGTTCTCATGACAACAGTGTATTGAAGGGTTCACAGGTAGCCTTAAAAGTACATGATACTGGACTTTGACAAATTAGATAAGCTATCTGGTGCAAATCAATCATGAAAATGAAATCCACGAAAATAATGCACAATGTAACACAGTTATATAATTTTTTCTACCCTGGACTTAGAGAATACCATTTTCTCACTTCACAGTTTGTTGTAGAATGATCAGGCTATGCGTTCGACCTGGAGGAGGCCTACAGCCTGACCGAGGGACGGTAGGCCAGTTCCTTTCGCGGGATGGGAATGAGGACACAACACTTAGTCCTGACCCAGAAAGGAAACTTTACATATCTGTAAAATCCCCGACTAGCCCAGGAATCGAACCCGGGCTGGAAGTCACGCTACCAACTCACCCACTGCATCAGACTGATGTAGAATGTGTATTGCGGGGACAGCATTTAGCCTACACACGACTAGTGTGAAAGAATTATCATTCCAGCATTTTCAGTTGTCTCAGCCAGAATGAGCCAACGATTATGCTATATCCAGAAGTCTGTAAAAAATTGTATCCACTGATACGTTATTCATAGCTGTAGGCTTTGTATTTGTAATTGAGAAATATGGATGTTTACCATAGGGCCGAAGCATGTAAAAGGAGACAAAATAGGATGGAACATTTTTAGTTCTATGCGCACATGCTATTATGTCCCTGGTTTTTAGGGAAAATATGTAAGTGACATTGAATTTCTTTTTTATTTCAGCCCCGAAACGGTTGTATGGTAACATGAGAGTGAGAAATAAAATATTCCTTAAAGACAGTACAATTCATGTTACAGACATTTCTGTTTCATCTTATTCTTATTTCAACCTCTATCTATGTGTAGAAGCAATGGGGTGCAAAATTAAAATTCCTCCATGAGCCATAAAAGGCTATAGCCTATCAGGCGTTTTCTGAGGGAATAGTTTGTGTGTGATAAGTCGTTCTTTCTAATTTAAAATTCTCCATACCTATATAAGGACCTAGACAAGAACGTCCTTCATAAGTTAATTTTGTATTACAAAATAAAAAATCCGGGCGACGCGCGACGGCGGGCCTTTTAAGCTAGTGGATTTTAAAGTAGAAAAAAGTGTTTAACACACTTTACTACTAAATAATGACAGTACCGGTATTTCAATAGCGAATTAATGTAGTTTAGGAACTCTTTTGTTAATAGTCTCCAGAAATCTTCGGGAATGTCACACTTTTTTACTTAGGAACAAATAACACTTGGTGGTTTACCGTTATGTTCGACAAGAAGTAATTTTCTTGCCACTTAGATTGAAACTTTCGTTTCTCATCTGTAATGCGTCGTTTCTTTGTTTCCGACATTTTGAACTAACTAAAAAGCATTGCCAAATGTATACTAGTTAAGGACAACAGAATACCGAGCAAACGTATGGAAGAATGACCTAACTTTGGAACTAAACTTCTTTGCTGAAAACGGCCGAAACCATTACAAAGTGCTGCCATCACTCGTGTGAAAAATGTAGTATTACTATTTCGTACTGCCATCTAACATTTTAACGGAAACTTCAAAACTTAGAGAGAAAAAAAAAAAGGTTACTATGAACACTCACAATTTTAAATTACGCCATTGGCTCATAATGTATTAACAATTACTCCATGAAAACTGTGGAAAAAGGCCATAGAAATAAGCATGAGGGCCGCATGCGGATGAAGATCGGGACATTAATTCACTTGGCCATGATGCTCATGGCGACACTGATCAATGTCGATGTCCGTAATCGTTGCAATCGATCCTTATCTGCGGATCGATTAGAGTACATATTCGACTGTTACGTAATGGCTGACAGTAGCTTACATCGGGAGTGTGTCGGTGGAAAGTTGGAAAGGTTTTTAACTGTTACGCATTCTTTTAGCGCGGTGTTTCTAGTTGCCGTGTGTAAAGTTTGTGTGGATGGGTGGTTCAGTGGTCGGAGTATTTGACTGGGACAGATTACGCTTCAGATTGCTAAGGTAAGCGAAAACGGTGTCTGATACAATATAGGCTATGTTTAGAGAAGTATTGGATACTAACTAGTATGATAGGAAATGAACGTAGGCCTGTAGTTTAAGTTTCTTCTTTTGCAATTAAGTTTTCATTTTTAGCTAATGCGAGGAACTCAGGATTAGAAGGGGAAGTGTGTGTTGTGTACCTCACTCCACCGATCTGAACCAAGCTGCGGGCCTGCCTGCCTGCCTGCTTGGGCTTGCAGTGGTGGATGTGTTTCGATGCCACTAGCCACAATTTTACTAGGGTTGCATAACAAGAATAAACATAAATACTACCCTAGGTCTTCCAAAAGTTATGTTATGCAGATTCCTGTACTAATAAAACTAGTATATAATATACACTACAGCAGAGGTTGGCTAAACTGTACCGGCTGATGTGACCTACTACTACCGTCAGGGGCAATCCTCCCTCCTTTACTCACAACGAGCCGATACGACGTAGCAAGCAATAAATCTGCTTGAAAAACTATTCTACCATTTTCCTTGCCTATAGTCTCTTAATAATGTCGTGGACGCTAATTTAGGTAAACTAAAAACGGAGTTCGAAGACAATAGGTTTTATGACTTCAAAGCAATGAAAAATTGTTTTCAACTTTTGAGAATTCAGGGATTGTTTCCATGATTACACACTATGTTTATTCACAAATAAATAGTTCTAAATCAGTGAATTTTAGCTTGTATAATATAGCATGTGATCATGTGAGTAAGTTTGTTGCCTATACAAATCAACATGCTTTGAACAATTTGCACGAAATTTTGCAAACAACCAGGAAAGAAACGTAGATAACATTAACATTAAAACAAACCACCCGTTCCATTATAAAATTATATAATTTCTGAAAATATTATACTAAATTCACCAAATGCAATTCATAAACAAACAACTGTGTGTTCAGTCCCCATGACAACAGTATTGTTTTCAGTGTTCACAGGTGGTTTTAGAAGTTGCATGACACTGTGCTTTGACCAATAAACAAAGGGGATAGCGATATAAATCATTTTTAGTTCCTTGTTTGCAGTAAATTATAAGTCCCAGGTTTTTGGGGAAGAATGTGTGAAAGTGATACTGATTTTCTTTTGATTTTTGCCCCGAAATGGTCGTATGACACATTAAACTATAGACAGTAAAATGTTATGTTACCGGATTTCTGCTTTTTCTTATTTCAACCCCTCCCAGGTATGGTGCATAGAAGCTACGGGTTGCAAAATTCCAAGTAGAGTACGATTACATCCACAAAGTCTCTGGCCTTGAAGACTTACCCAGGAAGCGAGCTTCTAGTTACGTCTCGTTACCAGCTTGAGCAGACTCGCATGCGCATAAGATCACTTTGCTAATGTTGAGCACAGAGTGAAGATCATGCAGCACGTTGCCAGTCATAGAAAATACTATAATACGAGTAGCTGAGTGAAGGGATAATGCTGGAGCGAGACAGAGACAGACAACACGTGGAGTGGGATAGAAGAGCTGAGCCAATCAGGGTGCAGCTCCTCCCCTAGACAAGAACTCTAGGAACGGTGATACTCGCTCCTGAGGTATATTTGTAAAAACCCAGAGACTTTGTGGAAGTAATCGTACTTCTACTGTAAGAGCGATAAAAGCTTTATATAGCATTTTATGAGGGAATGGGAACTTTTCAGTGTGATAAATAATTCCTCTTCGCTTCAAACTCTAAATACCTAAATTTTGAAAATCCTTCTTTAGCTAATTTTGAATGACAAGCAAAATACAACACCCGGGAAAACCGGGCCTATTAAGCTAGTTGCATATATTTTTGTTTAAATCAATAAATATTGGTTCGTTAGTAGGTGTTAGTTAACGGAAGGTTATCCATTTTACTTGTTGTCATTATTTCAACTTCCTACTTATATTTTCAAATACGAAGCATCTAGCCTATATCAACATCCCTATCATGTCATCAGACAATCAGTATAATCTAGTCTGCCACTTGGGACTAACAACTGTCCTATTGGATTGGCATGTTAAATCCAACATAAGGAGAGCATGATATGGGCCTATGTTTCTTGTCAAATTGATGATTACAATAATAATAACAATATAGAGATTAACAGTACCATTATTCATACATATCAGTAATAATAAAAAGTGGCAGACAACATTTTATATGGTGTAGACATGGAAGTATTTATATAAATATAGTGCAATATTACAATCTTCCATACTAATATTTTTCATTGTATTATATCTATCCAAATATAATTTAAAACAAAGTGAAATTACTTTCACTATACTCACGTGAATTCTCCATTGCTAGTAGCAGGAAGAACCGATAGAACACTCTTGCTCACAATTTCGTATGTTCCTGTGACTTCCAGAGAGCCCAGGCTGAAGTCTACAGCCATGTTGAGAAATTCTAGGTTCGGTTTCACAGAAGTGATGACAACTTCTGGGCCGTTACTTAGTTTTACGTTGGTCAGTTCTCTGAAAAATCGTGCAGACAAGCAGTCACGGTATAGGGATCAAAAGTATAAAGACAGTCTGTATCCATTAAAATATATCACGAATGATATCTCTAAATGTGCAGTACCAAACAATAATAGCTTTCAATGTTTTGTATAATTAGTGAATACTTAAAATATGACACCGTATTTAATGATGTATGTATTTATTTATAATTCTGTCAGTTGGAACAACAGTTGGTATTAAAGAGTTACAAAATGATGAGAGGAAATTAAAATCCCAGTGCCATCACTGATGTGATTTTGAAGTTTCACTCCCAAGGAATTCTTGATTCGGTATTCGTCGTGCGTCTCGTGCTTAAGTTAAGAAAATCAGTGGCAGTGCTATTTAGCCAAAATATCAACAATGAATTTAATATTTTCATCCCAAGTTCTTAAAGGAAAAGGTTTATTTAAAATATTTTCAACTCTATTATAGCAATTACAATAACATCAGAGCACATTTGAAAATTCTCCTTCCTAGGCACGGTTACTGGTCTATAACTGATTAGTTCCAAAACTTTTATTTTGCAGCTTTAGAGAAGTCTTTTTTATTAAACTTCAGATAAAAAATAGCATATATTTTTCGACTTACAGTTGTTACGGTTAACAACGAACCGGCCCAACTACATTGTAAATTTAAAAACCATCGAGACTATAAAATGATTTTTTTCAACGACATAAGTAAATCTCAGTAAGCTTTTTGCTGAGCCGGGCAACATGTTACATTACCCAATTGTAAATATAACTGCATATCCTTATTTTAAATCTAGGCTGTGTCTAACCTACTATTAAACATTGTCTATATGCATGTACTTAGTTCCTAAATAGAAGTGGTCAAGTTCATTATGAACATCTAAAACGTCATCCAAATAAAAATGTGTGACATTCAAAATTTCAAATTAAAAGTTTGCAGGGGTGTCTCGCTTGGCATTATAATGATAATTCTTTTCAGAGCAGGATGATGTCTAATTTTTGCGATTCTTCTGCAAAGTAAAATGACCTATCTCGTAGTCGGCTGAAAGAAGCACTTCTAGCAAATAAAGCAGGCAAGCACAGATTCAGAATTTTAACTCATTCTTTAATCTTTGGTACTCTTGCTGTAAGTTGTTCAATATGATCGTCCCGATTTAACTCATCACCTAGTTTAACCCCCTTTCCCCAAAGCAAGAGATTTTCCTTGTTATTTCTCCAAAATATATCTAACATATCTTCGTGATTATTATGTAATACAGGTATGTAACAAGAAACACACGAGAACTTACACCGTTGTGTCTGTGTTGATATGAAAGAAGACGTCCACAAGTTGCAAATCTTCACTGGCATAGTTCATGCGATTCAATTTTGCAGCCTACAAAAATCATTAAGTAGTAAGTTATCTGCATTAAGATAGCATCAAAGATAGATTCATGTTTCACTATACCCTTAGCAACCAGGGAAGGCGGTTGAGGCCAGGTAGGTTCCTTCACCCGCTTGGACCCTCACATTTACAAGGGCAGGAGATTTAGGACTAACCGTAATTTCCTCCCCATGAGTCACCTAGTCTACTTCAATCAATCAATCTTAGATTTTTAATATGTAATTTTATCTTAAAATGTTTGTTATATATCAATTCTACACATAATTACAAGAAAAATGACACCAAACAATGTATAATTTACTTTAATAGGAACATTTCTAACAAATAAATAAATAAAAGTTACGAGAAAACTGTTTTCAAGTCCTATGTTCCTATTAAAGTAAATTATACATTGTTTGGTGTCATTTTTCTTGTAATTATGTGTAGAATTGATATATAACAAACATTTTAAGATAAAATGACACATTACAAAAATCTAAGATTGATTGATTGAAGTAGACTAGGTGACTCATGGGGAGGAAATTACGGTTGCTCCAAAGTCTCCTGCCGTTGTAAATGTGAGGGTCCAAGCGGGTGAAGGAACCTACCTGGCCTCAACCGCCTTCCCTGGTTGCTAAGGGTATAAGAGTAGCTAGCAGCTGTCCATATTTCAGAGAGCATAGGAGGAACACTAAAAAAATTGTTAACGAAAGATTTGATGTTCCTAGATACAAGACCCAGTAAAAAAAATGACACAGTAAATCCAATATTAGTAAAATACTTTTGTCTTTAAGCCTAAATAGCTTACTATTTTTATTCTATATTAACTTGTTATAACATATCATTTAAAAGGATTTTCTATAAAACTGAGTAGAAATCAAACCATTGGAACAATTGGGACAACCCCAAGAATGAGCTAAGACCACTTTGCTAAAATAACTCTACATATCAAAGAACTCTAATTATGAATATTTAAATCGAAAACAAAAATCATTAATTTTCTGTAGTGTCTATTATGATACCTGATTTTATAAAATGTCATTAACACAGTATTACCTTCATAACGTCATTGCTTAGAGAATTCTGAGCATTATTCAGGGCTTCGGACAGGTCGTCTGCCAGAGCTGAAAAATACGAGTACATATCCGGATTAGGGTTTATTGTAGGGTTTATACAATTTTGTATTTCCAAATATGGGCAGATACTCAAAAAAACGAAAGAAAACAAATAACCTAGAAGATAAGGATATATATAAAAGAAAATAAATACTGCACCTAAATATTTAATAAGCTAGCCTGAAAGTGTACGACCACTAATCCGTATCAGACCCCACCTGAGAACATACCTGTCTTCTAATTGGCTCATTTATTCTTTCAGTTAAACAGTTCAATTAACTCTCTTTATATCTATTTAAGAGATGTGAATATAACGTATAACATATAACTAGGGCTCGGATTCTTAGGTAATTACATTTTTGTTGGCGTCGTAGTATAAAATTGAATCTGAGTTTAATGTTCTGGTTTTTCACAACGGAGCATACATTTTAGATTCTATTTAACATACAAACACATATTTTCGGATATTCCTAATCACATGAAATGTTCATAAAAGCAGCCCTTTTAAAGAATTTCTTAAAACAAGTTGCCATTCAGCCTATTGAATGTTCAATTACGTAGGCCAGATGTCGAAATTTAAGAAGTGCAAGAATTACTATGTCAGTTATAGTATCCCTCCAGATTAAAGAAAATATAAACATCCTGTTTGCTCAAGAAGGAAGGCAATCGACGCAATAAATCATGTGAATCATAATCCTACTGATTATACGTAGGTAACAAAAAAGAACATTTTCAGAAGTCACGATAAACTGCGTGCAGCTACACTCCAGCATTTGATCGGTGTAATATGTCCATATTTGGAAACACAAAATTGTTATCATCATTAACATCAATTGTCATCAATAATGATGATGATGACAAAATTGTGTGATTATAATATATACGTGCAATAATAATCGGCATATGTCCGTCAGTAATTCCAGAAATATAATGAAATATATTTTGGAAAATATGTTACACATTTTAGAAAGATAATTGGAAACGAAGTTAATTAAAAAATTTGCTTCTCATATTAACATACATAGATAAGAGCAGGGAATTTCCATACCCACAGTGTATTGTTAGGATTTGTGTAGAGCATTAGTTCCAGCGGACATACCCCTTCTGAAAGTGAACCTACCTCAATTTAAAAAAAAATAATAATCCTCATGGAATATTCAAATATTTACACACCTGATGAATCAACTTTGCGAAGACATTACCTTCTCGAGTGTACGAAGAAACTGTGACAAATATACTAGACTTACTTCTTGTCAACGTTGATCGGTCATTTTCTAAATTCAGGTCAGGTCACTTAATCGTGGTGGACAATTTGAGAAAGCATGTTGTCGTATATTGTAATTTTTTAACACTTAGTGACGCCTTCCAAGAATGATGTCTGGTGAGTACCAAGTACATTTATATTAACTTCTACCAAATGTTTTAATTTTTAGCACATAAAAAATAAACATTTCTCAAGTTTTAGCACCTAAAAATCCGAGCCTTACATATAACGTTTAGTATAAAAACATATTATTATAGTATAGTATAACAAACTTCCGGCTATCATGGATTATGAATAATGACTTATATGGACAGAAACAACCTGTAATTAAAATTGATTGTGCTTGTAATTTGTATAAATTCTTGTGAATAGCATCTGGTCAGATTCAGTTAATACGTACATTGCTACAATGATATGAATACATGGTGTTATGGACTAAACTCAACATGAAGTATTGTCCACTACTTGTGAATAATTTGAATTCGTGTGTTGTTTCAGGGATATCTAACTACTTAAGCGGTATAATAATATTACTAAGTTCCTGAGATGCCAGAATAACTATCAATTTATGTTTTATTGAAGTGAACCCACAGGTTTTCTAACAATGACTTTCTATTTTTGTATGATGGATTTGCATGCGAGCTGAGCTCCTTTTTCAGAGAAGATATATCAGCTTATTACGTAACTCAATGTTCTGAGGTTGTAGTAACTCATTTCACAAGTTAATTTTTATTTGTCCCTGTTCTGATTAAAGAGTAATTTTATAGTTTATATTAAAATTGTAATAAAAGTAAGTATTTAGCTATGGGCCAATGCCTGTGTTGATATGAGGCCCTGTTCTATGTTATAAGAGTTTGCGAGCTCCTTATCTGGAAAGATCTTTGGAACATCATGCAGGAAGGTCATATTATATCTAAGAACATTTTTTGTAATAATAACTTTTTTTTTACACGGATCGAAAGCTGGAGTGTAGCTGCACGCAGTTTATCGTGACTACTGGAAATGTTCTTTTTTGTTACCTATGCTCTTTTTGCATCTTGTAGTTCACTGGAATTCTTTAGTTTTCCTAAGCCTTTTGATGGTTGACACAATGACCAATGTCTTTTCCGAGGAGGCTGTAACATAGATCAATGCAGAAGAAAAATCCAGGTGAACAAATCATGGTTAAAGCACGAATAATTTACCCTATTGAATCTTTTTTCTCTTGGTGTACATGGTTCGTATAAAGTTGCATATTAATACACCGAGAACTCCATCTTTTAAAATACATGAAAACGATTTTATTATTTGTAACATGTAATTCAATTTATAAATTAATTATTCAATATTGGTGCCTACTAGTTAAGCCAGAATTGAGAATTTCCCTATTAACTCAACGAATATTTAATATTTTCACGTAAACTACAGATATATCTGTATAATAAAAACTCGGATGGGCTTTTTTTTTTTTTTTTTTTTTTTTTTTTTTTTTTTTTTTTTTTTTGTCTTGGCTTTAGCTGGCATGCCCCATTGCAGTACGCAGTACTACATGCCATAATTTACATATTTCAATTTAGTTTGTGCTTATTTGCACATTGTCTTACACACTTATTGTTGACTTATTCCCTATAGATACTTTTTAGATTATCACTTCACTTAACACTTATCAATATTACTTAACAATGTCTTCATAATGTTATTTATAGCTTATATTATTTTAGTTCGCCAAAGTCGATGCTCTGTATAAATGTTTTAAAGACTCTCAAATGATTTGAGATTAGCTGCACCTTACTCACTGGCCATTTAGCACGTTTAGATTCAATTTCTTTTATCATTTTGTCTCTTTGTGGTTTAAGTTTGTCACATCTATAAATCAAATGTTCTGCTGTTTGATCCTCTTTAAGGCAGATACAAATAGGGTCCTGTATTATACCTAGTCGGTATAAGTATGATTTGGTTAACCCATGTCCAGTAATCACAGCTGTTAACGCGAAATTTAACTGAATTGGTTGTTTCATTCTTTGAACAACTGATGGGATGAATTCCCTGCACGCTGCACCCTTCATTGAGTTGGTCCATTCCTCTTGCCACTTCTGAAGTCCTTCTTCCTTGATTTCAGTGACAATTGTTGTTCTGGGTTTTTTGTTGTAGGCAAAGTCCATTCCGTTGCTGAGCGCCGCCTCCTTGGCTAGCTTATCAGCTAGTTCATTACCGGTGTATCCCACATGCGCCTTGATCCAGGAGAAGTGTATGACCCAATTTTGTTCTTTAAGCCTTCTGATACTGTTTTGGATTTCATCTATAATAGAATTGTGTCTTGAATTATTTCTGAGAAGGTCCAGAGTGATTTTACTGTCCGTGTATATTGCCGCAAATCTTTCTTCTATCTTCATATGCATATTGTCTAGTGCTGCCAGTGCTCTAAGAATTGCAATCTGCTCAGCCTGGTTATTGGAGCAGATTTTGTGAAGTTTAGCCTTGATTCTCTGTATCTCTTCCTCCTTTTTGAATATTACTGCTGCAGCCCCAACTTTATCTTGGATTTTGCTTCCGTCAGTGAAGATTTGTATATTATAATGTTTGTCTTTATTAACTTCTTCCAGGTGTACTCTGTCAGCTGGATGGGCCCAGTCTGATATATCTGAGGGTGCTTATTGCGGATTCAGCGCACTGTATACGTGAAATATATAGGCTATAGCATGCTACCTAAATGCAGCGCGCTCGGTTATAACGATTTCCTTTCAAATTTTCAATAAATATAAAAAGCAGTGCACATAAATACTCGCTTCACATATTTTATAACCTATTATTTAGTTAAAGTTAATGTTTAGAGACAGAATGTACACACACTTTTCATATCTTTTTATTTATTTATATTTTATTTATTTATTTATTTAACAAAAGGTCCCAACGAGCCAATTGCTCACATTAATGGACAGTATTACAAAGGATGACAAACTTCAAAGTTATTAGGCCTATAATAAAATTATTACAATAGTTTACACAAATACAGTAATTACAATATAAATATTGGTCACTTAATCATTTAATAGAAAATCTTCAACTTCTTTTGAAATTATGTAAGTTTTTTACAGATCTTACTTCCTATTTCTTATTACCTATTATTAAAGTTAATATTTTAAAATGAGTATAGCTTAATTTAACATAAATTTCTTGCTAGATTTGTATCCAAAGCTGGCCATGACATAGTAAATTTACAAACATCTGACTGCATTGTAGTCAATGCTTTCTCTATTCAATATCAAGAATAAAATAAGCCTACTAAGGTTTCTATATTCATATGTCCAAATTTGTATTTCCGTTACATGCGGATTCAACAAGTGATACCCATAAGACCGATTTTAAAGACGTTTATGAGTAAAACGTTGTATGTAGTTAAAATGTGTTTTGGATGTAGCTTACGTTATATTTAAATTTGTTTAACATATATTCAAGGTATTTTAACCTTCTGCTTTTTATAGCTAAACATTTATAAAAGAAAGACATGGTTCTGGTCATTCTTGAAATATATACGTGGAATAATAATCAGCATATGTCCGTCAGTAATTCCAGAAATATCATGAAATAGATTTTGGAAAATATGTTACACATTTTAGAAAGATGTTTGGAAACGAAATTAATTTTAAATTTTGCTTCATAATAAATTATAACTTAAAAAGGCATCAGATTTTTTTTAAGATTGTGAGCTCTACATACCCCCCTTAAATAAGTATTTATGAAATGACTAGCTACAGAGTGGTTACTTGTCCTTCGTATGGATAAAAAAAAGTATTTTTGCACTATTTTTGTCGTAACCCGAGGAACACCATGTGCAAGTATTTGTACCTTGTTTCTTAAGCATATCAGCACTCGACGGGTGTCTCACAGCCTCTAATTTTAATTTCCAGGCTGGAATTGACTTTTTACTTTTTTACTCATACCATAGACACTATAGGTACAGGAAGTATTTATTGTCTTCCATCCCAAAATTCAATACTCAAGGTAGAGAATATTGTGCAAATATATAGATGTAATACATGCTGACGTCATAGACACCAATTTAAAAAAAAAGGGACATTGCATTTACTATCAGGCCGTGAAAGTATGACACAAAAAATAGGGGAACTGAACTAAAAAATTACATATATATTTTATTTACAAATGAGTAAGAGCTCTGATTCTGTATTACTATGGCGAAAATAAAAACTCGATCCAACTTACCGTTTCCGAGTTGTAGCGCTCTATATCAGCGCTCGTGACGTCACCTGGCTAGCTCGGGTCGGATAGGAAGCATTACACACGTAACAGCCCCATCACAACATAATATTCGTTTTATTGTTGCACTCTTTATAGTTGAGTATCCATTGTTAGAGATGTGTGTTCATTAGCATCATTGACAGTTTTTTTTTACAGTATTTTGCCTCCACTCAAATGTTTTCTTGTTGTACTTCCTGTTATAAACCCAATCTCCACATGATTTAGAAAATTCTACCGAACCGCCCACGACTCTTTTTCATTGATGGAAGTTGTGGTCAAGAGCTGCTATCATTGACCGTGAATACATGTCTTCAAATGAAAAATGTTTTTTTTTTGGTACATATTTAAGACGTTCGCTATGATAGGATTCAAGACTTCCTGTGTGACAAGAATGATTGAGACGCATAATATCATTTAAAAATCTGGTATTCATAGTGATGTTATATAGGTCATGGTAGTCTTTCGAATGCTTACTGAGCCATTTAGTAATTTTAATTTTATCACCACTTAGCACATCGTGAGCACATGAATGGTATTTCTAATTACCTTCCCAACTATGAATGTTAACAATGTGATTGAGAATTGAGGTAAATTTCTCCTTTAGCAGTATACTGTCATTCTCACACGTAGACCATGCCCACCATAAATGATTATAAATTGACTGTTTCCATTCATGAATGACGCAGGATTTCGGAAAATTGTTAATCTTTTTCATTAGAGATTTAGCAAGGTGCCAAACATCAAATTCATGGCGTATGTGTGAAAACTTGTTTTTCATTAAAATTCTAATGCCTGTGTGTCTGTCCGTTAGGAACAATTTAATAGAGAGTTTCTCATTCATTGTGCTTATTATTTTTTCACAAGCAGCTCTTCCAATGTCACCAGCTACAGTTCCTATTTGTACAATTACAAAATCTAGTATTTTATTCGTTGCTAAATTCATAATGGAATAGCCTATGTCGCATACTTGGCAGAGAAACCAGGCGAGTCATATTGTCCATCTCCACATAAACATAAATTTAAATAACTCATAGCATCTACATAGTTAGCTTCTTTTTCTTTTAACCACGTTTTGTGCACGGAAGGAAATACAAATTTCTTTACAAGCCTATAGAAGTATGATTCAGAAAAAAATAATAGCTTAATAGAATTTGAGAAAGCTGATACATAATTAAATGTTAATCCGAATTGGTACATTCCTGAGGCTATGAACACATTACTTTTTAAATTTCCACCTATGCTTCCAGAAGGACCACTCGTAAGTAGGCCTATGCCCATTCACACAATGAGCTTTTATTCGTAACATTACTCCTCTCGTTTCAACTTTACGTTCATTAACTGGAGCGCCACATGTATGGCTTATACTGAACAGTGTAAGAAGGGCACTTACACAGACAAACACAAAAGAATATTTTTCCGACAAGTTATATTTTCTAAGCCATCTTCTTCTCCTTCACTAGTGATTTCATCGGAGACGTAATCTTAATCCTTTTCATCCGAGGTGTCATGTTCATCAATGTAGTTCATATAGACAGAATTTGCAGCTCTGTAAATTTACGTGCCTATCTCACACTGTATTTCTGCGTCAGTCTTCAATTCTACATGCATACATTCATAAACTTGTGTAGTTTCTCTTTCTTGTTTAGAATCAGTTATTGAATTATCAATTAATACCTACACTTCACTCTTTTTAAAGTAATTAGACTTCCTTTTCTTGGGAGAAGGAATTTCTTTACTTCCTATTAAAAACTTTGAAGGTACCACATTGTCTTTTAGCCTAGGGCACCTGAATTTTTCATCCTTGAATATTCTGATTATTAAAATATCCGATTCATTAAAATCATCTTCTTTAAAATACTTTCTACATACTCTAGAATTTTTTGTTGGAACAAAATTTTTACGCTTCATGCAAGAAACCCATTTGTTGTACAAACGTCTGTTCTTGTTTTTATCAGGGAATTCTTAGTAACCAACATTTCAATGGACACCAGAATTATTTGAACAACCGTAAGCACTGCACGCAGGCATCTTCACTTACACTACACAATAAACATTCCTAGGGAATATAAGACCGGCACCTTTCACACAATACCGGAGTAATCAAAACTGAAACTTCTGACGGCGCGGCGCGTTAGCCGCGTGACGTCACAGCCTTGCAACACTATAATTTAAACTAGTCCAAACAAAGTCCCAAAGTCAAAAATTGTGTTCCTTCCATTTCCTTCTACGCCCCTTTTTGAGCATTCATTGACTGGACTATAATTTAAATGGACACGATACAAGATGAAATAGCGACTAATATTCATGGTATGTAAAAATTCAATTTGGCATTTGCCTTTACGACCAGGGAAATCAGTAAAATTGGTTGTAATATGTTGTAAAGAATGCGGGACTTCATCTCCGAGTTATTATTAAAGAGTATAAATTATGAAATTTCTTTAACAGACAGAAGAAAATTTTGTAAGTTCTGGACAAAAATATGTTAATTGGATTTAATTATGATGAACCTGAGACTTCAGAACGGAAGTCCAACACGTTACTATCTCGACCACCCCGTTAGGTTTACGGAAATAATTATTTCTAAACTTTCAGAGCCATACGTGAACACAGTTTTATAATACCGTTGCCTGGAAACCGAGCCCTTTTTCGGGGGTTTTCAGGGCTAAAAATTTAAAAAATTTAACTTTTTGGAATTTTCCTATGGTTTACAGCCTAAAAGCTATATGTGTACCAAATTTCAAGTTTCTAGCTTATCTGGAAGTGGACAAACATTAATGTCAGTGAGCCGAACCGAGCCCTTTTTCGGGAGTGTTTAGGGCTAAAAATTAAAAAAAATAAACTTTTTGGAATTTTCCTGTGGTTTACAGCCTAAAAGCTATATGTGTACCAAATTTCAAGTTTCTACCTCATCTGGAAGTGGGCAAACTTTAATATCGGTGTGCCGAGCCGAGCCCTTTCTCGGGGGGTTTTTAGGGCTAAAAATTAAAAAACTAAACTTTTTGGAATTTTCCTGTGGTTTATAGCCTAAAAGCTATACGTGTACCAAATTTCAGGTTTCTAGCTCATCTGGAAGTGGACAAACATTAATGTCAGTGAGTCAGTCAGTCAGTCAGTCAGCCAGCCATGTGGCTTTATATTATAGGGATTGCTCACAGAATGAGAATGAGCGAACATAAAAAGAAATGGTTTTCGACTCTGCACTTAGCGAGAATCATATTTTATTTCAAGATAAAGTAAAAATTTTCGTTCAGTACCCCTTTAACTAATATTGACTTTTAACGATTATCATATTACGTTAAATAGCAGAGACGAGTGAACGACTATAGTCCTTTGTTCTTTCTGGGCGTAAAAGTTAAGTTTATAAAAAATGTCAGCTCTGTTAGGTTGGTAACTTGGTGCCTAATAAAATGATAGAATTGATAAATTACATTTTTATATAAGAATATGATTACTCACCAAGTCTGGTCAGAACTTTCCTGGTGCCTTGAGCAGTCTGTAAAGTGGCTGCATGAGTCCCCACCACGATGAGTGTGACTGCAATGATTATGGCATGAATCTTCATGGTGCCTCCAGGTGCATTAACTGGACTGCAGTTATTTTGATCGTTTTACTGCCCGCATGGAACCAAGAAATACACGAAATCAACACAAAAACCCATTCTTAAAACGTTCAGTAAAGTAGGACACCTTAATCTGCAGTTAATTTTGCTATTGAAGTAAAGTTTAGTAAACATTTCTTTATTCTAATCATCTTCAGGTTAAGTTTACTCCTGGTTAATATTTTCATGCAAAACTTGTAGTGGTTGGCACAACAATTTTAGGGTCGTTCGACACAACATTTAAGTTGTGACAGTGGGTCTCAGATTTTTTGGTCATTTATGTGACTTTGTAGGTTATACAAAATGAGATACTCATGTAAGAAAGTAATACGATTAGTGCTTTAGCTGTAGTGATGAATGAAGTGTATTAAATATTCTGAAAACCACATGCTTTATGCCAGTGAAATAAAATATATACCATTCTAAAGAGAGATTTACATATTTTGAAGCCCTAGGATTTTCATCTAGAGTAACTAGGAAAACTGGAAAGCTAATAAATAAATTTTTATACTAAGAAAAGGGACCGTTCTTTATTTACGATGCTTTGTTTTCCGTGAGATAAGCACTTGCTTAAGGAGGCTTGTGCAGCAAGAACTCTCTTTTTATATAATCTTGAATAAATTAACTTTGGATAGTTTTTCATACAATTTTGTACACTTACACATGAGTTCATAGTTTAAATTTGACACGTCTAATAATTTATAAAAATGAATTGATATTGATATTGATATCGACTTATTTGGGAGACAAGGTCGGTAGAATGCCTACCTTTCCCACGCTTAAGTCACGTAAACAAGGCGTGCGTTGTGTGGTCTTTGCTGGTTCATCCTACAATAGCTTGTGTTATATAGCTGACTTTTTGTGTGCCAGTCCGTGCTTCACTTATTTCGATCGACCAAACCGTGAGAAACAAGTGATTATTCTCTTCTGACAGCAAGAAGCTCTGTAGTATCAAAGAAAAGTAATCTTTACAAAAGAATTAATTGTTTTAACGATATTTTACTCCATTGAGTGCTACTTTTAGCACTATATCCAGAGAATAAACTTAAGCGCATGGTCCGACTATCGTAATAATTGGTTCTCTTTCTGACAAATGTAATCCTTCTTGCATGTATTTTGACCTATAAATATTTGTCTTCATCACTATCAGTAGAAAGAACGTAATTTCTTTTCAACATTTTTATCAATTTCCAAGAATAATCGAAGGTAATGTAATGAGAAATCCAAATTTGATCTAAAAATTTGTAACTCGTAAATTTAACTTGAGAGAAACAGACCTCAAATTTTATTTAATGTGAATATTATAAAATTGCAGAATCACTAACATCCTGCTTGCTTATATGCTTGTATTTTCACTAAATATTCTAATATTCTACTCCAAAACTTTTAAAGTTGCCTGTCATCGTAGTTTGTTCATTTTCAATGCACATGAATCCTGATGAATTCAATTACTTTCGGTAAAAATCGCAGAGCACAGGACCTCCACAAGAAAGTATTTTTTGCTTTAAATGTTTGCTATTACACTATTTAGTGTTATTAACATTGTAGGCCTATTATATTTATAATGTTCCACAACAAACAAAATTGTACAATATTTTCATATCTCCTTTTGTACATATTTTTGTCACATATTTTAACACATAATCCATTGAGAAAGCAAAAGAAAAACTTGAATATAACCTAATATTTCAAAATTTATACACAATATTAAATTTATTCAGGTTTTAATGTTATAATTCTTCCACTCTTCCACGAAAAATTGAAGGGTGAAAAATCAGTGAAAATGGCAGGAATCTTACCCATTTTAGACTCATAAGATAACTGTTAAAACTTGCTATAAAATGACTATCTCAGTTTAATTGCACATTTTATTGACTTTAATCCATATTCCACTGAGCCGTTGAAATAAAAAAAAGGGTAGGCTTACATTCTGAAATCTTTTCATTGAACAATTCTTCATGGGGTGATATTCCTAGCCGGAATTCCACTTGGGAGATCTCGGGCTCATGTACCGTTGAATGAGATTTCTAGGGGTTTTCCGCATTAAAGAAGCGAATACGGGATTGTATTATGCTTATCTTCATATTAACTGATGTTTAATAAAATAAATTGGCGTGAATGAGCTATCAATGTCGAGTCGCCATCAAACGCTTATAAATCAGTCAACTAATTTTCGAAAATAGATTTCATTTTCCAAGAATCAGTGAATTAATTTTTCGAAAATAGATTTAATTTTCCTGCAATCATACTTTCTGAGTTGTAGAATTTTAAAATTAATCTGTTCTGTTCCATATTTCTCTAAAACTTAAAATATTTACAAAGTATTTCAATAATATAGATAGCAAATGCTTCATAGGAATTGGGAGACCATAGTAAGTGAAATTGCACGAATACTGTTCACTATATTTGAGAATATTCTATACTAGGAGGTGCCCATGGCTTCGCCCGCTATAATTAATTTAAAAATTAATAGCAAAATAATTAAAGCATAAGGTTTAGTAAAATTTAAACGCGAAACATTCATAAACTAAACGATTAATAAAATATATAATTAACAACTAGAAGACCGGCTTTGGAGTGCATTCCATGACTAGAAAGTGCCACCTGGAAAAAACGATATCAGATTCGAGTTCTCTAGTTAAAAATCGACTGCATAGTGATTTCCACCCTAATCGATCAATGTTTTCCGATTTAGGCCTACATTCATTATCCTTCTTCCATCTTCATTGACGTTATTAACAAATGAAACGACCAGGGTGTGCTTACAAAATCGGAGCGATGTTCTTATGACAAAAAAACAAGGTCATCTGCAATAAATTTTACATTTGTTGCAAAATTTCGCTCATAGCTCACAAATGAAAGCAAAGATTAAAATCCGGCTTCGAGATGCATTCAACCATCCTTCAGTCCATCTATATTAAAAATTTAGAATCTCTGCATGCAGTAGATTTGGCTAGGCATCGCGCACAAACTTATGACATAGATTATTTTTTCAGTGAGTTTGGATTCCCTAAACGAAATGAATAATACCAGTAGAATAGGTGGTTATACAGACAAAAACTTTTCACCCATAGCACAAGATGGTTATTTTTGTAGTAGAGTGGCAATGCGTTTTTGGGATCGGGGATTGATTGATGATGTGCATTAACGAGGTCATTATTTTCTACTTATCAACCTTATCACTCGCTGTGTAAGTTATATAACCTTTGACTCCCCTTTTTTGTACAGTCTGCTGAATTTTTCAAAGCAAAGTTTTATCACTTCGTTTAAATTTTTCAATCTAAATGGTTGCATGAATTACGGTCTTTGTTATGTCGTTGCCTTCCATACTGCGGAAACCGTATAAGAGACAGTAGGACGTTCAGACTCACGGATTAGCAGTGCTGTTACTTGTTGTTTCCTTTTTCTTAATTGTTTTATACCAGTTTTCAATGTTTATAAACACATATAAATAATACCTGTTGTGTCAGCCGTACGGCCGACGGATAATCAAATTGGAGGAGGAGGTATTATATATCATAAATGCATATTTGTTATAAATGTGTAAATAATGTATAGTATTTTTAATGTATAGTATTTTTTATTTATTATGACTATCCCACTCATACGCCGCGTGTTTGATATTGATCAATAACCTTATAGCTATTCTTCGGATATAGACCAATCACGGCCGTTTATCTTACAATATTCTTGTTGGAATCGCGAGGATGGCGTTTTATCGGGATAAAACGTGCTGCTCCTTACTGGACACGCAAGTATCAGTGTGCAGTGATTAATAGCCACTGCTGCCACTAAGCGGCACGAAAGCAGATTATTTTATACAACATAACTTGTTTGGAAATTGAAATAATAGAAATGTACATTGATTAAGAACATAATTTCGATTCGGTGCAAGCCAGTTCTTGTGCTTTTATTCTGTTCAGCTTACCTGAATGAAGTTAACTATGTCTTGTATGCACCATTGGTAGCGCTGGTTAGAACATGGCAACTTGAATCGAATTATGGACGGTTGATTAACTTAATAGTAGGGCTATGCCGTGATCTCACAGCTGTTTGTTTAGTTTTTGTACAACAAAGCACATAAGTAATTATTATTTGTATCATCCGTTACATTTTTATTCATGGAATAGTCTTAATAAATCCAACTCGAGTTGACGAGTTACATCAGATAAATTCGTCAACTCTCGTTGGATTACCTATGAAAATATTTTATGAGCCAAATACAATTTGACCTTACTGATAAACATATACAAACTGAGTGACGACAAAATAATTTAATTTTTTTTTTTGGTCTTTCACCACCCCTGGAGCCCTCGATCATAGGCCTTACTTCGGTCCCAACAACTTTTCGGCGCATTTGTTCTATTGCTCCATTTTCCGTTCTTGTATATTCTAAATCAAAGGAAAAATGTATGTTGAGCTAGCTGTTTATCTCAACACTAGTAGAACTATGTAACATATTTTCGCAATGTTCAGTCATCTGTCTCGTGGGGTCGTGTCCCAATCCGGATTTCACCTGATAGAGCAAACCCCGAGAAAATTTCACTCGGACCGGCTAAGACGAGTGGCCCGGCACTTAAGGCATTGCCCATTTTGTGGTCGGTTACCCCAGCATCCTGAGCATTCACCTAGGCCACGTCTCACGAACGGTTAGTCTCAATTCCGGTTTTCCAGGTATCGTCTATTTCCAGTTTCTTTTTGACGGGTGTCGCGTAATTTTTAAATGCATCCCTCGCTGATTTCGTCGTCCAGAACTTGACCTCTGGTGGCAATTTTTCTCCTGCTTGCATTGCTCCCTGTATAAGGGTTCATCGTGCCTATGTCTAGCTCACTTATGCAATACATGTCACAGTCTTCACAGTAGCAGAGGTAGTCCCATGCTAGATTGAACCTATTTAGGTTTGCTGTGAAGTATCCGTGCCCCGAGAAGATCTGTGCATTGTGTAATCTATCGTTAAATATTTCAGATTGAGTGTACCTCGAACTCGGGGAAAGTAATTCTTTGTGATTATACCCTTTGGGGTATGCCTCCATATACATAGTTATTATGTGTTTCAGAGTTAATCTCCTTTCTGTTTTATATATTTTAAATTTCGGATGAATTTAATGTAATTAGTTCACACTGCACAAATAAATTTCTACACTTTAAAGAGTGCATTAAAATACATTATTCACATTTATACAGTGTGTTCGGAAATTCATATTTCAAACTTCTATGGCTGGTAGAGGGGACTTAGTAGACAATATTTCGAATAGGAATCCATGTCCGGAAATGTACCGTTTTCGTGCTTCAGCCATTAGCCTACAATGTTACCTCGTTCTCGGAGCCGTCGTGCAATTCTGGCAAAAAGGGTATGCGATGGAGTCGTGCGTTTTGGATACCGCTCTTGATACAACCGACGAGCTGCTCTTCCATTCCCTTCCGCTGCGCCATACACCAAAATCATGTCCGTGTATTCTGCAAACGTATACTCAACTATGTTGATCGGAGACGCACAGGCACGTGAATGGGGCTCCAGGCATGTTACCACAGCAGGGTAAACGTCACGTGCCTTCAGGTGATCCTCTGACTTCATGTACTGCCTATCCGGTTGCAAAATAACACCGTCAGATCCGACACATTGTAATGGCTGTAGTTCGGAAATGGTACGTTTCCGGTCATGAGTTCCTATTCCAAATATTGTCTACTAAGTCCCCTCTAATGGCCCTAGAAGTTTGTAATATGAATTTCCGAACAGTCTGTATTTGCCCAAAACAAGCAATAATTTTTTTTTTTTGAAATTTAAAAGTGGTTAACTGTTGAATTTTTATTCATTATATTATTCATTATAATTATTGAATAAATTGTATTTAAATCCTTCTATTCCGTATCTAGTTGATATAATTTTCTCCCCATGTATGATTATGTTTATGATTTCTTGAAAATGACTGATAATTACGATTAAATAACACTTGCAGATTAAGAAAATTCAGGTTGTGTAGAATTAAAAAATAGCCTATAGAAGTGAGTGATATTTTACTAACAGTTTTATAGGCATTATTTCCGTACCTACATACACTTCTTTAGTTGGAATATATAACGAATAACCAAATGAATTACAAATTCCTATTTTTAGAGTTAATTGATTTTAAGTTTGTGTTCTTACAATATTCCCCAATAAGAATCATATAAACCAGTGAACACCAATCAATTATCTGCGTTATGTAAAAGTCTCAAAATATTTAATGTAGAAAAATATTAATTTTCATTGTAGGCCTACATATTTTTTTGTTAAATTATTCGATACGATATTTGAACTACCGTAGGCCTATTAACGAAGTTTATAGCTATTCTGGCAAAGGTGTCCATTAATTGTTCAGCTGCTACGATATTTTTTGTAACGAAGTTGTATTGGGTTAGCCGTTATCAGAAATAATAACGGATTTTTTTCTCATAATTGATTCTACAGAATCTACTAGTAAAACAAAATGATCGAGACGGTATCGTAGTGGACTGAGATTTTAGAGGACGCGGGTTCAAATCCTGTTTATTTTCAATCGGAATGAGGTTTTCGGGACATTCCCCATTCGCGAATTCCAAATTTGAATTTGTTAAAAAAAATTCTCGAACTTTTCTGTTCTTTGTCTAGGCCTATGTATGTTTGTGGGGATACCTAACGTCGTCCTGATCATACACCATACAGGGTCTCCTTGTGGCTGTCAAAATATGTGATCCATACTTTTGATGCCGCTTTCAAAACCCCAAAATGGTAAGTAAAATGGTGAAATAAATAAATATTTTATTAGTTATATTATTCAATTTTCAAATGTCCAGGGCGTTTCCTGGTCGGTATTCGTCTTAAAAATATCATTACAATGAACTTACCACAACAAAAGAAGGTTAACGTCACGTAGGCATAGAAAATAACTGATGAAAGTAAGATTTCATATAATTTTTAGACGTAGAAAATATTTATGCATCAAGCGGTATAAACTAGATTTTATTTTGCGAGTATATATGTTCGCGAAAGAAGCCCGTAAAAGCGAGGATAAAAAAATAACAATTTTACCATGTGTATCATACACTAATTTTAGACAGCCGTTAATATTTTGTGAATTAACAATTTTATTTTTCGTACCGTGCAGCCATTTGGGAGGTGTCCTGCCACAGGTGCGCAGACAGAGGTTATTAATTTTCTGGTGCATTGCTGCCAACATATAGGATGGAGTGGACAGCGCTTTTCACCAAGTGACTATTTTTTGCGACTACCGTGACAAATTTAATAAAGGAGTAATGAATTTTAACATTCTAGATTTTTATCAAACTGAGACTAGCCTATTTAATAATCATATGCAAATATTTTTAATGAAAATAGTATTTTTATTGTGGCTGAAACCATAGTTGGTAATCCTGGATGTTGTAATTTTATACCGCTCAGTGGCAACATTTTGTCGTTTTATAATTTTGTACCGCTCAGTGGCAACATTTTATCGTTTTAATTTTCATTTACCGTTAATAGTACCTAAATGAGAGCCTCTGGATAAAATGTATCGGTCCATTCACGTCCAAATGATACTCTAGTTTCCAGAGGGGTATGTTAGGAGATGGGCTATCCCTCTGTCCTCTCTCTCTCTCTCTCTCTCTCTCTCTCTCTCTAAAAATAAGCGTAACAAATTTAGTATGATTAGTTTAGTATAGAAAAATCCAAGGAAGTAAAGGGGATCGAACCCAGGCCGTAGTCAGAAACACAAGCCACTAGACACGCAGGCCGTCATATATATATAAAGGAAGAATTTAAAGGAAACTGATATAAAATTTAAATAGAAACATAAATATTTGAGTGAGAATTACAAGCAGTCCGAGTGTTTTAATACCTTATTCATATAACCGCCTGAATAATTCTAAATGAAGTAGAAATGAATTATAAAAGTGTTCATACCTTTCACTTCTCTCTGGTATCCTACTTTTGCGTCGATTTTGTTTTCCTCCTAAAGATAATGTATTTATATGTCCTAATAGAGTGCTATTTACGATAAAGATTCCTGATATCTTTGGTTATCAGAACTATAGTTTTCTTAATATCAGTAACAGTGCTTTTATATTTTATCTTCTTCACGAAGATAAATATGAGATACATAATTCATCATGATATAATCTAGACGATTTAACGTAAAGAATGTTGTACGTGACAGGTTAATGAGAATATAATCCTCTGTCTACTGTGTATTGAGAGATAAAAGAAGTATAAGGTAATGTTGAAGTTCTCTTTATCTTAATTTCAGCTGCGGTATTCAGCTGTAGCCTAGTTACAGGTGGTTACCAAGAGTTCAGGGCTGTGTATTATATATATTTTTACTTCCTCTGCCCGTACCATGGGTACTATAGGTAGAGGAAGTATTGTTTTCGATCCTCAAATTCAAAGTTGAGTTTTTAACATAAATACACGTTTCAAGGCCCCCTGAATCCATTTTTTTTGGAAACATGTCTTTGTGTCTGTGTGTCTGTTTGTGAACAGGCTAGCTCCAAAACGGAAAATCGTATGAAAACAAAATTTCGTATTTGGGTCAGGTACCTTCTGAAGATGTGAGCCGAAGATTGGCGGCAAGTTTCTCTTATTTTTAAGGGGACTTTACATTAAGACATTTTAGTTTTTCGCGATTTTCTCGTAAAAGGCTCTAACGATTTTCTTTAAATTTTGCACATGGGTAAGTTATACTAAGAGCCAAAACTTTCAAATCCCTTTGCAATACGGCCTCTTGTAACGGAAAATCGTACGAAAACAAAATTTTGTAT
Source organism: Ectobius pallidus (assembly GCA_964059195.1). NCBI lineage: Eukaryota > Metazoa > Arthropoda > Insecta > Blattodea > Ectobiidae > Ectobius > Ectobius pallidus. The sequence continues at coordinate 37,680,183 of CAXKWD010000010.1, read as the reverse complement.
TTGGGTTAGGTACCTTCTGAGGATGTGACACGAAGATTGGCGACAACCTTCTCTTATATTTAAAGGGGCTTTATATGAAGAAAATTTTGTTTTGTGCTATTTTCTAAAAACGGCTCTAACGATTTCCTTTAAATTTTGTACATGGAGTGCTTATACCAAGAAACTTTTATTTGAAACTTTTTTCTTTTTTTTTTAATTAATTCTCTGAAGGGTGGTTGTAAGCTATCCACTGTTTGTAGAAACTCTGTCTTGCCTGGTGAACAACTCACTACGCGGACATTCATGGCCTCTTATTCTATATAAGCACGTGAAGTGAGAAAGATGTATTGTTGGCCATGCTTACAGTAAAGAAATACCTGAGGGGAATATTCGATAAATTTCGGGAATTTTTCTTTACGGCGGAAAGTTCAATAAACGTTTTCAGTCACTTTGCAGCGGACTTACGCTGTAATTATAAAACGATCTGGAGCTTAGCTCAGAGATCGATTACAAAAATAATATAATTCAAGCGGAGTTACTTGTTTTCAGCGATTGATTAAACGAAAGCAAGTCATTAACATGCTAAGGATGCGAGACTTCGTCTAGGAGTTATGAATAGAGAATATGAATTTTCAGATTTTTTAAATAAATATAGAAGAAAATGTTATAATTTGGAAACAAATTATATTAATTGGAATTAATTCCTGCATACCTATTTATTTTTGTCCCATTTTATGCCGATTGAACCTACGATTAGGACGCATAATATACTATGCGCTGAGATTTATGTTTCCTATATGGCGTTTGTGCTTTTCTCTGTTTCGTAATTTTTACATTCTGGGTTATAGGCCTACGTTTTTATGTGCTAACTTGCACCATTTATATTACTTGGGGAAATGTTATATTGCATGTTCATAGGTAGGCCTACCTAAATCAAATACAAAATTTTGTTTTCCTACGATTTTGCATTACAACAGGCCGTATTGCTTAGAGCGCGTATTCACAGTGGGTGGCTTATAACTACTCTTCAGAGAATTTGTTCGAAAAGATGTTTCAAATAAAAGTTTTAGCTCTTAGCATAAGCAACCCATGTGCAAATTTTAAAAAATCGTTAGAAGCCGTATCCGGGAAAATGGCGAAAAACGAAAACTTCTTCATGTAAAGTCCCTTAAAAATAAGAGAAACTTATCACTAATCTTCTGGTAACATCTTCAGAAGGTACCTGACATAAAAACGAAATTTTGTTTTCATACGATTTTCCGTTTTGGAGCTAGCCTGTTCACAGACATCCACACTGACACACAGACATGTTTCCGAAAATAGTATTTTAGTTTTGTCCATAGCCTGCGTTTTTAGTAGCAACATTCAAAGAAGAGGCTGTAAGGCATAGCATAATTAGCGTAAATTTCTGCCTTGCATTTCCGTATAAGGATAATAACCGTAATTTTTTTTCAGATTTCTGGCTGGGTACTTAAACTTTTATTTGGGCATACATAAATCTGAGAAATACCTGATAAAATCTACATTAGTAATGTTAGTATTCCGCTTAATTCTATTAGATATTGCATTGCACGGTTAGTTTGTCGTAGGGCAAAACCGGGTGACGCGCCGCACCGGGATAGTTGCCGCACCCCCTCTAACTCGGACATTTGACACTAGGTACCGCTAGTTGTCGTGATACCATCTCCAGTTCCCTCTCTAGAGTAATTGGATCGCGTAAGTTCATTGTTTGTGGTGTTTATTTCATTGTTGTAGCGACATTTATCAGGTAAGTGCACTAGTTTCACTGCGAAACTTTTTGGACTCATTACTTTATTATTTCCTGTTCTGTATTTGTTCCATTTTTTCTGCGTGTACTACTTTTAATAGACTATTTAGAGGTTGTAAAGATATTGTGAGTGAAGTTAGCCATAACAACAATAACAATAAGCTCTACAGATGAGTGCGGTGCGTGTCCCTGAGTTTTGGGTCACATGCCGCATAGCTTTCTAGGTGACACGCCGCACAATGTCTTGCAGTATAATTACCCCCCAAAATTATTTTTTCTGCTCTTTTCAACAATAAACATGTCAACTAGGTATAGGGGAAGGGAAGGAGCTAAACATTGTGGCCTATGGAATGACAATGACCTACAAGAAGCTGTTCGGCGAATTAAGGCATGGGAAATTTAGATTCGGGAAGCCGAACGTTGCTATCATATGCCAGAGAGGACTATTCGTAGGCGCATGGACACAGGAAATTGGGAAAACCCTCACTTGGGCCTGAAGGATTATTTGATACAGAAAATGAAAAAAGGCTAGTCACCCATGTCCAGAGATTGTGTATATAGGTTCTCTTTTGTTTTACACGTGCCTTTGATGTAAATTTAGACTGTTATTATGAATGCGGCATGTCTCCCATACGTGCGGCATAGCACCCTGTAAAGCGGCATCTCTCCCGCTTTGTCTTTCAATTTAATAATTGTATTTACACATTTAATTATTATTTTATAAATATTTTCGTTGCTGAAATAAAGGGAGGGAAGATCATAGCTTGGAATCTCAAAAAGAGTTTTCAGAATATTCAATCCTGTTTTGAGGTAGACGAATTTACACAAAAGTGCGGCGCGTCACCCTATCTTGCCCTACGTCTTTGTGCATGTGGTTTAGATAAGAACGTCATAAAATCATAAAAATGGCAGAGGAGTCACTGAGTTGAAGTGAATTATTATTATTATTATTATTATTATTATTATTATTATTATTATTATTATTATTATTATATACATTTTCCAAACTATTTGGATTAAAGAGGCAGGTTAAGTACAAAACATCCCTTTAGGCAAGCCTACAGGCTGAGGTAGATTTCGAAGTGCTTTTGGTTTAATTTATTTCTTCTTCTTTAGCCTTGGCATGACAAACCCGCAATAATAACTGCAAAAAAGAGGAAATGGCACTTTGTCAAACATTCAAATCTCGCCTTATATGAGAACTATCAAGAAACTAGTTATTGATTTGTAGAGTACTCATCAAGAACTTTTCAAGACGTAGTTTCAAAAATGTCGAATTTCCACTCCCTCACTCCACCCCCACTCGTACCCCCAAAACCCCCGAATCGTTGGTGTCACTGTGAACTCCATAGGGATTACTCTAATTTATTCAAACCAAGTTTCCCTCTATACTTCATAGGGGCCAATTGATATAAATGTTTTAAAATTTCAACCCCCGACCACCCCGTTGGGCCAATTTTGCTCATTAACGAACTTGTCCGGACTATTGGGCCTAGAAATAACATAATACAATTTGGTTCAAATATCTTCAAAATTACGGCCGCTAGCGTGTATATATATGTACATATATATAAATATCACAATTTTTTTTGAACGGGCGGTGGTTTCGTACTTAGGGAGGCGTGAAACGTAAAGATATAAAGGAATTTTTCGAAAGTCATGACATGGTATCGAATGCAATAGGTAGATTTTTCTTCGAAATCTACCTAAAATGCATAGTTCATACGTACGTACATAGGCGTACCGAGGGGGGGGGTTGGGGTTTTGAACCCCCCCCCCCATTGATTAAAAAAAGGAAAATTGTATAATTTTTTAAGTCTGCCCATAAATTACTTAATACAAATATAAAGCGTGGGAAGCTTAAAACTCGTTATTTTGCGTCTTAATTTTTAAAATTTTCCGGGGAAAATCCCCGGAAGCTTAAAACACGTTGTTTTGCGTCTTAATTTTTTAAATTTTCCGGGGGAGGACCCCCGGGAGCTTAAAACTCGTTGTTTTGCGTCTTAATTTTTTTAATTTTCCGGGGGTGGACCCCCGGACCCCCCTCTCCCTGGAGGGTATTCCTTTATAACCCCCCCCCCATATGGTCGGCCTGGTTACGCCTATGCGTACGTACATACATACATACATACATACATACATAAATACATACAATAGCAGAGAGACTAAAATACAAAATTAATTTAACCCCTAATGTAACTGCAATGATAACTGGTCACGGCAGGACTAGAGCTTATCTACACAGATTTAAAATTATAGATAGCCCTTGCGACGACCTGCAAAGGTTGACCACCTGTTATATGACTAAAAATTAATCGAACCAGAAAGAGACTCACTAAACGCAGCGTACTAAAGACTGAAAACTGGCCCAACAAAAAAATTTATTAAAAATATACTTCAAGAACTTTACTAAATTCGCAAATAGTTTACCTTTTGGCACCATATTGTAATCAAATCTTATCTTGATCAAAGTTAGTTTATGAACAATCAAAATTGAAAAATAGAACAAAAACAGTTGTTTAAGATAAAGAAATACATGTAGTGATGGAACATGTAGTAAATAAAGTGAATTTTTAAAAAATACATACATAAATATATGCCGGTACATACATTCATACATACATACATACATAAATACATACATACATACATACATACATACAAAGCTCGATATATCACAAGAAGAAAAGACTGCTGCAATCTATACAGACAGCGAAGTAACTTTGGCTTTACTCGAAAATAACAAATCCCATTACTCCATAATTGCAGAAATACACCAGACCATAATAACTGCCCTCCAGCAACAAAAATGGAGAATTTACTTTGCCTGGGTTAAAGCTCACGTTGGTATACAAGGTAATGAAATGGCCGATCAAATAGCCAAGGAAGCGGCTTTAGGCAAGGGAGAAATTGTTTATAAGGTACCAAAGCAGACAATAGTGACAGACAACAGACGATTGACAACGGAGAGATGGCAACACAACTGGACTGCATCTACAAAAGGAATAATAACAAAAGCCTTCTTGCCTTCGATCACAGAGCGACTGAAGATGACTCTGCCCATAACAGCTCAATTCACTGCCATGATTACTGGACATGGAAGGACAAGAGAATACCTCAGCCGTTTTCGTATCATTGAAGATCCTACTTGCGTGTGTAGAAAGGCACCACAAACTGTGAATCACCTAATATATGAATGTTCCAGTGTAAAAACTCAAAGGGCAGGACTGGTAGAAAAAATTAGAAGAAGAGGGGACAAGTGGCCTGTGACAAGTGAGAGACTTATACGAAAGCACCTCCAAGCATTTAATAATTTTGTTAAGAGTATAAACTTTGAAACTTTGTAAATATAAATATATAATTACTAACTAGGATATAACGTAATATAGGAAAGAGATTAGTAACACAAATAGAAACAAAACAAATAATAGGAAGTAGGAAATAGGGTAAACTAAGATACAATAAGGGAAGAATTGCCAATTGTAAATATTTTATAAATATTCTTAGAAAGTAATACACTCATATGATAAATATTGTATAGTACATAGTAAGATAGTCAATTGTAAATATTTCAAAATATCTTTAACATAGAATAATCAGATAGACAAATAATTAGGGATGGGTCGATACCAGATTTCCTCGATACTCGATACTCGATACCGATACATGATTTTTTCCTCGATACTCGATACTTCGATACTCGATACCTTCAACATTTCCAGTTTCAATAAATAGGTACATTAAAAATTAAAATTTGACAGAACTGTGTAATACCAACTAAATTAATTAAGTCTGCATACTAATGAGACAAAATTTAATATCATCAGTAGCCTATAATTATTTTTAAACTCTACATTAAAGCTAAAATTAATTTTTTAAACAGTACACTTACAAGTTTTTGTTAAAAATTACTAGCATTCTCACTTAATTGTAGAATTTCAGAATTACAAAAGTATCGAAAAAGTATCGAGCGAATTTTCTGAAGTATCGGTCGATGCCGATACCATGCAAGTATCGAGAGTATCGAGGTATCGAAAGTATCGAGGACCCATCCCTACAAATAATGTTATACAAATTAACAAGTATAACAAAGTAAAAACAAAACTGAAATTAGCTCTAAGAACAACTGTAAATAATGTACAAAAAACACATGTATTATTACTCTGTAATGGGGCATGTGGACTATGCTAATAAAAAAGAAAAAAGAAAAATACATACATACATACATACATACATACATACATACATACATACATACATACATACATACATACATACATACATACATAAATACACACACCCTATGGTGTTGTGACCGAAAAAATCATTATCTCAGTCGATTTTGTAAATTAACCTTGGGTTTAATGATAGGCTACGTATGCTAACCAAACGCTCACTGAGGCATGTTAAGTTTTCAGTGACGCCTCTCATTGCAAATTAATACACTCTACTTATACTTTTACTTTATTCAGACATTGTTCACTTTACTGACCAGTAGAACTAACAGGTCCTTAGAGTTATACCTGGATCCTCAGACAGTAAATAAATGGTACAGAAATAATTACCAATCTTGAATAAGTTGAAAATCGCAAAAGATGAGTTTTCGTCATACATACAGCTACAACCGGGATAATAGTCATAATTATCCCCATCGGTCAATCAGCTATTGTTATGACTAGACCTCGGACTTTTAGGTCGCTAAAAATGCTGTTTTAGGTACCAAAAATAGGCTCTAAAAATTGGAAAATAGGTCCTAAAAATCGTAAAATAGTCTCTTATAAAATCATCAAGTTTCCAATTTTCTCAAATATCTCAATTGCAATGCAGAATATTTATTATATATATTGAAGTCACCATTAATCAATAATCATGATAAAACACATATATAGACCTATGGTACACAGTATTATATAGACCTATTACTAGGGCCGGTATTAATACCATAACAGTGAAAACCTAATCCCTGCGCCCAGAAGCTAGGCATATCATACTAGCATATTCAACCCCTTGTATCCATCAGCGATTCAGAATACTATTTTTTTTTTTTTTTTTACTGGATGTGGGAGTCGGGAGAAAAACACTATATTTTCTTGGGAATTCCAAGGAATTTTTCTACTGAAGATGAAACATTCCTTACTATTTAACCATGTCACAAATGTGCCATGTATTGCACATTCCGAGCTAAAAATTTAGTACGAGCTGAAAATAAATGCTAGAATTTAGCCTATAACAAAAAAAAAAAAACTTATTTTGAACTTTAGAGGAAAAAACAAGCAAAAAGGCAATATTAGGCTCTAACGTAAAAATAGGCTGTTTTAGGTCCTATAAAAATATCAGTTTTAGGCATAGTCACTTATGAAACATGCATATACAAGTTTTCGTCCATATATCACTTAAGGATTAAAATAGGTTTTTACCTAAAATCCGAAGTCTAGTTATGACACATGTTTATATAGTGGTGTAGTAAAGTAGTCATACTTCATGCAAAAAATAGCTCTAATAATAAAAATATCTTTAATAGTAGCTATATTTATAATAATAAATAATAATGCCGGAAATAATAGTAATAAATTTATGTTATCTGTTTTAATCCCATTTGTGGAGAAATTATTTGGCGTTGAGGAATAGTACAGATAGGATATCAAAGCAAAAAACACGAAGAACAAATTGTTCCTTTCTTTAAATGAGAAAGAAAGCTTTCTTTGCCAACGTGTAGAATGTAGAATGTAGAATGTGAGCACGGATGGCCGAAGGCCCCGGGTTAGAGCCCGGGTATCAGAGTTAATTTTATCTCCTAATTTTTCTCAGGTGACATCAACAGATTCTATGGAAACATGTAGTTTATATACTCATAGATACATACATAATACATAATTATAAGTCTAAATTATATATCCACATAAAATTGCGAAATTCCGCTCTTTTTTATTCTTAGCTGATTCTTCTAGGGTAAGTAAAAATTTTAGAATTCCACCTCTGTGGCGTAGGGGATGTGTTCGTTCTCACGCAGCGGGCCTGGGTTAGATCCTTGGTCTGGACAATTTTTCTAGGTGGGGGTTTTTCCTAACTTTTGAAACGAATGTCGGGAAACGTTAGGCCCTCCTGGTCCCCGAATATGATCTGGCCGTCATTACCACCTTCAACCATCCAAGCCATATTCGGAACGAGTATTTGTGTGACTGGAGTGTATCGTCCTATGGGTACGTGTTCGTGGGCTGATCACTTTTGCGGGAAGGCCCTCCATGTCCTTGTCTGGTGAAAAAAGTATGTACGTTATCCATAGAAACTCCCTCCCCTGACGGGTTGCGATTCTTTAAAGCCCGAGCGGCAAGAGCCGGGTAATTATTCCTAAATCGTGGGAGGTAAAACTCAGGGAAAGAAGTAGAAGAAGAATAAAACGTTAGAGTTTACCCTCATGTTTTTGCTAAAATCTAGCCATTTTAGTAAGAAAATAAAAATATACTGGGGTTTGTTCTTCGAGCTATGTTGTTATATAGGGCTCGAAAAAAAATATCATTAGTCAAATGGCTCACAGAAGCCATGTCATAAATAAATTTAATCCACATCATTAGCTATTTCACTTTCATCCTCTACAAACTTATTTATACCAATACACTAAGGAAAAGTGTTTCTTCAGAAGTGTGATGGTTTCCATTAAACAAATTACTTATTGTGCAAAATTTGTTTTTAATCAATTTTATCATATTTTTAATATATGGCTTTTTTATTTTCTGAAGCGCAGAAGAAAGAATAACATCCACTAAATAAATTAACTGTATCGGGATCTGAGATTGTCACTTTACTGTTATCACCCAGTCCCTCCCTATCTTCCCTTTCCACTCCAGGACATCCACTTTAATAGCCGACCCATGAACTTTCCGATCGAAAACTCTACTCTCTGTTTTATTCTTTTTATGTCCTTTCGCTCCTCAAGTTTTATTACTAACATAGCTTTACTAGGGTTTTTCTAGTTTTTTAAAACTTTTTTCGTAATCTTCCTATTTTTTCCTGTAGCCATGTCTCTTTCTAGCTGCAACTTTGTTCTTTTGAGTTCTTTGGAGCATTTAATAGCGAACCTATCCATTGCTGGCTCTCTGTCAAAGTTTATGACACTGGAGAAGCCACAGGCCACCCGGACCTAACAGGAAGCTCCTTTTCATTGTACATCCGGTGCAGCTTACAGCGATTCTAAACAAAATCAAAACTACACCGTCGTTGAAAGAGGAGATCAAATCGCTAAATGCGTAGGAAACTATGAACAAGAAAATATGGAATCTCAAATTCCTACGAACCTTTTCACCTTTAACTGTCATTGTACTACTTATATTATAATTATTAATATTAATGGTGGTAGTAGTGATTTATTAAGTTGTAATGGTGATTGTAGTACCATTGAAATTATTCGAAGAACAATCTTGTTAACATTATAAAATGAATTGATTATATTTTGATTAGAATAAATTGTTGATAATAACTGTTAGTGGTACTAAATATTAGTAAACATATTCATATTTATTTCGTTATTAACCGTTAACGTAATTGAAAAGCGTATAGACTATCCATTAATACTGCACACCAAGGTTTTCATAATATGGGTAAAAATAACCATGTTATGTAATAATTTGTTGATCAGAAACATGAAGTGGAAAAAGCTTTAACATGTAACACTTTCAGAAACCTGATCAGTTAATGGTATAAAACTGTGTGAAAAAGGGCCTACATCGAATCGGGTTCCTTCCTTCGGTTTAATATCTCTTATAACGTGCATAATAATAACCAATTTATATAAGTCGTTATGTGCTTATCACGAATATTATATTGAAAAAGCTCTAAAACTTATTTTTGTAGAAATTGTTATCTTTTAAAACTGTCTTAAAAGGGGTTTTGGGGAATTACAAGGCAGAAAATTCCTACCATTACACAAGTCAACAGTCAAAATGTATTCGAGATAAAATTAACCATTCATTACCAATTTGGGGTCGCTGAACACGAAAATGACATTCATTTTTGTCTATTAGTTCTCATTTCTAAAATACATAGGTCAGATTGTTTTACTAAAAACAGGATTTTAGCCGAGTAACTTTGTTTGAAACATACTGTATCGGAAATTTAAGGGTGAATTTATGGCTCTAGCAGATAAGTCCAACCCTCAAACTGATATTCCTTTATAAATTCAGTTCAGTTCTTGCTTTGTGAGTGAGAAAACTGTCTATCAGTGTGCTTTGAAATAGTTAAAATAGGGAGTGGTTTAATTGTTATTGTGAGTGATTATAATTGTAATTATAAAATAACAAATATGCATATATATTATCCTTTCTGTAATAGAATTGGCATGAAAGGCACAGAATGCCGCGTAAGTGTGTTAACAACACAAATAACTTTTGTTTTATCTGTGGAGAGGTGACTTTTAAATCGCAAAAGGTATGGTTAATTCCTGTTGTTAAAAAGGCTTATCTTCTTTATTTTGGTTGCAAGGTTGGTGATCAGGACAAATCGTTTGCACCCCATATTTGTTGTTGTACTTGTCCTTGATCGCTATCTCTTCGCGTAGTCTACAGTCTTAGCAGGGTAAACCAGACCATCATTTTGATACAGTAATTATTTATATTGTATATTTTGTAAAGGAAATTTCACATTTTACATATTTTTTATAATATGTAAATTTATATTCTTGCTTATATGTTCACGTGTCCCATAACATGTAATATGTTCCGATGGACAGAATCTAATCAAATCACAGTATTAATCAGGTTCGTTCTATATGTGGGGCAAGAGGGATAGTTTCCCAGGTCCTGTGCCATTAGGAATGAGTTAATGACGATAATAATAATAATAATAATAATAATAATAATAATAATAATAATAATAATTGTAAGAAAATGATATCATGCTAATGATGATGATAATAATAACAACAACAACAACAATAATAATAATAATAATAGGCCTAATAATAATAATCATCATCATCAGAGACCGGAACTTTGGCACAATACCTTTTTACATGTGTTAAATCTATCTTGAATTTGAAAGTGAATCTGTACCATTCACATCTTTGTGATTGAAACACCGCAGTTTTATGTTGTCTTTTTCTGCCTTCTTTTTTTAATAAAATTTCCGAAAAGATGTCTTTTGTTTCCTTTTTGATTATCAAGTGCCAGAATGGTAGCTACTTTATAAGATGTGTGGGGGACGGGAAACTGTCTGTCTGTCTGTACGCGCGATATCGGATTTTCATGAAACTTGGTGTACGCATTTATAACGTCCATGGACCAAATCGGTTGACCGGTACTGGAGTAAAGCCCAATTTAGTGCCTATTCATTAAATGCAAATCAGTTCTCATAACATGACAACATATTGTTTTACGGTGTTCATATACGGCTTTGGAAGTTGCAATATCAAATGCTATGCCAAATAACACTACCCACATATTCCTTCACGTATGCTTATCAAACTTACCTTTGTTCTTCCATAAGCCCTGCTTAATGAATAGACCTGGAGCTTAACTCGGAAAATGATTTTAAAAATAACTTATTTTCTGCATATATCATAATTGCAATTATCACTGATTAAACAAAAACATTCTGGCACTTTCTTACATCAGTTTACCTGATTTTTAATAACTATGGTAACATATTATAAAGTTTATGCAATCTGATAAATATAGGGAGGCAGGTTAATTTCTTACGTTACTACTGAACAAATACAAGCACAAGCCTGAAAATAATACTTACCAACCTGTATCCTCTGTAAACGATTTGTAAAACGGTTTATAAAAACGTGATTTATTCACGTATACAAATTAATGAATACATTTCCAACAAGTCGCATAGCAAATAAAGTGTGTGTTCAAATTTCGTCGTCGTCGTCATCATCATCATCATCATCATCATCATCATTTTTCCTTCTTTCTTGCTTACTTACCTGCTTTCTTTCTTTCTTCCCAACACGAATCATATGGCTTATGTGACTTCATTCCAAGTCCAAGGTGCTTTCTTGGATCCCTATCCCTCTTGCCAAGTAATTTGAAGCCAACTTCGAAATTAGGCCATTATCACATTTTATTTTCAATTTCGATAACTATGGAAAATTATTGTTATGCATTATAACTGAATGGGTTGTGAATTGTATTTCTCTATTTTTCCAAATCTTGCTCTTCAATCTAAAAAGAATCATATTTTAATAACTGTTTAATTTAAAAATGTTATTTGAAGATTTACATAAAACATTTTTGTTTAAAATATGTTCCCAGAATTTCAGATATAATAAAAAATTAATTCTTTCTTTTGTTATCATGAGGTAATATTAAACTTAACAAGCGGTAGGAAAGGTGTTAAACGGTATTTTCACTGTAAGACGAAATATTTTTTTTAATGCCGGTAATCATAATTTTTTAACATAAATTATAAGACAGGCTAAAATAGAGCCAGTGTTTTTGATCACACACAGAAAGGGTTAAGAAAAAAATTAATGGAATTAAAAAAATATGTATGTTATTATTTGTAAATAGCTTTGAAAAATATAGTTTTGATAAAATAAGCGATAAACGTACAGATTTCGTGATACTGTGGTTGCCCTCCCAAAAGTCATCTTGTTTCATAACGTGGTCAGTTTTACAGATTGGCCTTATCTTTAAATTTAGCTCAAAATTATGTAGCGAAAAGTTAATATAAAACGCAAATAGAAAATATTACAATCACCCTTGAATTACTAGGAAGTAGGAAAGCTTCGTTTGTACTGCAAACTGTCATCTGACCCCCATAGAAATTGATCTTTGTCTGTTAGGAGAAAACGCGTTTAGGTGGAATATTTTATATTCAGTAGGTTAAAATCTTCCGGGCTATTGACCGAGGTCTCAGCTTAAAATTGCCTGACGTTTCACCCATTGCTGTGACGGGCATCTTCCAAGGGCGATGTGTTCAATCCACTAGTTTGGTGCACGCGAAACGTCAGGCAATTTTAAGCTCAAACCACGGCCCAACAGCCTGGAAGTTTTTAACCCACTAGACACCGGCCGCGAAAGCCTTCTCACTTATATTATCTTATATTCAGTAGGATGGTTATTTAACAATGCATTATTTTTACGCGCAAATACGCAAACTTGAGAATAGAAAATCAGTACCGTATTGACTGTTCCACTCAGACCAACTGTACTATTCGATATTAAGTTCTTACTAAAATTGAAATAAACTACTCTTCCCGCTGTTTACCTTCAGTCATTTCAACTGTAGTTTTCGATCTTAAATTCGTACTGAAATTGAAATAATAAAGAAAGAAAAATTGAAATAACAAAATACTCTATCAGTTTTCATTTCCTGTCAGACCAACTGTAGTAGTCGACTTCAATCGACTGTAGTATTCAATTGGTCTGTAGTATTTTACAGACCAACTGTAAAAATTGAAATAACAATATACTCTCTCCCTTGATATTTCCATCAGGCCAACTCAGGCCAACTGTAGTATTAGACCTTAAGCTCATACTGAAATTGAAATAACAAAGTACTATCTCCGTTGTTTATTTTCGGTCATGCCCACTGTAGTATTAGATTTTAAGTTCAAATTAAAATAACTAAGTACTTTCTTCGTTGTTTATTTTCTGTAAGGTCAACTTTTAGTATTCGACCTTAACTTCATGCTGAAAGTGAAGAAACAAAGTACTCTCTCTGTTATTTATTTCAACTCAGACCAACTGTAGTATTTGACCTTAACTTCATACTGAAATTTAAGAAACAAAGTACTCTCTCCGTTGTTTATTTTCGGTCAGGCCAATTGTCAGATTACGTTCATTCTTAAATTGAAATTATTAAGTACTCAAATTCATATTGAAATTGAAGAGACAAAGTACTCTCTCCGTTGTTTATTTACAATCAGGCCAACTGTTAGCTTAAGTTCATACTGAAATTGAAATAACAAAGTAATCTCTCCGTTTATTTCCACTTAGGCTAACGGTAGCATTCGACGTTAAGTTCATACTGAAATTGAACTAACAAAGTAATCTCTCCGTTGTTTATTCGGCGTAATAATTCAGACGGTTTTTTTGTAGTGTGGATGTTTTTAACAGATTTTCTAACTACCCTCATACAATTTTATTCATATTTGCATGTGTATTATGTATTGTACTCGGGTTTTTAGAGTTAATATGCTGATTCCACCCTACCTGCAATTATAGTCTATTATAATGTGCTGAGTAGGAAGTAATAGTGCAGAGCAGTTAAGTCTGGAAGAAGTAAAACAATACAAGGGGAGGATAAACTATTTAAAATGAACCGCTGGCTAATGACGTGGGGTATGACGTCAAGTAGTGGAGTCGGCAACAGGCGGGCTTGCATCGTGTGCTCTAGCGTGCCGCAGACCACAAGCTCCCTTCAGCTGCCCCTGCACTGCCTACTGCCCTCTTGCCATCCCCTCTTTAAAGATACACTTTTATGGGAAACCAGAATGTCATATACAGACTGGAAGTAGTATGAATTGCATACTTAACAGCTTGTTCCTACTAAAACACAAAAATTATAATACAATTTAATAGCTTATTTTAGAAAGGACACAAGTAACAATTCTCAAATTTTACAGGAGACACAGAAAACTATTTAAATTGAAAATATTTCGTTTTGTTTCTAGGAAAACTTGGGAAGGAAATTAAAATACATTTTACATACGAGGTTCAGAATTTTTGTTATATGAAAAGGGTGGTTTATATGGATATTTGTTTGTCGTTTCTTTGTCCTTGAATTGAATTGAATAGGTGCCCTTAAGGCGGGAGGCGGGGTGGGAAAGCCCCTAAGCACCGAAGTCGCAGGCTTATTGTACCTACCTCCGGGATGGAATGAGTTGCGTGCCCATAGGCCGCCCAGGACTGCAGATCCCCCGCAGGCCCCCACGGAGCTCCCCTACATCCAGCAAGCCTTATTACCATGCCCCGTATGTTCTACCCCCTTCGGTCCCTCCAACCGGAGCCCCGACAGGTCCGCGACACACGCCACCCCCTTCGGTCCCTCCAACCGGAGCCCCGACAGGTCCGCGACACACACCACCCCCTTCGGTCCCTCCAACCGGAGCCCCTATAGGTCCGCGACACACACCACCAACAACCTCTTGACCACAAGCAGCGGGGAGAACGGGAGAGGCTCCCAGAGGGCGCTGACTGCCAAAGCAGACCCGGGAGAACCCCGAGAAAAATCCCCCAAGGCACGGCTTCGTCCACCACGAATGACACACCCGCCGGCCCCGAGATTTGAACTCAGGACCGCTAGCATGCCAGGCTCACGCGTTACAGCATGAGCCACCGCGCCGGCTTGTCCTTTCTAAACTATACACTTGAAAACTTAGAGTGGACTTGTAAAAAAATGTATGCAACACTTTTTTAACGAATGGTTTATTCAATGTTAAGTGTACAAAATATTGTAAACGTGGAAATGTGTCTTTTTATTTCTTCTTCAAGCATTGCAAACTTTACTGTGAATTATCTTGAGATGTAGGCCTAGTTGGTCATTTCACAATGATCTGCTAGAAAGACTCTTTTTCTTTGCTTACATAATATTTTGTTTTCATTTATAGGGTTTCTGTTTTCAGAAGCTCGTTCATTGGGAAAAGTGAGAGGACAGTTTCTTAATCCTAGATATTTGCCTCTTCTAAAATAACCGTGTTTTTCTAACCGCCATAGCTATGAATGTATTCGGGTTAGGACTGTGAATTTTATGAACTGAATCCGGCTACCCCAATAGAGTATATGGGTATTTAACAAAACATCGATTTCAAAAGAGAATGTGATGTGAGCTCTTTCTAAAAGAGTAACTTTTTTTTGCAAGTGATTACATTCCTCATTAAAAGAAATCCGTAAACTTAAACCGTAATTTGTTTAACCATTATTATCCGTATTGTTCTAAATTTTTGTTAAAGAGTATGGAATAGACCATTATTCTGATTAACTTATATACATTTTCCAGCCTATTCTTGTTCCCCCTGTTCGTCCTTGTTGGAGTAATTAATGTGGACATTGTAGACTTAATAATTTTCTCCGTTAATTGTTTTAGGTATTCACTCATAGGTTATACTTTTTATCGCTGCATATTATGTCTCAAACATGTTTTAAAACAAGAGAAGACCACGTGGCCTTAAGGCCATGACTCATGAGGATAATTAGGCCTAGAGCTTAAGTCACAGAAATATAGACCATATGAATTCTGGTCCTGATAATCCAGCATTATTAAACTGTATTTTTCCTTCCCGTCCAAGCAGAACTCTCCATTTAATGAATCCATGTTCTAATTTTCCTACTGATCACCACCCGTTCCACATATCCAGTCTTTCCTATATAAGAAACAGATTTTTTCCAACCCAGCTCACTTTTTTTCCCAGAAGATGGGAGCGGAGATAGTTGCCGAAAGCTTGGAACCAAACCTCCAACTCACCTGGTTGGAAGCCCGAGAAACAATAATACACATGGAATCTTGTTTTTTCCTTAGTACTTGGTCCACATACAATTGAACTCTCTATTATTAATATAACATTATTTTTAATTTTTCTGCATGCGTTTAAGTTTATAAAATAATTATTCAAAATTCGATGTTACAATTTAGGTTTTCCCTCTTAACGTCAAAAATTTAAACAAGCATTACAAATATAATCACCATCAAGTTTGTAGTTCAGTAAGTAATATTCAAAATATAAAGGACAGATTTTCAAAGTAGTTTAATCCACGATTGTTTTGACAAAATATTGAAATGAAAAGACATGATTAGGGACCGGATTTTTAGGTTTTTAAAAAACACTGTTTTAGGTTTTCCATTAAGTGAAATAGGTTTTTTTTAGGTTTTTTGTCCAAAATATCGTTTTCGGGTAGAATAATTGGTTTAATGAATTTGAATGTGCTACATAGGATTGAATACATAATA
Organism: Ectobius pallidus; assembly: GCA_964059195.1. NCBI lineage: Eukaryota > Metazoa > Arthropoda > Insecta > Blattodea > Ectobiidae > Ectobius > Ectobius pallidus. The sequence goes on along the minus strand of CAXKWD010000010.1, from coordinate 37,663,544 downwards.
CTTGTAAAGTTTAACTTAACAAAATTGACTTAAATTTGTGTAAACTTGCTTTAAGACAATATTATGCAATTGAAGAAGGAAAGCATAAACAATCAAAAGAAGCAGTGAAAATAAGATTGCCTCACATTTCCTGTTACAGTATATCACTAAATATCTTTCAAGATTCTCAACTTTGAAGTTCTTTTTGGTATCTCTTAGTTAATAGTTAATACTGTATCTAGACACTACTCTTCTCAGGATTCGAATCCGATGCTTCTAATTTAGTGAGTAAAATACTTTATGGTTGGATGTGGATAATGTGAAACTGATTATTTTCCTTTTGTCGGTTGTTACGCATGCTAAACGCACAACAGATCAAATAGAAACGAAAACTGCCCCCTTTTCTAGAAAGGTAAATAATACGGTACGTGTTTCTGGCAGGCTTGACAAAATTTTACCTTGCCATCTGTAGTGAAATTCAGATCGTCGCCAATCCACTGCCGTTATAAACTCGATTTCATTTATTTCGGCATAATTAACGCGTCTTCTTAAAACTCACAGTGTAACCACTCAGTATGAATAACAGGGAAGTACTAAAGGCAAACAAAAACAAGCGCTTAAAAACACAGTAATCTTTATCCTTGTTCATACACAGCAACAATGGTTGTTCGTACGAATATTTTAAAAGGAATACGCCGGTACTCTTTTCCTCTGTTGATACTGTCCATCCTAGATGACAATGGGTTGAATGAAACGCTGGTGGTATTAATTTCTACCCGACAAAAATTATTCTCACCCCACAAAATATCGATTTCTCAACTGACAAACAAAAAAGACAAAAAAAAAAAAAAGGTGCCTAAATTAGATATTTTAGGTTTTATATCCCGTTTAGGTGTATTTAGGTTTTTATACCCCATTTAGGTATTTTTAGGTGCCACAGAATTAAAGTGGGTGAATCCTATGGACATGATTCGAAAAAGTGTATGAGCGCTTTTTGTTTTGGAAGTAAGGAAAAAAATAGGTAAAAACCTAAGAATCCGGTCCCTAGACATGATTATGTAAATTTTATAGAACAGCTTATATGTGGAAACTTGCACGAAAATTCGTAGAACCCTGTTCAGTATTTTTAGCATAATGAAGAAAACAATTTTAAAAAATGTAGTTTGTGGAGAAAGAGCTTTAAACGTATTACGCTAAATTACAAATCTGCTTGCAGTAAAGTGCGACATCTTTCATTTAAGTTCAAGAACTAAATAATGCACATATTTAAATACCGGTGATTTTTGCACCAAAGTTAAATAAAAAGTTTATGCATATTTTAACAATTATTTTGAAAAAAAATTGAAGGTGATACCTACCCTCTTAACTCTTCTACGAGGAGTTAATATATAATAATAATAATAATAATAATAATAATAATAATAATATGTAAGTTATATTATTATTATTATTATTATTATTATTATTATTATTATTATTATTACATAGGTGTACAGCAATAAAATAGACAGATTCTAGTACTAAAAGAGACGAATTATTGTACATGATACTTTACTAAGCCTTTCATAAACTGTTTTCAACACCCCACTCAACAGTGCTAGTAGTGGACGCAATAAGTTTTGTCTCCAATTGGTTTAACTCATACCACTTGTGTTTTAGTTAAAGGGACTACTGAGAAATTTAAAAATAATTATAAGACATGATCAAGTGGACTGTGCTTGCGAGCCGATAATGATAGCCATCTTGCGGTTTATCAAAGAAACATACATTTATAAAATGGAATTCTGTCGAGATATTTCATGGCACATTGTTAGAAGGATGAGCATGACGAGACAAGTTAAAGAACGAGATGCGCAGAAACAGAAGCAGAAGAAAGCAGGTGCAGGTATTAGCTATTCCACCAACCCGCAAGCCGGCCACGTGTTTCTTAGTCTGAGCGCAAATTATCTGCAAGAAAGAGAAAACCGGTTTTCTCCATTGTTGCAATTCTAACATTGATGAGTTGGAGAAAGTAGATTGTTAGATGTGAGTTCACTATACGGGCATATTCGTACATCGGTCTGGTTGTAGCAGAGAGGAGGAGAGAACTAGAGCTAATGGCGTTGTCGATGCGCAGCCAGAATATTAATATGCTTTTTATTTAATTTGTCGCACCATACCACGACTGCCTGACGGTAATTATCATTTATGGTTCAAATCTCTCAATTATATTATTATTATTATTATTATTATTATTATTACTATGAAGTTCAATACCATATGAACCACAATGTTCCCAGGTCTTGCATAGGTAACCATCTTTTATGATTCAAATCTCTAAATGATCTAGGCCTATACTAGTACTCCATGTAGAGCTGTCGACAACGTTCAGGTGAAATTATATTGCAGATCTGGTATCCGGGTCGTCCCGATCCCAGGGCCCAAGTGTTTCGAAACGGAGTTTTCAGATTCAAAATGTCCGGGAGCGTGAGTGTAGAACAAGGTGGTAAGCAAGTTTTTAAATTTTAAAATGACGAAGTACATCTTCTGTGTTGCTACAATCCGAAATTGGGTAACTTATAAGAGGTACGACCGCCTACTTAGTTATCAATAGGCCACTCGATTTACTCGTAAATTACAAAATTAAAATACGCACACCAGTCATTGAATTAGGCCAACAGATAAATCCCAATTATGTCATCAAAGATCGAACTCGTACACTTCCTGATGACCGCACTGACTCTATGAGTTCGGTGCACCCCGCAGAAAATGTATGGGGAAATTGACCTATAGGCCTACACTTTATTTTCAAGTTTCCCCATAAATAATAGTCACATACTGTTAGAAGAACTTAAAGAGAATATCACAAGAGAAATTAACTCTGTCTCGGAAGCTGACCTTTCGTGCGTGAAAGAAAATTTCCTAAAAAGGTGCCAGTATTGTGTGGATGGAAGAGGAGAACATTTCCAACATCTCTTGTGATGTTGTACCTGGTTAATTTCACTGTAATTCCAACTGTAAATTCCAAGAACCTGAATCATTACACCGATCGCGGCTTTATTAGCGTAGATATTCCACCCGATCGCCCGGGAGTTGGAGCTGTGCACGCCGCGACTCAGAAACCCGCGTCATTGGCCAACTCTTGCGTGGTACTCACTGTATATTGTTATGTTTGTTTGTTCAGGAAGGTGGAAAGCATAAATGTTACGGGATTTACTGACTTTATCTAGCCCACATGGTATATCGAACAGATAGTGGGCTCAGCAGGCAATACTGTTTTAATATGGGCGGTGGTTTAAAACTGAATTTTTAAGACCACCGGAGAAAATATTATGAAGTGATTTTCTTCCCCATTTCCGAAACATATTCCAGCAAAATCACTGTTTAATATTGCCCTGAAGGCCTTAAAGAATATCCTATTTCACAATCCTTTAACAATTACAGGGGAATCCATTGGAACACTTGCTTAACGTATTTAGGCTACAGCTCTTAAAAGTCTTATGAAGTGTTTGGGTACCGGTACAATTGAACCTTATGGCGTGTCTGTTGAATTTAACGCTTCAAAATGTTTCTAATTTGATATACCATTTTCCACATGGATACTATACCACTACCAGCCTAATTTCATTTTCTGATAATCATTCCTTTTTTGCACTAATCAATAGTTACACAAATATGGTCTGTTACATGAACCTGTATACATTTTGAAGGAATTATTTCAGCAACGCTCTACATACTGACTGTGCTTTGGTAACAGTCCGCCGCTGAAGCCACTACCCAGAAATATCTGACTGCATTCCTAATTAAATTTGACGCACAAAAATTAAATTCAGAATATTGAATAGGATGAAAATTCATAAGTCCCTACTTTGTATTCACATTTAATTAATTTGGCCAATTAATATCACAGCTGTCAATCGATTAGAGACAGCAAAATTCCACAAAAGTATTAGCATTTTGTTTTTTGCTCGTACGTTTTAAACGCGGGAGTCTAAAAATCTACAAGTTTATTAGAGGAAATTAAGTTTTATTATACCGATTTCCCTTGCGTCTTTCATTGTAAGAGTCTTTGGGAATTGGTTGTAGAAGCTGTGAGATTTCCTGTGAGGAAACTGCCTTCTCAGATGTTCTTTCCATAAAGACAGATATTGTTCTTTTTATACCTTATTCTGATACTTGCCATTACATTCTGATATATAAATATATATTCTGGGATATATGCAATTGCCTTTACATTCTAAGGTTACAGTAAACAGTTTTAGTTCTTATTTTGTATGTAAGTAACAAAATAAATATATCTTTCAGCAACCGGTAACAATGAAGAGAAATATATGACGTATTTTTAAACTGTAAGATTATATCCTCTTCTTCATATGATACACTATCGCAGAATCATAAACAGATTCTGCATTTAATAGGCATTTATCAATGTGCAATCCTAGCCCCTTTCGACAACATGTTTATGAGTTTGCGTACATAAAAGATGAATTACCTTATAGCAATAATGTTGATAACTATTTTCTTCTAAAGCGCGGAACTGGGTGCTCTTATCATCAAGTTACAGTAGTTGCAATTGGAGCAGATGCTGTTTTCTTCTGCAGTGAGTGTACTAAACTCAGAAGTAAACAAAGACCAGATATCGCCGGAGTTGAACAGTACAGTCTGATTACAGTAGGTAATAAATTCCTCACTGAATAATCTTCATGCCTAAACGATTGAACATTGTAATTCTTTACTATATACGAGGGAGAGTCAACAATTATCCGGACATTTTATAAAAGACTTTATTTACTTCAAAAATGGAGTATGATTGTCTCATGATTTTTCAATATTGTCTCCCTTCTTTGTAATACACTTGGTCCAGCGGTCCACAAGCTTGTGTATTCCTGCCGCAAAGACGGTTTTCGGTTGGCTGCAAAGCCACTGATGCACCGCTTCCTGCACCTCTTTGTCTGAGGAAAATTGATGACCTCGCAAAGCGTCTTTCAGCGGCCCAAACAAATGAAAGTCCGACGGATCAACCCAATTTGTGGATGGTTTCAAGGATGAATCGAGCCGTGTGAGGGCGGGCGTTATCGTGCAATAGCAACACTTTCCGTGACAAAAAATCTCGTCGTTTGCTGCGAATTGCTGGTTTCGAGGTGCTGGAACTGCCTTACAGTCCAGATCTTGTTCCGTCGGACTTTCATTTGTTTGGACCGCTGAAAGACGCTTTGTGAGGTCATCGATTTTCCTCAGAGAAAGAGGTGCAGGAAGCGGTGCATCAGTGGATTTGCAACCAACCGAAAACCTTCTTTTCGGCAGGAATACACAAGCTTGTGGACCACTAGTCCAAGTGCATTACAAAGAAGAGAGACTATATTGAAAAATCATGAGAAAATCATACTATATTTTTTTAAGTAAATAAAGTGTTTTATGAAAAGTCCGCATAATTGTTGACTCACCCTCGTAGAAGCATATAACCACATCGCTGGACCACCGAAACAGCCATTATATTCCCAACTTAAGTTAAGTCTACGTAGGTACTTCAGGTTTCAGATTTTCAGTCGGTAAAAAGGTGGTAGCAGGCTTATATCACATTAGTTCTGGTACTTCTCTTACAGGCTGAGTCCGTCAGAAGTATATAGGGTAGGCCTACAACAACAGGTTAAAACCAATGGAAACGTTCTCATGATCCGATGTGGAATAAAATCTGCTATTTCCAGCATGTCGAACAACGCATCAGTAAAATTAGTAAATCTACAGTCTTAAAAGTAATCTAGTTGAAATCATCGGAACAATTTCAATCAGTTGTATAAATAAGGAAGTCGGATAACGTGAATCAGCAAGCAAAAAATTAAATTAATAAAACACTGAAATGACTAAGATCATGCCATGAGGAACGAAATATTTTGAATGAAATATTTTTAAAAGCTCAGATATCTTCATAACATAACATTTGATACCTATTCGTAGTTTAAAGTACATTTTCATTTAAAGGACGATAAAATGGTATTGTGATTCGTCTCAGAACTTCTGTCAATAATTCCATACAGTAATATTCATATTACTCAATAGCGTAATCATATTACACTCTATGTTTTTTTTTCTTTACATATAGGCCTACGAGGGTAAGGGTATAAGTATCCACACTCTCCGTTTTAAATTCATTGCAGTTACCTCATTTTTCAACATAGTCCCCTTGCTTCTCAATGTACTTGAACCATCGTTGCACAAGTTTCCTGATTCTTTCAGAAAAATGGGTTTTCGGCTGAGCAGCAAGCCACGTATGCACCGATTCCTTCAGTTCTTGGCCTGTGGTGAATCGACAGGCCCTTAAGGCATCTTTAAGTGGGCCAAAAAGATGAAAATCTGACGGGGCGAGATCGGAACTGTATGCAGGATGTTCTAACAGAACACAGTTTCGCAATAGTTTGAGCATAGTGGGCGGCAGTATGTGGACGTGCATTGTCATGCAACAAAACTCCTTTCGACAGTAGGCCTCGACGTTTGATTCGACAATAGGCGTCGAACAATTAAGCTCGTTGCTCAACATCTCACTGTAACGTGCACTGTTTATTGTTGAGCCCTTCTCCAAGTAATGTTGCAGTATTGGTCCTTGTGAGTCCCAGAAAAGTGTGATCATCACTTTTCCTGTGGAGGGTTGAATATTGAATTTATTTTTGACTGAAGTTGCAGGGTGTTGCCTTCCATGGTTTGGCGCTTGCTTTCAGGCTCGAAGTGATGGATCCACGTTTCGTCTCCAGTGACAACTCGTTTAAAAAAAAAGCTTCACCTTCGTTAGCATGGCGGTCCAGAAAGCGTTGGCAGTTGGACGCACGATTGTGCTAGCGCTGTACAGTGAGCTGATTTGAGACCTACCTTACACAGACTTTATGAAAGCTAAGCAGAACAATGGCTAATTTGCATATGGTTTGCCACTTCCTCGACAGTGAATCTCCGGTTTGTGTCGATAAAAGGGACTGGTTTGTGGTTTATTACTGATTTATTATTACTTTAAAAAGGACTGAATCATAATACGCAATTTCTCAATGTCACGACTTGTTGGCGTCATTACGGGATGTGAATGTGGATGGGTGTCCTGTTCTTTCCTGGTCCGTCAGACTTGTCCGACCATTTTTGAACTTTTAAATCCATTCATACACGCTTCGCCGTGGTAAAACATTACCCCCATACTGTGCGGAAAGTCTTCGACGGATTTCGGCTCCTGGACAAAAAAATGGATCACTGCACGTTGTTCTTTTGGTGCAAACGGTGAGCGGTGAAGCTATGTTTAATGTGCAACAGCGCAACACTAAGTGGAGTCATAACGGTCAAACATTCCACAAGCGGAGACAAATGAACAACATGTCGACGTGCGCGAACACAAAGCGGTACAACAAACCTACAAAAGATTAAACAAAAAGTGCGGATACTTATTGACTTACCCTCGTAAAATGAAAAGAATTGAAGTTTGTAAGATTTCAGAATAAATGCAGCATTCGCTTCTGCAGAAATTCCAGCAAAAGTTACATTACCATGCTGTAATAACGCCAGCTTGCAAAAATGGCTTACTGGAGCCATTACTTGAACAGTTTCTGTTGGAACTAGCTTTTCTAACAACATAGCATGTTGTTTAGATAGGACTGCATATTGTTCATGGGTGAACAAGAATTTATGTCAGTTTTAATACGGATAAAGATATTAAAAGCTTTCAAACTTACATTCTTGATAATTTTTTCTTGATAATACAAGTTAATAACTTGCTCCTTTTAGCAAAGATTACATCAAAGGAAAATAACTAGTGTTTAAGTTAAGGTACGTTAGACTTTGAAATATTACCTGTCATGCCATATCATAAAAAAGAAAGAAAGATAAGCGTAAATAAAAACAGAGATTAGTTAATTACATCCCTATTCAAGGTGAAATTTACTCTGTAAAATCACATAATTCCGAACTATAATAAAATGACACCGAAATACGTTCTAGTATTTATGAGACTGCAACGTCGGTAAATTTAAATTTATTATTCAAAAAATCCTTTCTTGGATTCCTTAACCCTCAGTATGCATTTTTGCCTACAATCAAATTATTAAATCCATTTACGGACACTTTATTCAAGAGAATGTCTGCTTATCAAATGGTAAATGACAGACAAGTTATATGGGTTATCATTAAACATTTTAAAATTATTATGACAAAATTGAATATATGAATAAATATCAGTATTAATTATATATAAGTATAAATATACTGATATTAATTTTCAAATTGAGTTTTCGAAATGATACGCGGATTGTCCATAAATAAATCCATTCTTTTTTTCTTTCTTATTGATACCTTTATGGGTTTATTTCCTTTTCTTCTTCATATACTTTTTCTTCATTTGAGTCTCATTCATTATCTGCCCACTTGTCCATTCTTGTTACATTTATGTATATTTTTAAATTCTATGGATTTAATGTAATGGATAGCGACCTGAAATTTTTTATCATAAACGTTCTTTAAATTCTTGGAAATATTTGTAAAAATTGTTGGGTAAAAATGAAATAGCTAAAATAGCTAACTTAATTCGTTCTTTAAAAAGACTGGTGTCTAGTTTTATTTTTTCACTGGGAAATAGACCTATAGTAAAACACGCGTTTTAAAGTACCGGTACCTACTCCTTTTTAAGACAATTTATTGTATTACATAATGCAAAATGAAAAGGATGCCCATATATTGTGTTTTAAACATAAAGCTAATAAAATTAATTTAGAAATTGAATGACAGTGGTATTAACAGAAGAAGAACCTATTAATAATGATGATAATAGAATCAAAAAGACATAAACAGATAGTACATTTAAAATCGTATACATTTTGAAGTACACTAGGGGTAAAAACACAAAATATTGGTCAATGGATTGTATTGCTTTTATGTTCTACAGTTTCCCTTGGAACTTAAAACCATGTATTGGGAGATGCCGATGAACCAGTTATTTTTTTTATGTTATTCTGTCTCAGCTTTACAATATGAGCTAAACAAGAAATGGGCTAAAGAAAAACTATCTCAAATACGAGGGCCGTTCAATAAGTAATGCAACAGATTCTTTTCTTAAAGCAGGTTGGTTTTATTCAGGATTCAAATACAACATATTATTCCCCAATCTTTTGGCTACAAAACCCTACTTTTCAACATAATCTCCGTTCAATGCTACAGCCTTACGCCACCTTAATGGGAGGGCCTGTATGCCTGCATGGTACCACTCTACTGGTCTATGTCAGAGCCAACGTCTTGCTGCATCAATAACATCCCATCATCCACGAAGTGCTTCCCGCGGAGTGCATCCTTCATCGGGCCAAACAGGTGGAAGTCAGACGGTGCCAGATCCGGGCTGTAGGGTGGATGAGGAAGAACAGTCTACTGAAGTTTTGTGAGCTCCTCTCGAGTGCGCAGACTTGTGTGAGGCCTTGCGTTATCATGGAGAATGAGAAGTTCGTTTGCATTTTTGTGTCGACAAACACAGTGAAGTCGTTTCTTCAATTTCCTTAGAGTAGCACAATACTCTTCAGAGTTGATCGTTTCACCATGAGGAAGGACATCGAACAGAATAACCCCTTCAGAGTGCCAGAAGACCGTAGCCATGACTTTACCAGCTGACGGTATGGCTTTGAACTTTTTCTTCAAAGGAGAGTTGGTGTGGTGCCACTCCATGGATTGCCGTTTTGTTTCTGGTTCGAAGTGATGAACCCATGTTTCATTGCCTGTGGCAATGTTTGACAAGAAATTATCACTATCAGCCTCATAACGAGCAAGCAATTCCGCACAGATGAGAGTGGTACCATGCAGTCATACAGGCCCTCCCATTAAGGTGGCGTAAGGCTGTAGCATTGAATGGAGATTATGTTGAAAAGTAGGGTTTTGTAGCCAAAAGATTGGGGAGTAATATTTTGTATTTGAATCCTGAATAAAACCAACCTGCTTAAAAAAAAGTGTTGCATTACTTATTGAACGGCCCTCGTAGAACGTGGGCTATCATTAAAGGGCATATCGACAGTTTCTACAGAAGCTGCGTTGAATTTGGGCAGAATAGAACCTCTCCATTTTACTGGAATCTATTATATGGAGCAAGATAAGCCAGCGTTAAGCAATGGCGAATAGATTTCAACCCAAACACTACTGAGAAAGTTGTGCGCCCTGTCCATTTTCTGGCCGCTGGACGTTGGTGTGCATAAACATGACTTCAACATACTGATGGATCCCTCTTTATTGCCAATTATTACGGCATTGTTGTATTTTCGTCGCCTATACTGGCGAGTCGGAAGTAATCCAATATAGTCTCTCGCTTACTTATACAGTTTTTTTAAGCTGAACTAATAGCTATAGAGTGAAGCATCAATGCTTTGCTTAATGTGCGCATATTAAGTGATTCCCAAACAGCACTTGCAGCTAGCTATTAACAAATTCCAATCCAAATGCGGCCGATATTAGAAAACAGGTATCCAAAACATGTTTAGAATGGGTGAAGGATCATGTTGAGAACGAAGGCAACGAGAAAGCAGACGAGCTTACCAAGGTAGGTGCAAATTCATCCGGTGATTATGAGTATACAAAATACCTCCTTTCATGCGTCAAGAAAAAGTAAAGGCGAACACTCCAAATAAGTGATACTTTCTTAATTTTTTTACAAACTTACACATTAATAACATATACATTTGAATATTCTACATTTACATTTTTAGCGTAGTGGTTGAGGCGCTGCGCTACAAACCGGAAGGTCGCAGGTTCGATCCCCGATGAGGTCGTTGAGTTTTTCAATTGGCCTAATTCTTCTGGTGGCACAATGGCCCCGGGGTCGACTCAGCCTCTAACGGAAATGAGTATCAGGAGCAATCCTGGGGGTAAAGGCGGCCGATGCGTATGGCTGACAACCTTACCACCTTCAAGTGCCGATAAACTAAAATCTGGGAGCCTCAACCTCCTGGAACCCTCTGGGCCTCCATGGCTGTATAGGGAACACTTTACCTTTTACATTTACATTTTTACTGTACATAGAAAATCAGTGAATAAATGGAACATATTCTTCCTAATATAAATTGAATTGAAATAAGTTTAAGATCGATGTATACATATTTGCAAAGAAATGATCGTTTACGTTATAGAGAAATTCATACGAAAGAATATTCTATCCTCTTTAAAGGCAGAGAAGCACTCTGTTTGTTCAATGTAACAGGTGAAATGTTATGAGGGGATCTACTTGAAAAGTTTACATGAGAGATTAGGCAGTTTAGAATGAAAGTGAAATAGATGGAAGGGTTAGGGGGGGGGGGTTGGGCTTCCCAAAACCCTTCGACCGACCATGTCCCAAGCGTGCCGTTTGCCATGCCTGTCCTCTCCTCCGTCCAGCCACTCGACCACAACGAATACTCTAACCATGAAAAATTTAATCTAAAGTCCCCCCTGCCCCCCTCCAGCGCCTGTACAGCGTAGTATCTGTCGCAATGCTACATCCCACAGCCTCCTTACTCCGCTACATTTCCCATATCATCTGATAAGTCCTGTGTACTACAACCGCATTTCAATACATGTAGATACCAGCTTCAGATATAATCTGTTCCAAAGATAACAAACGCTTGAATTGCACCCATATCGCTGAATTGCTCTGTCATTCCCATATCATAACATAAAAATAAGAGTTACATCCTATTATAAAACGTGAGTTCAATATGGAAATTTAGGTCGTTTTTGTATTTTGTGTTATTATCCAATTTCAGCTCCCGGACTATTCCACATTTATTAAAGTCTTTATTTTCATTTTTATTATTTTTAATATTTCAATTGATTATTATCTTATTCCTGTTTTTACACAAAATTATAAAATTTATTATTCACAAACATCAATCTAATATTAAAATATGTATATTTATTTACAAAATAAAACATAAAACAACTAACAACGAAATAACAAGTTTTGAAATTACGTTACATAACTGTACAATAGAATTCAAAGTAGCATAATATAGGTGAAATATGATTTATATTTATCACAACAGACTCACATGAAATATTAAGTAAAATAGTAATTTTACTTTTAGGACAGCTTGTGTCGGAATTAGAATACAAGGTAAAAATGAAGTTGGCTGTTGTGAAGTAAACGGTAGTAGTGAAAGTGATATGCAAGTCTTTTACTATCGGTTCTTGCTGACAGTTTTATATTTAGGTATTTTTACTTGTGTGTTTTAACTTAGTTATGGTACACCATTTCATTAATAAAATGTCGCCAAGAAAGTGTCAATATATCAGGCCGTACTATGAGACGCCAACTTTTCCACTTCAATACGTATTCCTTTATAAAAAGTCTCGAAATAATTATATTCTCAAAACTTTCTGCTCAGAATGCTAAACAGAATTTTCCATAAAAACAAAGGTAAGACCAACACTTTATGAAATCGCAGTTACACATTGAATATTCATCGGTTATTGAGGCACTTAAGTTTGATTGTATTAAATTGTACTGTGATGTGTTTCTTCATTAAAAGTAAAAGTCTGTATTCCTTTTGGTCAACAGATAAGCTGTCTGGTCACCCTATTTACATGGTATAAATATGCTTTCAATGAGATAAAATCTTCTTGGCTTCCAAGTATCTGCCGCGTCATATTTAAGATGTCTGCCGACGTTTCGACTTTCTTGCCGTGGTCTTTTATCAAGGCAACATAGGCTCTAGCTTTTGTTTCAAAATGTTCAAAAGGATAAAATCTTAAATATGAGTAACTTAGGGGTTAGTGATTTTCAGACGATATGTAATTTGATTTTAGCTTACTTCTCTCTTCCTGCTCTCTCTCTCTCCCCCTCCCTCTCCCCCCTCTCTCTCTCTCCCCTCCCTCTCCCCCCCCCTCTCTCTCTCTCTCTCTCTATATATATATATATATATGTTATTTTATTTCATTTTGGGGGTGCGCCGTAGCGTAGTGGTTGAGGCGCTGCGTTACAAACCGGAAGGTCACGGGTTCAATAGCCGATGCGGTCGTTGGAGTTTTTCAATTGGCCTAATCCTTCTGGTAGCATTATGGCCCTGGGGTCGACTAAGCCTCTAACAAAAATGAGTACCAGGAGCAATCCTGGGGGTAAAGGGGGCCTGTGCGTACCATCTTCAAGTGCCGAATGTCTAAAATCTGGGATCCACAACCTCCTGGAACCCTGTGGGCCTCCATGGCCTATATAGGGAACACTTTACTTCACTTTATAATTTTATTTTAAGTTTGTTTACTAAAATTAATAATTATAATCGTAATATTCATGTCTAAAAAATGCGGTCAACAAAGTGACTTTGTCTAATAACAAATTTATGAAACTTGGTATACGCATTTATAACCTCCGTGGGAAAGAGCCCGTTGATTTTGGACCAAAACGGTTGTCCGGTACCGGAGTAATGCCAAATTTGGAGCCTATCTTATGGTAATATACGAAAGAATTTATCAAATGCAAATCAGTTCTCATGACATTTTGTTTTACAGTGTTCATATACGGCTTTGTAAGTTGCAATACATTTAGCTTTGAGAAACAACACTACCCACATATTCCTTCACATATGCTTATCAAATTAGACCTTTGTTCATCCGTAAGCCCTGCTTAATGTATTGATCTGGAGCTTAACTCGGAAAGCGATTTAAAAAATAACTTATTTTCTGCATATCATAATTGCAATTATCACTGATTAAACAAAAGCATTCTGGCACTTTGTTATATCAGTTTACCTGATTTTATTCTCAATCTTCTTGTGCCAACTTCCTTTAAGAAACCGTTTGTATTATGAATATTTTAATACATAGGAAAGGAGTCCTTTATTGATAGTTGCTTTAAAATTCAATATAAAAATATATGATTATTAAAAATTAGGATAATAAATTCATCATACAAAATATATAGTTCTTAGAATTGTTTTTATATCGCTCTGAGTCCTATTGACACCCTTAATTTAAGAAAGCTATCCTAACAGGATTTTCCCCTAATGCACAGTAATTATTATTACTAGTGGTTCTCCCCCCCCCCGAAAACACAACTTCGGCCCTCCGTAACATTTTACACTCGAGAGTGCACGCGGTCTTCAATTTTTAAAGCATGAACCGTTTGGTTCGTTGAAACAAGCTGAATATTACATGGATTTGAACCATTAAAACGGTCACCTTCTTGAAACGGAATCAAAATATTTCACTTACGTAGTTTGTAATTACTTCAAAGAACAGCCAATTTGGCAGAAAATCGAACAACGCGTTTGGTCGTGACTGGTTAAGAAAACAAATTTACAGACAAGCAAACGAAATGCCTAACGGTCTAGTAGAAAAAGAGGACCTCACTTGTCTCAGTCAATTAGGGAGTGGATTTGAGCAAATATGAATTTTTTTTTCTTGATTCAAAATCAAATGCTATCAGTATTCAAACGCTTTTAAAGCCATTTGGAACCAATATACAGGATCTTATGATGTATATATTTACAATTTGAGGTATTATTGCATATTTCTGCGTTTAGCACACCCATAATGCTTCTCAGAATGCTAAATGCTTAAAACTATTCATTAATTTAAATGACTCAGTTTCACATAATTAAGATAAATGTCACAATAAATTAATAAAATTTTAAGATAACACAATGAAAGAGATATTTAAGTTATCAACCTTAATTAATCGATGTTAAGAATTTTTTTTATCGAATATTAATCCACTTAGCTTTTTTTTTTTTTTACCTTTTCACCAACTACATATGAAAAATTATTATAGGAACTGTCCCAGTAAAATTCTTATCTCTTTTTACATAAAAGATTAATTTGATTGCCTTTTGATCCTTTATTGCACAGGAAAATATAGAATTTATTCTTAGCCGAACTGATCAAATGTTTTTTTTTTTTTTTTTTTACTTTTGAAATATTTCTACTTATTGTCTTGATTCCCTTTCTATTTCCTTTGTTAAGTCCTTGATCAGAAAAAAGTCTAATATTCTCATAATAGAGGGAGAGGCCTCACATTTCAAATCTTACTGAATTTACAATAAATCCAAAATTTAATTTGATCACTATAAAGTGTCCCAAATTATTTAATAAACAAATGCAAAGAAATGATTCAGTGCCAAGTGTCCATACACAGTACAAAGGGATAGAATTACTAGGTGATCACACTCACGAAAACTTTCTACTTTCTCCTTTGTGATATAAATGCATTATCGTTAAATAACCTAGGGGCAATGAATGTAAGATAGAGTTCCCCAAAACGACCTGTAATGGAGAGAAGCTCCAAACATAATTTTAACATATGTGTACACTGATTAACACATTCTGTGAATACCTCCTATTATTTCTATTAACCGAAACACCTTTACAACAGAAGTGAAGCCTGATGATCTCGCTGAGATGTGAAGCGAAGAGATGGGTTGATAGGTGGTCATCAGTCAGGACAGCAGATATCTGATGCGCCACCAAGGTGAAGAGCGGGCAGAGACAGTATAGGGGCCGCTCCGGCCACACACAATGGCAAAACAAATCTGGGAGGCCACCCAGTGATGCGGGCCCAGAGACAGACAGGCATGCCTGCAGAACATGCCTGACAGGAACAGGCATCAACATCCTTAGAAGTCCAGAACATAAGCTGCAACATAAGCCCAGGAACACAGCGAGGAATCCATTTTCTTATATTTTTATGTGTGTCCCAATACCAAACAATTTTTGGTGACCAAAAGTTCATTTTTCTTAGATAATGTCCATTCTCGTATACACATTACAAGGTTTCAAGTCAAACACATTTGCCCTTTTTAATGTCCGTCTTGTAGGCTATGCAATTTACAAAAATTTTTAATCAAGAAAAGTTTCCCTTTTTTTTATGTTAGTCTTTTATGGCATTTACAACATTTTTTGTCTATAAAAGTTCCTCTTTTATATAATGTCCATCTTGTATCCAGTTTACAAAACTTTGACTCAAGAAAAGTTGCAAAATTTTTTTTTATGTCATCTTATATGCAATTTAGAAACTTTTTACTGCAGAAGAGTCTTTTTAATAATGTTCATCTTGTAGTCCTAATTTACAATTAGAATTAGTGTCATTACTGAGTCAAGAAGAATTATTTTCTCTTTCTCAGATACTAGTCCAGTCAAATTATCACAAAAAAAGTCATGTGGATGCAAAATTTAGGGTAGAGCTAATTTTTTTATATGATGTCTGGGATGGCTTTGAGAGTAATTTCTGACATTTTGCCAACAAAATTTTTTGCCGCCGGAGCCGCCATCTTGAAAAAACTTCAAGATTTTCTATTTTATTTCTGTTTTTGCCCATTATCTGCCAAAATACCAACCTGACAAAATATTTTATTATTTATCCTAAAAGTGGACTAAATTTGACACAGTTTGATATCAAATTGAGTTTTCTACCATGAATAGTTTCGGAAATACAGCTCTCCGAATTTCAGCAACATTTTGCAAAAAATAAAAAAATCTGAATTTTCAACTAGTTTTTGCTCGCTATCTTCTAAATGACCAAACCTTGAGTAAAATTTCGAAGGATAACTTTTAAAGTAGAGTAAATTTGCAACAAGTTGAATATTTAATGTTTTCATACCTATTATAGGTCACCAGATACAGAGGTATCTACAACTCCTCACATTTCAGAAAACTTATCGAAGGTACGAAAGTCTAGTTTTGCCTAGGAAATTCTAAATGGCGTTTATCAGTAAAAAACCTGTGTTGTCTTATAGTTAAGTTTTACATTGTAATTAACAACCAAATCAGTATTTCCAACAATTTATAATGATAAAAGACTAAAAAAAACAATGTAAAAAGAAAATAAGAAAAGTTGGTGTAGGTACAGCATTTTGATTTGGAGAGAACGGCGTTTTATTTTAGAAGAACACTTTTGCAGTGTCCTCTGAAAAAAATTACTTCCTATAGCATATACAGTTGTCCCAAAATGGAAACATGTTATCGGAGGAATGGCGCTAAAAGGCTCTTTGTCACTGCTCCGCATACCGTTCTCTCCGGATGCATCTGTTTTTATGTGTTTGTACCAGGCAACCTTAGGCATTTTGAAATATTTGCAGACAAATTATGACTCAAAGGTTTCAGTTATCTTCGATGGTTATCCTTCTGACGCTAATCAAACAAGCACAACGAATTGTGAGACTCCGACGGTCTACGAGTCCATCTCCTGATGTCGTCTTTGATAGAACTACTGTTTTGAAAAGTTCACAAGAAACTTTTCTCACCAATGAAAACAACAAGAGGCGCTTCGTAGAATTGGCAAAAGCTGGAATAGGCTGTTAAAGATGCAGATGTCTTGATTGTTAGCACTGCCTTCTCAAAAGCATCTCAATACGACACTGTCTTTGTAGTTGGGGAGGACATAGACCTTCTTATTTCCTAACTACATTACCATCCCCTCATATAAAGAATACATATATCCACAAGTACGGAAGAAGCAAAGCTGCAGACATCTTCTAATCAAGGCAGTCATTTCGCCACAGCTTCTCCAACATGCTGCTGTTCATCCATGCTTTCAGTGGTTGTGACACAACATCTGCAGTTTTTGGCCACGGGAAAACCCACTTCTGTTCGCCGATTTTGAAACATCCTGAACTAGAAGAGGAGGCTAATGTAATTCTGAACCCTCAAGCTACATCAGGAGAAGTGGCTGGTGGGCCAACATTTTTTGGGTCACTTATGTGGAGGAGACCCTGCTACACAAACACTTGACGAACTTCGGCACGGAATATTTGTAAAAGCTGCAGGAAGAATGAAATTTAACTTAGCGAACTTGCCCCCAACCAGTGATGCGGCTCAACTTCATGCCATGCGAACATACCACCAAGTTCAGGCATGGCTCAGTGAATACAAAGACCCTTTGAAGTGGGGCTGGGTGAACACACCAAGAGGCCTCTTTCCCCTTAAAGCCAAGAAGTAACCAGCTCCAGAATCAATAATCTGAAAAGTATTTCCTGTACCTGCAAGAAGGGGTGTTTAAACGCTTGTGGGTGTCGTAAAGCTGGATTAAAGTGCACAACGATATGCAAACATTGCAATGGGCAGTCGTGTGAAAACATACTAATAGTCCTGTCCTCCGACAGTGAGGATGATGACACTCCTGATGAGACAATTAATTCGTTTTTGGATGAAGACGCTGAAGAGTACTTTATCAACACTGGCTAGATTGTGAACATCATGGACGAAATAGCAGACGTCAACTGCCCAAGTCCCTCTAAGTGCCGAAGACTATGAACAAACAAGTTATTCAATGCAATGTTTCACCAGAACTCCAGCTAAATAAAATCTTTTTGTATATAAATGAATGTTCTGTGCCGTTATTGCTTCTAACTTGTACGCACATGCATTTATTCAATCGTTGCTGTATATATATTTATAAACCTCTGTATTTTGTGACCTGAAAGAGGTAGGATAAGTTTAAAGTACTCGACAAGTTTCAAATTACCTCTAGTTTAAGTTTCCATATGGAGTTTTACTATAGGTTTGGACATTTAGAAGATAGCGAGCAAAAACTAGTTGAAAATTCAGATTTTTTTATTTTTTGCAAAATGTTGCTGAAATTCGGAGAGCTGTATTTCCGAAACTATTCATGGTAGAAAACTCACTTTGATCTCAAACTGGAGAACATTTAGTCTACTTTTAGGATGGGTAATAAAACATTTTTGTCAGGTGCGTATTTTGGCAGATAATGGGCAAACACAGAAATAAAATAGAAAATTTTGAAGTTTTTTCAAGATGGCGGCTCCGGCGGCAAAAAATTTTGTTGGCAAAATGTCAGAAATTACTCTCAAAACCATCCCAGACATCATATAAAAAAATTAGCTCTACCCTAAATTTTGCAACCACTTTTGACAATTCGATTGGACTATACCGTTGGGTACAACATAAAAAAAATAATTTGAATTATGAAGAGTTTTTATTTTTATATCCATGTTATATATATTGACCTATTTATTGTGCTGAAATACTCTTAATAATGCCTCTCAGGTCATGTGAAGTAGCCTCTAGGATTTCCCGCCGCACAGAAAACAAATTTAATGATGGGCTCGAGAACATAATTTCAGATAAATTTCACTATTGTTCAGATTCAGTTGTGAAATTCTTTACATACTCTTTAATACTGTAACGTCTGAATTAGTTTTCCATTTCTTGTCCTTAAGAGTTAATTCTATCCGTCTCCGCCACATTGCTGACGTAATCCTTCTCTCCAGCTTGAAAAAAAAAATATATGTATACACGCCCATTTTGCTTCTTATTTCTGCAAACATATAACTTCGGTATTCATATCATTTCATCTAAATACATAGGCTATTTGTAGAATAATGAATTTAAATATGTTTCAAGCTAAATAGAATTCACTGTTTATCTCGGTTCCAGTTATTCCGTTTTGCGTGTAACTTGTAGCTCTGGGTCAAAGTTAAAAGAACTCTTATGGATTACGCGGTAGGTTCCTTCATTATTGGTTACATTGATTATTGTGCCTAGCATTATTTAAGCATATCAGACTTTAGCTTATGGGGGCTTAGTCGAGATAGTGCTGTAGGCATGTAGGCCTAGTTTGTAATTTCAGTAAATAGTCCATTTTCAAGTTTATAATTATTTAAGCATATCAGACTTAGCTTATGGAAGCTTAGTCGAGATAGTGCTGTAGGCATGTAGTCCTAGTTTGTCATTTCAATAAATAGTACATTTTCAAGTTTATAATTATTTAAGCATATCAGACTTTAGCTTATGGAGGCTTAGTCGAGATGGTGCTGTAGGCATGTAGGCCTAGTTTGTCATTTCAGTAAATAGTACATTTTCAGGTTTATAGTTATTTAAGCTTATCAGACTTTAGCTTATGGGGGCTTAGTCGAGATAGTGCTGTAGGCATGTAGGCCTAGGTTCTGGTAGTGCAGTATAGTCAGTTTTCAATTTATAGTTATTTGAGCATGTGAGACTTTAGCTTATGGGGGCTTAGTCGAGATTGTGCTTTACTCATGTAGGCCTAAGTTTAGGGTTTTCTGGATTATTATATTCTTATATTGATATGGGTTCAGGTTTTAGTATACTCAGTTTCATAGTCAGCTGTACTCGTGTTCGGATATTCTAAATACGTAGGCCTAATTCTCTGTGTATTCTGTATGTTATACATTCTTGATTAGCATATTAGTATTCAGAGTTTCTTTCATCTATATAACTGGAACCGATGGTTTAACTAAATTACACTTTGGAAATATGGCAGTCATTAAGAGTTTAAAAATAAAGGAATTTTATTATTTTATGTGTATTGAATATTCTTAATTACTCAATTCTATCCTGACATACACCTTCAATTATATTTAGCTACGGGATTTACATTTTTTGCATTTTGTAGTCATGCCATATACATAGACATTATTTAGTATAAAGTCCTGCGTCTGAAATTGTATTGTGCTTGGAATTAATATTTCTTCATGTATGGAATTCCGAGATAACTCACTGTAGAGTAAGTGAATCTTCAGCATTAAGTAAATCAAATATTGAATATCACTCCACTTTGTCATTTTCTCACTTTGCTTATAAGTCATGTAAATATTTTGCTTTACCAGTAATTTCTATGCATACTCTATCTCTATTAAGTCTATATATTTTGAGGCATTCTCGAGTCACCTTTCTTGAAGTTTTTTTATATAAAGTTTGTTAAACATTGTATGGCGGATGATCATTTGTCTATGACTTCTCCACCTTCTGGAAGAATCCGATCCTACTACCTTTGGGTTCCATCACCTTCCTAGTTTCCGTGTTTTGGTATGTAGCAACTGAGCTAGAGATTAATTATTTTCAAATAGCTTTTCCCCAAATATCTTTATTAATGTAGCCACGTAAAATTAGAAGCTACAATCACTTATTAATTAATTTTAGCAAAATGGTTTATAACTGAGGTTATGTATACCAAAATCAAAATAGCCTATGAAAAACAGAAGGCACGAGCCGTTACAACCCTTCTACTTACATTTACTTTATTACAATGTTTTAAATTTCAATCTAACAACTTGAGACTGTTACTATCTTCGACAAATATATGTGTACAGTTCCACGACAGTCAACAAAGTCCTCGTAATTAACTAATTAAATTTCTTGCTTGTACTGTGCAAGTGTGTACAATATTGGGTCGGAATGCCTAATAGCAGTTAGATCAAAATAACAGATAATTATAACAACAGGCCTTAATTCAATATAATTAGGATAGTTATTTCATGCTATGGAAGTCATTATGAATATTTAGGGTAGTGCATAAAATCCTGACAGTTGTAAAAAATGTTGCAATGTTTTTGGTACGGACGCTCTACAAAAAATAAAAATCTTCTCTGTGTTTAAATTTAAATACGCCATTTAGCGACAGTTAAAGAAGACAAGATAATACAATTTTATATTTTCTTCTTCCTGAACCAACAATTAACCAGAAGCCCTCCATTTTATCATGGTGACAAATTGAACTGTGTATGGAATAAGTTTCAGAACTACGGTGAAAGCAAGAAGATTTTGAAAGAAGTACAATACTTTTATAAAATATGTATAAAAGATGTAACACTTACTTACTTACTCACTTACTTACTTACTTACTTACTCACTTACTTATTTACTTACTTACTTACTTACTTATGTACTTACTCGGTGGTAATAGACAATTCCTAAGCAAGCTAAAGGAATATTGTATATTTTATGAAACCCGAAAGTTCATTGCCGCACGCAACATGAGCCCGCCATGTGCTGACTCCATCCTACCATCCTACCATCCAACCATCCCTTGCAAATCCTACTTCCCTTCAACCTATTATAATATTTTCCTCCTACCCTACGTCTTCCAAGTGGTCTTTTCTCTTTGGGTCTCCCAGTCAATGTTTTTGAGATATGTCTTTCTCCCCCATGCGCGCAACGTGTCCAGCCCATTTCATCCTCCGTGATTTAATTACCCTTATTGTATTCGGTGAAGGGTACAGGTTATGAAGCTCGTCATTATGCAGTTTTCTCCAGCCTCCCCATTTTCATCTCTCTTAGAGCCTTTTGACATTGGGTCACTGGCGAAGAAGCATTGGTTTGTCCGAATATTTTCCTAAGCTCAAGAAGAGTATCGCATTCATATAATGCAACATGGGATTTATATATATAATACAATAATATATGTATTAAATTTATAAATAATACTTGTATTTCGTCATTTTAGTGCATGTGTCCAGGTTTTTTAAGATCATACAGAGTTGCATAATTCACCATTTTTAGTACGTTTCAATCCACCTCAGTAATACCAATCGCCTGTTAAGCGTCGTATACAGTTTAATACTATATTAATAATCGTAATAATACGTTATTTTTTATGATAAAATTAGTTTTTTGGTAATTTTTTTTGCAATAGGCTACTTATAATTGCTCCTTTCACTAAATCGCATTAATATTTGTTTTCAGTAATGAATTATGTATTTAAAGTAATCTACTTTACAAAAGGAAGGCATGTTTAACGGGCTAAGCGAGATAAGAAAGATAGATTTCCTTATTTCTCAAATTCTATGGTTTACAGCTAATAAGAACGTGAACTTAAAGCTGAGATTGAGGTACATAATTCGCTGAGCGTATGCCTTGAGAAATGAAGCATGGAATTGCAGTCGTCATCATCATACGAGGCAGACTATAAACTTGGTATCAGCTGTGGAGCTAACAATACGGTGTAATATCAGATCGCTCTCAGCTATCGGTCGTTAGCTTTATCTGGCCTTCAGCTCAGTTCACTTGAGCTGGAAACGATGTATCTGTGCATCTTAACCTCACGAATATCTTCTTCAAGCTTTACAAGTGCATGTGTAAAACCACCACGTCATCTGAATGTGAATACCCATAATCACCAGTGCCACGTCTGTATATTTCAATCTTTTATAATATAATGTATTTATTAATTAAATGCTATTTAATAAAACAGACCTGTCCCTTGATATGCTAATTCTCATTCCGAAGGCACCAATGCATCACCTTATTTCTGTAGTAACGACTTTTTATTATAAATGTTACTACCAACACATATTAACTCTCTAATACTTGCGTGGGTATTTAACAGTACTTTGAAGATAAATGGAGTACTATGTACATCGAAACGTTTTACTGTTATTGACAAACCTGTGACTGATTAAGTATTTGATTAAAGCATCAGACTGAATTTGTGCTTTTACGTCTGGCATTTAACCCGTCATGAGGTAATTTGTGTAGTGGAATAAAAATACTCTTTCTGTTTTGAGTGTTTGACTCTGACTGCGACTCTCTCATTTTCTCCTGCCTCTCTCTTTATCTGTATGAACTATGTATATTTGTATCTACAAGTGTTTTGCAGATGACAAGCAGTTTGTCCTTCTCCTGCTTAGATACGCGGTCCAATCAGAGACGGCGAGACGGAGGGAAGACTCTTACTGCTAGCGGCTCTTCGTTAGCTCGTACACGTGATTGGCGGTGAAGGAAATCGCTTCTCAATTGAAAAATACTTGTATGTATACATTCTTGTGAACCCCCTCCCGTTGGGGCATAGGTAGGTGGAGGTTTCGGTACCTAGAGTAGTTTTGTTACAGTTAATTTCTTCCATATCCCGTAATGTAATACAGTCATGTAATCGTCATAAACATATATTGATATATTTTGTCAACGACCTAAAGATTTCAGTCCTAAAACTGGGAATGTGACAGTAGGATGTAAGCTTACTTCATGTGATCATTATTAACGGTCTTCTAATGCCAGATTGAATGAAAGGGTAAATTAATGAATTGATGGATGAAGGAAAGTATATTCAGATGAAAAGTGAGGATTTTAACAGATCACCGTAGTGATGGAAGGGTTGATCCAATCACAAAGAAACCCTTCACCAATGTTGAACCTTTGCTTTATCCCCTGATATCCAGGTGGACAACACCGGGGAAAAAATCCCTACTGCGGGATATGAAACAGCAATGTTTACCCGATTCGAAGTTTTCAGATGTGATTGATTGTTCTGGTTGGTTGCCTACAGTTATTGTAACCGCAGCCTGACAGGTTATGGATGTACACACTTTTCATACTCCTGTTGTAACATCGCTTTTCCTGTAATAGCAGCATGTTTACCAGTTCCCACAACTCCTGACGTTGAATTTCAACGTTGTTTTATAATAATAATAATAATAAATAGTATTAGTAATAATAATAACACATGATGCCATTTTGGTGTTAAGAATATGGTAGACTTCTAATCTAAAATGCACAGAAGTAATACAGAAATTAATGGTTTTTAAATAACCAAAAGCAATGAGCGTTTCCAAGTGATATGAATCTCAAAATAGCCTTTTACTAGTTCTGGTTTCCACCTTATGCCCTCAATCTATTTTTGTTAAAGGCACCCTTTCGTAGTGAGCCTATTTGCACTGTAGTGTCACTGTACATTGTCACATTTTTTAAACTTAACAATCCTTTGTGTTAAGAAGTGTAAAATAATTTTTAAATATTAAAACATTTATTTAGGCAAATTTAAAATTAGGTATATTATTTTTATTATGTATATTATTTTTATATTATAGTTGAGATGCTTCAAAATTGTACAGATATCGACTCTTTTTCTTTCGTAGGATTGCTTCACCTGGTTTTACTTATTTTGTATACTTCCAGCCTTAAAATAAAGTCTCATTGTTAACATCTGTGATGTAGCCTAAATACCTGAAATTCATATGAAAAACACAATGAACAAGTGTAATACAATTCTGCACATACTATATCTCGCAATTTACAAGAATGTTATTTGCAAAAGAAACTACGTAAGATGCAAAACTTATTTTCAGATAGCAAAACTCCAAATGAATGAAATGAACTACACTTTCGTCTAGAATAATCATACAATGATATAACAAAAGAAAGTTTAAGAACATGCCTCGCGCTTATTTCTTTTCGGAATATTCTTAGTTTTAAAGCAGCAAGCTGAGCAATCTTAGAAGCGAGAGAACGAGAGTCAAATTACCAAAGTCTCGGTTGGGAAGGTAGTTTTCTGTGTGCAAAAACAGAAAAGCTGGCATGGCTCCTTCATTACAGTTGTTCTCTAGGGAAATCGAGCCCGGGATCTTGTGGATATGCGGTGACGCGGTTTCGGTTAACGACCACGATTAATGAGGTTGGCTAATGGATTTTGAAACTTAAGCCCATTATTCTGTGTTATTGGTATCAAATACGTCATCGCCTTGCCTTGATCGCAGTCATCAACACTTCATTGTCTGCAGATGGAGTGGTGTTGCTTTCAAGCTTATAACGCTTCTATTGTGAGAAACAACGCATGCGAAGCCTGTCAGTCTGTCTTTATACCCAAATTTCTTCTCAACTGCAACATTAATTTTAAAATTATTAGTTGTCTAGTATCTTACTCCTAAATAATGCTAGTATATAGGCTTGTGGTTTCAAGAAGGGTAGGCTAAATTGTGTGTTTTTATCGAGTATTCATAAAAAATTATAGTAACATATCAACCCTTTTAACCATCGTCCATTATCTATCGTGCGCTCTTAAATAAATGTTAGGTAATATAACGATACTTATAAGAAAAGAAGTCTCACTCAGAATACTGTAAAATATTTGTGAGAGAGATAGAAAATGTATGATTTAAAATTGTATTTGAATAGAGAAAAAACTGAAGGTTAACATATGACATGTTACAACAAGCCTCTCATAGGAAGGGAACTAGTATTTTGCCATGAATGGCATAGTTGCGCTCTATTTTCGGATAAGATATGATATGTAGGCAAAAGATAAGTCAGGTAAGAAAGTCAAGGCATGGTGGCGCATGATCTTAATCAGATTGTAAGCTTACGGTATAGTTGTTATGAGGTACGTGATAATTTTCATTGTAATTCCAACTATAAATGTGAGAACCTGAATCATTACACCGATCGCGGCTTTATTTGCGTAGATATTTCACCCGATCGCTCGGGAGTTGGAGCTGTGCCCGCCGCGACGCAGAAACCCGCGTCATTGGCCAACTCTTGCGTGGGACTCACTGTATATTCTGACTTAAGATGGCTTCTCGGGATATCAGCCGTGTCAAAATTATTAGGCTCAAGCTTTCGGCATTCTCTTATTAATATTTGTCTAGCACCCTATAAATATGGACACGCTTCCTCTATACACACATTCCTGAGGAAGGCCACAGTGTGAAGATGGCCGAAAGCTCGAGCCTAATAATTTAGACACGGCTAGTAACAGAGAAGCCATCTTAAGTAATCACAGCCGTGAAAGCTTCAAATATTATATAAAGTCTTATCACTTACATCGCATGGATGACGGATACCTTAGAAACGCATCTACGATGGTCTTTTGACTTCACCATAAGATGGCAAGATTAGGGGCCATGTGATCGGCGACTGATATTAATGGATTTCTTGACCCAAATCGCTACTCCTTTATCAAGCATTTCCTCAATTATCCTCACAATGCTGAGTGCACCATGCCTCAAACCTATCCTCCACATAATAGTTCGAGAAGAATCGGAGATCGAACCCGGGCCTATGGAACAATAGTAAGTAACGCAAACTAATAGAAGATTTAGGCAGACACTCGAATCATCCACGTCTATGTTCTAGGGCAAGGCATTTAATGGTCATAAAATAGTTAAAAATTGCAACAACAAAAAATGCATCTAAGGCCTAAAATAGTGAAAAATGACACAAAATTAAAAAAAAAGACCAATAAATTTACCATTATTACTTATAATTAGTTTTTTAAGTAATGAATTGCTAAAAGCAATTTAATGGATGACAGTACGTTATATATTTAAATCTACAATATAAAACAAACTTATTTAGTTACTAAAAACGTAAATAAATGTATACTACTTGGACACCCTTGGCGAAAAAAAAAATATTTTTGAACTGGCATGCCCATCAAATTGTCCCTAGCAAATATGTGTCATTTAAAAGTAAAGAAAAAAGAACAATTGATTATCGCTACAAGACAAACTGCTATGGCGTTTACAATGAACCTGAATTAGAATGATCTATGAACATTTGGAGATCCTCAAATAAAAACGGTAGTCTCTTGTCTGAAAGTAACGATTTGTACATGGAAAATCTCCTCTATACCTTCATTGAAACATGACCTAAAAATGCCGAAAATGACCTAAAAATTGCGAAAAAGTTACCTATCTCTTGAAAATGACGAAAAATGCAAAATAAGCAAAAATACGCTAAAACAAATTGCCCTTATTTAATTAATTACTTCATGATACACATTTATATATGTTCGAGCTATCATTTAACCTTCATATAACACAAAGATGCAAGATCATCAAATGCCTTTCCCTATTAATAAAAACAAAACAACGTACGTTGTTATTAATTCATGCTGTTAAATACAATGCTTCTAAAATGTAAAATTATTACTATTATATGTAGCTTATGGCTTATTAAATACGCCGCACGCCCTCTTTAATGTACTTGAATTTCACGCTACCGCCCGAGAGATCTTCTCT
Source organism: Ectobius pallidus (assembly GCA_964059195.1). Classification (NCBI taxonomy): domain Eukaryota; kingdom Metazoa; phylum Arthropoda; class Insecta; order Blattodea; family Ectobiidae; genus Ectobius; species Ectobius pallidus. Next base: position 37,636,134 of record CAXKWD010000010.1, on the reverse strand, counting down.
TTAGTCTTTTTGTCTACATATTTAATTTTTTATTTATTTGTCTCTATAAGCCTTTATTTGTTGTTCTACTGCATGTCCTTATTTCAGTGTTTTGATATCTTTCCTATCCTACAGGATCTTTCAGCCTGGAAAATTGTATTGCGTTAGCCTATTTAAACATAAACATTGAATTCATATGAAAAATAAAATTTCATGAATCCCTATACAATTCTCAGCATAATAATGAAAGAAATTTAATAAGTTGGTATATGATTGAATTGAAACGGAGCCAAGTGCAAAAGATCAATCTCGTAAACAAACGTAAAAATTACTTCAGTCTGTACACCATACATTTAGTTCTAATTCATAAAGACTTGAACCATGACCATATGAGTAATAAATGTTCATCCCAAACCATAGCCCGCTGAACAGTTATAGGTTTTATGATTTGAGCTCCAAATACACAGTTCTTTTAACATTGTATTTATGTTATATTACATGCTTATTTTGTATTGTAATTCTATTTACGGTGCTACTTAAAATAAAACCATTTTAAGAATTCCTATTAGCTATTAATGTAGAAACATATGACGATAGATTTCGCCATTAGAAACGCATCTCCTGTCAGAAATATTGATGGTTGTTGTATGAAATGTATCATATTCAGCAAAAGAATGTAGCTACTCCTTTTTTTTCAAATTGCCACTTGTCAATGTTGAACCATTTTTTTGGTTATGGACTGGAGTAGCCTATTTCTGCTCAGAAGCATTAATATTTGGTTGATGTTCTTTAACGGTCATAATATTTCGGTTCGGTCTCTGAATCTCTCCGGATGGTCCATCTCCGAAAATTGTTTGCCCTTAAAATATATATGCCCTTGTAGATGCAAAAGATATAAAAATATAACAATATCAATATTTCTTTTATACTTAATGATATTCACGACTATTTTACTAGAAATTATAATTTTATACACTTACCTCAAAATTTGTCAGCCAAATATGGTATTAACGGAATTCATTATTCCTTTGGCAAAAATTATATTGAATTACCACAGGATATTAAGAATATTAGAAATATAAAGACTTTTTCCTTCAAAGACTAAATTTTATTTCTGGTCACAACTACTTTAGTGAGTAATATTTTTATATTAAATTTATGGTTCTGTGTTAATCTTAGTAATGTGTTATGTTTCAGTGGACTGTATTTAATAATGGTACTTTTTCTAGACCTTAGTAAATATATTGTTGTTCTCTGTGTATTATAATGTACTGCCCCTAGTTATGAGCATTAATGCTCTTTGGGATCTTTATTTATATGTGTGTGTATGTATGTATACATATGGAACACAACCAACTGAGTCAGTAAGGGCAACCGATTTAATTAAGGCTTTAAATATTATTTACCATCAGTAAGTAAATACACATGGTTCATGAGAAAGGATTTTAGTTCTTCTTGCAAAATGTAGAACATATGTAATCGATGCAATTAATGCAGGTTGCACTAAATCACTTTTGCACAAACAAAATCCATTCGATTCAAAATATGGAAGATCAAGTTATTTAATCTATGCAATGCATCAAATTCTTGTAGATGATGTTTGTCAAAGTAAATCCACAAACCAGTTTACAACACACTAAATGGGAATCCCCTGGTTCATAGGTTAAGCTAGGAACGGATGGTACGTGTCGAATTTTGTTTTCGAGAGAGTAAATGTGTATAGGCTTAACAACGGACATTGTACATTGCGTTGTAGCCACATGCCTCGTTAAATTTCAACGTGTCATTGACTCGTCCTAAATGGGGAAAAGGGGTAATTTCAGCTGCAGCTTATCACGAGATATAGGAAATACTGCATACATGAAATATATTCCCTGCTCACTGCCACCACCATTTACTACTGTTGTGCATTTGTATCAAATAGACATAACCATTCCTCATGATATGTGTATAGTCTGTGCATTAATTCAGAAATAGTACATTACTATTTTTTGTTAGAATTCGCCCTGTGGTTTGCAAATTGAAGTTTGAAAATATGTTTAATTAATGAAATGACATGCTGGAATGAAGACGAGATATTTCTAGTCTCCAAACGTTGCCAACGTGTCATTTACATCATTAGAAAGCTTCTGTGGTTTTTAAATGTTAATTGAATTTTAGTCCAATAGGGTCCAATTTATAAGAAGTTTATTCGCCGTTAAAACCATATTTACAGGTAATGGGTTTTGTAAAGTTAATATGTATTATCATACGAGGGTTGGAACTTTAATAGTCACAGCACGTCTATAAAAACTCGGTAGATTACAGGAAGTTCAAATCACTTTTGTCAGATATTCGTTGAATATTCGACATATTTGAAAGCAAATTGGAGAGCCCTATCACTAGGAAATGAGCATTCACAGTAACCAGAAGCAAATGAGCTAACCCTATCAGCCGCCCTAAAATTATATTTTGGAAGTGACAGAAGTTATTAATAAAACAAAGGTATCTTTAAATTATTAATCTGCATATTGAGCATTTTCAGATTAGTAGAAGTTTTTGCTCGTAATGATGAATTCTTGAATGTGATTAAACCTCGATGATTTTCCTTTTTTTTTTAAATGTACATCAGCATGCTTATTTTCAGAGGATTCAGTTTAGAAATTATATGATCGATAATATAACTTAACCAAGGAGCTCCACATTTTAAAAGTTAGAGAAACACTATATTAATATACGGTTGATCATCGAGAAGTGGGAAGTGGAAAAATGTGATTTGACGCCATTTAAGAAAGCTATATCCTGCATATTTGGCGTTAGCCAAATCAAATAACAATATTTATAATAAATATAATTATATTTCACATTGCCTCGACACGCAGCAATGTTGTTTCACCATATCGTTACCACTATAATTCCGACTAAAACTAAAATATTGCAAGCTTTTCGTACATGCTGATAGCTCCATTAACTTATAGGCTAACTTCATTAACTTTACACCTAGGTCATCCATGCCCGATTGGGATATTGGTTTACAACGTCACAGTTCTCTCTTTTGAACAAGCAGTGAAGCTTGTTACAGAGTGCTACAAGAAACCAGTTATAAGATAGGGCATTTGCTAGATAGTACATGCATGAAACAGAGAAAGTAGCCATAGTGTAATGCATGTAAAACTTTTCAGTGCATGAAATATAATGTAGACATACCGGTACCATATTAGGCATTAGTCTGCAAGGGCATATTTACCGGTTAGGAGCATTATCACGTCAGAAAATGGATCTGTATTACAAGGATGTACCAAATTATCCAAGAATAAGAAAAACTTGTTTACTCTAGTAACACTAACTTATATCAACAATTTTTCTTTCTTATTTGGCCATGGTGTAAAATTCCATACTGGATAAAAATAAAGTATCTTTAAGTAAAATTGAAAAGTAATGGTTGGTAATGTTAAAAGGCCTAAGACCAATACATATGAAAATTACTATGAACAGAATGCGCATCGCTACCGACGGAATCATGTAAGTAATTTCAAATTCTTTCGTTATTAATCATGAAAGAAAGACGTATTTATCGACCTAATGTGATTTATATGAACTGAAATTTGTTAAAAGAATCTAAAGTCTAGAGTAATCAATTTATTACTGGGCCTGATGGATGCTGTGAATGCTGTAATTGTGAGATATGAATTGGATAATTCCAAGATACTTGTGAACCCAACTCGTGCTAGTGTATATGAAGCTCGCAGAAGAAGCTTACGTCTCGAGCTCGGATTACACCGCTTATCGTCCTTCCAGGGGTTCCCGAATTTTCTAATTACATTTGAATTTCCTATATAAAGAGATTAGAAGGTCGGTTCGTATACCGTGGCCTGTTTTAATTTAGGTAAGAGTCGCTCTTGCCCACTGCAAGCTTCTTGTTAATGGCAAAGCTAACTTTCCGTCTTTGTCACACTCCCCCTCGATCCTCTTTCTTCTATTTCACTCTCTCCTTCATTAGCGTTCACACCTAATACGATTCTATTTCCAAAACCCACTCTCTCCCTCTAGCTCTTATACATAGTTAGTTTCTCTTGTAATACTGTTTTGTGATTGGCTACTTGCAAATTGCGGCAGTGTTTCGATTGGCCACAAGTGGATACGAGTGTTATACTCGGGGATTGTAAAATCTGAACTTAAAGCTACAGATTCACAGGAAGAACCGAGTTAATTGGAATTGTGTAAGAGAATCTGTTCCATGTGCTACTCTAATTAAAGAGTCGACTACAGGTATTCCTTAGTAGCTCTACTGCTTATACGGGATGAAATGGGCATTTGCTAAATGGAAAGTGAGAACATCCGATATTTCCAATTAATTAGGAACGAGTATCTCACATGCAAAGAGCATTTTAGATTTTCTATATTTTGTATCAATATATTTAATGCATATCTCACCTTAGCGGCTTGACGTTACTGAGGAATCTTGCTGCTCATTTCATGATTTAAGAGCTTTTGTAGCTAGCCTTTTGGGCCTAATAGCATATTTCTATTAATTTTCCTACGATAGTGTTTTTCATCCATTTTCTGTTCATACGAACAGATGGAACTCAAATTTCCTACACCCGCTGTCAACTACACAACCTACCTGTGTCTTTTTCTTACTTACTGCACATATCCACAAACACGGAAAGGAGCCATAATCCTCGACGAACTTAATATTCTTTCTGCAGGACCACTCCGCCATACTAAAAAAAATTACCGTATGAAAAAAAAATTAAAAAAACCAGAATCTTGGACGACCCATAAGTGTGAGCACAGATTCCACGCATGTCTGATCTTGAACTATATTAGGCCTATGCCATGACTTTCATCTCCATGCAACTTACACATGACTCTTACGCATGAAATGTTGCGCAGTTCTGGACACAGCTTTAGTATATCAAAATAGGAAATACTGTATTGCGATTTTTTAATCAAAATTCTTAACAGTAAGCCTACACTTTATTTAAGCCCACCAGTAGCCTATATAAATATTTCAAACGGGAGGGAAAAATGTTTAGAGTGATGTCTCATTCACATGTATTGCCATAGTTTTCGCTATGACAAATGGGATAATGACAACATAAATAAATATATATGATTGTAACTCGTGGAGGATATTTCATTTATATTATTATTATTATTATTATTATTATTATTATTATTATTATTATTATTTTGTGTTTGTAGAAAAGTAAACTGGATACTGCGACTGGCCAATAGGGTTTTCCTCCCACTTGCTATCCTGGCGTTCTCCTTCTGTTACTTAAAATTTTTATAATGTTTTGGAGAGATCTTGCGTTGAAGTATTCACACATATATGAGTCCCTCCACGTTCCTAATTATTGTACATAGATCCATAGATTTTCCTGGTCCCCTAAAGGTCGTATATCCTATGAAAGTGTTTCAAAGTCATGACTGCATAGGATTAACATTTAACCATTGATGTTTACTTTCTTCCAGCCAAGTTATTTCTAATAATCATAAACACAACCATTATGGCGGTTAGCAACATTCTACCTAATTTACATGGAGAAAGGGGTTTGTTCTAATAGGGCATACCTGACCCAAGGAACAGTTTTCGAGCTCTAATTCGTATATATAGTCCATAAGATCATGCAGGAAGGGGAGAGGAGTGTTTGTTGGTGCATGGTGGATTGCATAAACCATTCTCACTGTATAATCGCATTAGTCTCTTGCATTAAACAAAACCATTATCGTACATAATGCTAACCAGTTGGTTTTGTCAAGTTGTAAAGGCCACAACTGACGTTCAGAAACTTGGCTAGCCTCCGGTTTTTTTTAATAAGCTTTCATATTGATGAGCGAGTAAATACCAGCATTTATAATTTCGGAAATTAATTAATCATAAGTAAGATTCGGAAGGTACTTCTCTATCAGGAGACAAAATAAGCATGCAAATATACTCTTTAAGTGTGAAAATATGCTCTGGTACAAATGAAGTATGCTCTATCGTTTAAGTAATTTTAATACTTGACGTTCTCTCATTAGCTGAATTACATTATAAAATACAAAAAAGTGTAAGTTTAAGAAATTACATTACAAAACTTTTTAAAAAGCAAGGTCAATGCGTCAAATTTTAGTTAATTGAAAACTAATGAATTGAAACAAAGTTTTGCGTCCCTATAAATTGTTCTCTGTAGTTTGACAATTGGCCTTATTTTTAATACTATGGTTGTGACAAGTGATGTCTACAGTTTATATTTTCTTCTATTATTCCTCTTACATGTAGTCGACTGCTCACTGTAGCTCTTTTCTGATCGTTCCTTGCTTCTGGCTTCCGTACTTTGTTAATCTTTTAACTATTTGTGGTTCGTTTTGCTGTCCAAAAATAATTTTAAAAGATTGGATCTTTGGGACATATCATCACAATGCCATCAGTTCCATTAGTAACATCTAGTTTCATCGCAGAGTACAAATTAAGTGCAACTGAGAAAACTAATAAACATCTTACCTTATTTCAGATAACAGATAAGGTTATTCATTATCGCTCTTCCATCACTATCATGAAATGAACATCAGTCTCAGTATAAAATGAACTTCAACAGATTTATAAAATATGTCCTAACTTTATTTATCATAGGCTGAGTTTACGAATTTAGCGATAGATTTGCGACTGTGCGACAGGGGGGAATTTATCTGAAGAAACTCGTCAACTCGAGTTGGATTTATTGACTATTCCATTAATAAAAATGTAACGGATTATACAAATAACTATTAATTACTTACTTTGTTACATAAAAACAAACCTAACAATTGTGAGATCACGGTATACTACGAATCAACCATGAATCGATTCGAGTTACCATGTTGTAACCAATGCTACCAATGGTGCATATAAGACATAGTTAACCTAATTCAGGTAAGCTAACAGCAGAACAGAATAAAAGCACACGAACTGGCTTGCACCGAATTGAAATTGTGTTTTTAATCAATGTACATTTATATTATTTTAATTTCCAAACATTTATGTTGGATAAACTAATGTGTTTTTATTGTGTTCAGCCGGCAGCATGTGACGTATTAATCACGGCACGTTGATGCCTTACGTGTCCAGTAATGAGTTGACGTTTTATCAGATAAAACCGCATCCTCATATTAATAGCAAGCATTTTTAAAAATAAACGATAGTGATTGGTCCAAATTCGAGGAATTCCTAAACGACATTGGTCAATATCAAACACGCGGCATAAGAGTGGAATAGTCTCTGTAAAAATGTTAACTTTAGCATTACTTTCCGTACTTTGGGCGTATTAAATATCTGTGCCAAAATTGCTATCTCTAATGCGAATATTTTCTCATCGAGAATTGCTTGAAGCTGTTTCAAAATGTAAATGCTTTTGTTTCAAACGAAGTTCACTAACTTTCTCAATATAAACACTTCGTAATATACATTACATTAAATTTTTTATATTACGTGGAATGTGTTACATTCAGTTCATAATTCGAATATTGCTGCAGTTACTGAGGGATTAAAATTAGATTCAGATTTGGGCACAAAACCTATCCTGGAACAACAAAAAGTATCCCAAGGGATACCTAGCATGTACAATCCAATTACTTTTTATGGTTTTTATTTGTTGCTGTTTCATATATGACCTGATGATTATTTTTTGTGGTTAAGCTTGGGATATGAACATCATTTTATGAGTCGACTAATCAACGTTTTGTAGGATTCGTCTCACTGTATGGACATCCCCCTCCAAATAATCTCATTCCATGCGAACTCTCCATAAACCTCACTAAAAAAACAAACACATAATAAATAAATTATAATACTGAATGTCCCGGCCAATCATTAAGGACGTTATTTCCAGCTCTCCTACTACAGTGTATAATAATAAACTACAAATCTCTCATTTTATTTCCCGTTAAACCTTAATCACATCCAGCTTGCAGCAAAGTCAATTATTTTCAACTTCCTCGTGTATTACATTGTGTTAAAGTATGTAATACCATAGATGGTTGTCTACCTATTCTTTATAGGGTACGGATGATGAATTCTTAACTAAGATACTCAGGATGTTTTACTGAGTGAGTGGGTAAACCGTCAAGATAGCCTATATTTAAAATAATTTAATATTGGATGGCAACATTTTATGATTGTAAAGCTAAAAAAATAGATCCAAACTAAGAATATAAGGTCCCAAAACACTAACGGGAACACTTTTTTCTTTTAAACCTTTTGTTGATCGGTTATGCAGACAGCATAGGCCTATGTCGTCTTCCCAGAAATTAAACAAGTATATATCTGGCTGTGGCAAACAGAAGTGCAAGGTAAATATGAACCAACTATTTTTTAAAATACTACTTTACTTTGGTTACGTTGACTTTTGTAGAAATTATTATTTTTATGACAATCAGAATACGAGGAAACCAACATAGAAAAGTGCCTCAAAGACGGATTCTTCTACTGAAATGCAAGTAATCATTCGTAAATGTCCCATAAGAATGCTTTTACATGTCTGTAAATTTACACAGAATTTCTATCGAAACATATTATTGAACCCAAAACCTAGGGCACAGAATGCAAATTCCATTCTGACTGTGCCTCCCAAGCCGACTAACGTATGGGAGGTAACATCTATAGGAGCTCTCAATACTTTATTGATTCTTGCTAGTGACCATAATGCCACAAACATCGATATCCTATTGTGATATGCCCGATATTTCTTTTTAAATCTCCAACATTTTGGTTTAAACTTAATATTTTTATGTTTTCTGTAAAATAACTCTGTTTTATAATTAAAAATTTATAAATTTTCAAATTAAAAATCAAAGTATAAAATTGTCAATTGGCTCTGTATTAAGTACCTTATAATATACTGACAAACACAAACGAGATACATGCAGAAAGTCTTTTCGATGCCTGCAGGAATGTTGGATTGGAAATTAATACAGAAAAAACCAAGTGTATGGTCATGGATCGTCAAAATAATGCTCCACAAAATATTACAATTGCTGGTAAATCGTTCAAACAAGTGGAAAAATTTAAATATCTGGGAGCAGTAATTACAGACACAAATAATATTACGGCAGAAGTTAAGTGTAGACTCAAATCAGGAAACGCTTGTTTTTATGCAGTTCAGAAACTCTTATCTTCTCGTCTTCTGTACAGAAATCTAAAAATAAAGATCTATAAGACTATTAACCTGCAGGTTGTATTATATGGATGCGAGACAGGATCGCTTATTCTTCGGGAAGAACATAATCTGAGAGTGTTCGAAAACAGGGTGCTTAGGAATATATTTGGGCCTAAGAGAAATGAAAATGGGGACTGGAGAAAACTGCATAACGACGAGCTTCATGACCTGTACGCTTCACCAGATATAGTAAGGGTAATTAAATCACGGAGGATGAAATGGGCTGGACATGTTGCGCGCATGGGGGAGGAAAGATATATCTAAAAAATATTGATTGGGAGATCCGAAGGGAAAAGACCACGTGGAAGATGTAGACGTAGGTGGGAGGACAATATTAGAATACATTTAAGGGAAGTAGGATTTGCGAGGGATGATTGGATAGAGTTAGCACAGAATAGGGTTGAATGGCGGACTCAGGGAAGCGCGGTAATGAACCTTCGGGTTCCATAAAGTAGATAATATTCCTTTAGCTTGCTGAGGAATTGTCTATTGCCATTGAGTATGTAAGTAAGTATAATATGCTACAAGTTATATTATGCTATATTATTGTGTGCGTATAGACCTAAATATTCGATAAGAACAAATCTTTTAAAAAGAAAAAAACAAATCAGCAAAATATAGTCATCTAGCAGAAAAGAACTACAAATTTCTTCCTTTTGCAGTAGAAACTTTGGGTCCTAGGTGCACTGAAGCTATCAATTTTATCGATTCTTTATGAAACCTCCTACAAACAGTGGCAGGAGAACAAACGTCAAAGTTGTTTCTAAAACAAAGGCTATGTCTAGCAATACAGCGTGGCAATGTGGCCTCTGTCATGGGAACATTCCTATCTTCTTCCATTATGGCAGACATTTCGTAGTTTATTTTGTCCAATAACTTGTTGTTTGTACATTATACGTTGTGGTGATTAGTATTTGTTACAGAAATAAATTATTGTATTGTATGTTTTAATGAAAGAAAAACCAAATCTCCTTGTAGATGGTGATTGCTTTAAGTTGGAACATACATAGGAATATGTTTTCGTATAACATAAACTAATTAGGTACTACAAATCCAGGTACAGATAAATCAATATTATTATTCAGTTAAAAATTCATTTCAATAAGTGGAATGATTAATTATTCTATGATTTTTGTTGTTTTGTTTCACTACGTTTAGGAATTTATCGAACCACCCGCAGGAAATTAGGGCAATTCACGTATTTTCTTTGCACCATTTTTTTTTTATTTTCTAGATTTTAAAAATGTACTGAGAGTTTTTTTTTAACCAAGAAGAAGTAAAAGGACATTTCTGGATGCTGTTGCTATTGCATTTTCATTCAAGTTTGTTCTATATTCACCCGCGGTAGGAGGGAGAAGAAAGTTAACAATTTGCAAGAGAGAGTAGTTAGATGCTATTAAATTTACATTTATATCCCAGCGTGCGCATTAACAGAGGACAAGTGCATCTAGACTGATGAATATTTGTAACACAGTGCGTGAAATATAATGTAGCTTCATGCATCTCCGTCCGCGAGTAATTTAGTCAGGAGACTGAGGCGTATATCAAAACCACGAACAAAACCTAACTTTAGTCCCTTGCTGCAATATAAACTACTGTCATAAAATGCGATTTATGATAATAATACACGCTGGACATGTAAAAAATAGGCAGAAAAATGTCCGTCATCCTTGTAAAAACAAACAATGTTTTCGTATGAGCAATTCCTACGTGATTTTGTGCAAGCGTCCACAGTAAAACAACCAGATGGCGTGCATATCGTACAAATGTCTTGCACGTAACAGCTGTATAGCATTAGCTAGAATAACTAAAGATGAACATCTTTTAAAACATGGTATAAGAAATCTTTTCAGATGCCCAAGATGGCGTTTAAGTGATATGTTCTGTACTTACTTTATTCTCTTGTAAATATATCATGCTTAAGTTATTAGTGTTTTACTGGTGAGGATAGCACAATCTTGTAGTATTTATATAATCTAGACATTGTTTTACATATTATTATTATTATTATTATTGTTATATAGTCTATATTATATATACAGGTTCTTTCATAGATAATTGATCACCCGAGAATGTAACAAATTTGTACGATATTTGGATGTTTGTATATCTCTGCTAGTAAGGGCCTTTTCCGGTGTCGTGCACTCGATTTGGTTATGCGCGTGCCTGCCCAGAAGAATCCACTTTTCTATGTAGAGATGAATGAAACTTTTGCATTTCAGGTTTAAAGATCAGAGTTTGTGCACAACCTTTTCCATCAATTCTGGGATGGTGTGAGGCTTATCTGCAAACACACAATCCTTAACAGATCCATACAAAAGGAAATCCAGTGGATTTATGTCAGGAGATCGGGGTGCCTAAACAATTGAAGCTGCACGTTTTTATTTTCTTGAAGTATCGATAAACGCTTTCTTGACTTCCTTCAATTACGTTCATTCCATGCCAACAATATATCCGCAATGTATAATGTATGTTCCTGCATCTCCAAATGGAGCATAAGGTCTGTTTGAACAGAACTTGTTGAATACATACGTACATAGAAATCAGGTATGTTTAGTCTAATATCTCAGATGAGAGAACGTTTACTGGGCGACTATATTTTGAAGTTAGTGAACAATTTGACTGACGGAAGGTCGAATATCTTTAAGTTTTTGCATATTTTAACGACGTACTTGGTTCTTTGGTCATTTCGTGACCGACTGCGGGCTTAATAATGTAATAAATAACAATACATATTCCCACGTCATGTGCAATCTGCTGATATAATTTGTTGTGGATGGTTCATGTTCGTTCAAACTCTGTTACTATGTACCATTACATAATTTATATTTATATTACTGAAAGCCAATCAATCCGAATTATGACAGTACTCATGCAATCGTAATTTCCTGAGTGGAGCAGTCGGTAAGACCTGGCTTTCTCTTTCCAAGTTCGCAGGTTCGATCTTGGCACCGGTAGACTGCATTTATATGTGCATAAGTCCCATGTCTGTAGATTTATGAGCACGTAAATGACCTCCAGCAGGAAAAACTTTCGGCCCACTGGCACGGATATGAACCTAAGTAGCAGTATCCAACAGTAGTTTAAAGAATAACAAACAAATCGGCTACTATAGTACAAGTTACATAACAAGCGTGTGAATATTAGGGCTGCGCATCGACCATACCTTTAGCTTTAGTTCCTGCACCACTTCCTTCTGCTTCTGCGCATGCGCATATTGTTATTTAACTTGTCTCGCTATACCTTAGCTATTGAAAAAATAAATAAATAAACAGTCCGGCCTGTTATGGAATATAATCGTGGACGACCCGGATATGAGTTCCAGCCAGACGTTTGGGGCTGAGCGCACTTGCTCTCTTCTTAGTATGAAGTGGAAAACTCAAATTCTAATATTTAACGCTAGGAGAAACAGGACTAGTCATTTTGACCGGAAAGCATTGTTATAAATTTCTCTTAATAAAAGCGTACCATTTGAATAATCTTTTTACACACTTTGTAATTGTAAGAGAAAAGTTGAGAATAAATGGAGTGCCTGATTTTGGCTATGACTTCCTCCAGTCTTACAAGTTTTCTATCCCAGTTTTATCAGCACTGCAGCAGGAATATTTATAGGAATTTCTGGTTGTTTTCTCTAATAATATAATATTGAAATGTCACTACCAGTATTCAAGAAGATTGTCATATGGTGAAAATATTTTATTATATTGTTAGGCAGTAAATAATCATAAATCTACGATATTTTTAGTAAACTAGAAGATAAATTGACCTGTCAAAATAACATGTCTGTGTTGGTCCTTCCAGGTGAGAGTGTTGAATATTCCTATAAATAATATTCTGCACCTGAAATTTTCAGGGAACCTTAAGTGAGGAAATTTAACAAAATTCACTTATTTGGAGAAAAGAGAAAGAAGGAGGGATAGAATTACAAAGTCGTAACCGGTAAAAATGTTAAATTGTATACATTTTAATTGGAGACTAGTCAAGAAATTTGGATTTTAATATATAAGTGTGCACGTCATCATTAGCCCATCAACTCGAAACGGTCATACAGTAGTTAAATACAACTAATAAACAATCCCAGCATAAGCAGATGGAGCTTTCTTAAAAAAAAAAAAAAAAAAAAAAAAAAAAAAATCTAGGTGGACTTATTCATAATATTGTTTTCACTTACAAGCGGCTTAGGCTTCCAAAAATTCGTCACCGTGTTAATTAATATTCATAGTTTAGCATTACTTTTGCAGAAACGAAAAATACTTTTTCTCGAATCTCGATCAAATTTTCGGTCTTGACTCCTTCAATTTAATACACTTTTTTTCCATTAGTTTAAAAGATGGACTCTATCCATATTGACATGGTGGTGAAGTAATCTATAACATTTCTTAAGACATTTTTAAAACATCATAGTGAACTGTCTCTATACTTATAAAATAATATGTTATATTTGTTTTCCTCCTAAAAATAAAGTATTATTGCTTTTTAATTTTTAGAATCAATCAATCTATGTTATATGTAACGTTTTCGGCATAACAGAATTGATCGGTAACGATCTCAGAACACTATGGGATATGTGTTTTAGCTTTAATATGGAACATTGAAGTCTTCCCTTTAAATATCCTCAAATCGCTCACTGAAAAAGCGTAACAAATTTTCCTTTCATTCCAGAAGAGAAAGTACTGCCGTCAATGTATTCGCATGATTGTTCCTGAAAATTTGTTCAAGTAAAATAAACCTGACGTCCGTTTTGTGTTCAGCTCATGAGTTGTGTCCTGCATAATTCACAGTACAAACGTTGTGAATTGTCTTTGCAGGGAATCATGAAGTTGCTGTATAATACATCAGATAGCAGACTGGCACAGAAATAGTGACCTTATAGGAAATTAATGTTTGCCTTCAACATGTGAACCAAACTGATATCAAGATTACAGAATACAAGACTCTCTATCCCTTCATCTGTTATGTTACATTCCGGATTCTATTGACTGTCGACATATTTCACTGATTCTTGTTGGTGTCTTGTTTAGTAATGATTAATTAAAACCCAATCTTAGTTGATCTGTGAGTTACTCTGTGCTTTCCAAGATGCATGTGTTTCTACGATAGTGTTTTTCATCCAATTCCCGGTTCATGCTATCATGGTTGAAACTTGAATTCCCTGCACCCAGTGGCGGTAATCTAACTTACCAGCGTATTTTCTTCTTCGCAGGAAACGTTCGACACTACATGAAACTCTCTAACTTTTTATACATTCTTTATTGCGGACATGAAACATAATCGTATTTGCTTGTTGAATTTTATCATTTCAGTCTTACCTGTGTCTCTACTTTTTATTTCTTATTATTGACTTACGATTTAATTAATCCAGCAGTCAAGTATGATGCGACTACTTATGCCTGCGCTAAAGTAATCGATATATCGATTGCCATGAAAATTACAATAGTCACTACTTATTAAGGCTGGTACTATTGTAACTTCAACGCCATTTTGAACGCTGTCAATGATTAATTATTTTTATTTATGTAATATTTTTACTTTTCTGTCGTAGGAAAATTATATGCAATACGCATGCGTTAGGTGCAATGCAGATTCTGGGAAGGGTAAAAACTCTTCCTCTATTATCCAGTGATGCACTTGCCACTCTTGTATTGCAATATACTATTGCTATCTTCTATTGAAAAGCGATGTTCTTAGGTCATTTTCATAGGACATTTTCAGTTTTATGTCATCTATAATAGTTATATTATAGAGGGAAAGTGGATCTAAAATGGTGTTGGCCGAGTGGAACAGTCTTTATGGCACTCACTTTAGCGCTTAAGGGCGCGGGTTCGATGGCATTTAAGTGTCCATAAATGTGACACCACCATGTGACACCACATGTGTGTAGATTTACAGGCATGTAACGAAACAGAAGCCTACGGTGATTCGTATCCCACATTAAACCTTAATATTTTTATTGGAATGTATTATGTTTTAAATTATATAATTTATTTTATTGAATGGGAAGTTGTTAATTAGAATTCTAGGCTACTGTATAAATCTTTAAAAGCATAGTCACTAGACTTGCACAATGAGATATTCTCTACACTGAGGGTCCAATTAGGCGCCACCCTCATGATATGTAGTGAAAAGGCCGGTATATGTTTCGCCACTTAAGCTGGTGAAAAGAACACGCCCAAGAGAAATAATAAGATGACAATTTTTAGTTGTACCTAATAAAGTAGGATGTTTCCTAGTTTGCATATGTAATAACAACTACAGTGAAGGCTTAAAGAGTAGAAAGATATAAGTTATACGAAATTTATTTGTCCCGTTGTAACTCGACACGTAGGCCTAAATGCGAGGATCAGCGTTCCCTTCACGAAATAAAATTTATAAAATTGGTGTTACGGAATTTGTTAAAATGTTTTAAGTTGTATCTATATTAATTTTATTACCGTTTGTTAAAATTATTATCCCTTTACTGCCAGCAGTGAATGACCTATAGGGCCTATTAGATAGACGTGCCCTTGGCAAGTTAGATGAGGATGGGAAACTCTAGTCTTTAGGCTCATAAATGCATGTTACGACATAAAAGATGTATGGAGTTTGTATTCCACTGAACATATCTACAATAACGTTTTTTCTGCCCTCAAACAACTACGAAATGGTATTTAACAGTAGTGTGCATTATTCTATTTCTTAACATATAAACAAAGTTTGTTTACACTAAATACTAAATGTTTAATTCGTGCCATAAGAAACCACATCATGTTAGTTAAAAATTAATTCTACAGCCATTTCAAGTGTGATTTCGCCTTAATGTTCTATGCGTATATATGCATGTATGTATCTATATATGTATGTATGCAACGTATAATATGTATGTAACGTATATGTATGTATGTTGCCATTTTATAAAATTCCTAGGTTTTTCTCTAAATGCCGGCAAACTATTGATGAAACATCCATTCTGCAACTTGACTGATTACCCTTCAGGCATATTAGAAAGCCGGAATGGAGTCAGTCAGACTATAAAACATTCACTAACTCTATTTAAAATTTAGCTTGACTGTTATCCTTCAGGCATAGACTAATTAAAAAATCGTAATGGATCGGAAAACCGTAATTCCAAGTATCATTTCTGGAACTTTCATAAATAAATTGAGACTTTTTTACAATCTGACTGAGTCCGTCCCGGCTTTTTTTTAATATGCCTGAAGAGTAACCAATAAATTTGTAGAATTAATATTTCATTAATAATTTGCCGGACTTCTGTAAAAAGTCTGAGAATTTTGTAAAGAAGACTGAATTTTAAAATTTCCTGCGACTTATGCATACATCCTGTAACCCCCCCTCTTAGTGGCAAAGGGCCTCCAAGTGGAGGTTCCTGTACCTAGACTTATTTCGTTACACTTATATTCCCAGCCAGGGCAGAGTGACAGGTGGTGAGCCCATCGCCTCACTACCCTTTCGGGAAACTAAGGTATTACTTGGGCATGAAAGGGCCGAGGAATTTTGTTAAGAGGCTCTAATATAGGCTTGGAGTTCTTTAGTGTGCCGTAAATCTAGGACACCCCCCGCCCCCACTTAAAGTCCCTCCCGGAGGACTCCAGTCACAGGATTTCTTTTATTAATTTAATATTATTAATATTTTATAAGTATAGGTTTCAAATAGTTCATTACATAGTAACTCGTAAATTGAAACACAATGACACCATGTTACTCATGTCAAATTGTGCATTTAAATCCCCAATACTACTCCTAAAATTTATGCAATGTAGTTTATTAAACCTCAGCCGGCGCGGTGGCTCATGCTGTAGCGCGTGAGCCTGGCATGCTAGCGGTCCTGAGTTCAAATCTCGGAGCCGGCGGGTGTGTCATTCGTGGTGGACGAAGCCGTGCCTTGGGGGGTTTTTCTCGGGGTTCTCCCGTTTCCCCCTCTCATTCCACCAACACTCTCCACTTCATCTCACCTTTCCCCCTTTTCATCATCATCCCGTTTCCACTTCTGGTATCGGGTCTGCTTTGGCAGTCAGCGCCCTCTGGGGGCCTCTCCCATTCTCCCCGCTGCTTGTGGTCAAGAGGTTGTTGGTGGTGTGTGTCGCGGACCTGTCGGGGCTCCGGTTGGAGGGACCGAAGGGGGTGGCGCATACGTGGCATGGTAATAAGGCTTGCTGGATGTAGGGGAGCTCCGTGGGGGCCTGCGGGGGGGGATCTGCAGTCCTGGGCGGCCTATGGGCACGCAACTCATTCCATCCCGGAGGTAGGTACAATAAGCCTGCGGCTTCGTTCCTTAGGGGCGTTCCCTCCCCGCCTCCCGCCTTAAGGGCACCTATTCAATTCAATTATTAAACCTCAGATGTTCAAAATTATGTTTTGGATACCTTGAGCTTAATAAGCAAAATGCTTACTTGATATCCTGAAGATGGCGTCGTTACTCCGAAAGGTCCAGGCATAAATACATATTCAAAGTTGAGAGAAAGGTATCACATAATTATTTTATTGACTGTATGAGACTAAAACAATTCGGAATTTGAGCGCGATATTATATAAAGAATGGATTCACATAACACGATCGAAAATAAAACTAAAGAATTTTATACAAATCTCTTCAGTGAGATAAGACAGAAAACCTATTTAATTCACTTTGTTTGGTGTGATGACTATTTCTAAAAGAACAAGAACAAGAAGAGATTTGTATAAAATTCTTTAGTTGAAAAATTGTTCTGGGCGGGAATAGTCTTTTCAGCTTTATACGCTGACGACGAAACCACTTGCCTCCCCAATTCCACTCCAAATAGGGATCGAGGGAAATTTTTCAAATAATATTAACACGATCTTTTGGGGTGGTCTAGCAGTCAGCATACAAATATGATAATCTGGGTTCGATTCCCGCCCAGGATAATTTTTTCTATAAAGAATTTAAAGAAAATAGGTATTGATAATTAATTCATTACCTTAGGTTTACCTCTCCCTTTTAGGACTTTTTTAGCGACCCGGTCCTTATAGGGCCGCGACCTGTCGGGAGAGGAATTATCTATGAATCACATACAAACTTTTTAGACCAGACGAGGGCATGGAGGGCCTCCCCGGATGAGTGATCAGCCCAATTCCGGGGCCACCTTCGAGACAACACGAACACATAGGACGAGACACACCATGCACACACACGCTCACTCCGAACAAGGCGAGGATGAGATGAAGATGATAATGGCGGCCAGATGATATACGGGAACCAAGAGACTAAAGTTACCCGATATTCGTCTCACAGGTGAGGAAAAACCCCGGAAAAACCCCGAAAAAACCCCACGTAGGTAACTTGTCCCGACCTGGATTCGGGCCCGCTGCGGTGGACGGAAATAGGTATTAATAACAAGGGAAACTACACGGTATACAGATACTGCTTCTTAAGAATTATCAGTTTCTTCTCTTTAGGTTGTATACATCTTTATAACTTTAAACTCTACCTTTCTCTCAAGGACTAGCCATTATTTGGATCGATATTTTCAAGCACGATATCGCAGTAGAGGTTAAATTGGTGTAATTAAGTAAATTAACAGAGGGCTGTTTAATTGGGGAGGCTGACCTCTCGTACACTGTGTTTGCCTACTTACATTATTATTAAGATGCAAGTCAATCTTAAATCTCCAGCGCTGCTCATGTTTACACGGCCGCGGCTCGAACGTGTTGCCGCAAGCTTCCCTGCAAGAATGAAACATTTTAATGACTACCTTATTAACACAGCTCATAAGTTCGTATCTGCTTCGAATTTAAAACAGTTTGTGACAATCAGAAACGGTCTCTACTGAGCATGCTTCTCTATGCACAGTTATAAACTGTTTACAAATATTTATACTTGAAGAACGCGTTAGTATCCCAGAAATCCTTTTCCATTGTCCCTACGTATTGTTTAATCCAAAAAAAAAATTTCGCCTTTTTCTTTCCTTATCACCATCATGAAAATTTATTTGTGTTTTCGTACATCTTTTAGCCCCCACGGTTGGTTAGCCTAATTGGTTACGCTTAGTTCCGAGGAACAGTTGGGAAGTCTCACAGCCCGCAGGAGACTAAGATATTGCTTGGACCTGAAAGGACCAAGGAATTTTGCCCAGAGGCTCTAATTTAGGATTGGAAGTTCTTCAGCTACCCCCGGCTTAAAATCCCTCCTGGAGGACTTAGTGCCCAGGATTTTTACGTCCTGAAAATCAATTGACCGCGGCAGGGGAAGCTAACCTCGGATCTAGTGGCGGGCACGCTAACTCTACACCACCGTGGCCGACTATTTGTACTGTTATAGAAAGTTATGGTAACAAGAAAGAATGGGCCAGTATCTCAGTAGACTTAATTAGATGAAAGCTTTTGGAAACGGGCATGGCTAAATCGCATTTCAAAATAACATATTCATAAAACTATGTATTTACATAATAGGCTATTACGCAATTTAAATATGAATTATTCCATTCATGAGCATTAGGTGAATTCGTTATATTTATACAAATAGGACCAGAGGCGCAGACTTGAAAATATTGTTGGGGGGCAAGAATTGGATTTTTAGTATTTATACAAAGGCCTTTATGACAAAATTTTAAATATTGGAGAGGTTGAAAATACCTTGCTCCCCCCCCCCCACCCCAAACTCGGTGCCTTATGTGCTCAATTTTTTTTTCTATTTCTGACTGTGACTTGAAATCAAAACAAAAGTTTTACTTTGTTCTGAAGAATTCGGAATATCCTATTTAAAAAGTAAACTTCAAAATTGATTGCGCTTGCGTCACATGGAGAAATGAAAACAGCAGTTCGCAGATGGCTATGCTCCAACCAAACGGACTTCTATGAACAGGGTATTTTGAAACTGGTATCACGATGGGAGAAATGTGTTGAGAAACTTGGCGACAATATAGAAAAATAGACAAAAGGTGTCCCTTCATGTGTGCGTTGTAGATGCGTTTGTTTGTAATTGTACCTATTAAACTTTTTGTAAAAAAAAAATGTATTGTGTGTTACTTTTCGATCCACCCTCGAACAATGTTAAATTCTATTCTGAAGTGAGCATCGTATCTTGCACCCAACAACATTCAGCTCTTTCTTGTATTTAGGAACCTTTACGATGCCACTGCGTTTACCCCACAGACGGATGTCACTGCTTTCACCCCACGGACAGATGAAATTCGTAATTAAACTATGAAACAAGGAGACATATGGAATTTTATTTTCATTCCGAGTCTGAAGAAGCTGTAATTGTTTTTCTCAACAATTAATTTATGCAATGTGTTAGCTGAAAGAGGTCTCATTGACATAGGCGTTCTCTATTGTGAACACATACTTGCGCGCAGACAAACTCAGATACAGGATACATCCACCTTAAATCGAACTTTTGTTTAGTAACAGGGTGTATTCTGCAAAACTCTACTCTTTTCACAATGTAATTAAAATGCAATTTAAGATGCAAATTATACATGCTGATTGAGTGCAACCAGTGCGCCTCGTGGAAGGAAACAGTACTAACGTGACACAAATATGGGGGCAGTGCTACATTATCTAATTTGAGCTTGTTTACTCCGAATGCTGGATCAATTCCAACTTACTGTGAACTGGGTCACAACTAGATCATGGAGGCTAAATGGAGAGGTTTAAGTTTCTGTGAGAAGAGGCTTCTCTGACCAGGATTAGTAATATTAAGATTAATAAGTTATTAATACTAAGATTAGTAAATTACGACACCAATTTAATAATCGTCTACTTAATACAAATATTTCCATGTGTTTGAACAAAACAAAATGTCAGGTCTGTTTATGTAGCAGACAATTAGGATATATAAATATATCATATATAATTAGACTATTTTACTAATATATTGACGCATATCAATTTTCAAGGAGTCTACAGTGCAGTTTGTTTTATTAAAATTAAACTTACTTTTTAGTCCAGCTTATGTTAAATGAAAATCATTCTAAAACCTTAAAAATGAATATCTTCTTACGAATTGAATTCTATGCGTTTATCGATATAAAGAGCTGGAAGAAAAATAATTTATGTAAAGCTACTAAAAAAAACTTAATAGTATAGGCTATTTCTAGCGAGCCTAGAATGGCATTTATTAAGCTGCAAATATGCTTATGATACCAGCACAGTGAGATTAGTTGGATACGAATGTTTTTCTTTGATTACAATAAAATGTTGAATTTTTAGAATACTTGTAATTCATAAAACGTACAAATTAGAAAATACTTCATTCATTGCTGAGTAATTATTGAAGTATCCGTTGAACTATAACAGTTTTCAGTTCTTTAAATTTAAATATTTTTAATGCATTCAAAATTCCGGGCTGCGCGGGTAAAGAGAGTTAAGTCCACCATCCTAAAAAATTGAGATATGTCCATAGAGTTATAGATAAAAATGTTCTCTACATTTGTGTTAAGTCCAGTAAGTCATATTCAAAATTGTACGGTAGTTATGGATGTGTGCCTCATGGATTTATCCATCTCTAAAGCTATGTTGGGCTGGTATAGTGTGTTAAGTCACTCTAATTCTCAGTAACAAGAAAGTGGACTTAACTCTCTTTGCCCGCGCACCCCGGTAACATCCCGCGTTTTATGACAATTATAAGGTTTACAATGTAAAAGAAAATGTTTTAGATATGAACATTAGCATTCGAACCCTAGATATTGCCGTCATTTTATTTTCAGCGGATTACGTTATTACTATTGTTATTTAAACATTAGGTTTTTAATTTTTATAGGCTTGTGGCTGTAAAAGCCGTCCATAACAACTGGAAACTACATAGCATTCCCAGGAATTTCATTTGAAATGTTCCCTCTCTTTGATTGCTTTTTGTATTGCTCCACAGTTATTTATATAGGGATGGAATTATTTAGAGTGCTTATTTACTGTCATTCTCATCTCTTAATTTTTTAAATCTGGTTTTCAGCAACTCTCCATAATGCTACATGGCTGTAACCCATCTGGCAACTACATAACCCACATGCTACAATAGTTGCTGTCATAATTTGTTTTAAATGAAATTGAAACTCCGGGAGTTATTAATACTATTATTAAATATACATTTGTTTTTGAACACTCTTCGAGCTGTTCTTATTACAGTTTCTACTCCAGAATGAAGTGACTGAGAAAGTACATTTACTTTTCTTAAACAAACTTTAAAGTTTTGCTTTTTTGACTAGAAGTTCGTGTTCTTTCGTGTTTTAATTTCTGTATTTCTTTCTTCCTATATTTCTCCCTCCATACATACCATAGGCATTATATGCAGAGGAATTTTATTATGTATGCGATCTTGAGGTTTTATGCATTAATAGGCCTATTCGTTTCGAGGAACCCGAACCCAAAAATACTGCATTTCAGAAACGTGTGTCTCCCTCTCTGTAAAGGTATAGACTGAATATGAATAATCTTATCCTTTTGAAATAATTGATTATTGAGTTAAGTATATACTGAGAATATGTTACGATTGTTGACTATTTTCTTTTATCCTTACTAACGCTTTGCACGGAAGCATTCAATTTTCTCGCAAACTAGCATGGGTGTTATGTTTAAAATGTACACAGACTACTATTACCATTACCCAAAACTTACATTTGTAGCATTTATTCTGCAGCCATTTATACACTATGCGCGATCTAATTTGGCAATGCTAGGGTTGAGTCCCTAGTTCGATACACGACTGGCATCGACGTGTGTGGCCTTACTGGCAAACAAACAATATGAAGGGAGGATTGGAAAATTTTGAATGAAGGCGAGAGAGCTTGGGTTCGAGATAGCAGCAAATTGGGGGTGGGGGTGAGGATGTGTAAATGAGTATAGTCTGACCATTCTAAGAAAGAAATCTGAAGTAAGCAAAAACCAGTATGCCTTTCTCGCCCTATCACATTGTTCGTATGACCTTAAGATTGAGGCAGATTTACTGGGTTTAGTTTACGTCAGATTTCTTTCTTAGAATGATCAGACAATAATGGAAGATATGTTTTTGCGCTGTAAGAGAGAGGTTTAGTGTTTTTGTTTGTTCGTTTATTGTGTTTTTTTTGTCTCTCTCTTTCGATCTCTGTCTCTCTTGCTCTTTCTCTATCCCTTTCGCACTCTCTCTCTCCCTCTCCCTCTCCCTCTCCCTCTCCCTCTCCCTCTCCCTCTCCCTCTCCTTCTCCTTCTCCCTCTCCCTCTCCCTCTCCCTCTCCCTCTCCCTCTCCCTCTCCCTCTCCCTCTCCCTCTCCCTCTCCCTCTCCCTCTCCCTCTCCCTCTCCCTCTCCCTCTCCTTCTCCTTCTCCCTCTCCCTCTCCCTCTCCCTCTCCCTCTCCCTCTCCCTCTCCCTCTCCCTCTCCCTCTCCCTCTCCCTCTCCCTCTCCCTCTCCCTCTCCCTCTCCCTCTCCCTCTCCCTCTCCCTCTCCCTTTCCTTCTCTCTAACTCTCTTTCTCTTTCTCTCTTCTTGAGTTTTGAGTAGGCACGAACGATCTGTGCTGACTCGTGCATATGTTTAAAATTTGTTATGTAAATATAAATTAATATAATAAATGCACTTATTACCACTAATGTCCATACCGTATGTCTTGAGAGAAAAAGTTGCGGATCGATAACGAAGGTATGCGACCTCGGTTTGAATGCTCGTATCCTATTGGGCAGCGGCCAACCTTGTTCAGATTCCCGCCCTGCAACCCTAAGCCCAATTAACATTATCATGCTTCACAGGTCGACAGTTTCCTTGTGATTTGTGAATGTCTTAAGATCAAAGACAGGCAAACGTAATTTTGAAAGTTTTGTGTGCATGGTACGTTCAGTATTATCATAATTAATTTCGAAATGAATTCGAAATTTCCTATCTCAAAATGAAGCTGTCTATTTCTTTATCATATGGTCTAAATGGTTTTATTCTGCTGTACATACTTTTTTTTTATTAATTGATTAGAAGTGATCTCTTTGATACCTAATTTTTGCGGGAATCGAAGACAGTCGAAAACTGTGTGAACTCTAGGTCGAGTAGTAAAGTCACCCGATCTCAAAAACACATTTTCACGAAAAGGCTTTTTTGTGTCTGTCTGTGAATCTGGTTTGTCCGTTAATAGAATAGATCGAATAAAGAAAAAAAGATATGAAAACTCATATTCGCATTAGATACGAAGCCTTGTCGAACGCTTTGTATATTTTTAAATAACTGAAAATTAAGAAAAACGTTTTCTGTAGTTACATTGAAAACCGGCAGAAATGATTTTATTATGCATGCAAGAAATTGGTCAAAGCATGTTATGCAACAATTTTTATTTTTTATGGAGTGCAAATCAGAAAATATCCCATTTCGTGTTGAGGCCTACATTATTTATATATTACATACAAAGGCAAGTTTACGACATTCACAATGAATGATCTCACGTCATTTAATTATGTGCTTAAGTCTTCCGACTTGATGACCTCATGTTCTTTTATCATAGGTAATCCCAAGAGATATTAATAGTTGGATTTATTAATACTATTCCATGAATAAAATCTAACGGATTATATAAATAATAATTACTTTCTTATTTTGTTATATAAAAAAAACAAATATGTCAGCTGCGAGATCACAGTATGCTGTGTGTCAGCAATCGATGAATCGATTCGAGTTACTAGATTGTAACTTGTAACCAGTACTATCAATGGTGCATATGATATATAGTTAATCTAATTCAGATAAGCTAACTTCAGCATAGAATAAAAACACTCTAACTGGCTTGGTCCGAATCGAAATTGTGTTTTAATCAATGTACATTCATATTATTTCAATTACAAGTTATGTTGTATAGAATAACGTGTTTTTATTCTGTTCACTGGCAGTATGTGACGTATTAATCACTGCATATTGATAACTACATTTCCAATAACAGGCAAACTTTTATCAGATAAAATCGCATCCTTGTATTCTAGCAGTATAGTATAATATAAACGATCATGATTGGTCGTTATCCAAGGAATTGCTAAACATTATTGGTCAATATCAAATACGCGGCGTATGAATGGAATAGTCGCATTTCGTAGATTTCTGAGCAAACTGGACACTTATAAATAGTCTATTAGTCACACAAAAATTATTTTTACCCTTACATTTTTTTAAATCCATAACATGGAATAGGCCTATGATATATGATAAAGACGGGTGACAGCCCGCCAGTAACGATCAATGTTTTGAACTGAGGATCATCAGTTTGACAGTCTGGTGCATCATGGAAACTAAAAGCTTGTTTCATACTGCTACTCAAGGAAGAGTTGCGAATCCATTCTGATCAACTCCTATGCAAATGATTATTGATGGACTGCGAATTTGTCGAGTGTCTTTTATCGCAATATAATGAGAAGGAGAGCACCTCCAACTTTATTTTTTTATATTTACGAGAAGATTATAGAAAATAATTTCATTACAATATTAAAGGAAAATTTAACATTCATTCATTTCCAGTCACGATGGGAAGTAATATCAAAACTGAAGAAATCGCTTGAAGTGGTAAGTAGGTTACTTCAGTTGAGAGTTGCCCAAAGATAATGTTTCTAAATAATGCAGATACAATCATGAACTGATGGGATGGATATTTTAAAATACCGGTATGTCCTAAATAAATAAATAAATAAATACGTGGGGATATTGAAGAGAAAAATTACCGTGACATCGGGACTCTCATCCGACTTTCCCTGCCAATGCTATATTAGTGTTTTTGTGTATTTCAATTAAGTCGACCATTAAAGGTAAACGTAAAAGGCTCTCTCTGGCACCGTATACCAAACCAGGCTAGTCCAGGTGGCAGGACATAAACAAAAAATCCAAAGTTCCAAAGTTCAGGTGTTAAGGGAAGTTTTATCCTGAATATTCTCTGGTAATGTCAACCGAGACGACAGCCTAATCTGTGGAACATGAATAGACATTTACCAATATAAGTTTTTCATGGCTCCGACCAATTATTGTAGCCATCGGAAAAACACTAATAAATAATAACGAGCTAAAACCTTTACTACATAGTACGAGATTTGTCCAATAAATAAGTTACCCTAGTGTTAAAAAGATATTAAACATTATTTTTTTCTTGAATGACTTTTATTTTACACTTTACAACTTTTCTTTCTATTTTTAAACATAACCACAATTTTTATCAAACATTTTTGGTAAAGTGACACCAGTTTTTTCTTCAAACCACGCCATGTCTCGTTGCATCATGCAGAAAAAGGACTTTGCGAGACAAAAGTCGAGGGCATTTTCTTTTGATGGCAGTTCGGAGATTTCTCAGGATACCACAGTATATCTCTGCATTCATTTGACGGACTGAGGAGGAGCTCAAGAGATTCAAGTGGGAAATTTTCTCACATCTTCCATAGTTTCCAGATCTTGTTCCCAGTGATTTTCACATATTTCTCCAACTCAAATTGCATTTTGGAGGTACGCATATTCTCACTGATTATCAAGTGAATTCAGAAGTGAACAGTTGGAAACGGTATCAGGACATGGTGTGGTAGAACAGTGGTTTGAAAAAACCTGATGGCGCTCTACCAAAAACGTTTGCAAAAATTGTGATTATTTATTTTATTTTATTCTGCCAACTACAGGAATAAATCCCAATTACAGTTGGCGTAGTTTCGCCAATACATGTTTTACACTATAAAAAAATACAATACAATAAATGAACGAATGTGCAAGGATAAAGAAAAAAATACATAAATGATTTACAATAACTACAATTAATTTAACAAGACAATCTAAAAATTAAGCCAAATCATATGGAACATATAACAGTTTATGAAGAAGTCCTATGTACTGATTCAATGACAAGTCAAAATCCAGAAGAGCATTTTGAAGTGATAGAGAATTATATCGTTTACACATTTGGATGAAAGATGAACATTCTAATATTTTTGATTTAATGACAGGAATATATAACAATTCCCTATTCCTTAAATTTAATTGCACTACATTAAATTTAATGAAGAAATGTAAGCTTAAGAATTTTAACGTGTAAAATAAAAGTTCTCTCAAATAAATTTTTTAACAATTAGGAAACATTTTTATTGGACAACCTTCGTAATATGAGTTTTGAAACAGCCTGTATCAACAAAACAAAGGCACAATCGAACATAGATCTGTCAGCATGGAAATTGTACTTTTTATTATGTGTGTGTGTGCATGATGAATGTGTGAGATATGCATAGATAGATAGAATGAGAGGGGAATTATTGGTTACGGATATCAAAGTGTTACAAATTTGAACAGGCATTCGAGTCTTTTTATTTCGTCCTGAATCGATCACATTTGTTTACGAACTATGCGATTGCAGCACATGTTATTTTCAATTCATTGAATTTACGAATTATTAATCAAAATATCATAACAGTAAAGGAGAGACGGTCTCTGTGTGTATTTACTGTAAACCTGCTAACTTTTTGCACGTGCTCCATTATTCCATTTACTGTGCATACCAATGCAATCAGCTGTTGCCCCTGCCCAGCATGTGTGTATGTACTTTATTAGTTTGTTTTTTCTATTCCCTGGAGTATGGCCGAAGAGCCTGGAGCGTGTAGTATGGGTTGCCAGTCATCCAGGCGGTCACTGTATGCATGGTAACTCTGAGATGATTTAGATTTAGAACTCTGTTAATGTTATTAGCCTTCTGGAAATAACTGGGAATTACACTCCATGGAAAGTTTTACAAAATAACAATGTTTCTGTAAATAAAAAAGTTCATTTACGAATTATTATTATTATTGTTTATACGTATGTCCGAAATTTTTAAAATATTTTATTGTGCTTTCTTACTTTAAGCCGTTAGCTACTTTCCATTTCTGCTTAATTGGCTTACAATCAACAAAGGTATTTCAAATATAATAATTATGAACGTTTTAAACATAGATAATGTGGCCTATCTGAAGCATCGATTGCGTTATGTAATCCCAGATAACTGTATGTTGCTCATTTGTACTAAAGGATAAATCATGAACGAGTTGCTAGAAAAGAACCTATGCGGAACTAAACTGCATACTAATTACTTTTCTTTTTCTTTTAAATGTGTAATTCCAATTTTACAATATAATTTTTTTCGTATTAAAAGTCAATAATAGTCTATATAAATCTTTTTCTTTCTAGCATAGGCCTATACGTAATATAGAGAACATACCGTGATCGTGAAAAAATCATAATCGAAGTAATACAGGAGAACATTATCACAATGCCTAGAAAACGATAAAAATACTTTTTGGAATGATGTATATCTGTCTGTCTGTGGACATACGTAGCAGATGTACGGTGCATTTTATGAACATCTTTTTTTTGAATTATGGACTTATTGGGAATTTTATCGGACTGCCTAAAATTGGGTTTCTATAACTGAAATATTAAGGGAATTTTTTAAATAATGGCTCTAATAATTTGAATAAAAATATGAATTTCGAACTACGACAGGATGCTCGAAACACTTTAACTACAAGACGCGCCCATACGCGGATAGTCAACACAACCAGTTTTTATCTGACACCGGCCGCGGAAGGCTAAGAACTCATATACTTGGGTCTTAGGAGGTTGTTCACTCGTGTTCATTTTTTTATATTTCTAGTCTATTTCTATTACAGTAGGCTATTCATGAAATCGTAACAAAATAAAGTTGTAGAGAAAATTGAAATAAACATTTCCGTCATACACATTTCTTTATAAAATTAATAGGTATCAAGATAAAAACGAAATAAATATGACTTAAATACATAATGTCAGAAGATACATTAATTAATATATGAATGATACTAACAGGTGCCCGCGGCTGGATTATTTACTTAACTACTATTTTATTTAATTCACTTATTTAATAGAAATATAATTAAAACCTTGTATTTATTAACACTGACATCGTTTTTGCATAAATTATACGAATAAATAAATTTATTCTCAATTGAGTTGTTTTATGTAGTAAATATAAATAATTAAACGAATAAACTCATCTTGTGCTGCCATGCGGGGATATAGATCCGAAATGAAAAGATTAAAACTAACCACAGATTCATGAAGCTTACCCAAATCATGCATACACAAAAAGACCTTTAGATTCGAGTTCCCTAGCCCAAAAAACCCTAATAGTGAGTTTCGTCCAAACCATTTAATTTTTTCCCATTTAGGCATGCGTTCGTGAGCGGGTTAATGAATTCGAAGAGATCGAAAAATATTGATGTGTTATATTCACTGATTTCTAAAACGTTGGGATTTATGACTCTGCTCAATAGTTATTGCAAAAATAAATTTCTAAGATGCTCATTTTTCTCGATTGCTATGGGAAACCAAGCAAGACACAGTTAATGTCACAATTGAATACTGTCTTGTTAATAGGTGGCTTAGGATGTACACGGAGACATGAGTTCAAATATTCGATTAGTTCGTATACCATAGTAACAAGAAACTACAAATAACTTAATGCTGTGTAATGCAGTACACCTGCATCGCATCGTTCACACTAAAACCAATCCGAGCTAGGTGGCAAAAATAAGAGGTCCTGGATTCAAATCTCAAAATTTATGGGTGGTCAATATGACCTGGGTTTTTCGTGGTTTCCTCATGTTCAAAGGCAAACGCCAGACTTGTAGGACTAGTTTATTTCCCATACATCATCGCCGCCTTATCACCCAATATCATAATCGTGTAAATTAAATATCAATCAAGAAGACATCACTGATCAATAGAAGTAGATGCACACGAATGAATTGCTAGAAGAGCCTACTGGTAAACCCAAACATTATAAACACTTAATACGATCTTTATGCAGTTAATTGCACGCAAAATAAGTTACGAAATAATAACAATCATATTAATTATATTATTAATAAAGAAATAGTAAGCTTAACTGTAGATTACTATATATTCTTGAAAAATCTGAATGTTAAAAGATTAAAGGTATTCAGATATTGTAAAAATAGCGAGAATTAAAGTGGATCTAAGTCATAATTATATTACATTGGCATTTTTTAACTTCAATTTTGTTTTATGAATTATATTCTTGACTTTGGGAACCTAAATCTTTTGAATAATTGGAGCAATTAACTTTTTAGTTAATATGTGTGATGCAATAAGAAGAATATTATTAGAACAATTCCATAAGATTCCTAAATTTATTTAAACTTAAGTTGTACGTTAATTTTTTGAATGGTTCATACCGGTTTCTTTCGTCAACCCAAAAATCTCAATTATACACATCTTAACACGTATTTGTGAGATTTGTGCAGCAAATTTTGCATCGCTTATTTAAACTTTTAGAGAGGTTGTTGTAAAAGTAACGTTTCAGGTTATTATAGTCTACAAGTGGATGGCATTGAACGTGTTGTCGAAGGCAACATTACATTAATGATCACGGAAATACGTTGTATATATGGCATTACATATAGAGACCAACGACATGAAACTGTCGATCTGGTGAGTGTATTATATTCGAAACTCAGATTTGAAAGAGCAAGCATACATTGAGTTCCATGTCATATACATTATATAGCCTACTGGAAATAGGTTTCTATGGTTTAGATCTGTTTTACTCGATACTGTCTGTAGAATAGCAGGAGCACTTTAAACACGCGCTTTGGTCCACGAACATGATCAAAGTATTTTTAGAGCACACGTTGTATTCTCATTTAATCTGTTTTAATTGACCTAGATGCAATTTCCATGACGACCAAGTGTAAAGCTTCTGAAATGCCTGAGGTGCCCCTGTACCCCAAAATCATTCCGCCAATTTCTATCTATGAATATTCATCCTATCCTATACAGGATGTTCCCTAATTGCCACTCACTTCTTGAATTTATCCTCGTAATTATGCTTGGGGCGTCGGTATTGTAGGTTTCATGTTACAGTATTATACTGTATTCGGTTACGAATTGTTGCTATTTAAGAATAGCGGTGTGTAGTCAAAATAGGTTGTGACGATCCTTAAAGTAATAATGAATAATGAAAGGAATCCTCGTTAACTTACTAATGTACGTATTAAGCCCTGGTATAACTGATCAGACGAGACATGAATCTTGACCTGCTCCACTTCGAAGCCACTTCACAAGCTCTTATTGCTACAGCGCATCTTCAACCCAAGCTTCTTGTCTCGCCTTTTTAGTTATACGAGATAACCCTACTATACCTGGAAGGTATTCCGTCTAGAATATTTTATTTATTATATTAACTACTATTTACAGAACAAGTTTCAAACATTCGCACTACCCCGCATTCACCTACGGGCTTATTCTGTAAATAATAAAAGAAAGAGAGAAAAATATAAATAGAATAAAACATAAACACAAACACACCAACCATGTCCCTTGCAATGTAAACTTATATTCAATTTTTAAATGTGACTGACACCCGAAGGAGCAAAATGCTCGAGGTCGGGTGCAGTTCAGTTCCAAAATATCAGTTATAATAATTATATTAAAAAGAAATACAAAATGAAAAATATTAGAAGCGTTGTAAAACACAGACACAAAGATATTCACATACACAAAATAAAAGAAAAATCACAAAAAATTCAAGATAAAATATGTACACGAAACTGCAAAAGGATATAAATACATATTGTATATGTTTGTTTGATAAGTTTGAGAATAAAGGCGAATTATACATTTTAACTACAAGCAGTGTCATTTTTTAAAATTATATGTGCTTGAGATTAATTCCCTTTCAAACGCCACGAAATAGGTACAGAATTGCGTAGGAAAACTCCACACGAAAGCGGGTTTTGAATTCGGAATCTCTTTGTTGAAAGGCTGCTACACTAATCATTCGTACACAAAGCCCAGCTGCGCATATGTAAGTCAAACCTACTACTGAACAGATAATTTCCTATTTTTTACTCATAACGGACGAGATTTATTATTATTTTTATCATCATTGTTATCATTATTTTAGTCATTACTATCCTCATTGTCTTAACTAAGGAATACATGCGGTACAGTAATGAATTAGTATGAATAGATAGTATAGCTAGGCTATAATACTATGGTAAACTTATACGAATTAAACATTTAATATTAAACATATTATTATAACAATAAAACTAATTATCATAGGTAATCCCACGAGAGTTGTATTTATTAAGACTATTCCAAGAATACAAATCCCTTTAGGCAGGCCTACAGGCTGAGGTAGATTTCAAAGTGCTTTTGGTTTAATTTATTATCGCTGCGCAGTACTCTTCTTTTTTAGCCTTGGCATGGCAAACCCGCAGTAATAAGAACTGAATTCGGTAAAGAGGAAGAGCCTACAATCATTTGTTTTGACAACAAGAATAGGATATAATATTCTGGGAGGCCGTGCGCAAGATCAGCAATGAATAAAATTAGCAAAGCCGCTAAACAAGACAAACTTATGATATTATAATAATTCTTTTTTAGTACACGCTCTCTAAAACAGCTGCTTATCGGACTGGTAACACGCCGAAAAGCTGCACTTTAAAGGACAAGTCCGCTAAAATTGCATAAAAGTGCATTCAAACTGCATTCAAAATGCAATTTTAGCGGCCTTGTCCTTTAAAGTCGTCATGGCAATTTATAAACAAAACCCAGATGGCATTGACCAGTCACACCAACTTTAACATGGATTTACGCATATAATTGGTCATAAAACAACAAATTTAAGCCAACACGTTTCTTTATGATAATCAGAAACTTTACCAGGATTTTTCGCAAAACACGGTAGCCCACTTCATCACATGACAACAAATATAAGCCAACAACTTTTCACATTTTGGTTCACTTGAAAAACATTCCTTACCATGGACGAACAGCATTTAAATGCTGTAATATATACCTTCTCATAGCCTATTTCTGCCGTGAAGTTGCTGGTAGCAGCTCCAATTCAATGTTTCTGGCTTGGATTGAAATTTCCTCGGTATTATCATTTATATTTTCACAAGCTTTTCATAAATACTAGTTGGTATGCAATATTGTTTACAAACAAGGGACTCATATATTATGCATCTATACTACCACATTTGTTATTGCTACGTACGGTCATTGTTTTATGATCTAGATGGCCATGACAATATAACTTAAAGAAATGACTGACTGCCTTTCATTATAATTAATCATACGGTATTTTTGTTTTATTTCATATAATTTATAGAACTTTTACTAAAAAATATTGTATGCATCACGTACGCAAAACCTTTAGCGGACTCATCCAGTATTTCAGCCTCTGCTTTCGCCTCGGCCGCTATACTAGATTCGTCCGCTAAAGCGTTATTTTGCGTACTTGATACATAAATAGCTATTAAGTGTTATTATTTTCAAACATTAAAATCTCGCTTCATATGAGAGCTATCAAGAAACTAGTTACTGATTTGTAGAGTAGGCCTACTCATCAAGAGCTTTTCAACGATACCCCACTAGACGTGGTTTCAAAAGTTTCAAATTTTCATCCCCCCACCTCCACCCCCACCCCCACCCTTACTCGAACCCCCGAATCGTTGGTGTCACTGTGAACTCCATAGGGAGAACTCTAATTTATTCCAACAAAGTTTCCCTCTATACTTCATAGGGGCCGAGATATACATTTTTTAAAATTTCAACCCCCTCCCCGACCACCCCCTTGGGCCAATTTTGCTCATTAACGAACTTGTCCGAACTATTGGGCCTAGAAATAACATATTAAAATTTGATTCAAATATCTTCAAAATTACGGCCGCTATCGTGTAAAGATATATATATATTTATATATATATATAAATATATATATAAATGTATTTATATAAATATATATATATATAAATGTATTTATATAAATATATATATAAATGTATATATAAATATATATATAAATATCACAAAATTTTTTTTGAACGGGTGGTGGTTTCGTACTT
Organism: Ectobius pallidus; assembly: GCA_964059195.1. Classification (NCBI taxonomy): domain Eukaryota; kingdom Metazoa; phylum Arthropoda; class Insecta; order Blattodea; family Ectobiidae; genus Ectobius; species Ectobius pallidus. Next base: position 37,602,190 of record CAXKWD010000010.1, on the reverse strand, counting down.
AGGGGAGCATGAAACGTAAAGATATGAAAGAATTTTTCGAAAATCATGACATGGTATCCATTGCAATAGGTAGATTTTTCTTCGAAATCTACCTAAAAACATAAGGGATTATACAAATAATAATTAGTTTCGTGCTCAGCTGTATAAAAACAAAACTAACAGCTCCGAGATCACGGCATACTATGAATCAACCATTCATGAATCGATTCGAGTTACCATGTCCATGTTGTGACCAGTGCTACCAATCGTGCATATAAGACACATTTTACTTCATTCAGGTAAGCTAACAGCAGAACAGAATAAAAGCACATGTACTGGCTTGCACCGAATTGAAATTGTGTTTTTAATCGGTGTACATTTATATTATTTCCATTTCCAAACAAGTTATGTTGTATAAAATAATCTGTTTTCGTGCTGTTTAATGGTAACATATGACGTATTAATCACTGCACACTGATGCTTTCGTGTCCAGTAACGAGCGGACGGTTTTACCCGATAAAATGTCATAGTCGCGATTCCTACAAGAATATTGTAATATAAACGATATTGCTAAACGTTATTGGTCAACATGAAACACGGGGCGTATGAGGGGAATAGTCAGTACCGTATACCCTTTCCACGTATGTGTTGATAGTATTAGAAGTACTAGAAAACTTATAAATAAATTGTGAAACGGAAGCAACTATCATTTAATGTGATGATACAACAGTAGAGGTATTTTACCACCCCTGATGGTGAAGAAAGTACTAGCCTTTTTTTCCCGTGGTTGAGTATGAAGTAGTAGGCCAAATCTCAAGAATTATTTTCCCTCTTGTTCCTGTTCCTTTTATTTTTTCCTTTGAATATTGTCACTACGTCTATAGTTTATTGAAAAGTGAAGCATAGACCTACATTAATTGTGAGTTTGGTGTTTCCGTAGAATGATGTTCCGAGTCAGGGTATAGAGATGGCAACAGGCATTTAGCAAACAGTTGTTAACGATTAGGATGGCTTTCCGTCAACCTGTTGCTGGATAGCAGAAACGTGCAACAGTTCTCTATATCCACTAACATCGTGAATCGAGGAAATAGTTCTAGCATTTACATATTCTCTGGATTTAATCTAATTGTCCTTTTGAAATCATGACTCCTATATTGTATTGCGTTAAGAATTCAACAACGGTGGGAAAAATCAATGTCTTCTATGTATGACCAGTCAGGTAAATTTAAAAAAAACCAAATAAAATGAATAGACATTAGACCACGATTGAAGTGCGATGAATGGTTGCAACTACAAACCTCGTTGTGAATAGTTTCGTGTTGCATAATAAATTCTTATAAGTTTTCCCCTATTCCTTAGTATCTTAACTTAATCTAACTTGTTTGTTAAATCTTGCAGTACGAGTACTATAATATGAATATGAAATATTTAAAATGGTAACGATAATGAAAATTTAAAAAAAATCAATATATTTAAGAGGAAATAAAATCAGGTAAACTGATGTAACAAAGTGCCAGTATGTTTTTGTTTAATCAATTATGATTGCAATTATGATATGCAGAATATATTCTTTTTAATTGATTTCCAAGTTAAGCTCCAGATTTATTCATCAAACAGGGCTTACGGAAGAACAAAGGTCTAGTTTCTTTTAAAATCAGATTAAAATCTTCCAGCATCAGCTGAACTGTACAGATTTGTTATATCTTGACAATCGCACACTCACATAAAACACACAAAAAAAGTCAAATTGGCCGCTTTAGGGATTTGAACCATGGAACCCCAGAATGTGAGGAAAAGACGTTACCTTCTCGGCTACCTTGGTCTAGTTGGATAAGCGCATGTAAAGCAATAGTGTTATTTTTCATAGCTAACTGTATTTTAATTTCCAAAACCTTATAAGATCACAGTAAAATAAGAGGCTATGTTGTTATGATAACTGATTTGCATTTCATAAATTCTTTCGAATACGTATATTACCATACAATATGCACTAAATTGAGGATTACTTCGAAACAGGTTCACCGATTTTATCCAATATCAATAGACGTCTTCCCATGGACATTATAAATGTGTATACCAAGTTTCATAAAAATCCGGTAAAGCGTATTTGAGTTACCGCGTCTTTAAGATAGACACTAAATTGGATTTTACTCCGGTACCGGTTTACCGATTTGGTCCAATATCAGTAGACCTCTACTCATGTACATTATAAGTATGTATACAAAGTTTCAGGAAAATCCATTAAAGCATATTTGAGTTATCGCGACTTCTTATATATTAACATAAAAGGCACTTAATTGGGCATTATTCCGGTACTGGCCAACCGATTTGGTGGGATATCAACAGATGCCTTCTCATAGACATTATAAATGCGTATACGAAGTTTCATAAAAATCCGACAACGCGTATTTGAGTTATTGCGCCTTTAAATTAGACGTTAAATTGGGTTTTACTCCGGTAGCGGTCAACAGATTATATTAAAATTCAAAAGGATACTTCTCATGGACGTCATAAATGCGTATACCAAGTTTCATGGAAATCCGATACAGCGTATTTGAGTTATGGCGCCTTTCTAATATAATCTATTAAAAGTGGCACTAAATTGGGCATTACTCCGATACCGGTGAACCGATTTGGTTCAATATCAATAGGGTTCTTCCCATGGACTTTATGAATGTGTTTTCCAAGTTTCATAAAAATCCGAAAAAAGCGTATTTGAGTTATGGCTCGTACAGAAACAGGGACAGACAGACGGACAGATATTTTTTCGTCCCCCACACAATCTCATAAAGTACCATATACTGAAACTTAATAACTGGATACTTCTATAGATGTACACGAGTTAAATGTACTCATAGAATAAAGAGAAAGTTCAGAAAAATTGTAAAATATTTAAATTATAAGTCTTTTCAACAATGTTAAATTAGATACAATTATTTTTTACAGTATGCTCCATTACAATTATAAGTAATACTACATGCACTAAAATTAATATACAACCTTTTGATACATAAATTAAAAAAAAAAAATCAATGGTGTCTACATATTTTTCCATTATGGGTATTATGTCTTCAATTTGTGGAAATTGATTTTATTCATTAATTTTTTGAATTCTTTAACGTATTTTTACTTTCTCGCATATACGTAGTATAGAGAAAGTATTGTGATCGTGACAAAAAATCGAAGTCGAGATAACACCGGGAGAGCACGTTTCATGAAGCGTAGAAACAGAAAAAAATATTTTTGGAATGACGTCTGTCCGTCTGTCCGTCTGCCCGTCTGTCCGTCTGTCCGTCTGTCCGTCTGTCCGTCTGTCTGTCTGTCCGTCTGTCCGTCTGTCCGTCTGTCCGTCTGTCCGTCTGTCCGTCTGTCCGTGGACAAGCACAGCGGATAAACGGTTCATTGTATTTACTTCATTTTTTGAATTAAGAACTTTTTCGAAATTTTGTCGAACCGCCCAGAAATTTAGTTTTACAACTGAAATATTAAGGGGACTTTTCATGAAAACTTTTTTAAAAAATTTGTTTTTTGAGAAAATGGCTATAACGATTTTAATAAAAAATTAAAATTGGAAACTCTTATCTGTGACTAATAAAATGGCTATATCCGTATTTCTGCAAAAAATGACTTAAGGGGTACTTTACTCGTATCCATTTTCAATTTTTCTAGATTATATCCATTACAGTAGGCGATACATGAAAACCTATCACAGTAAAGTTGTAGAAAAATTTAAAATGAACATTTTTTGTTTAACACATTTCTTTGTACATTTAATAGATAACAAGATAAAATCGAAATAAGGACAGCTTAAATGCGAATTTCAGAACATTAATGTCAATTAAAATATGAATGACATTTTGTTGCCCCTAGTAACAAGAAAACTATAGGCCTAATGTACTTATTGTTGTGAAATGCAATCAGTTTAGCTCAGTCGCAATGAACACACTAAAACCAATTACAGCGAGGTGGTAGGCCTATGGGCTAACAGGGAAGAGGTCCTGAGTTCAAATCATACCTCGTGGCCGCCCAAATTGACTTGGGTTTTTCATGGTTCCGTCGTTCGCAAAGGCAAACGCCGGGTTTGTAGGACTTGCTTATTTTCCATAACTCATCGCCGCTATGTCACTGGATATTATAATCGTTTAAACTGAATACCCCACAAGAAGACATCACTAAACAATAGAAACATGACGCGAATGAGTTGTTAATATAGACCAGCGTTTCTCAACCTATGGTCCGCAGACATAATTAATTTAAAAATATCATAAAGCAAGTGGGAAGTAAAGAAGTAGAAATTTTTCACATAAAATGGACACTAGATGTCAAAGTTTTTAAAATATTCGAAAATACAGGTCATATTGCAAGTTTCCTTACTTTTGCAGTTTGATATGGGTTTTTTTATGTGTTTATACTCCTTTTAGCTTCGAGGTCCCAGGTTCAAATACAGCTGAAATAAAAAATAAAAATAAAACTTATTGATAGCCAATCAAACATAATTTGAGCAAACAATGACTGTATTTATTACTCTTCAGATAATTTTTGCAACAACAAAAAAGTTTCAAATAAGTTAAATGTTTTAATTCATAGTGTATGCATCTTGGGTAGAATCTTTAAATTCGTTGAAGTAGCTTTCCAGAACCTATCTCTGTGAGAAGGGATTTTCATCGCTCGTTTAACTAAAAGCATAATATAGAAACCGACTTAATGTATCTGCTGATCTTCGACTAAATTTGACTAATATTGAGCCAAATATCCAGGAACTCTGCAAGAGGCGTCAAGCTCAACCGTCTCATTAAAAGTGAGTAATAACATAATTCCTAATTATATTATCAAATTGGTAATACATATTAAAGTCTGTTCAAAATATAATTTTACTGTCAATAGTTTCATTCCAATTCAATAACTGTGTTTCCGTCGGATTAAAGAAAAATGTATTTCGTTATAACGACCTATAATTTAATACCCCAAATATTAAGAATATAGCCTACTTTTAAAAATGGGATGTAAAATTAGGGGCCCGTAAAGTTTTTTTACTCATTTTAGAGGTCCTCGGGTTCAAAAAGGTTAAGAAACGCTGATATAGACTAATGTTTCACGCGAATATACTAAACACGTGGTATGACCTACATGCAGTTAAAGCGTGCAATATAACCTAAGTAGTAGTAGAAGTGGTGGCGAAATTCAAATATAGTCGCTCCTTAAGCTCCCCCATTCGATATTCACATTTGCACGGACTGTGTGATGTATTTTGTTTCTGAGCGAAGCAGAGTGACCAACTGTCCTTGTATACTGTTGCATATAGCTAAATAATGCATAACACTAACCACATAGTTAAGTGCGCGAAGCGGAGGCGGCAGCCGTAGCGAAGCGCCCTTGCATTTTCGAATAATGTACGATACACTGTTTGTAGGTTTCGAAAATGTGGCATATTATATCTCCCGCAAGGTTTGTCAGCCTGCCACCTCTCGTCTAGCGGTATAAAAGAAACTTCATCGGTGAGGATAGGTTGGGTGGGACCGACTCATCCCAAGGTGCGAATTTTCCCGTAGTAGTAGTACTAATAATATGCAGTTTTACTGCCATTGATTATTATTATTATTATTATTATTATTATTATTATTTTATTTCACGGTAAAAGCATTGCACATAAAGATCGACCCTGATGCTTTCCGTTCTAGATACTTGTTAGTTTTATGAAAATGTAATAAGTAAAATTTAATTGTCTCTTTAATTTAATTTTTTCTGTGCTAGCCTTTAACACGTATATGCGAGAAAGTTTGTGCAACGTATTTTTGCACCATTTATTTTCATAAGTTTGTGATTATTTAGGGACCAGGCGTCCAGATTTAAGTACATAGTTTCGGAGTTTTTGTCTCTCAGGCTTTTAACATTTCGCAATCCCATAGTATATGGTCGACTGTTTGAATACCTTTACAAATACATGTTGGATCTTCTTTAATTTTGAATTGCTATAGGTAGACGCCAAAATTACCGTGTCCTGTGACGATTGCAATTATATTGTGATTCAGGAACAGTTTTATTGTCAATTGGTGTTTGTTGCTAAGGTGTGTTTCAAACTGGTTTCGTTCACCATATCTAAAGATATTTAATTATATTGCTGCCAATTAGTATGTATTGGTTATGTTGGGCTACGAGGTACTTATATTTATATGCGTAATTTTTAAGCTAGCTAATTCAAAGCTCGTAAACAAATAATTAAAAAGCCAATTAATCAGACAATTTGTATGAACGCCAGTCCTAGTGGAAAACATCCCGGCTATTTAACTTGATGATATGCATACGCATGCTGAATTTGTATGAAGCCATGGTATGAAAAAGTAATTAACCATGCTATTGTTAATTAGGTCCTGTATTCAAACATTGAAACATGACTGGAACAGTATTTTGGACTTTCCCTGATCCTCACATTTACATTTTACTATCCTTTACATTGTGACATTGTGGCTTGGGTGGCGAAGTCAGTATGTCACTTGACTTTCTGTGCCCAGATTGCGGGTTCGATCCCGCATATGTCAAAGAGATTTTTGTATGCATAACGTATCTGTGACAGTCCCGTTTTTGTATAGTTGCAAACATGTAAAAGTAGGCCTACTCCTGGCGACAAAAGTCAGGTCTAAGTAGCAGTACACTCCTGTCGTTAAATAACTATAACAAACCATTTTGAGAAATTGGGATGTATCTGACGATTACTTCTCTTTACTTATTTTGAATTTTGCAAAACTAAATTTTTATGTTCTTTCTTACTGCTAAAACATAAGAGGTAATCATTTCACCCTATTTCCTTGATGAATTATTATCAGCAAGCTTCGAATGATTGTACAGGGATCAGAGGTGTACATATTCTGATTTTAGCTTGCTTGCCCCCTTTGTAACTCTGCAACCAGCCACAGCTTTTAACTTGCTTGACAAGAGAGCTAGCCAGATTGCTACGATACTGTCGCTATGAGTCACAAGCTTTTCATAACCTGGTGGATTTCACCGGGCCTAAAAAACTGCAAGGCCTGGCGGAAAGAATATGAAACAGGCTATATCAGTGCACAGGTAAGTCATGCAGTTACGTAGTTGAGGAACTTCAGATATATTTAGAGTGCAAGTAAAAGGAGAATGGAGAATTTTACCCCGAAGAAAGCCGAGGAGAAACTAAAATGTGGAGAGTTTGAATTATCAATGAACAAAGTTACTAGTCCGGCATGGGAAAAAAATGTCAAACATTTTCGAGAAAACATCAAAAATCAATAATAACAATAACAATAACAATAATAAAAATAATAAATGTGGTCAGGGATTGAAGGCTCAAGTTTAGGTGACATTTACCCATCATGACGTCACTGTCTATGGACAGCATAAGCAATTCGCGCTATGTTTGCAACACAAATAATGGAACACACATTTAAGCATTTCACAAAATTCAACCCCTAAAGTTTTTAACATTTGAATTGAAAAATATTAAGCCTATAGTATTCTTACACTTTCTCATTTACAATATTAATCAGTACAAAATTAGCGAAAACTAAGGAATGGGGTACCGAGAAGGAATGTTTCTGTCAAATTATGAAAACCACGCGAGCGAGGCTGCGGGCAACAGCTAGTGAGTATATGCCTACTTATTGTCAAAACCAATTAAATTGTAGTTTATTACTTCACGTAAATAATATTGTTTTACGTGTAAAATGCTTAAGGTAAATTACTTGCCCAACCCTGCCTACAGATTAGATCGATGGTACTCCCGTTTGCTTAACAGAATCTGGCATCCCAGTTCTGTCCTGAGTTGGACGTAGCCTCATGAAATAGAAGGAAACTCCAACGAACATAACGTCCTGTTGAAATAGTAAGTAGGTGTACTGAAGTCTAAGATACTGTCACACTGTCATTACTTTTCTTATCTGTTCCCTTCATTGTGTAATTTTCATATAGTATGTGTTTCTTGTTCCTTTTTTCTTTATTTTTTAGTTGTAGTATTGGTTTAAATATGTTTCTCTCTCTCTCTCTCTCTAATCCTACGCCCCCATGTTGGGGCGAAGGGCCTCCAAGTGGAGGTTTCTGTACCTATGTGAATTTTGTTACGCTTATTTTCCTAGAGGGAGCAGAGGGACAGGTGGTAAGCCCATCGCCTCTCAACCCCCCCTCCGGAAACTAAGGTATTACTTGGACGTGAAAGGGCCGGTAAATTTTGTCCAGAGGCTCTAATTTAGGCTTGGAGTCTTTTACGTGCCGTAAATCTACGACACCCCGGAGGACTCCGTGCCCAGGATTTTTACGTCCTGAAAAACCCATCGACTGCGGCCGGGTTTGATCCCGCGACCTTCGGATCTTGAGGTGGGCATGCTACCTCTAGTCCACCGCAGCCGACTTAAATATGTTTAGTATGACATTAAACACATAATATAAAACTGGTGTAATTAGTATAAAAGAATATTGTAATTGGGCAATGAGCTTGTTATATTCTCAACAATAAAAATAATAAAAAAAATACTGGCTTCTACGCTTTAATTTACCGTTGTAATATACTTGTTGCTTCTTAACGTTGTTTTAATTTCTGCGGTCATATTGTAACGCCTTATAAAGGGATTTTCCATTTAGCTCGTGCTGTGCTATTACAAATATGAATATATAGGCCGCCTTACTCTCTCAATTATAATTTTGAAGTCTAACTTAAACTTACAGTTATTAAAATTCTTGGCAAAGCCTATGGTTTGTCGTCAAATGTTAAAATTAAATGTATACAAACTATAATTTACTATATTAACTAGTTATGTCTATATAACTCACAATATTGACGTTTGTTAAAAATCCTGCTCTTAAGTGTGAGCATAAGCTCTGAACGTTTTCAGAGTTTACATCCCTTATTAATGGGCAGGCAGCCATTCCATCAATTGGGCTTTTATCCTATCTTTTAAATTAAGGTAGGCTATAGATAAGTTGATATAATAGCCTATAAATTACTTATAAACATTCCATCTGAATAAGGTGGCTCACGCACTAGAAAATTGTCAAAAATATTTTTACTTTTGCTTTTTTCAAATTATAACATGTCTTTATGTGCATGATCCTACATTTTCAGATAACAATAATTCCCTTTAATAGTGTTTTTTTAAGGGCGCTTTTAAGTGAACGATGTACGTCCAAGTTATGTCACAACTTGAGATGAGTTTATTCTAAATATTTTCTAATACGAAAAACCATTTGTCGTTCCTAGATATAATGTGGGCCACATTGATTAATATTTTACATAAAATGGTTAACTTAAAGAAAAAAATCTTAGAAAATAAAATATAAAATTGTAATATGAATTCTAAAAATTTATATTTAATATAAAATCAGACATATTGCCTAATGAGACCATCCTTAAAGTAGACTATTATTTAACATTTGATGATGAAAAGTTGCAATTCGCAATAACCTCTTCACCACTTTAGTTCATATCATGCTTTAAATGATCAGTATGGCTTAAAGAAATAAAATTCGAACTATAAGTTACATATGATATGTCATAAGATATTTGTTATGTACACACACACACACACACATATATATATATATATATATATATATATATATATTTGTAGCGCAGCGCCTCAACCACTACGCTACAGCGTACCCCTATATATATATATATATATATATATATATATATATATATAACGCAGCGCCTCAACCACTACGCTACAGCGTACCCCTATATATATATATATCTCCCTATATATATATATCCCCTATATATATATATATATATATATATATATAGGGGTACGCTGTAGCGTAGTGGTTGAGGCGCTGCGTTATATATATATATATATATAGGGGTACGCTGTAGCGTAGTGGTTGAGGCGCTGCGCTACAAACCGGAAGGTCGCGGGTTCGATTCCCGATGAGGTCGTTGAGATTTTTCAATTGGCCTTAATCTTCTGGTGGCACTATGGCCCTGGGGTCGACTCAGCCTCTAACAAAAATGAGTACCAGGAGTAATCCTGGGGGTGAAGGCGGCCGGTGCATAAGGCTGACAACCTTACCACCTTCATGTGCCGAATGTCCAAAATCTGGGAGCCTCAACCTCTTGGATCCCTCTGGGCCTCCATGGCCTGTATAGGGATCACTTTCCCTTACATATATATATATATATATATATATATATATAATCAAAGGTATTCTAATGTAGAATGAGTGTTCAGAATTATCATGTAAACATAAAATGTACTATTTTCTGGACAACCAAAGTTTAGCCTATCTTAAAAGTATTTTTATAATCGATAATTACAAGAAGATTGAATGTTGTAATTTAGTACTGAATTTGGAAATTGCTTTATGTTGGACAGTGATGTCATATTAATTTATATCCCTCCACCTGAGCATAATCCTCAGTTGAGTGGTGACGTCGTTCATCCCGAGTCAATCCTCGAGATCAATAGTTCTCATGAAAGTTTTATTACGTTGCCAGCGACTCGATATGTCAAGTAGGCGTTCACAGCTCCAGGTGTGTATTTGCACATTACGAGAACCTGCCAGCCTGCTCTGACAGCAAGGTATTTCAAAGAGCAGACAGGAAATCTTACAAAATCAAGCACTTCACGACGTAAAACTTAGGGATAGAGTTAGGCCACTAATGCCTGAAATTTAGAAGATATTCCTATAACTCGTAGTGAAACTATGATAAATTCCAGGTGAGACAGTATCGTATTCTTAATCATATCATCTACACTAATTAGTATTACAATTAATACTTATTAAAAGTCTAGTGCTTCCTGCGAATCTCTCTGTTCCTCTTTCACTCAAAAACTGATCAGCTGATAGGCCTAGGGCTTAAAATTTGCACGAACATAGTGCATATAGTCTACCTCGAAAGAACATAGGACTACAGCTGTTTCGAAATATTTCATGTTACATCCCGTGATCGTATAAATTGTCTGAGCCTTTGAGGTGACATTCATATTATGTTCCTTGTTGATATTCAATTTTATTATGGCCGAACCTTTTGTTAAATTTTACTCTTTATGTTCCCTTGCAGTATTTAAAATCACATTTGGTACAAAAAGGTCTCTTGATACTTTTCAATATAGCTTATAGTTATCGAGAGAAGGTCTTTTATTTGTTTGTTATATTCCTCGTTGCAAATATTTAGTCCTCCTACGGCCAACCGTTCTCAAATCGACTGTTCTTCTTTTTACAAATAAAACATCATTCAAAGAAGAAGGCGTAGTAATCTTTCTACAATGTTTGCAAAAGCTACAGTAATGTAGTATATTTTACTATCCTACGAAGGACGGGTAATCAGCTAGTTATATTTGGAGTTCAGACTCTCATTGTCTTTGTAGACATAAAAATTAACGTTTCAATTTGCAAGGAAAATGCCTGAATTTTCAGTTTTTATGAAGATTGTATGGAAAACAACAAGAACTATGAAATGTGTGAAGAAAATGGCGAAATACACGAACGATAAAATAAAAAGAACACTATAATTTATTCAATCACAAAATTGTACGATGTTCGTCTAGGAAGTTAAGAACGGATTGGCATAACTAAATAATAACAAGAGATATCAACACAAAACTTTATTTACAAAGATACAGTACCTTACTCTATTTCTCAACGTAATCGCCATTACTGGCATTCTAGTTATTGTAAGGTGGTACCAATTTCTCAGTGCCGATGTTATACTCTTCTACCGCTAATTGCCAATTGCTAATTTACATGAACATAGGATCATCTAGAAAATAGTAAAATCAAACATGCAGGATATAAAGAGCTAAAATACTTCGACCTAGGCCAGGATGCCACTGCCGCTTTGAGGGTCTTTATCGCTTGGGAACTCTTTTACACCCAAAAAGTCCTTTAGTTTCGGAAACAAGTAAAAATCGCTAGGTGCCAGGTCAGGGCTGTAAGGAGGATGTCTAAAAATGTCCCACTTAAAACGTTGAAGCTGTGTCTGTGTTTGAGCAGCCGAATCGAAAAAAACTTTTCAGGCAACTTTCCACGTGTCTTCTTTTGGATAGCGCATCGTAGTCATTGAACAGTTGCACAATAGGCCTCTGAGTTTATTCTTGTCTTCTTGGCAGAAACTCAAGGCTCAAGTCTTTGGTGGTAGAAGAGTATAAAATCGGCATTGAAAAACTGCTAGCACGTTACAATAAATGCCTTTACAGCAATGGCGATTACATTGAAAAATAGAGTAAAGTATTGTTTCTTTTTGAATGAAGTTTTGTGTTAATATCTTCCTTTATTATTGAGTTATGCCAAATCGTTCTTTACTTTCTGGACGACCCTCGTACATAACTAGAGATGTCATAGAAGCAAAAAGGGATCATAAAAACGCTATCCGTTCCCTATATTAAAGAGCTGTCACGCTGCCAATCAGAGAATCGAGATTCAAAGACTCATTGCTATTTTGTATTCCAACCCCCAGACATCATTTAAAAATAGGATCAAAGTAGAATCATATCTGATTTGAAATTACATTTTCTTGAAGTCAGGGAAAATCCCGTGCAGAGGTTGAAAATGTCAGATAGATATTTTATAATGTTGCATTATAACTAATAGTGGACTTAACTAATGTCTATTATCTCTGTTTCTTCCTTTTAGGATCCCATTCATAGCACTTGGTGGTGAACCTAGGTACCACGATCATTTATGAAACAACACATTGTCACTGGGTAAGTCAACCATATTTATGTAATTGTTACAACTGATGGTATTAATGGTATTTTTATACCAACAAAACTTAAAACGGTATAGCATCTAGTAAAACTAGTATAAATGATATTGTTGTTATCATTGTTAAGTTTTCTAAGGAATTAGCCGTTTTGTAGCTATATTATAACTGTACAAGTTCAGGTTGATTGCGCAAATGTCCAACTTTTTAATTCTGAATGAAACCTATGCATGTTTGCTATTTTTATACACCTTGTATGAATTCAAATACACATGAGTTAACAAACCGATAATATATCGTAGGTTTTATACTCACGTAGCCAGGATATGTAGTAAGCATATTGTGCACGTTTTCCGTACCATCTGTATGCTACTGAAGCTTTAAATCTCTAGCTAAATCAGGATAACTCAGTTTTTGACTCCCTTGAGTATACCAGACTGGGTACGTGAGCGGGACTGGGGGAGGGGTATCGTAATCATTTCTCGTTGTGTGGTGGCGGATCAACTAATTATTTATTGACTGGGTTCCTATCCGTACTCACTACAACAACACAAATGATGAGGTTGCCGAAGCATCAATAATAAATAACGAATGGGGATTGACTAACAAAAATGGCTGAGATAGAAAATGTGAAAGCAAAGACCGAGTCTTGTACACGTAGTGGCATCAATCTGAAAATTATACCGTGCAGTTAGTAATTACTGTGCACAGTCAGACTTCTCTGTCAGTATTATGTAACATGATTTCCTCTAGAATTGGAGTAAATATTCATATATCATGCAGACTCTTATTAATTGAGCGGATCTAAAACTTTTAAAACTCCATAATATAATTGGATCTTCTTGCTGTAATTTATTTTGTGTGTCTCTTTTACGTAATGTAGTTAGGGCTTTTATAATTCCCAAATATAACGATATGATGAATATTTCATTTCTGACTATATAGTGAAATCCGGTTACGATCGTCGCCTTATTCTTTGTAATCGGGGGCATTGAACTCTAAGTAACCAAACATGCTACAGGAACCTTGAGGAAAGAGTATTACAGGTCAATAAAATAAACTTTGATCATGCTGCATCCATTGGCCAAAGACTTTCGGCAGAGTCAACTGGGAAAAGTTAGCGGGAATCCTAAAGAATATCGGAGACAATTGAATTGTAAAGATGGAAGATTAATGAGGAATGTGTGTATGGGATGGAAAGTGAAGGTTGAGAAAATCGAGCTGAAATGAAGAGCACACGAGTTACTGGAACACGAGTGAGAGAGAAATTCTGTTCCTCGCCCACACTATTCAATACGTATGGAGAACGGTTAATAAATGAAGCTCTAGAAAGAATGGAATACCTTAAAGTAGGAGGTTGCATCATCCAAAAGATAAAGCTTGAAGAAGCTGTAGTATTTATGGCAAAATCTAAAGAAGAATTACAAAAGAAATTGTTTCTACTGTTGGAGACGGAAAAGAAGAAATGCAGATTTCGAAAAATGAAGAAATATTGAGAAGTTTCATAGGTGACAATGTATTAGAGAAGGTCCTCAATTTAGATATTTAGGAAGCTCGATTTACATAGACACCCACTGCACTATAGGCCTAGAAGTTAGGGAAAGGATTGCGTTGACCAAATCTGCTTTGAACAATAGGAGGACAGGAAAAACAGATTTGTAACCGATTAAGAAGCTTGTGAAATGCTACATAAGGAGGATTGCTCTTTATGGAGCTAAAACATGGACACTGAGGAAAATGGAAAGGAAATATTTAGAGAGCTATGAGATGTGGTGCTCGTGGGAAGTGGAGAAGATCAGTGGACAGGCAGAATAACAAATGAAGTTTTAAGAAAAGTGGGTGCGCAGAGATGTATCTTGGAAGTTTTAATGAAAATAAAAGCTAACCGGTCAGGACTTATCATCAGAAGAGAACTCCTGCTTGATGTAATCGAAGAATAATTAAAAGAAAAGAGAAAACTTGTTACAAGAAGAATTAGGATATCAAGAAGAAAAGAAGCTATGAATATGATGGATGGAGTTGAAGAGTGGAATTTAACATGGGGGTGTAGTCCTTCCTTAAGGCTGAAATACCAATAATAATAATAATAATAATAATAATAATAATAATAATAATAAAAATAATAATATCAACAACAACAACAACAATAATAATAATAATAATAATAATAATAATAATAATAATAATAATAATAATAATAATAATAATAAGGGCAAATAACCTGAATGAGGGATACCGGGATTGCAGGAACGCTAAGGTTCACCACAATAAATAATCTTGGATTGTACTTTTTAGTATTTTTTGTCTGTAAAATTCGATGCTCTTTGAATGTTGAGGTTCGTTTATAAACAAATTCATTCAAACAGCTTTACAAATATGTTTCGAATTGTGAACCTGTGCGGAGCTTTCGTTCTTCACCCTTTTTGACAGGGGCCTAGGAAAACAGGATATTTGGCTAGGTAATTTGTCATATACATTATACATACTCGTGGTCGGCCGCGGTAGTGTAGAAATAGCGTGCCTCCCTCTACATCCGAGAGTTGCGGGTTCAAACCCGGCATCAATCGAGGTATTTTTCAAGACGTAAATATCCTTGGTACTGAGTCCTCCGGGAGGAACTTTAAGCTGGAGGACCGTGTCGAAGATTTTGGGAACGCTAAATAACTCCAAGCCTACGTTAGTTCCTTTGGAGAAAATTCGTCGGCCCTTTTACGCCCAAGTATCTTTGTTTCCTGCGAGGGTTGTGAATGAATGAAGTGATTTTAATAATACAACAAAAATAAAATAACTGTATTCATTATTCATTGCACGACCCTTCAGGCTGTCAGCTTAATACCTGTCCCTCAACTCTCTCTCTGAAAATAAATGAAATTAATCCTTAAACATATATGAACATACAGTAGTGAATTTAAAAAAGTTACAGAAATCTTTATGATCTATATAATATTACCTTAATGTATATAATACCTTAATATATACCTTAAAATAATACCTTAATATAATATTACCTTAAAGTATGCGAAAACTGAGTAATTAGGCCTATGTATGAATGAAGCATCAATCAAACTATATGTGTAGAAATATTATTTCAGTGACAGTGTACTAGTCAATGTTCATATTAATATCGTATTTTGAGGACAGATCCATCGAAGGTGGAACCCAACAATTAATAAATTACAGTGAACCGATAGAAATAATTTTATGGTTATCGCTTCTCTAATTTCGGTTTCCATCAACATTGAAGTTAGATATTTATGAAACAAAATTGTCAATCTTAGCACTTATCTTTCCCATACACGAGCTGTTAGGACTTAACTGTTCACTCGGGCCATGAACCAGGCAACATTGCTTGTGTATAAGATATAATTACAGTAGAATCTCGTTTGTTCGACCACTTTTAGTGTGGATTCCTCGACAGTTCAGATCAAATTTAGCAAAAATGTTATGAAATAACGTGTTTAAATATCATGTTAAAGTGATTAATAAAATATTCAAATACAGTACTGGGTAGTGTATTATTTTGTATACGTCTAATGTATTATCTGTTACTTTATTTATTATGTGTAGTATGGCAACCTTAAATTGTTTGATGTGGTGAGTTTCAAATACTGTACAATGCCAGCTTTCCCATTATTTTTCTATAATCCTGATTTTCGTTAATTCCGATCACCTCCGGTCCCAGTTAATCCAGAGAATCGATATTCTACTGTACTATTAACTATTTTCCTTTATGAAAATAATAGCACGTTTGTACCTGCAATAATGGCATTCATTTGTTTCCAAGTCCAACTCATATAATTATCCAAATCCCCCTTTGGTATATCAAAATTAGGAAATCTTGCCAATTTTATTTGAACATTTTAGACAATGTACTTATCAAATCTCAAAATTATACAAATTTTTCTACAGGGAATAAAAAAATCTTTTGAATGATTCCTCACTCGCATATTTACTAAGTACTTGCTTAGGAAAGTGTAAAATGACAACAGATATAATAATAGGCTATAACATTACAACCCATACGTATTGACTCATTTTCACGTAGATTAAGGGATTCGCCTACATAAATAATATAAACAACAAGGAGTTCCTGCTAACCTTTCAATGCCTAATTAGGTGTAGATCTACGCATTTTATATGACTATATAGATCGTATAAGAGTATATTTAATTACTTGTTAACTATTCAGTTTTCCTTGGCATTTTTCAAAAGAGGAAAGATGGGGAAGTTTCGCACGTGTTTAATATATTTTCAAAACCGATTAATAGACAAGAAAACAAGTTCCTGAAATTTACTTACTGGTAGCACATGAAAGAAAGTAGAAAATGAACTAAGCGGTTCAAATATGAAACTAAAATTTCTCGCTTATTGTTTCATACAATGTAAACTATTATAATACCGTAATGCTTACTTTATTTTATTTTACAATTTATAAATATCTATAAGAAAGTGTGGCATATACCAGTTTACACGTATTAAATATGATTGTACCATTAGACAAACAGAATATTTTCTTTGTGGATTCTAGCGTACGGTCGGTTTAAAGCAATGTAAAATGTAAAAGGTAAGCTAAATGAACGGAAAATTTCATGGGAAAATAAAGGTATATTTATGAGGCAATTCATAATTTTCTGTAAATTTGGTTAAAATCTTTAGTAAATATTTCATAGGAAATGCTCATTATTGCATTAGTAACCTACGCGTGCTTTCCTGTCAGACAGAAATTAGTCCGTCCGCTGCTTGCTAGCTTTCCTCCCAGGCTCTGTAGTACGTATTAGCTGTGTAAATAATTGATGGCGTATGTCTGACAGGTGATGTGTGGGAAGTGATCAAGCCATGTGTAATATTCAATGAGGTCCCGATTCCATGAAAATGAAGCGCAGGTAGCTTTTACTCTTAATCTCATTGTGCCATTTTTGTCATACATCCGAATTCTGCTGTGATATTTTCGTCTAGAACATTTAGATCAGGAATACATCTCGATTACTCAAATGCTAGATGAATTGTTTAAATTTTCTTCTTCTTCTTCTTCTTCTTCTTCTTCTTTTTCTTCTTCGTTTCACACAACTTAGGAGTACGGTGAATCAATCACTTCTTAGTGTTTTGTGTTTTAATTTTAGCCCAGTATTGCTTCATTCTTTCTGATCTGGATCATTCGTCTGGTTTTGATTTTGACTTGGAACCTGTCTTTCTTGACTTTGGTTTTTCTTTTGCAGTTTTATCTATGCGCATTTTTTCTGTGATTTTGAGTTCTTTTAAGTACTTCTCTGTTTCCTTAAACAAATTTTTGTTAAGGAAATATTCAAAGATTTTTTTGGTCAGTCTATTTTGGTTCATTCTGAGGATGTGTCCATAAAAATCAATTCCCCTTTTCTTCATACTGTCTGAGAACCCCGCCCCCCAAAAAAAATTAACAGAAAAAATATTTAACAGAAAAATAATTAAAACATTACATTTATTACCACTTACATTGTTTTTTGCATAAATTGTGTCAATTATATAATTTTACTCTAGATTATATTGTTTTACCTATTAAACATAAATAATGAAACGAATGGAACGAATCTTGAGCTTCCGTATGGTCAAAGGCTTACATATTCGAAATTAAACGATTAAAACCTACATAGACTCAAGAATCTTAACCAAATCATGCATATACAATTAAAACAATTGATAAAATACCGATTTCGTTGTGCATTTTACGACTAAATTGCGATGCAAGGGGAAAAGTCCCAACTCACAATCAGATTCGACTTCCCTAGCCCCCCCCCCCAAATACCCGCATCTCATAGCGAGTTTCGTCCAAATAATTTAATGCTATTTTTTCCGCTTCCTATGGCAATCCGAGCCAGGCCATCATCAACAAATTTCACAGTTGAATATTATTTTGCTAATGTGTGGAGTTGGATGTAAACGGATGCACTAGTACACTAGATACTAGAATTATATTTTCAATAAGCAGAAGAATTTTTTTAAGTTAATACCTGACTCGTGAATGAAGGTATATTGAACAAGTAATTCGTTATTTAGTGTAAAAAACCGACAAACGAAGATAGACATGAGGACTTTTCCTTCACTGAAATAGTGTGTAACTTTTCAAAGCTTGTTATTCTCCATTAATTAAATAAAATTACTAGGTTTAGGGACAAGATGGGTACTTTTTGATTAATCTGACCAAGCAACTGATCTACTCCTCCAGGTCTGATATTGGGCACTCTCCAATTTTTATTTTTATTTAAATCTGCCTTCCACCGTCATATATTAATACACACTGAAGTAAGAAATTAGAACAATAAACAAATTAGAGCAAAAAGTAACAATAAATGTTAGTTCATATGTAAATTATGTGATTATGAAGAATTTGACAGACTTCTTAAGCACTGTGGTCACAATGTCATCTCTTTATGTTAAAGGGAGTCCGTACCATTTGTCCAATCATTACCTAAAAACATTTAGTAAAACCCGGAACTCCCTTTTCCTGCCCATCTTCAATGATTTCTAAAAAGAAATTTAAAATACTCGCAACTACTAATGTATATGTATTAAATTAAATATCCAAATTACTTTTAAAGTTATGAATCTAAATGCAAGATGGACTTTTTTTTGTCAAAAGTTGTTAAGTCACATGTGTAATTTAATGTTAGGCCAATATAGCCTACTTAATGCTGTTTACCACGAAATATGAACAGTTTGTTTGTAATCCTGAATGCACTTAACGTAATTCTTGTTTGAATTTCTTTTTATGAAGACGGCAGCAGAGCAGGCTGCCGAAAGCTCAGAATCAATTTTACTACTAAACCGATTGGAAGCACGGTTCCCAACACCGGAAAAGCAATACAGGGTGAAATAAATTTAAAATGTTACCTATTTAACTACAAAATTTGAAGGTAGTAATTCTGTAATATCTATATTTAGCCTAAACTTAAAAATGGAAACAACAGAGCACGAAAACAAGTTTTAATATTTTTCTGCATTTCAGAATTTTCGTTTTAACTTCCACAATTATGTAATGGGCCCAGTTCAGCTGCCATTTCAGTATAGTTTTTTCCGGCTAGACTTGATTAAAGTGTTTATTGTCTACTGCAGTTCCAAGTAAAAGTGGAAACCTATGGCAAAAAGGACTCTAGGTAATTAATGAATACTTTGAAAGATAAAATAATGCTTGTATAACATTTAGAAAAAGAATTATACAAAAATAAAATGAAGAATACTGTAACATACATTCTTCAATGTTGGTATGGTACTTGAATTCTCCAATTCATTTATTAATTAAAATTACCACTCTAAATAATGACAAAGTTCAAACACACTTTTTTCGACTGAGTAAATATAGAAAATAACATTTACATATAGGTAATTTTTAAAAATAATTTATGCGACATTTTTTTAAGAATTTTTAAATCATAGCCTCAATACCTTATCTGTAGGGCAATGTTTTGTAATTTATTGGTCATCAAAATTCTACCCCTACTCATAACTGTCAGCACTGACTGCGTAAAAAATACTTTGAAGTAGACATCCGTCTTAATCTTGAATCTTGAAATATATTGAAAAATTCACTATGCGGAGATAGGTGTATTATTAAATTCTAATCTAGGTCATTTGTTCAACAAAATGCAGACGAGTGTATCAAAGGATTTCCGCGAGTGAATGCGCCTATATTATATTACGTTATATCTGGAGTGTTGGGGTCGATTGTGTCGTACCAAATGCTACAGCACGAATTGTCCCCGAAATTATTTACTTTCATCCCAAGCCGCATGAATACAGCTGGCCCTGGCTGGATACAGACATGCCATTGTTTGTTCACTTTAGGTTAAGTTTGAGCGAACTGTAGCTTTCTCACTGGAACAGTTAAATCCAGAAATGACTGTAAACAAGAGTAAATAAATAATTTAATGGGTAAATTATAGAAACTTGGAATAAATTTTGTGTTAAATATCTAAGTACAAAACCAAATTCAGCTGACGCACATAAAACATAATGAAAATGAAAATTGCAAATGCTCGCTATGTGGAGGAACTTGTGGAAGATACCATGTGATTCAGTGCAAAAACCGTAGAGTCTCACTAACTGAGTTCTGCACCAGAGAAAACTAGACACCGATACATGCACATTGTGCGCTATTCTCCATTATTATTATAAAACATAATTTAATAATTTGGAGTGTATTGTAATTGAAGATGTGGGGAGTGTCGTGAAGACTTGTATCCATTACGTAATAAGATAAGTGGGGCTATTCCCCCTGTCTGTCTTTTGTCGTGATCTAGAGAATTGTTCAGTGTATGCTCTTACTTTCACTTGGAATTTTAAATTTTATGACGTGGGAGATATCACTGCTGTTCTTCTGGGTCACTAGATTGATTCCGTAGTAATCACAAGAGAGCTTAACAGTCGCCGTAATGAGATAGTTACTCGATAGTTGTCTCCCTCTCTTTATCCTTCGTTAGCAACGCTAACTACTAAAATAGACGCCGCAGACTGTGTTGTAATTAATAAGTCCCGCGACTTCGCCCGTGTTCATTAATTCAGCAGCTAGATTTTCAATAGTACATTATGCAATAAGCCTGTAATGACAGTTAGGACAAGAGTATTTTTATAAAACAAGCGCAGCGGGTTTCATAATTTTCCTGCTAGTGTCTTAATTACCATTATAGGTAAGTTGCTTACTACAGTTTTGTTTGATCATGTTTAAATGTCTTTTAGTTTTGAGTTTTCAGAATACCTTGTTCTGTTTGATCATGTATTTGAGTTTTGAGTTTTCAGAATACCTTGTAATTCATCAAACAAACGACTCTGCTGGTCTCGGCGATCAGTTGCTAGTAAGTTCTCGTCTTTTGCGATAGATCAAAAGTGACGGTGTGCAGGGAACTCAGAGCTTCTCTTGGCGTTTTTCCCTCAAGCAATGCACATTGAAACACACGAATCGAATTTCATTTACCATAATATTAAAATTAGCACTAACTGAATTTATTTTATTTTAATAGGCTACAGGTTGTTTTGGTGCAGTTTGAATTGTCGCTTTAAAGTAATGAAGAATGTTCCTTGTACGATATTAATAGATACCACAGCCTTGAAATGAAATTCTGTATCATAATGCATATCGTGATGCTATCGTTACACTACATGTAATAAGCGTATTCTAGTATGCTCGTACACAAAATAAGTTGTTTAACAACAAAATGATTAAAACTCTGTATTTATTAACATTGACATCTTTTTTTACATAAATTCTATGAATTGCATAATTTTATTTTTAATTAGTCCTAGACTATATTGCTAATTTCAATGTTTAGCATACCGGGTTGGTGGTGGTACAAATAACAGTAAAATAATATAAAAGACCCAGTATTTTAAAGTGAATAAATAAAAGTATTTTTCCTTATAGACCTTCCGCATTAACTATATTGTGTCCTTTCGTTTGGTGCTAAGTTGTATAGATTAATTATTTGCATTCCCACTAATTAACAATCCACATACAGTTGACCATGGGAGAAGCACTGTTTCCGAAAATAGAGTCCTACAACTTTAATTAGTTATCGACTTTGTGATGATGATTGCTATTTTCAGCGATGCTCTTCTTTCTTAGCTGGTATGGCAAAAGAGCAAGGTCACTTGCAATTTATTTCATACTTTAATATATTACGAAAACTACAATATTATATAGTATTCTGATAGCGCCAAAGCTCGCGTTTTCTGTCAGTTACTCGCTCATAGTTCGCCAACGAAAGCGAAAACTAAAATTCCGGCTTCGAGTGCATTCGGACCACCTTCTCACCATTTTTGTTAAAATTTTCAGAACTCTGCGTGCCGTAGATTTGGCTAGACATCGTACACAAACAAAAACACCGAGAAGCATACTTATTATATACATATTTAAATTAAATTGCTATACTCTGTTGCGACAAACTCCATGGGTGGCAGGGCAGTCTGCAATCAATAGACTTTATCAGCAGATGGCAGAATTACATGAGATCAATATGCGGATTCTCACGGCTGCTATTGATTTCTGTTTACTGTGGCGACTTCTTCTTTATCGAGGGACTATTTATGTGATTCATTCCGTACCTGAAAGATTTTAAAAGAGGTCCGAGAATGTCTGCGAATACGTAGTCAGCAATGCTAACCACTATACCATGCGACTGGTCATAATACAGCATCAACATCTATACCAGAGACGAGCTAAGAAAGAAACATGAAGTAAAGAAAAACCAGTATGTCTGTCTCACTCTTAAGTCATACGAGTAATATGCTAGAGTGAGACAGATGTAATGGTTTTTGTCCACTTCAGGTTTCCTTCTTAGAACGGTCAGACTTAGCTCTAAGTTACTGGTATTTCTACTAAGTACATATTCAAGGTACTGTAATCTAATTTAAAAGACTAAAGTCTCATTATTTTGATACCCTAATTTTGGTAAGGTTATAGGCTATGCCTCACTAATTCCTTCGATTAATTTACCAACTTACACTCATATCCTTCTTAAAGTCCTGGAATCTTTACAGTATAGCTTTGAGAATAACTTATAAAACAAAACACACTCAAAAACACGCATTATTACAAGTGAATCTCAATACCTTTTACGTATAGGCTTATTACATTTTATTACTAATACAATTAGCAATGTTAAACAATAACTTAGTGCATTTAGTATTAGCAAGTAACATCAGCAAATATTTTTAATTAACACAAGGCTAATATCAGCTAATATCATGATGGTTTTGGTAATAATATTAGTGTGAAGTTTCTTAGAAATAGGTACCAGGTGTGGATCTAAATAGCAGCCAATTTCTTGTTGGCTTGTTGGTTGCATGGCAGCGACAGCAAAACAAAGCGATCGGCTAGAATAAGCAACATAGATGACCCTGCTAATAATTTATAGCTCTGAAATCGAGCTACTCTCATTCCTTATTAACTATATTGGATATTGAAAGAGGGTTTCAACGCACACCGATCTCCAGGTGATCTCATTTGTCTGAACACACGTTCGAAACTCTACTGCTAATTAAATGCTTTCAAAATAGGTGTATATATATATATACGTATATATATAAGGTGTATCATAATTAATAGCGCAAACCGAAAGGGTTGAAAGTATATGATAACAGAAGCAAAACATTTCCAGCAAGCATGAGTCCGCAAACAAGCCGCGTGCGAGATTTATTATAGCGAATGTGTGGTTATTATCCGCCACTGACGTCATTAAGAAAAATCGTCCAAATTAGTACAAATGAATTTGAAAAATAAATTATCGTGTAATTGTCATTCTAAGTTGCCTCACAATTATCTACTTTAGTATGTTACATGTTCAAAATACTGTACACTCTTCCTGTTAAAGGAGGTGTTCAAAGTGTCGTCCTTGCAACTGGATGCAATACTGCACCCGTCTCTGTAGTGGGTTTCGATTTCTTTCATACACCCCCGGATCATCATCTTTGCTCTAGTATTCATTGCACGTACAGTAGGCCTACTTCAACGTTATCAACGGGAGTGCTGTACACTACACATTTGAGATGACCCCATACAGGAAAATGCAAAGGATTGAGATCAGGTGATCGAGGAGGCCAAGGTACAAGCCCTCCTCGACCCATCCACCTTGGATCATATCTCCACGTTAGATGTCTTCTTACAGTAGCAGGGAAATGTGCCGGTGCTCCATCATGCATGTACCACATACTTCGACGTTGCTCAAGGGGTTCCTCCTCAAGCAATTCTGGAAGATTCCGCCGCAGAAACCGAAGGTAGCTCTAGCCATTGAGTTTTCTTGGAAGAATGTATGGCCCAATGAGACGATCACTTAGTACCCCTAATCATACATTCAATGAGAAACGTTGCTGATGTGGTGACTCATGAACAGCATATGGGTTTACTTCGCACCATACAAGTGCATTATGATAATTAAAAATACCATCGTGTGAACCCCGCTTCGTCGGTAAATAAAATGCTATGTGTCAAACGAGGGTTGACTACAACCTGTTGTTGCATCCACTGACACACATTCACTCTAGGCCCAAAGTCCCGATCACTGAGACATTGAAATATTTGAAATTGGTAAGGGTACAGTGCATATCCATGTAACTCCATACACTACTGTGGCTTAGTACAGGCACCTGTGTGGCAATTCT
Organism: Ectobius pallidus; assembly: GCA_964059195.1. Classification (NCBI taxonomy): domain Eukaryota; kingdom Metazoa; phylum Arthropoda; class Insecta; order Blattodea; family Ectobiidae; genus Ectobius; species Ectobius pallidus. The sequence continues at coordinate 37,577,424 of CAXKWD010000010.1, read as the reverse complement.
TCTCGTTGAAGTTCCTGAAGAGATCGTACTGTTTCCAACACCATATCCTCAAGAGCAGGCGTATTGCATCCAGTCATTCCTGTTCCCCTGCCACGTACGAAACTACCCTGTTCTCTTACACGCTGATGGATTATTGTGAATGTGCGACTTACCGGGTGTCTTCGGTAAGGGTATTTTTCACTGTACAAACGTGGAGTCTCCCGTGCATTGCCGTTAGACTAACCATACATGCAATGCATGTTCACATACTCTTCGTTGCTGTATGTCTCCATTGTGAGTTCAGCACACCTGACACTGTTCAGACGAGTGATCTGACTGCTTCGACTGTGTACTGTACCCATTGTCTTTCGTGTATGGTTTGATTACAGATCCAACTTGTGAAGATGATCAGTTTTGTAAACAAGAGCACATCGCGGACCGCTTCTAAGTACGCAACGAAAGAAGCATAACTAAGGACGTCAGGGGCGGCTCATAGGCACATATTCGCAATAATAAATCTCGAACACGGCTTCTTTGTGAACCTATGTTTGCTTGAACGTTTTCGCTTCTGTTATCGTATACTTTCAACCTTTTCCGTTTGCGCTATTAATTATGATACACCCTATATATCTATATATATACTGTATATATTGCCTTACTTCCTATGGCACCATCGGGCGCCAAACTGCATGGAAATAGTGTATGACATATTATTAGTGCCTTGTCATGAAATGGTTGCAATTAGTCATTAATGATACACGTTCTACACTCACACTTTTCTTCTAAAACTGTAGTGTGAGTTCTGATTAACACGATGAACAATTTTACGAGACAATTTCAGCATATGCCAGGCGATACCAGGATAAATAGAGTATACGAATGCTAGCTAATCATTGCTGGTCAGTGGTGAGAGATGGTTCCGGTGGACTACGATTGCGCCAAGCAGGGTTTACGAGGACTGTGATACGCGCTAACAACAACATAACTAAAGTGCAAATGTAAAATAACCATAGCGACAAATGTAAAAATATCCCTAAGATATGTTGGGCAACACCGCTTACTTTCAGAGTTGGTATTTCTGATTTAGTACTCACTGACAGCTCAATGCATGCATCACTGTGCATTGCTAATATTCATCTATTAGTCTCGATCAGTTGCGTTTCAAATTCTTTAAGTTTCATGATCAGCACTCATGTTTAATAACTTTAAATTCTAAATAATAGGGTATCTATTCCTAGTTGAAATCTAGTGTTACATTAATCTTAAAAGGCATCATGAATAAAATTAGCCTCCTTCCGCAGCTATGTTGCCAAATTGACATTTCTATATATTATATTTTCCCATTCTCATTGTTCATCACAAAGGCGTTTTAAGCAAACTAATGTTGGCGCTTTTGTAATTTTGCCATTGGCACTTATGTAATCTTTTCTCCCTAAATTAGCGGTTATGGTCGAAAGCCCGAGGTTCACTAAGCTAAAATGAGACGTCTGTAATTGAGATAAACCCAATAAAATATTACTTATGCTTAGGAAAATGTTCTTTCTTAGTTACATATTTTATTTTCAAAACAGAGCGTTATCAGACCATTTTATTGCCATCTTCTAGACAAAAATAAAGTGCACCGAATTCCAGTGTTTTCATTTTCGTAACATAAAAGTAATTAAAATCTTACGTCCAGGGTAATCAAGACGTTTCTGAATTTGAAAGTACAATTAAAAATTTTGAAGTTAGCATTTATTTAATAACAGAGAAGTGTTATGGAATGAACTGATGCTTTAGAATCTTGCATGATTACCATTTCTCATAGAACTGTACTCTCCTACCATACTGTACTCAGTCAGGATAGTCAGGATAGTTAGGATATATGCTGCCTATAAACAAATTGCTCCCAGTAATTACAATGTGTTTTACAATATAGGCTATTCAATTTAGTCCTTTCTACTATTTTCTATGTGGAATAGAATTCAATGCTCAGTACTTTGTTTTCTTCCCTCAACGTTTTAACATTCACATCCGTTTGTTCAGTGTTGTGTAAAGAATTTTTTTTTCTATAGCATGCATTTTAGAATTAAAAAGCACGATGAAATGAAGTTAGCGGTCTGAATCGTCATTTCGTGTGGCTGGTTTTCGTATATAGAAGCATTCATGCTTTTCATCGAAATCTAAACACCTTGATAAATGTATTGATACAATACTTTTTGCATAATATGTTCTTATCTTTCACATTTGTCTGAGTCACTAGAACATTAAAGTGGATAATAATATCCTTTCTTTCTTCTTTATGAACACTTTCGATATGAATAGCAGACATAGTCGGGAAATTACTGTTCGTTCTGTGTTTCGTGTTCAGGTTTATGAAACAATATTTCATTCAAGAGATATATATCTAGATCTGATATGATTGAGAACAGAATTTAAAATAAAGAAAAAACAAACAACAAATAGAGTAAACAATATGAAGTTTCACCATGCTAAAGTGAATTGATCGTTATGATATTACCTAACAGAACTACGATACTCGATACTGAAAGAATTGTTGCTGCGACAGAGAATAGAAGAATAAACTAGTACTGAGCTGTGTTATCAGTTTTCAAACACGAACCTTAGGCTCAGTCTGAAATACGGTTCAGAGTGCACGATTGACATAGCTTGACATTATTATAGCCGTCAATAATTAAAAAAAATGAATCATACATCAACTCTGGTTAAAGAGGCCTTATCGAAAAGTTGTGGGGTTATACATTACCTGTATTTTTGTGTTCGCACACAAAGAGAAAGTTTTATTTGACACTAAACCAGTATTTGTTTTTACTGGTCATGTGCTTACTTATTAAACTCGCACGATACGCAAATGCTTTTTTAAAAATGATTGCATGTAAAACAGTCATATTGATTTATAATGTCGTGCTTGTTTTGTTTCTTGCTCCATAATGCTTTGCTGGTAAAGTTTTGTTAAATTTTGATGAAATTTATTGAATAATAAAAATTATATCTTATTATTAATGTACCATAATTTTATTATTTCTGTAAATTTTGGTACATTAAAGTGTAGCACTGTTATTAGTGGTTCTCGGCCCGCAAAATCAGTAATTTAAATCTATTTTCCGCATCTGATTGACAGTACACCAATTGCAGCATTGTCTTCAATTTTCATGATTTTATTAAATTCACTGTTCAGAAATTCTAAAGTTTTGGAATAAAGAGCCGACAATTTGAGGATATAATAAAAATCAGGTAAACTGATGTAACAAAGTGCCAGTATGTTTTCGTTTAATCAGTTATGACTGCAATTATGATATGCAGAATATGATTTTTTAAAATTGATTTCCAAGTTAAGCTCCAGATTTATTCATTAAGCAGGGATTACGGAAGAACAAAGGTCTAGTTTTTTTTAATTAGATTTAAATCTTCCAGCATCAACTGAACTGTACAGATTTGTGATATCATGACAATCGCACACTCACATAAGAATACCAAAAAAATTCAAATTGGCCGGTTTCGGGTTTTGAACCATGGACTCCAGAATGTGAGGACAAAGCGTTACCATCTCGGCCACCGGGGTCATTTTAACGGTCTAGTTGGATAAGCGCATGTAAATCAATAGTGTTTTTTGTCATCGCTACCTGTATTTTAATTTCCAAGGCCTTATAAGATCACAGTAAAACAATAGGCAGTGTTGTCAAGATAACTTAACTGATTTTCATTTTTTTAATAAATTCTTTCGAATACGTATATTACCATAAAATAGGCACTAAATTGAGCATGTAATGCGGTAATGTAGCATTACATACTGATTTATAAAAACTTAAAATGTCTCTAAAAATCTACTGATTAGGAGATGAAACTAAACCGTATGTGTGAGAAGAATGACATTATTCCTTCTTTTTCTTCTTCTTTTTCTTTGAACTTTTTCCTCCTCTGTTGTACGGACATTCATGCAGCCCACACCCTTGAGACCTTACAGGGCCGCGACTTTGATGAAGTTCCAAAATTATTTTTTAAACTTATTGTAACTTTTCAGTTACTATACTTGCAAATTCTAGCGCAAAATCATTTTATCGTGCACCGAGGTTTACTTGTTTAGTCTATGCCTAGAAGAGATAAGCAAGTTGATGGAATAATGTAAATCAACAGGTCTAGTCGCTCCAACAGGTGCAGGAGTACTTTGGTCACCTGTTTGATAGCCCGTCTTATCGTCTGTACGGTTCAGTACACCAATCAGAAACCTATCACTTTCACACATTATTTCACTCACAGGGTAAATATCTTTCCTACACCCACAACTTGTGCAGCACAGCGATATCAACAATCAATACCACAGACCTACTCCTGAAATTCGCCAACCATACAGACAGCTCCTCGAGTTATATGATAATCACTTATAACCATTCTGCTTACATGGTTTCTGTGCAATAAATTGATTTGTTGTGGTTGTCACACCGTGGTTCAAATCCCAGGCGCCACACTTCTACGACACGTGTATTCAATAGTTGGTGCCACGGTAAGGAAATTGTTTCGATTCCGGTGGAGAATATGTGGAAAAATAGCTGAATACTTGGTGTATCTGTTGCAATGAATATTTCCAAGAAATTTTGTTTCGTTTCTGTAAACGGCCCCAGGGAAATTTACTTTATGGACGCGCCTCGTACCTCATTGATAAATGGATTTGTCTAGGGCTGAATAAACTTGAAATGTGTTAATAGACGTACATTTACGGACAAATATATAATTTTATATTATATTGTTTTTCGAATTTTGTCACACGTGTAAGAAATGTGTTTATCCCTTTTGAAATGTTTATGAATAATAATAATTCCAAAATATTTAACTTCTACAGATTCTTTGAGAAAAGTACCATAATCTACATACAATTAGCATGATGAATGATTAGTTTTATTTGTTCGTGTAAATTTGTTTTAATGCAGAAACTGATAAATAAAAGCCATTCAATTAGAGCTTGTTACATTAGGAGAGGTTTAGTTTAGTTGAATTTATTTTTTTATCTGGCACTGTAGATCAATAATGGTTGTACCTTCATCGTTAATCCATGAAAAAGGCGTATGGTTCATTTCTTTCCGTAAAGTATATATTATTGTTCATATCTTGATTATTATTATCATTATTATTATTATTATTATTATTACTATTATCATGATCTTCATTACAAATTAATAATTTTAATAGACATATAAGCATTATTAATAATACATGTAATTCGAAGGAAAGAACTTCATGAATCCTTGGGTTGGTAATCAGCACTCGTCTCAGAAAGTGAATTATGACTGTTGGTCCCGCGAATGAGATATCAGGATCGTTAAAATATCTCAAGCCTATTGGATCCTGCCTTAGTTGGCTTTATAATATTATTACTCGCCTTCTTTCCCTTGGTCTAGGCTCTAGGGAATAAGCTTTATTAGGCCTAAATAGGATTGCCAGCTAAAGAGGCAATTATGCTATATGCATTTTCATTGACATTTGTAGGCTATACTAATTGAAGAGCTTTTAGCAAAAACAACCATAGTCCAAAACCCAAGTTTTTCAGTAGAAGCAAAAAACTTTCTCCCTTTGGCGGTTATTACTTCATGAATTTAAAATTTATTGTATATTTAAGTAAACATATATAGAAATATTTTGATATAATAATTTTCCTTTATATGTAACTTCAGTGCCCTGAAACTAGACCTTAAAGCTGAAGAGACATGGACTAGTTTTTGCCAACAAATTTTAATCCATTTTAATCCATTTTATTTAAGAAATTTTTAAGAATGCAAAGAAAAAATATAAAATTAAATAATAAACAAGAAAAATTTTATTCAAATTCTTAATTACACGTCACACTATTAATGTTATTGAAAAATATCAACATTAGCTATTGTATGAGCTAGAATGTTTATGGATCCTTGATTCCACTGCTGTTATCATGAGAGGAGACGATGCTTTACACAACAATGAAACAGCTGATTCTAAGAAACAGTTTTCTGCATGATAGCCAACTTCTATCAACAAATTCACTAGGTAGTTGCAAAAAACTGAATGGACAATGGTTGTTTTTGTAATCCTATATTTGAGGGAATATGGCAGATTTTACCGTATCATGTAGTTGAAACAATGACCAGTAGGCTGTAGCATCCAATGACACAGAAAACTCAATTTTCAAATTTTTGAACTAAGGTTGTTTCTGCTAAAAGCTCTTCAATTTATTCTCTTCTTCAATCTGGTATAGGAAATAGATTGAAACTTTCAGTGCCTTGTGGGTTTGTACAGTAGGACTAGTTCTCACCTATTTAGACTATACTACTCACTATTAGCCAACGTTGAAGGATAAGCGTTCCTTATGCATTTATTTATTAAGTGCCAGAATGGTACTTTATGAGGTTGTGTGGGGGACGGAAAATGTCTTTCCGTCTGTCTGTCTGTATGTCTGTCTGTCCGTGTGTCTGTACGCGCCATAACTCAAATAAGCTTTATCGGATTTTTATGAAACTTGATATACGCATTTATAAGTCCATGGGAAGAACCCTATTGATATTGGACCAATCGGTTGACCGGTATCGGAGTAATGCCTAATTTAGTGCCTATTTTAATGGAAATATATGAAAAAGGTGCGATAACTCAAATACGCTTTATCGGAGTTGGCTCGAGGCCAACCAATCAGCGAAACTTTCACGAATAGTACAAAATTAGGAAAACAGTTTCTTTACTATATAAAGCCTAAGTGAAATGAACACAATGAACAAATATTCTAATTTTATTTTTACTTGCAATTTTCATAGCTCTGAACCACATACATTTTTAATAGACTGCCAGTGTAAATTTCTTAAAAATCCTGGAGTCAATTAATAATGGCGGGCGAAGCTGCGGGCACCAGCTGTAAAATATTGATAATTTAAACCTGAAAATATCGCGAACAATAAAAATCCAAACAAACCATTCCTTCTCTTGAAAAATTAAATAATTTCTGAAAATTACTTGAATTTATCAAATCAAATTCATATCATATTAAATCTGTCAACAAGCAGTTGAGATACAATGCCGCATTTGTTTTTTTATCGAGGGCTTTGATGCAATGCACTCAGATGTTATTTACTTCGTTGTTCTAGTTGAAATTGAGTACTACATGAATACTGTTATATACCGAAGGCACATTACTGTGAAATAATTAGCAGAGTTATTTTCCACTGAATTTCAAGTTAGAATATATTTTAGATTTGACAAATAACACTATTCTTTCACAAATGCTTATGAAACTAGACCGTCAAACTGACTGAGTTGGCCGAATGGTAACATCTTGGACTCGTATTCTGGAGGTCCCTGCATCAAATCCCGGAGCCGGCCGATTTGACATGGATTTTTTTTATTTAATGTTTTATTTTTATGTGAGTGCGCGAATGTCAAGATATCACAAATCTGTAGTTCTGCTGTCGTTGCTCGATTTTAATCTGATTAAAAAAAAACTTATTTTCTGCATATCATAATTGCAATTATAATTGATTCAACAAAAACATTCTGTCGCTTTGTTATATCAGTTTACCTGATTTTATTCATTACTATTCCACTAAGTTGTTCTTGGACATCCTTTCGCTGTAATCATGTGACACATCGAGCTATGATGTTACATTTCACAAATGGCCTCTGTCTTGAGTATTCCCAATTTACAAAGCATTAATTGGAAGAATCTGAAAATAAAAAACAAGAGTTGTTTTTAAAACTGATTGGTCATAAATAAGGGTATATTTGGGGTGAATATATGAGAACTGCTCACCGGGTTGAACTTTAATACTCAACTTTCTGATTAACCAAAGAGCAACATGCCACGCTTACGCAGCCCATTCATATTTAGCCAAACTACGTTTAGCTAAACTTTGTGTGCCCCAAGGGAGAAGAGGTCGGGAGTCAAGGAGGTTACCAATCGTCTCGCTATGTAGCAATAAAGTTTTGCGGCAAGAGAGAGAGTGAGGGGAAGGGGGAGTGAACCTCACCGGGTTAAACTTTAAATATAATATAAGATATTATATTATATAATACTACATTTTCCCAAGCCCGACTGATACCCCGTATGATCCTTCGTCAATTTCATAATTAGGCAATCACCTAAAATTTTTGATCCCAAGAAACAAGGTATCTTAAGCTCTGGCAGTGCCCTATGGTGTCGTGTTTAGCAGTCAAGTTCTCCAGCAAGAGTTTGCGAGAGGGTGAAAGAGAGAATGTGAGAGAGAATGTGAAAAAGAGACCTGTGTAATGACTATGATGATGATGAAGTGATCGGCGCTGACGCCGGTCCGGCACTAAGACCGTGAGGGAACTTATAAAATAACTAAATTTTACAGGTCTACTTAGCTTAAGTATCCAGGCGTTTCACAGGTCCAGTCCTCTTCTCACCACTCTTCAGTATCTAGACATAAAAATATTCCTGTTATTGGCAGTTATGATATTAGTAAAAACAGTAGAAATACATTAATTGAGACCGGAACATAGCCTATATCCGATAATTAGATAAAACATTCAAAAGGTCATTTCCTTTTTTAAATCTGAACTGTACTTTCATAAAATATCACATCTTGAACCTAACGGTCAAAGTCAGTCGTATTGCTGACAACCTGTCTATTTCGTCGTTTAAGAGCTTTGCATTTTGGCAAATAATCGAGCCTGAAGAAAGGTTTCCCAATGATCACTGCTGTAAAAATCTCTTGAATAATGGCCTCAAAGAAATAGTTTCAATTCGGATGACTTGAGTTCTACTGTAGTTATTAAAAGTGATTTGCAGAAAGTTAGAAATATATAAAAGTATTAGGCAATTACCATACACATTGATCACAATAAATTCTTTCTGCCTTTCAATTTTTTTTAAATGTTGCTAGATAACATACAATTCATAACACTGATTGATTACAATAGAACCCCAAGAATTCAAAGGCAAACCCAATATGGAAAATTCCGTATTATTTTATTTCCTCATTATTTTATTACGTCATTAGTAGGTAATATTTTGCATTTCAAACAGTTATTTAAAATTTGGTTGTAGTATCTCGTAAATGAATTTCTCGAAAACCTATTGGCATAGAGTCTAAAATTGTCACATGTAGTCTACAAAACCGATTCTAAGAAATTGGTTGTTTGTTTTTCATATAGTTACTTAGTCATTATTAAATTTTACTTCCTCCATACAGAAATTTAAACATAAAGAGTACCTTGCGAATAATGTTACTTTGACTAGTTATGTATTTCCGTTTGAATCATATGCTACGTGTTTTGCAATGACTAATAACGTTTAGCAATTCCTCCGATATAGACCAATCACGATCTTTTGTCTTATAAAATTCTTCCTATGATCGCAAGGATGAAATTTTATCTGATAAAAAGTCTTGTAAGTCTTCGACGGAAGGTGATTGATACGGCAAATGCTGCCAGTGAATGAAATGAAAGCACATTATTTTGTACAACATAACTTGGTTGGAAATCGAAATAATATAGGCTATAATATAAAAAACACAACCTCGCTTCGGTGCAAGCCAGTTTGTGGACTTTTTTAGCGAACTGATGGTAAGAAACTGCGACGATGCCCTCCATCTTATGGAACATAATATTGGTAGCATTCATCTAAACAATTCATGGACTGTTCAATCATTTACTATGCCGTGATCTTATGACTGAAAGAGTATTGCCCACAAAGTAAGAACATAATTATTATTTACAAAATCCGTTATATTTCATGCATGGGATGCTCTTGATAAACCAATCAACCATACTCTAAATTACTTGAAAGTAGATGGTATTATGAGCCAGTTAAGTAAAATTAGGAATGTTTCGAGGCATCTGAGCTTTTAGATTATTGGTAATCTACTGTTTGCAAAATTCTGGCAGAATTGTGGAATTTGTCATGAATGAACATAAAGAACTGTGGAGGGGCGGAATATTTATTTATATTGCAATTGGGCACAGGCCCGAAGGCAGTCGTGTATAATAAAAATGCAATTATAAAAATATACCTAATATATATATATATATGTATACGGAGACACGTAATCTCACTGGACACCTTATCGTGCGCCATAGGGTGATTATCACCCATGACATGTTTATCTCTCGCGGCTACTTCCATCTCCAAAGATTCAAATAAGGCCAAATCCAAACGAAAACAAATTTCAGCATTTTGACTCACATTAATTATATAAGATGAAAACGCCCTCTGCTTTTGTTTATACACATCTGACGACGAGGTACGTGAACTAAACAACGGATGAATTTTTAAGTACTTCAATTCTCGCACAAACATTATTAAGATTTTCTTGAGTCATAATTCTCTTAAAACACGATTTATGCTTATCCAAATTGTCCCATTTTATCGCCCATTTTCTGGGTAGTCTTATAACACACGCTTTTAAAGGCACGTTGCAATCTGGATAACGTATTTGAAAAGTGTTAATGAATTTTTAATACTTTTTTTCATAAGATAAAATATCACCAATTAAAATGCATTGTTTAGTTAAAAATTTCACCATTACAAATACAAAACACCCGACAGCCGAATGTTTGGCTGCAAGCTTCCGCCAGTGAGAAGTCCTAACGGGCTGCTGTCGGCCTAGGCCGACATAGGCCTATACAGTACATGTATAACTACGAAACTTAACTTGAAGTGTTTCAAAATGTCTAATTTTTAGAGGACATCCTTCGAAGGATGCTCTAAACTGGCTATCCAATCGGATGTAGCTCAATTTAAGAATGAATACTTTCCTAAGTCTGTACTCTGTCTCCTTTCAATGTTTAGGTATATGTTCCCCCCATTTTGTATAATTTTATTAGGTTGGATATAATCTATGCAGAATACTGCTCATGAACATATGTACAGTCCTTTCCGGAAAGTCACTCCGCAGTGAGACGGCGGGAGCGTAGCAACTCCAGTTATGTTATTAACGGACTTCATAAATGGCCATGATCTTAACCCAATTAGCCATTTACTGCGGAGCGCCTTTACGGACGCACGGAAATACCATTAACTTTCCTCTTCAACCATTTGGTACAGAAATCAAACCTATTGTAAAACTTATGGTGAACAAATTTTGTTCGGAAGGTTACTTTTGATAGTAACTACATAATAACATTCTACAACTGCTTGCTTTATTCCTTCTACGATAGAAGTTAGCATTTGGTGACTTTTACCGAGTGCAAGCAATTTGGAAACAAATACAACGATGAATTCAAGTTATAAGTCTATGTGTGGATAAAAATGATCTAATTTATCCTTTAAATGGTCGCGCCATTGTGGAAATGACCGTCAAATTTAATCCTTAATAAAATGTAGGTATCCAGTGATCTCACGAATTTACCCATATTGCTACCTGGTTTTTGGAATTTCAAGAAGAGGTTGGCAATAGAATTTGGCCTCTAGCTTTCTTGTATTTTCTTATATGAATGTTTTTTTATGGTGTCCTGTAAAGATTCAGTCAATTTGACCTTAGCGCGACCTATAATGAAGTCTTGAAATTGCTTGCCTTGGTAAAAGAAATATGGGTTTAGGAATCTATAGTTTTGAAATATGAATAGGCATAGCCTAATAGCCATTGCGATGTGTGTCTATGTGCGTGTGTATTAGAGAGAGAGAGAGAGAGAGAGAGAGAGAGAGAGAGAGAGAGAGGGAAATAAAGAAAGAAAGAAAGAAAGAAAGGAAGAAAGAGAGAAAGAAAGAAAGAAAGAAAGAAAGAAAGAAAGAAAGAAAGAAAGAAAGAAGCTTACACTTAGTGTCTCGATTTGAAATTATCTCTTGCGGACAATAAATAGCCTCTATCACCGCCATTTTACGAAAGTAAAAAAATAGATTAGTAGTTTGTATAGCAAATGCAAATACGAAAAACAATTACTTTAAGCAAACTTGAATTATTTTACATAGAGATATAATACATTTCATTTTCCACAGTGCATTCAAGGTGTGAAAAACACTTCCGCGTACTATCATAGAGAAAGTTATTTTTAACTTTTTAATGCAGATTTTCCCCTTCAAAATGCTTGAAAAATTAAAATTAAAATTTGGCTTACTTAAAATGCTAAGCAAAACAGGGAGTCCATACGAAATGGTCCTAAGCTCCACGTGCTACCAATAGCGTTAGAAGTTGCGCGACCTCCTAAGGGTTAACAGACAAAAGTAAAACAAATTTCTCCAGCAATTACGATAAAATAACAATGATAACAGGATTCATACACACCACACATACAATTCTCGCTATAGAGTAGGTATTAGCAGCAGGAGAGATGATACCACCATGTGATGTGTTTGAAGTGCAAAAATCCGTAATTATCTCTTTTTCCTTGAAACGGGATGAGCGATGAATGCGTGTTGTTAGTTGAGAGAGATTGTCGGGGTGGGGGGGCATGATGTCGGTCGCTTTTAGGTATTAATTCGGTATTATCCAGGGTATGAAGAGGTGCTTTGCGTTTTTACACAATAGACCAGCAAGGTCAGGCTTTTGTCAACGAGCACCATTCAGTGTAGCCATAAGTGCAGCTTCACTTCATTTTGATTAAAGCTGGTTTACGTTACACAACGCTTTAATTAATATATTAAATCCTCCTGTCTAATGCACGTGAGCATCAGTGATCACACCATCGTCCATTACAACATATATTTCAATAAAATGCTTTTATCTTTCTTTACAGTTTGTGTATCGAATCAGAACCATAAATATTTTAGCTACATGAATCCTTTATTGGAGCTTTGTGAGTTCGAACAGCGTTTGTTTATAGTAGTTGAATTCTCTATTCAATCTATTCGATGCTGCTGTAATGGTCTACATTACAGTAACGCGAGGAAAAAATGTAGTCTGCGAAGTTGATCTATTCCGTTTAAATATAACTAAACAACTCACTGACGATCAAGAGCTCAAGAATTCACAGCTACAGATACGTTCCTTAGTTTGTTTTTTCCAATATATTAGTGCCATTAGATCTTCCTAAAATCTTCTATTATTGACCTCCCAACTACATCTTCTACATGACTCACCTATAAGGCTTCATCTAAAGGATTTTCACATTACTAAACTAAAAACTAAACTCCGTGGTGCGACATCCCCGGAGGGACAAGGCCTACCACCCGACCGCTGCGTCATCCACCTATAGGCAGATGGGGGCCATGTGGTCAGCATGCCGACACCCACGGCCGTTAATGGTGGTTTCCATGACCAGAGCCGCTAATTCTCTATCAAGTAGCTTCTCAATTTGAATCACGAGGCTGAGTGCTAGACCTCCAGACCTACCAGACCTCCCTACCTCAGAAAAATCCGAGGAGGTACCGGGGATCGAACCCGGGCCGACGGATCCGTAGTCAGCGACGCTAACCACAAGACCACGCCGGCGGTCACATTACTACAGGTTTATAATATCGCCCATAATTGGGAATATTCAGTTTTTCCCAAAAAATGTACTCACTCTTTGACTGATCATAATTCCACTGTTCATTGGCTCTAATAAAAGGTTAAATGATAAACATTGAATGAATAAGTCTATTGTTCCCTGCGTTCAAATGCTCAAGCCGATGACCATCACTGATGACCAGAACTGATAAAGAATAACTGATAACGTGTAGCAATCAAGGATTAAACTGTGTATAGCATTTCATTTGGAATATTAATATGTCATTCAATTTCCTCATTCAATTCTTGAGCTGCTGCTGGCTTTGAGGTATCCCCAATTTAAAAAAAAGTATATGGGAGTGAGTTATGAAGAACGTACAGGGTACTCAATAGAACATCGGTGCCCAATCCATCTCCCAAATTGAGATGGATCCAAGTACGTTCTGAATTCCTGATGGCAGACTTGTTTTATTTAAGAATACAACATTCCTAAATTTATTTAATTTACTTCACTAACCTTGAATGACAATGACCACTGGAGTTATTTTTAATCAAATCGTATATTCAGCGCCAAATCGCTTCAGTAACTCTGCTTGATTTAGTTCATTACGTAACGCTGAAAATTTAGATTTCTACAATGCGGAGGGGTAAAACAAGGCTTGCATTGCAGATTGCATAGCGACTGCACATTAACCTCTTTACACGAAAAACTAAGACCTCTAGTGTGGAGGGGTGAGACGAGGTTTTCTTTGCAAGTTTCATACGACTGTACGGTGATTTTTTTTTACATATACCGAAAAACTAAGACCTCTACAGTGTGGAGCGGTAAGACAAGGCTTTCAAAACAAGTTGAATAACGTCTGCACAGTCAGCTTTTACATAAACCGAAAAAAAAAAAAACTGAGAGCTCCTCAGTGTGGAGGGGGAGAAGAGGTTTGCATCCCAGGTTGCATAGAGACTAAACCGTGAGTGGAGGGTAATATTTCGGCCACTTGTGCTCTATTGTGCAGCCTCTCCAGTGTTATGAAGTTGTTATTAAGCTCCTTTTTAATCATGTACGACGTAACTTGTAATAGATAAAGTCGTAATTAAATATTGTTATATGGCCTTAAGTCTATAATTTACTTAAGATTAATATATTTTTCGATATAAAAATCTTGGGGAAAAAAGGTTCGTTTGAATTTAAAATAGTGTTCTCATTTTCATTTCCTTCACCCGTTCCATATGTAATCTATTTTATCTGAGTCATTGTGATAAATTGTCCCTAACATTCGGGTCGCGTATTTAGTTGTAAAACAGGCTAGTTAGAGAATGAATATTATATTTTACAATTTTATGAACTTAAATTCGAGTTGGACTCTTTCGAAATTTTAACAAGAAGCATTAAGGCCATTTAATCTTACCCCAGTACGAAATTACTTTAACCAGTTTTATGTTTTCTCAATACTATCCCAACCGATTTTCTTCAAATTATTGTGAATAATAATTAACTACTTTGGTATCTCTAAGAACTGAGATTTTGCGAGTACTCGACCTTATGTGAGTGTGGAAAAAAACGGAATTTTTACTTCTGTCCACTACTGGGCTGCCGCTCACTTTATGCCAGAACGTTAAATGAAAACGACAAAACCGCATGGTCCATGAAAAAAATGTCTGTGATTTTCCTGTTCAGAGTACTTTCTTCGAGAATATTATTAGTGAATATTTGGAATAAATCGGTTGACCGGCACCGGAGTAACGACTAATTAAAGGTCAATTTTTGTTTAGATGGGAAATCATGACTATACCACGATGCCGTGTTTCTAATCATTGAGAGCCTTGACTCCAATGCAGTCAGATGTTTGTTTATTTCGTTGATCAAGTTTAAATGAGTAGGCCTACTATATTAATAATGTTATATTAGGCCTACGTACAATAAGCGGAGTTCTTTGCTAGTGCATTTTTGTGAAATGTTCACATATTTTAAGAATTAATTATATCAGTTGAATACGAGTGTGAATTAAGATTAAGTATCAAACTTTAGACCTTTGTTCTTCCCTGCTTAATGAATATATTTGGAACTTAACTCGGAGATAGGTTACAATAATAACTTCTTTTCTGCATATCATAATTGCAGTTATCACTGATTAAACAAAAGTATTCTGGTACTTTGTTACACCAATTTTCCTTATTTTATTTTTAAAGATGCAATTTTCATTCATCTTTTTAGCCAAAATATTTCTAAAAAAATGCAATTCCGTTCTACCGAGTGAAAAAAGTATTTCGATTGAAACCTCCTATTGATAGGGTTTTTGCTTAAAGAGAGATAACAAACCAATACATCATAATATTTAGTAATGTATTATGTAAATAATTTCGATCTTGTTGTTATTATTATTATTATTATTATTATTATTATTATTATTATTATTATTATTATTATTATTATTATTATTATTATTATAGATGTATTGATTACGTGTAGGCATTAATGAGTGTATCTGAAACATATTTTACACATTTTAAGCCCATGTGTATAAAAAACTTCCCTGTAGCGTTCGGTAGAGAGTAATTTGTTCCTCACACCACTACCTCTCATCATACCCAAAACCATCTTCATCAACAGAATAGCGCCTGGAAAGTGTTCTTGCGCCATAAAGGGGGTCACAAAGTGGACATTCCTGCATCTCAGACGTCTTGGGCATTCCTGTGTAAGAGAAGTGGATGCCTGGGGGCTCTTGCTAAGCGTTTCATCGATTCTTTCTCTGTCTCCTGCCGAATTGACCTTGGTGTTGTGGGCAGGAATATACCATACACCAGATGACCTTAAAGGGGAACTGACAGCAAGATAAGCTTTGTTCTATCATCTTATCCGTCATTTAGTTCCAAATCAGTATGATTTTACACAAATGCTTCTTTTACCTGAAGATATAAAATGCTCTATTTTAAGATTTCCATACTACGTTAAACTTAATGTAATCTAATATGTGTATTTTGAAATTATTGTTAATTTAATCCAGTATACCAACATTTACTTTGAAAGAGCCACTTTCAAACAACTCGTATTTCCTTTTCTGTATAAATTAGGAATTGTTCATTGCACGCTATAGTTATTTTAATGTTTTCTGTGTGTTTCGAAATCATTTTTAATATAATTTAACATTTATTTTGATAGAAACATCTCCAAATAATACCTCCTTTCCTTCCTTTGCTATACAAAAATATTTACCTCTACGAAATGTTCGCAATGTACAGGTAGGGGTAAAAAGCGGACCGACTAAAATATCGAAGTTGCCGATATGAGCCACTGCGCATGCCTAGCGGCATTCACAGGATAGCAGGGAATGTATTGAAATTTGTTCTAGTACCGACTGTTGACTTAGCCCATTTCTGGACCCATTAGAAAATAAGCTAGTGTCATTTTCTGGGAATAATCCGTTAATTAAGTAGTTAAATATTGCGGCATAACAATTAAAAACTCCTCCCCCCACAATCATCATAATATATTCAACACATGCCCTTTAATATTAAAGATTATTTTTTGCCAGATATACAGGTAAACGCCCGCGCGTTCACACACACACACACACACACACCCATACACACATACACATGTTCTTGGTTCTTGTTCTCGCAAAGAATTGCTTAAAAATGTTCGACACCACAGGGTAAGATCGAAATTTGCCAAGACCTTTGCTGATTTGAAATAAGAAGTTTATGAAGAGTAGCTTGCATAGCATCAGATTGAAGATACCGTAGCGATAGATCATAGTACACAAACTGAATTAATCCTAGATCTTACGATTTGCTTTGCGTTAAATGCTGATCAACCACAAATTTCGCATTTTTAAAAATATGCTTTTTATCTGCTCACTGAAGACTATTATAAATCTAAGTACAACATAATTTCAGTCAATGTGATTGAGCTTATGATAGGAGCCAGAGGCACTATTTCTAAATTGAGAAGGTCACCGTAATGAGGGCGTAGAGGACCATACGCTTCCTCCTCCCAACGTTTGCATTTTCTGAAGCTACAGGTATCGTGGTATAATTTTTTTCGCTGCCCCACAGATTGTAGCACAGGGCTGGAAGGTATCGCAATTTTTCATCCAAAGATGATGTTCGGTCTCGATTTGTTACAATCCTTTGCCAAGATATTTGGCGAGTTCATAGTGTTGTATCATTCCTACTCTACAATGGATAATACTCCTTGAATTATGTTTTTAATTTCTTCGATTTTGTCGCCAGAGTGTGAACAATTAAGGCTAGTGACACTCCAACTAAAAATAACTTTGATGAAAAGTAAATTGTGAACTTTAAGATTACGAAATGCGAAAAAAGAAAGAATGGATAAGAGAAATAATGAGAAATAGCAACTATTCCAGCCGTAAGTAACATAGACGATAAGAATTCAAATTTCTTGGCAAAGGATTACAAGTCGAGACAAAATATCATCTTTGAAAAAGAAAAAATGAGAGACTTCCCAGCCCTGTTCTGTGTGTGTGTGTATATACATACATACACACACACACACACACACACACACACACACACACACACACACACTAGCTTAAAGGACCCGACATCGTTCGTGTTTTGTATTTTGCTTGTACTTCGAAGTAATATTTTGAAGGATTTTAAATTTTTAATATCTAGGTCCTTATTAGGCCCTATTTAGGATTAAAAATGAGATTATTCGCTCAGAAAACTCTAAAATTCTCATACAAGACTTTAGATGTTGCACCCTGTTGCTTCGGTTGATGGTTGAGGTTGAGATAAAAGAAACAAAAATTCCTGTTAGTCGTGCGTAAAATGTTCTACTGCTTCTATAAGGTCTGTCTGTAAAGGCTGATAAAAATTGGTCAAAGAATGTTGATAGGGCTGTACCGATTAATCGATTAATCGGCCCGATTAATCGATTAAATATTAAATATTTAATCGTCGATCAATTACATTTTCCGATTAATCGGTTTAGTCGAATTCTGAAAAACGTTTTTCAAGAAATGGGTCAAATGACCAAACTCCTTTCACAGTGCCGAGTGAGAAAGTTTTTAGTGCTGCCGGTATTATTGTAAACAAGCTACGATCGTGTCTTGAACATTCAAATGTCAACAAACTCGTGTGTCTCAAGTCTTGGCTGAAAAAGTAATCGGAAATGTAAGTTTTGTATATATTTTTTTCAGAAGTTAACTAATAATGGTATTCATTAATTCAGGATTTCTTCTGATTATCTGTAGTGTAGTAGTTATTAAACGTGTAAAACAATATTAAATGTACACTTTGGTTTCGTTTAAAATACCGACTTGTTTGTCGATTAATCAGTCGATTAATCGGTTGATTAATCGATTAAAGTCAAGCGTTAACTCGATTAAAAATTTTAATCGATTTTCAGCCCTGTAAATATAGATAACATTCACAGCGGTTACAATATTTAAGGGTGGCTTTCTCCCGAAATTAGTTTTTCTTGAATTTTTTCTGGTTCTACATGTCCTGTGTGTAAAGTCTGATTAAAATTGACCATAGAATGTAGATTTTTATATGTGCCATATACTAGAAGATGAAACATTTAAGTGGTGGTTTGTTCCAAAATTAGCTTTGCCTAAAATTTTATTCATGTTCTCTAAGGGAAGGGGTTGTTTGAATTTTAATGTTGTCTATCATTCTTTCCAGGTTTAAGAGGGTACATGAGCAAAATTTCGTTAAAATCGGCCAAAGCAAGTGGATTTGTACAATAGAAAACAAACACAACTCATCTTTATTATAGATTTCCGATGAAAATACGAAAACTTTTATTGGTATTAGAGTTTGACTATACGTAGTTGCAGACTTGTTTCATGAACCCACTAGCGTCATATTTAAGTAATTTCTCATTGTAGGCTATGAAAGAGTTCTTTAACTTAGCTCCTGGCACTGTACATGTTAATATAAATTTATATTTTAACGTGCTTCTTGCCGGACAGTATTATCTTGCTTCATGATGTATATAATATCTGGTGGTATTACCCAGACATCTTTGTGTGGAGGCTGAGTTATGGTGTGAAGTGAGCTCTGAACAGAACTGTCGCTAGCGGCTGGCAGCGCGAGATAACAAAGAAGACTGCAGAACTCACTTGCTCCCGTCGTTAAATATCAGAGGTCATTTGCTATGATCTTTCCTTTCAAAAGCCAGATTAAATTGTACTCTACGTCAATTTCCCTTCCAACGCAGCTGTTATAAACAATCCGGTGACGTGGATTTGAAATGTATAATCGTGGAATCGCTTACATGAGAGTGCACTTAAATGTGCTCTAACATTGCCAAAAAATCAATACTCTAATTCCCTTGAAACTTTACAATTCCTTCTTCTTTTAAAGTATTTTCATACTTGATTGCGATTTAGTTATAGTTGTTGTAGTAGTAGTAATAATAATAATAATAATAACAATAACAATAATAATAACAATAATAATACCGTGGGTGTCAGCATGCTGACCACATACCCACAAACCCTGGGCAGATGATGCAGTGGTCAGATGGTAGGCCTAATTCCTCAAGGGATGTACCGCCACGGAGTTTAATAATAATAATAATAATAGTAGTAGTAGTAATGATAATAGTAATAATAATATCAATTAATATCAATTAATAATAATAATAACAATAATAAGGGTCCGGATTCATAGGTTTTAAATTATTGTTCCTTACAAGCTAACAGTGATATTTTAACATAATTATCCGTTTCGTTGTCAAAGCAGTGGCAAGGCTAGATAAGAAGTTAAACATCTCTAAAACTGTGTTTTAATTAAAATACAAAAATATTAATAACATATAATTATTTGTTATTGTTGTTATACTAAAAATTACTTTTTAAACATCTGCCTGTATTTTACATTTCCAAGTACATTTGTAAGAGAAACTATATAACTGACATTTATAATTTTGTAATACATTATTTTGGTAAAGGAAATCGTTAACGAACCAAAATCTCCGGTTTCTTTAGAGGCAATTAAAGTCAATTTTAAGAAGCTTACATCTGCAGTTTATTCACAGCGTTTGATCCACCAATATACCGAAAACAAGTATACTGAAAGTTGGCTGATTAATTGAATAACTTTTTTTTTTAGTTTATGTTATGTGGTGGAGTTGGAGTGACACCACATAACATAAACTAAAAAAAAAAGTTATTCAATTAATCAGCCAACTTTCAGTATACTTGTTTTCGGTATCTTGGTGGATCAAACGCTGTGAATAAACTGCAATAAATTGCATTCTGTAAACTATAAACTGTGAAAATTAAGCAGAAGGTGTTCCTGTAGTTTTATAGGTCAGGACCACGGAAATTGTATGTAAAAATGAAAGTAATAGATATATTTGTTTTCATGCGTTTATTGTTCTTATTAAAGAGAAACTTAAAAAAACTTCTCTGAAAATGGTAAAATACTAAAATAAAACTATTTTAAGTACGTTAAAAAAACGTTTTTATAAAAACCTAAAAATCCGGGACAGAATAATATGATAATTGCTCCTGCCATCATTGTTAACTGTTATTTCAATATATGCTAGGCCAGAATAGTCCATAGATATATTTAACAGAATTAATCAGTTCCCCAAAACATCAAAAATAGTTGTGTTTCTGGAATTAGTATATTTTTATTTATAGCATTGTTACTGTGGGAATGTAATATTATGAATTAGGCAAAAATTAGGTTAAAAACATCTAGGTTAAAAAAGGATCACTTCAGAAAAAGTCCTTAAGTATAGATATCCACAGTGATTAAAAGTTAACAAACTAAAATTTATGCAGAATTTAATGCTTAAAATACGTCATTACTAGGGACCGGATTTTTAGGTTTTTAAAAACACTATTTTAGGTTTTCCATTAGGTGAAATAGTTTTTTTTTAGGTTTTTTGCCCAAAATATCGTTTTCGGGTAGAATAATTGGTTTAATGAATTTGAATGAGCTACATAGGATTCAATACATAATTAACACGTCTTCTTAAAACACAGTGTGAACACTTAGTGTGAATAACAAGACAGTACTAAAGGTTAAGGCAAACAAACGCTTTAAAAAACAGAAATCTATAGTCTATCCTTGTTCATACACGCCAACAATGGTTGTTCGTACGAATATTTTAAAAGGAATACGCCTGTATTCTACACTTCCTCTCTTGATACAGTCGATCCTAGACGACAATGGGTTGAACGAAACGCTGGTGGTATTAATTTCAACCCGACAAAAATTATTGTCTCTCCACAAAATATCGATTCCTCAACTGACAAACAAGAAAGACAACAAAAAAGTAGCCTAAATTAGATATTTTAGGTTTTATATCCCGTTTAGGTATATTTAGGTTTTTATACCCCATTTAGGTAATTTTAGGTGCCACAGAATTAATGTGGGTGAATCCTATGGACATGATTCGAAAAAGTGTATGAGCGCTTTTTGATTTGGAAGCAAGGAAAAAAATAGGTAAAAACCTAAGAATCCGGTCCCTAGTCATTACATAAAAATATCCAACGAAGTTAACTGTCTAATAATTTGTTAGCTAAAAATCATTGTATTACATAAATCGTAATCTACTTGTTTTTGGTTTTGAGGTTAATGGCATTTTCAAGATGGTAGGAGGTTGTTCTAAGATACTGAAGAATATTATGGCTTGCTTTATATTTTGCAAATCTTCAAATATGATTTCCAGAGGAAGTGGAATGTAGTGTGTGATAAATCTTTCTTGTTGAATGGTACTGTAGTATTTGTATGTCTAGTTTGGAGGTTGCATATTCGGATGTCTATATTATGTTCTACCGCTTAACATTTAACGAATATACTGACTACAACAATTTCTGAAACTGTGCGTGAATATTTCTAACGAATTTGAGGGTATCATTTTACTGTGGACGTTTTGTACTATGGGCCTTTTGGTTATTGGAAATTTAGCTTTGTCTTTTATGCTAAGTCCATTTTGTGAGTTAGACGTTATTCCCTGGACAGTTTTCTGTAGACATATTAACACGCTATGTCGAAATGCATCCCCAGAAGTAAATTCAACGCAGAGGGAAGATCGATTTTTTATATTTCAACTTCTATAACGCTTTTATGTTTCTGACCTCATGAGTTGATTTTAGTTTTTATACATCTATCTTTAATACATAATTATAAAGTATTGGTCATATTCTGTGCATAAACTATGTATAATATAATGAGGCTTGTAAGATTACAGAAAGATTGTGTGAATATTTTATTTACATAAGGTACGAGGGTATGAAAGTGTAAAAATAAATATTACAGCATTTGTTAAGGTTATTTGTAGTGATTTATGCAGTACTGTACAGTCATAGTATGGATTGCACACAATGTACTCTTTCCGTGCAGGTATAGATTGCATACAACATAGTCTACTCTACCGACGTTGTTGTTAAGTTGTAGCGTTTGAGTGCATTGATCATGCTTGCTTCCAAACCTCAGTGTTTTGTCATTTTTTACACTTCGGGTTTAAAATGCTAGTATAAGTATATTCTGTGAAAGGAAATCCGTTTTGTACTAGAGTCAGACATGGGAGTTCTTATTTATAATCTGATGCGCAGAAAAATTAGTTCCCTAAGAGCGTCCCTAATCTAAAAGTTTCTTAGAATTCTACAGATCTCATTACAAACGCTAGCATATCTATAATGTAACATGGATGTAATTAACTCTTAAGATATATTGTGGGGTTTAAGTTAACAAACATTTTTTAAGTCTTTTGAGAAATATTTGGAGTGGGAATTGTGGCATTGTTTGGAAGCCTATTGAAAATCTGGGTTCGGTTTCCTATCAGAAAACATTTTCCTGTATAGAATAACCCTATCAAAAATATCTTCAGTGATAAAAATTTGAAAACGTAACTAAAAAGTGTAATTGTTATTATGTAATATCTAAGAACACTTTTCAGTGAGTTTTAGATAGGATTCAGGGAAATTTTTCTCCTAAATATGTTCACTTTTCAATATTTCCCCTAATTTCTTCCTCGTTAGAATGTAAGGCTATTAATATAAATAAATGAAAATAATTCAGTTCAAGCCTGTATATTCTGTACCATTTACAGAGTGGAGGACACAAGAGCCCCACTTTATATGGGGATGAGCTTGTTGCGCTGCTCGGGTGGTGTACATATATAACACGAGCCAGCCAGTTCTACCCCGCATCGGCTGCGAACAAAACCGCCAGAACATAAATTCAAAGAGACTGACATTAGAACATGTCTCGTGGCCCTCTCTCTCCCTACCCCTCTTTAGCAAATCGAATTCGGACCCCAATGTATGTGGTTACTTGACGTGACGTGTGGTTTACGAGGTCAATTGACCTCTTTATTTGACCTTCGTGCATGACATTTGTATCGGTTTAATCAAACCAGATAAATAGAATTGATGTTCGACATGGCTGACTCTGGGTTGGATGTGTATATATACACATAGCTTGGACGAAAACCGCACCGTAATCAGAACTTTGGATTACTCGGGCAAAATTACATACAGAAGCTGGGACTGTGCAGAGAGGGAGGTCACTCCAGGTGATCTATATGCAGGGCCATCTAATCTATATGTGTCAGACACTACACATTCTATAACTTGGACCAAACGCGTACGACATCACGTCAGTCTGGGTGAAGTGAATCATTGGCGTCCGACCACGTGATCCTCAGTGCCCTTTACTGAATATTATGGACTGCTTTATTGATTATGTTGCGTGATTGACAAAATGTTTACCTAGATACGGCGATTGATTGATTAAGTTCCTGGCAGGTTTATTGGACTGTTGCTGAGAGACTAGTAGACTGATCGATTCAGTTAATTAAGGTTAACTTGTTGATTGCTAAATATAAATATTGTTTACTTTTTATATAATGGAAGACGAATGTTTATTTTCGCAGAAGGCTTGTTGTTTTATGGTTATTTAAGGATGGGGCTGTATTGCAACTTACGCCTGTGACTGTCGCCGTTGTTCCGGAATTTTTTTCCCTCACAGTTCTTTTACATACCTGTAAATCTACATACATAGGCCTGTCACAATTATGCCCACATAAATGTCATTAAAGTATTTGGGTAAAATGATTTAAAAATTAAAACAAACTGTGATTAGCCTAGTATTTAAACGTGATTTTGATTTATGAATGACTTCAACAGGCGAAGAAATCGTCAATATTCATTAAGTTTAATTTTTTCCCCCTTTGACATAAGTAAGAGCAATTGTATGTGTGGTCTAGTGGTAATGTTGCAGGTGTGGATTCGACTCACAGGACCTCGAGTTTTCTGAAGTGGGGAGTTTGTAACGGGGTGAACTCAGCCTACCAAATGTAAGAAAATACAAGCACATCGTAGTGCCAACACTGAAATGACTTATTTTTCCATAAAAGGGATGGAAGGGCAGAGCTCAAGACCAGAACACATGCGTGAAACCGATTATCTGCGGCCTACATGAACTTATGAACCACAGTGCATGAAGTTTGGGAATATTTGAGGATACATAGGTGAATAATTTGATCCTGGGAACTCAGAGAACTGGAATCAGTACTTCTTCATAAACTTGTTCTTCAA
The DNA here is from genome assembly GCA_964059195.1 of Ectobius pallidus. Taxonomy (NCBI): domain Eukaryota; kingdom Metazoa; phylum Arthropoda; class Insecta; order Blattodea; family Ectobiidae; genus Ectobius; species Ectobius pallidus. The sequence continues at coordinate 37,552,577 of CAXKWD010000010.1, read as the reverse complement.
CTGTCCTCACGAGGCTGTAGGCGTGTAATTTATGTGTAGTATAGAATCGTTGATATATTGCGCAACCACCGCAAACTAATTTCATTTCGTAGAACTTTTTATAACATTTTATTAATCCTGCCCTCATACGTGAAATTCCATATTTTCCATTTGCTGATTGCAAACGAGGTAAGTGTAGTTTCCCATGTTATGTAATATCAATGCCTTATTTGCGGACTGCGGACTTTTCATAAGGGACAGTTTAGGTGAATAACTATTATGCTTGATATCTTGGCCAAAAATTAATAATAGATTTATGTGCAAATTTAAGCTGCATAAATATGTTAAATAGAATAATATACTCATAATTTCAAATTCTATTTAAATAATGTAATTATGTCGTCAGGGCTCATCAGCCGTGTCAGATTTAAAACTCGACTTTTCGGCAATCCAAAGCTCTGTGTCCTTCATCACGACTGATATCCGTTAAGCCATAATTATAAACCAGTTCTATGAAAGCTTCAAGTCGAACATTATTTTATTTCAGTTTATTCTTGGGTAGGGTTTTATTTTATGTTAAAGTATATTGTCATCAGGCTTCATTATAAAATATAAAAATAAGATTTTTATAATGATTTTAGACAAAAATTAATAGGCCTATCCTAAATAACTTAAAATTATCCAAATATTTATGGGAACAAAGCACATTTTTCGAGGGAGCAGAGGGGAATTTAAAAGCTGGGAACCGCTGGCTAACGGTGTACTGTAATGAAAGAAGGAAGCTGTTAGGAAAAAGGGTGTTTAATATTTTAGGAAATAATATTTGATGTAGAATTTGTTATTCTTGTAGTATTAACGCTAAAATAATGGCAGGAAAGGAATCAGAAATGTAATATGTGGGTAGGAGATTTCTATTTTTAAGCTTTATGAAAATCTAAATTATCTTCTGATCATTCCATCTGATTCTATATAGACAGTAGTAAGTTGTACACCTGCCATGATAAAAATAAAATTGCATTTTAATGCAGTTATAATGGATCCTATTACTAACATACAAGCACGAAAGATTCGAATTAATGTCTTGCCCTTATTTATGCGTGATTCGGTCATAAAAAGACTCGTTACGAGTATAAAATGCTGCTGGTATTTTTGTATGGCTTATCCAGTGATATCAAATATTGCGTAAGAATTCATCGCATAGCAATTGAACCAGTAGTCTACTCGATATCGAAAGAGCAGTAACAGGATGCCAGAGAATGCATTAATACGTCCAAAATTAAAATCCTGTTCTATTGTAAAATCCCCTCGCCCATTCATGAAAACATTGACCAGCACATGCTGAATACTCCATATCAGGTTGACAGCAATAGTCTATGCGGTATATGAGTAGCTTGTTTTAAAAATAGTCGGTTTTGTATGTTAAATGTATCTCCGTGAACTTTCATATCCTGAATGCATTGGTGAGGTTCTTTCTGTCCAAAATCTACGGTGTTAGGCCATATTTAAGTTAAAAACATTGAGATTTATTTTTCGAAACCCAATATTTTCAGCGATCTGAAATGAAAATTTTCTTTCCAAGTCATTCTATTTATCTCTTGTATCAATTCTTCTATTTTTTAAGACTAAGTAAATCCATGCACAGCATTGATTTCAAAGTTATATTTTTTATATTATGAAGGAAATAAAATAATAACTCTTTCCTACAATAAAATGATTGGGATTCGTTATAAAAATAATAAAATATAAAATATTAATAAAGCATCAAACCGTGAAGAGATATTATGCATGTGCTTTATATTGTTTGATTTGTTACAAAAAATACACATTAATTTGGTTTTAAAATCCCTTTCGAACTTTGTTAAAAGATTTTTCCTTTGAAGTTTCAATTTCGAGAATAGAAAGTGTTCACTGCTGAAGATCACGCATTATCTGGACAATAGCTCTGCAGTTTCACTAGTTTTTGGAATAGCCGCATAGGAATTACATAATTTTTCTGTAAGGTTAGTTAACAGGAGATTTATTTCGTGTTCTTCATTTTAAAACTTCCAGGACTTTTTCTAACAGCATTACGCTATTTTTATTTAAAAAAAAGAAAGCTCTATTTCATTCATTTAAATCTTTGTTATAAGAAATTAAAACAAACATAAATGACGTTTATTAAAGAAATAAAAAATCATAAGCCTACCAAAAGTGATTTAATACATGGAATTATTTGCGCTATTATTAAAATACAATATTTTCAAAGATTTGGAGATCATGTAATATAACAATTATGTAATTAAAAATTAGAACTGAAATTCTTATACCTATTTATAACACAAATTAATAAGGAATTGTAACGTTTATCGTTTTATTGTTATTATATTTTTCACATATTTAGGAAATATTTACATATGTGAAAACCGGAAGTATAACCATAGAACTTCCAGAATATATTGAAGGTTGTTATATTAATATGTACCTATTTCTTATTTTATGTATGTATGTGCCTTGCATATATATTTTAAACATTGAATTTAGTTAATTAGGCTGTAAAATAAGAATTCGATTCTATGCTGTTGAGGAGGCAGATATTGTAAATTACACAATAATTTTTTTAATTTACTTCGTTTCTTTAACAAAAAATAAATGTACTTTATACCAGCAACTCAACAATATTTTAATCTTTGTATCGTTTCTTTAATTTAACTTGTCATGTCACAGTAGCTCCCATAACATCAACTTAAAGCTTTGTTTTAACAGTGCGTTGGTATAGGGTGGTGGTAGGTCTTTTATATTAAACATTACCCTACCACGAACGGTATGAAATTTATCAATTCTTAAAAATGAAGGCCTATATATAGTCTGTGATAGCTAAATAATTTTGACAGAAGAATTTATCGAGCCACTTATTTACATTGATTACTATTTATTATTACTGGAGGCAAAACAACTGCCACCTTTAAGCGATAAAAACAAAATTGTCTTGCAATTTATTATAGCTAAAGGCGGGAAACCACTATCAACAGTTGTGGAAACGCTTACACTGAAGCAACAAGTCCAGTTTTACAAGTTGCCACCTCAAGAGCGATGAAAACAATGTAATCCTTTTCGGTAATAAAGTTTGAAGTCATAGCTCTCGTAACTTATCTGTTTGTCTTGAACCAACCTTAGAGGTGTTCCCTCAAACTTACACACAAACTCTCGTCTCCTCTCCTCTCTTACAGGTCAAACCCCCTTGCAGAATACACTCCTTACCCTCAAGTAGTCACACATTAATGACACTTCACCGGATTATGTTAGTCTTCGTCAATTTGTAGTTCACATTCTTCGCGGAAAATCAAACGGAAACTTACGGCAAGTACTTCCTAAATATTGTATTAGAGAACTGCTTGCTGTAAAGAGGATTGAAAATGTCAATATACTGTAGTCACTCAGCAGTTCAATTTTGAGCACTGATTTATTCTATACTAGAAATATTTCCGGTGACAAGAATTTTTCTCATAAAATATTCTTACTTAAAGCTATTTTTTACATGGTTGAGTCCGTGGTTGATAGATTGATAGATAAACGGTTAGACAGGCAGACAAACGCGCGAGCTTAAAATCACTGAAATATTGTTAATCCCAACAAAACGCGAAATTATTTAATACTGTTTAAAAATCGTCATGGAATAGACAAATATTTGATTTATTAAATATTCTAACCGTTAAATTGTACAGAGAAATATGCTACAAAAGTGAAATGTGCTAGCTAATGTATACAGAAGTAGTCTTTAAAGCCTTAAACATCGACTAATATTAATAAGAGTAATAATTTGAACACCCTAAAGAATTTTTAATAATTGAAATGAGGTTACGCACATCCCAAGATGACTTCAAATTTCTGAACGAACTTAATCAGGCCTCCCAGGCTAGAAACAATAATTCATGAACTTCAGGGGTATAAATGTAGACTGCTTTCTTAATTTAGTTTCTTTGTTGTCGTTTTTGTTATGTTAGGCTATATCTTCATGTACAGATCGTAGATATATCTGATTGAACTCCGATTTTTGTGGTGAATCAAAGTCATGGTATTTCCATAAAACATTTTACTGCTTGTTTCTGTTAAAGTGATCCAATCTGATTTTATGTCCCTTTGTCTTTGCTAACCGCACTATCAGTATTTATGATTTTGTTATTTATGTTTTCAGTTATAGACAGAGCACATAATTGGGTTTATAGTCGTTCTCGAGAGAATCCTAAAAAAAAAAAAAATACATTTTTATATTACTTGTATTCAATACAGTAAGTAAACGCGGAAAAATAAAATTAATGAAGAGAACTCTCTAGTCGTTTAATTTCAATCTTCAACTATACTGGGAGGCTTCGAAAATCATATTTGTCCCACATAAGGAATTTTCTCAGAAACAAAATTTAACCGCTTTTTTGTCGGAAGTATTATCAGTAGAGACCGGATTTTAAAGGGAATTCCTTTTTTTATATTTCATCACAAAACGTGATAAAATTGAACAGGACATTACTGAGTAAGTTTCAACTGCAAATGACCTGGTTTTAACGTCCCTTTTTTTCCTTTTTTAGGCCCATTTTCCTTTTTTTTTAGGAACTTTCCCTTTCCAGTACCTTTTTTGCTAATTTATTTTGAAAAATTCGTAAATTACCCAGTATTTGCCAATATGAAAACATTAAAAATCGTTTTCACTGATTCACCATTGAAAAAATAATTCCTCCCAGCAGAATAGAGCGTTACAGGGAAATCACAGGCTTGCCATTGCCTAAGTTTCCCACTATAACAAGGTGGGGAACATGGATTTCGTGTGCTATTTTCCTCTGTGAGAATTTCAACAAAATCAAAAAATGTCATCCGTCATTAGATGTTGCAGAATCAGCAGCTGTAGAGCAAGCAAAGGCTTTACATAAAACAAACATGTATTTCTCTGTTGAATTTTTACACTCTCTTACTTTTATATCCCTTTTTTCCCACCTTTTTTGGCAATAATTTTCCTTTTTTCCCCCACCTTTTCTTGGCAATAATTTTTCCTTTTTTCGTCCTTTTTTGGGTGGAAATTTTTCCTTTAAAATCCGGTCTCTAATTATCAGTACTATTCTAATGTTTTCACATTAGCAGTGGATAGAACAAATAATCAGTTTTCTCTATGCTGTTTTTCAGCAATGGTGGCAGTTTTATTGTAAATTAAATGCGATAGTTATTAGCTGCACCATATAATCCGTGTCATAAAGCAACGACGAATCGAGTATCTATGTACCGTAGTGTATTTGTGTTTATATGCGTGAATGAAGTCATCCATTCAAAGGAATCTCTGAACCTAATTATATCCTTAACCTTTATTGCATTTACAAAACACTAAATAGGTTTTATATTTATTTTAATACGTTCTACTGCCCCATAAATCTACTCGTATATTTTATACTTTCAATCATTCATTTTTGTCTAAACAAGTTTGTTTATTATTATATCGCTACTAGTAAAGTAGTATCTTAGGAGTATTAGAACGATTTATTTAAAAAATTATCATTTCTCTAATGGGAATGTATTTGTATTCCTATGTATATTTCATTATCATTTAGATGTTCAAATTTAATATAAATATAATTGCATAATTATAGAGTATAGACAGAATCGACTTTATACAGAGACATTTTTGCGATGTGCCAATTGGAGCACCTTTACTGTAGACGACTTGCTTCCAGGCCGCCGGACCGTGCTTTCTCGGCACACCGCAAAAATAATCTCTCTGTAGTAAGCATTACCATACTGAGGTTGGGTGAATTAATAAATGCGCGCGATTATTAATAAACTTGAAATTATCGTGCCCCATGACATGGCCGATTCGGATTATTTACATTCCCTTTAAGTTTCTGTCAGGGATTTGTATTATTTGTATAAATATTTGTATATATATATTTACATAATTAATGATTCATTTATTTATATAAAATAATGTTTCTTTAGGTATTTTTCGTATAAATTATCTGAATGAAACTAGGACAAATTATTGAACAATTCAGTTTCAAGGACAACGAAGAGAACAATCGGCAGCCACGAGAGATAATAAAATGGGTATATGTGATGCGTGTAGTCGAATTGCTGTTCAGCAGGGGTTTACAGTGTGTACGATTGCTATTAGCAGAGTTGACTATAATTATTTCACTGGCACTGACGTATAAATGCGTGACTTCAAAACAGTGTTTGAAGCGAAGATATATGATTAATATAGTAATGCTTTTAATAAAATGTTGAGGACTTTCCTTTACCACTTACATTTGTCATTCATGGAAACCAGGTGTTTTACTAAAATTTGTTAGATGGTGCCCACTGAGGTTTTACTTGATGAATTCTTCTAACATAAGCAATATATTATAAACATACAAAATCAACTCTGAAAGGGTTAATAATCTACATGCAGGGTCTCATATGAAAATGGTCATACGCATACGTCTAACATTTGTAGTTCAACCTTTGTGACCATACGACATGTAAATCGTCTACACCAGTGGGCTTCACCTTTTTGAAACTAAACGAGCATTCTATTTTTGACGAAAGACTTGCTTTATTGATTATTAATAATACGATACTTAAGTAACTCAAATACGAGAGTGGATCGAAAAGTAACGCACAATATTTTCTTTTACAAAAAGTTTAATAGGTCCAATTACAAACAAATGCACACACGAAGGGACATCTTTCGTCTATTTTTCTATATAGTCGCCACGTTTCTCAACACGTTTCTTTCATCGTGATACCAGTTGCAAAATACCCTGATCAAAGAAGTCCGTTCGGTTGGAGTATAGGCATCTGCGGACTGCTGTTTTCACTTCTGTATCTGACGAAAAGCGTTTACCGGCCAGGAATTTTTCATGGGACCAAACAAATGAAATTTATTCACTGGGAAGGGAATCGTCACTGGTGTTGAGTCGTGGGCGTACCACCGCACACCCGAAACAAAGCGAAAACATGCTGCTTCCCCGGTATATATATATATAATTCAAAGTGACTCTATCTGCTCATAAATTGCTTGTGACAGTATTCTGGGATATGAATGGTGTTTTATTCGTGCACTTTGCTGAACACGTGTTACGGGACAGCAGTCCGCAGATGGCTATACTCCAGCCGAACGGACTTCTATGAACAGGGTATTTTGAAACTGGTATCACGATGGGAGAAATGTGTTGAGAAACTTGGCGACTATATAAAAAATAGACAAAAGATGTCCCTTCTTGTGTGCATTTGTTTGTAATTGCACCTATTAAACTTTTAGTAAAAAAAATTATTGTGCGTTACTTTTCTATCCACCCTTGTACATCGATTATATTACAATATCTGAAGGAATTACGTAACATTATACATATGACTAATTAACTTGTCTTCCATTTTGCAGTGTTAATGCATAACACAAATCACAGTAACATCTTGAATCTAATGTGAGACCTGACAGTCACTAATTGTCAATATTGGCATCGTAGTTATAATTATTATTTATTTGCAGGCCGACAAAAATTAAACCACGGGCCGCGGGTTGAAGACCACTGCCCTTAACCATTCCACAAGACTGCACGCTAACTGATTTCTCTGGAGGAATCCGCATAAAAGCGGGCAAGGTCAAACTCTCGAAAGTTTTAGGATATATTTTAGATCAGCATACATTTACTACATTGTACAAATTTATGGGTGCCGATGGTATAGCCTTCTGTAATGTAGGTTCTTCTTATTTCTGATATTCCACATACCTTTAATGAAGCATATTTTTCATAAAAATGCTTTACCAATAACGTTCAATCCCTCCATCCAGATCCGTGTAGGTACCATGCTGAAAGATCAAAATATAATTACTTAAACATTCGATATACCAGCAAGAAATGCCACAAAAGCAAGTTAAAGAATGCGTGACGTACTTGCTTTCAAAAATGTCGGGAAGGGTAGGCCTACAGCAGATGAAAGTGACTGACAGATCGTAGTCTTTAAAGAAGATTGGTTCAACAAATTTGCCAAAAAATTGATCAGTATAATTTTGAAAGCATGCAACGCGTACAATGATATGTTCGTGTGTTGGCCTAAGTAGGTTTATGTATGTATTAGAAGGGTCGTGGATAACTATAAGTGGGGAGGGATATCTGGGTGTTCTGTTCGTATAATCTTAAGCGCGCTTTTTATAAAACAAACTGTGCAAAATGTGTTGCATAAACTATCTCATATAATATCTGGATGATTGAGGTTTTTAGGTCGATGAAATAAACCAATATGTATCATTCAAAAATTAATATACAACCTCTGAGTTTAAGAGATTTAGGGATTTTACCGATTCTTTCAAATAGCCTAATATTTGCCTTACAGCATCACACATGTTAACTGTATAAATAATTGCTCCGACTATTCGTTTACATTTCCTAGGTGAAGAAGATAAATATTAAAAGAGTGCAAATTAAAGAAAGTCAGTGCAATAATGTGCAACGTTTGTTCTATTGTTCTATCCCACAAACGCATTATTGTAATTTTTTAAATTGTGAAATAATTATTTTTATAGATTTCACAGTAAGTTTATCGTGTGAAAGTTTAATGTTATCGAAATATAGAGCATCTTTACTGAAATCAAGCATGCAATGCCCAGATCATGTTAATGGGATTCCCATTCTGTAGCAAACCGAAATGTATGAAAAATCGAAATCCATCAATATTAGATTGTTCCAATTAACATAAGGTAAATGAAACAATAGGAAATGAAGGTAGATTCAAGTCAAAGGATGCAGGTTGCCGAGATGTGCACGCAAGGCAGTGTGCAATATTATGGAGGGGTGATAGAGCAGATAATGATCTAAATTGATGAGATTGTCTAGGCCAGACCACAATACGCACTACATCCAAAATTGCATTGCTGTTTTTTTATCTATATTATACGCTTCCAGTATTTGACAGGGATGATGTATGTTCAGAACTGTGTGACATAAATTATAGCCTCCGCCTGAGAGGGGTCACAATCAGAATTGCTGTCACGGCTCTGGGGCCTAATCTGATGACCCACTTTGTTACCGGCATGCATTGCGGCTGCCTCCATTCCATAACCATCACTATTCTCCTATTTGAAACAATGTGAGATTTTTATGCTATTATATTTATATCTTGTTTAATTTATTGTGTTGTAGTTGTCATGTAAATCCACATTTTTTACAGACAATAAAACCTCTGTGGTTCTTTGAAACAACTTTGAAATAAATTGTTCTTGTTACAAACGTGTTACGGTTTAGAACACAAACGTTTTATGAAGCAGTTATCACGATCAGACTATAAGCTAATTTTAGTATAACACAGAACAGTATTTTTTCTGCGTTAGGCGTTGCACTGACAAACGTTTGAATGATCCATGGCATATTTGTCTAACTTATAAGGTATATTGTCATTTGGTGTAGGTATATAAACTAATAATATTTGATATCTACTATGTATAACTGCTTTCATGTCTAATGCTAAACATGTAGGCCTAAGCCTAAACGTCTAATTTCCACTCTATTCTATAGAATCTCTTGACTAAATTCTTGACTATTAAACTGCCAACAAAATAATGACGTTTTAAAAAAAATCTTGATTAAGATAGGTTGTGTGAAATGTAGAGTTAGTAAATTTAAATAAATGAAATTTTGATAAAGCCTTACTTGCCTTCCTTGACCATTCGATCTATGTATCCGTCCATCACAACCTCTTAGGGAGCATTCACACCGAAGTAGCATTCCACTTGCGACGTGCTACCTGAATGCACGCTGCACGTTACTAATTTTAAATCCCAAATAAACAAGTTCAGGTCTTCACACAGAAGTAGATCTGGACTTATTTCATGCGACGCTACTTGGGATGACGCATGCGTAGAGTTGCCTTTTCAGCTGTTTTCTAATTGTTAAAAAAATTCAACATATTCGCTTGTATAGCGGTAGATTATGGCAAAGATGTCATGAAAACTGCTAGAAAGAGAGCTATTTAACATACAATTTGTACATGCGTAGACTATACGATATGGCAATCGAAACTCGTAGGAAAAAAGCCTGGATTAAAATTGCTGAAAATATATCCTCTTTAGGTAAATTACATTACTTTAATTGGGTTTCTCAATTGTTCAAGTGAAAATATATAATGTACGTTAAACTGCAGATCGCATTCGCTACTTCGGTATGAATGCAAAACTGTGAACCATGCAACTCGATGTGCAGCCTGCATCCAGGTAGTGCGATTCGCATGCTATGCTACTTCGGTGTGAGTGCTCACTTATATTTAATTATTCCTATATTGTCGTGAGGAGAATAAAGTACAATTAGGCCCAGTTCTGTTACTATCCTATGTTCTTCATTATTCCTCGATTCAGTTCTTTTGCACCAGTAGGCCTACTCTTCCGAAGAACCCTGTACTGAAATGCTCGCCCTCAGTAGTTAGTTTGTAGTCCTCCCTATATTCTGTCGAATATTCTATCGAATATTCCTTCGATTCTTCTTTTCACTATATATCAAGTATGTATATAAAGTATATCTATATTAATAAAAAAAATATATTTAGTTATGTAGGCCTAATTATTTAAAATATATATAAGAACCTCAAAGGACTTTAAGTTCGCTAGACCTTGCAGTAGCCTACTTACAGCTGTCCATACAGTTTTCTTCCTGTAAAATAGACTTTTATTTTAAATAGGCAATCAGTGTAGGCTAATCTGTAGGTTAGTTTAAGATACTTTTACACAAATTCAGTTGACCACAGGAAATTTTACCTAAGGTTCAAATCAGGAGTGGGGCGGTATGGACCCACCAAACTTTCATTAGTACGTGTAGGCTATTCTAAAATAATTTTCTCATTTACTGAAATCTTAATTTCAATTTGGTACCGATCTTTCTTCAAGTCAATTGTGCACATACGTAATATCTGATCACGTTTAATATATTATGTGTCCATACTTTATATCCGTTCTCATAATTAACATATAGAGAAATCGGAAAGTTCTATCTTTCATTGAAAAAATAATGAAAGATGCTATACACCAAATTCCCGACCTCAGAAAAATGTTATTTTCTGTGCCAATTACATAGATCTGTAAAGAGAGGAAATACTGTATTGATATTTGATATCGAAGATCCACTGAATCTAAAAAAAAATACATTTTCCTGAAAAGGACTGTGTGAGTGTCGAGAGCCCATCAATAGCTCTTCTGTAGAACGGAAAAATATGTAATCAAAATGTAATATTGCATTCGGAAGTGACCGAGTCAAAGACTTTCGCTTACTCCCATGATCACTTTATCTTAAAGAACATGATGTGAAAGACGTAACTTCCTGAAATCAATTAAAATATTTAGCTCTTAGTATAATCTAACATCTATCCCCGTTTCGAAACCCATCTCCGAAAGATGCACAACCCAAAAGAAATCTGATGTCTTACAGTCACATAACATTCTTTATCATGAAGCTTGGGCATACACATTTCTCATTTCATATTCTGCAAGGACTGCGAAATTCAGTTGTTTCAACCTGATGCAAAGATTTATTGTTCACTAGGCAAGACTGCGTTTTTATGAATGGTACCTGACCTGACCCTTCAGGGAATTTTTGGATAAAAATATTTCGCATAAAGGTTTTAGTTTTTAATATAAGCAACTTATGTGCACAATTTAGGCAAAATCGTTAGATCCATTTTCGAGAAAATAATGAAAAACGAAATGTTCTTAATGTAAAGTGCCATTAAAAATAAGAGAAAGTCTCCGCCAATCTTCGTGTCAATATCCCAGAAGGTAGCCTCGTCAGGTCAGGTCTCGTTACAGGTCAACAAGTAGTTACACATTAAGACGCTAGTTAGCAGCAGAAAAAAGTTACGAAGTAGTAGGCAGGAACACTGCCGGCAACGAGACCTGACCGGAAACGGGACAATCTCCTCTACAATTTTGTTTTATTCGAGCTAGTCTGTTCAGAGTCACACAGACTGACAAATACAGACATGTTTATGAAAGTTTGCATTTAAGTTCAGGGGATCTTGAAAAATGCATTTTTATTAAAAACTAGCTTAAAGGGCCCGGCGTCGCTCGGGTTTTGTATATTGTTATTCGAAATTAACTTATGAAGGACTATCGATTTTCAAAATGTGAAGTGAGAAAATGGTATTCCCTATGTCCAGGGCAGAGAAAGTTATGTGACTGCATCGCATTATTTTCGTGGATTTCATTCTTTAATATTTATTTACACCAATGAACTCTATTAAAAGCTTCTCTAATTTATAAAAGTCCCGTAGGCCTATCATTTATTTCCAAAGCTACCTGTGACCGCTGCCAACAATACACTGTTGCCATGGGAACCGTACATGGAATTTGATTTGGATTTGATAATTCTGTGTAAAAAGGTTAAGTATCCTCAATAACATTTTATTTTTGGCATTTAAAATCAAAACTTTTCAAAATAATTTCTTAGTGAGCACTTACATTATGAAACGAAGGTACTGTCAAAATTCCAAGTCTCTACCTATTATAGCTTAGGCTCTACGTTGATTCTCTGTCAGCCAACCAGTCGGTCAGTCAGTCAGTCAGTCAGTCAGTCAGTCAGTCATCAGTCAGTCAGTCAGTCAGTCAGTCATTCATTCATATATATATATATAGAGAGAGAGAGAGAGAGAGAGAGAGAGAGAGGGAGAGAGAGAGAGGGAGAGAGAGAGAGAGAGGGAGAGAGAGAGAGAGATAGAGAGAGAGATTTATGACGATTTTAATAGACGTATGGTAAAAAATCAGAAGCAATAATGTAATTATTCTTTCGTATTAGTTTTAAAATGTACTTTTAATTCTTTCATTTAATTGGATTTATGGTACCGATACCTATATTTTAATCTATACACCGGAAAACTTTTAGCGGACCCCCATCAACTTACATATAGCCTATATTAAATACAGGCTACAATTATGAAGTTTCCATTAGATCCGATTAATTCCCAAGTAGCTGGTTCCTTTAAAATTGTCACTTTCTATAAGCGACATGGCCTACCGGCCCACATAAATGTCGGTGACAATGTGTTCTGCTATTGATGGGTTTCAATGAAAGTGCAAAAGATGTACATGAATTCACTCCAATTAATATATTTTAACAGGAAGCGATAAAATAATGTCCATATTATTATCGAATAAATGTGCAAATTAATATTTAATGACTGTAACTTGTAGATGAAGTACCACGTGGTTTTCTTATAAAAGCACGAGTCGTTCAATCAACAGAAATATGAACACATGTGATCAAAATTGTATTATTTTTGTAATCGATCTCAGAGTTATACTCCAGATCGTTTCTTTAAGGGGAGGCTTCCACGGAAGAAAATCCACGAACATAATATGTTCACTACAATATTATTGTATCTTGACTAACTTAAATGGCCCGGCGTCGCCCGGGTTTTGTATTTTGTAATAATAAGAAATTAACTTATGGAGGACTTTCGATGTTGAAACTCTACGTCCTTATATAACTTGTATGTAGAATTCGAAATGAGGAAGAACGACATATGGCACTCAGACTATTCCCTCAGAAAACGCTAGATATAGCTTTTTATGGCTCATAGAGGATGTCGAATGTTGCATTCCATTGCTTCTACACACCATGCCTGGGAGGAGTGCAAATAAGAAGAAAAAGAAATTCCGGTTACATAAGATTGTATTGTCTCGACAGAAAATTGTATTTCTCACTCTCATATTACCATACAACCGTTTCGGGGCTGAAGTAAAAAATAAATACAATATCACTTTCATGCTTTCCTTCACAAAAACCTGGGACATAATGTACTGCGCGCGTAGGAGTGAAAATGTTCCATCCCATTTTGTCTTCTTTTAGATGCTTAGGCCCTCTGATTAACATACCTAGGCTATTTCTCAACTAATACAAAGCCTTCAGCTATGAGTGACGTATCAGTGGATAAGATTTGTTACCGACTTCCGATATAGCATATACTCACTGGCACACACTTAAGTTGTCCCTGCAATACGACCGCTTATTCTACATCAAAATGTGAAGTGAGAAAATTATGTTTTCCTTGTTGAGGGTAGAGAAAGTTATGTGACTGCTTTATTTTTGTGGATTTTATTCTTCAAGAATTATTTTCACAAATGTATTAATTACATCGATAGTATCAGAATTTGTTAAAACCCAGTATTATAATACAGTTTCCAAATCCCTATGTGTACACCGTAAACAATACTTTCGTTATGTAAACAATTGACATCAGAACTTTCTAACTCTGCTTCATTTCACATTTCCGACTTTTCCCTTGGATTTTCCAAAAATTTTCTGTTTCATACAAACCTTGTCCTGACAATTACGAACACAACAAAAAAGGAATCTGCCAAATCGGTCGAGCCGTTCTCAAGTGATGCGGCAACAACCATTCTGGAAATTCATTTTTATTAATATAGATTGACATCGAATTTCGGGGTCATACACAGTGCTTCCACTTCCTATAGTATCTATAACATGGTCAGAGGAAGTACAAAGCGATTTTCCTGAAGTCAGCTCTAAAGATGTTTAAATTTGATCTTATAATTAGGTCTACTTTTTTCAACACACTCAACACGTTTGTTTGAAATATCTTTCGTTGAAGAGTGTGTAGGATATTTCAATTACAAAGGTAGTATGAGAATAGTTACAAGCTAGTCTTTCGGAATGGTTTAAGTCCTTTTTCGCAAGGAGACTGGTTCAGTTCCTTACTGCTGCAAGGCAGACGCTTGCTTTAAGTCTGAATATGAATCCAGAAAATCGAAATATCCATGGTTAGGCTGGAGGACATGATGGGAGTTTCTTAACTATTTATGTTCCTGTGCTTAGGAAAATAATTGGGCCTAGGAGAGATTAAAAAAGTGGACTGGAGAAAACTCCATAACGACGAGCTTCATGACCTGTACTCTTCACCGGATATAGTAAGGGTAATTAAATCACGGAGGGTGAAATGGGCTGGACATGTTCCGCGAATTGGGGAGGAAAGACATATCTCAAAAGTACTGACTGGGAGACCCGAAGGGAAAAGACCACGTGGGAGACCTAGAACTAGGTGGGAGGACAAAATTAGGATAGCTTTAAGGGAAGTAGGATTTGCGAGGGATGATTGGATAGAGTTAGCACAGGTATGGCGGGCTCAGGTAAGCGCGGCAATGAACCTTCGGGTTCCATAAAATAGATAATATTCTTTTATATTGCTGAATAATTGTCTATTGCTATTGAGTAAGTAAGTAATAGGTATAATGCACATCTATAAAGGAGAACTTGAGGTTTTAGTCGTATATTTTAATTTTATTTACTGCTTAGTTAGATACGGTAATGATATATGTTTCATTTGGCATAACACAGAAACATTCGATAATTTTTAAGACCTTAGTTTAAATTAAAGTGCTAGTGCTAGTGCTAGTGCTAGTATTGTGAGAAGTGTTAATTTATAATACTGGAAATTAATCAATATCGTATCGTTTAAACTATATGCCAGCACTGGACTTGTAATTGATTAGAATTGCAGAAAACTTCTTCTCGTTATCCTGAATACTCTCCTCGTTAAATGGAATAGATCATTAAATCAAGCAAGTAATATAGTAGTTGAGCGTTTTAATGCGTCATAGATGTCTGCATTTCGACTTGAAGTTTTAGGTTATTAAATCACGGAACTATATCAGTATTAAAACAGAAAACTGCTTCACACAATCGGTAGCCAGTGCGAAATTTTACAGGTAGGCTGATTCAATTTATGGGTATGCCTTTTAGCTGATATGAATCTCACGTCACCATGATGCCTTAATTTTGTACGTTCTCTTTATTAAATGTGGGCCATGTATTTACATTTGATTTATCCGAAGGTGTTGATATTGCTATGAATGTTGTCAAAGTAGTAATTATTTTAAATTCCAGGATCTCTTTTCTGCATTCAATAAATCATGAAGCAGTGATATTAATTTTGTCCTGGTTTTAGTGGGTTTTGTATATTAAACTTTGAAAACCATCGAAGATTTATTCATGGAGTGTAAACGCAGATCTATGTATATTTCCAATTTATTGTTCACTGCGGCACAAGAGCGGTAGGCTGAAATAAAAGAAATAATAAAAAAACAAGTTTATACTCCATCTTGTTTCTCAACATATGTATATTTTAGTAGAAACTTGCAATGTCAATCAAATATTAATAAGGACATTTTGATATTAAAAAAAACATAAGTCTCCATGTACTTTCTATGAAAGATCTCAGCACATCTACTACCGTGCATATAATTACTAAAGTAAATTAAGGTTATAATGTAAAATCTTAACAATGAAGTGAAGGAACGGTATGAACAATATACCATTAAAACGAAGTCATGCACGTTCTCTTTATTAAGTATGGCCCATGTATTTACATTTGATTTATCCGGAGGTGTTGATATTGCTATGGATGTTGTCAAAGTAGTATTATAAATTCCAGGGTCAGGTTATATTAATATCAAGTAACGTAACTGAGTGTAACGCAATTACATAGTTATAGATGTGAGTGTGTAATGGTTGGGGCTTAAATAGTAGCGAACCTTTAAAGAAACGTTGAATATAATTTACCGTGACTAGACAGATGTTCATAAATGTTTGCACGTTCGTTCTTTAAGTAACGGTAATGTGGTATAGGCTATAACATCTTTAATTCTTACCTATATAATTTTCATTTCGATTATCAAAAAACATTCGTGATATCCACTAAAAGAAAATATCGTCATCTAACGTGCGAAACTTATTTCCACTTAAAGTAGTCGTACTTT
This sequence comes from Ectobius pallidus, assembly GCA_964059195.1. Lineage (NCBI taxonomy): Eukaryota > Metazoa > Arthropoda > Insecta > Blattodea > Ectobiidae > Ectobius > Ectobius pallidus. The sequence goes on along the minus strand of CAXKWD010000010.1, from coordinate 37,535,848 downwards.
CTTCACCTTAAATATAAGGTGGTATTCTAAAGGAAAATCTCAGTGAGCATCATATCTGCCTTGATATTTAATGTATATTTTGGTTAATGTGTATCCCATTAAATTCTTATAAAAAATTTAAGCTAGTAATTTTACATTAAGTTTTAACAATTACCGTTCAGAATTATCATACTTGAGGGGAAAATTGTAATTAAAAATAAATTCCTTGCGTTAGGTGATATCATGTATCTTTAATGGGTAGTATGATTCTTTTTAATAAAACTTAATACTCATTCTGTATTTTCTTTTTCCTCTATTTTTCAGTATTTCTTCTTCATTTCATATTCTTCTACTTTCTATATTCAAATTTTACCTATAATAATATTAATCTAATTTATATAATTATTACTGAACTGCCCTGAACACTAGCTTTGTTCATTCGGTGTACTGTGTACCATGTGTATTAGTCGGGAGAAAAAAATAATTGAATTCAAATTTAAACGTTTTATGTATCAAATTAAAGAATGTAGAATGAGCGTAAAATCTTATGAAGATCTGCTCAGCCACAATAAAATTATACAAGATCTTGTAAAAAATGTTATATACTGTACAATAGCTACTGTTTGATCCAAGTTAGAAATATACGCATTCATCATGCAGCTGCCCTGAACATTAGCTTTGCTCATTCGGTGTACCGTGTACACATGTTCACATTCAAGGGATTGTTAAGAAAAGGCAATTAATTGTCCAGTATATTCTCTTAAACAAACTTCTTGAATTTTTTGAAATTCTTCCAATATAAGTTATAAAAAAAATTAACATTTTCTATTTCATTTGACAAGCTGTCAAGTATGGCAGTGACAAGGCGGGCTGTTTCAACTTGATGTTACAATATTTCTATAGTTTTTTCCCCTTTTTTCCGTGGGCAGCAATAACTTCCAAGTGCCGCACATGGCCTGCGACCCACCAATCGGATTGGCCTGGATTAGACTATATGATTGATTTTCACAGCTGCATAAAAAAGAATGAAGAATTAAAATCACTCTCTGCTTGGGTTTTTTGTTGTAAATGGCATGTTTATCTCATTAGCTAATGCTTGTAAATCCTGTGAAAAGTGTGTTTGAAGTTACCTGGTTAATTTTTTTTCAAAGTCCCCTGTGTAGTGTATATTTGAAAACACCTGGTGACTTCAAGCCAGCAGTTGGTTAATTCCCTCCATTCGTTTAGCTTCAATGGCCGGAACAAGGGAAAGCGTCTGTCTCTCTGCTGGAGGATTTATACAGCTGCAGCCACCCAAATCTCAATTAAATCGCGTGCGAAATACACCAAGAAGATTAGATAGTCTAGCGGACATTTCAATTAATGTGCCTTATATATGACCGGGGTTACTGCGGGAGAGAGATTGTTTTAATTTAGATTGTAACTGTTATAAGAAGCAACAACACCCACGTGTTATCTGAAATGGAACAGAGATGGCTCTGATTGCGTGGCATTGTTGCGTGGCTATATATTATGAATTGCAGTGTTGATATTCTAAATTAAAGTAAAATAAATCCTAAATAAAGATAGAATTTCGCGGCTCATGGTTGGAAAAGATAAGTAAAGTGATGGGTAATTCTAGTAGAGGGATTGGGAAAATTCAAATATAAGTCGTACCTTGGGATGAATGTGTCCCACCCAAACCACTCTCTGCGATGCAGTTTCTTTTATACTACGATCTAGCAAATTCTTCTGTCCTCGTATTATGAAGAAACTCGTGATTGGACGTTGAAGGTGTGACGTCATACCGCTAGACGACAGGTGACAGGCTGACAAGCCTCGCGGGAGATATAATATGGTGCATTTTCGAAACCTACAAACAGTGTATCGTACATTATTCTAAAATGCAAGGGCGCTTCGCTACGGCTACCGCCTCCGCTTCGCGCACTTAACTTTGTGGTTAGTGTTATGCATTATTTAGGTGGATACAAGGCACTTGCGACAATATACAAGGACAGTGGGTACAAGGCATTTGCGACAATGTAATGTAAGTGTTTATTACAGTAATTAACTTTTTACAAATTCCAATGCAAACAATCGCATGAGTCCGCATGGATCGTACATGCTTACGCAAAAACACACACAAGTAAAGAAAGAACAAATAATATAAATACAAAATAACACAAACTAAATCTATTCCTCACTCTCCACACACGCGACAGTGTACAAGGACAGTTGGTCACTCTGCTTCGCTCAGAAACAAAATACATCACACAGTCCGTGCAAATGTGAATATCGAATGGGCGAAGCTTATATTTGAATTTCGCCGAAGGATTTTAAGGTGCAAATAATGGTAAAAAGAGGGAAAAGTTCTTGAAAGTACATACAAAAAGCAGATGATGAAAAAGACTTAATTAAGGTTTAAACCAGTTACATGAACTTTCTTTATCCCATTTACTGTGTTCTAATGAATAATAAACTTAATAAACCCGTTCAATGACCGCTGCTTTCAAGATCCTGAAGCGAAAGCGTGCATCAGAGTAGTTTGCTTAGGTTTTGACTTGCAAAATTCAATGTTCTTTACATGTTTGGTGTACTGGGTGATTTTTTCTATTTCTTTGATGCTTGCCATAGAATATTTACCTCGAAGACGGCATGTCGAGGAATGATGCAATCAGTTTCGATAAACTTCATATTTTATAATTCTTCTCAAAGTGCATACAACTTCTTATCTTCGCCATGATTTTGTTGTAAAAAATACGATCTGGTCCAGACTGATAAAACACTAACACGGCCAACAAGAGGGAAAACAGGTGGTACCACAGATGACAGAACACATACATAGGTAGTACCATTAAATTCATTCCAGTAGGCCTACTGACTGAACTTAGTTTACAGTTGATAATTTCATTTCACAGCTGCAGGATGGCCGTTGTTGCTGAGATATGAATTACTGGCGGTTTCCATAAATTATATTTTAATGTTTATTTTTTGACTATTTTTAACGTCTGATTAAACAGAATTTTAAGAATCTGTTAAAGAAGAGCAAAACTCTGTATAATCTTTTAAAATACAGATAAAAGTGCAGGTAAAACGTGCTAAAGCATGTAATATAAGGGAAACGATGGCAAAATGTATAATCTTACAAAAAAGATGCAAAAAGATGCAACAAAGTGTGTTTATATCGCTATGTCCCCAAATACATGTATTGACCGATCTGTATGAAAATAGCTTTATTTTTGGAAATTGTGCTGCCCTTAAAATCCCCTCTCTAGTAATTAATAATATAAATCTATTACAGTTTCGTATACATGCCATAAAAACATGCAAATCCCGTAATAATTTCACATTATCAACGAACAACATATTAAAAACCCCCACCAACAAGAAAATTAATGTTGTTAAATAAATTGTTGTTTGTAACTTACCTTACTTTTTAAATTCTTAAATTGCTAATATATTCTTCAATATTTTAGTCTGATATAAATTATCAATGAAACGTGTTCTAAGATTGAGTGGTTTCAAATAAGTTGATACAATCTTAGCGGATGTTTATAATGTACGGTACTTCTTAAAGAATAGAACATTGCCCAGCTGATACTGAGAGATCGGAAGGCGCAAGAAGGTCTAATCTTAAAACGTTTACTATCCAATGATAAAAGTAAACACATTAGCAACTAAGAAATTAACAACACTAATTCATTTTATGTAAGTGGTTATTATGATGAAGCCAAGCCTGTAATATTGGAATATTTACTTATTTAATTTCATGTCATGAGCACCGTAATTTATACTATAGACTAAAGAATAACAACACAAACTACAAAATCAATATTGGTACATACAGTACATAAATGCAATAAATAACTACATAAGTATAAAATATAAATACAATTCCTGTACTCCTATAGAAAATGTGTTCAGTCCTTTCTTTCTCAAAGTAACGTCAATAGATTATTATGATAATTCACGGTTTAACGTATTGGTTTTAATAAATTATGCTATTACAAAGAGTTTTATATATATTTTTAGTTAAACTGTACGTATATTATGATCCATACTACATCACAATTTGTTATTGGGATGTTGACTAGCCGGTCTCCTAGAAGAGTGAAGATAGCGCTAATGGAGGTAACACCTACTGGAGTTTTTGGAAGAATAGACGGGGTTAAAGTTTTATGTGGAGTCCGAATCATGGAGGACTTCCTAAATACTCCTCTAATCAGGAAAACGTTAACTGAGAGAAAACGGAAGCGATATAACCACCAGGTCACAAGACTCCCTCATGAAGTTCTTGATGCAAAAAAGAAAGAATTGTAAAAGCCTATAATCATTTGGTTCTGAATATTGGGTTTAATTGATTCAATGCCATTTGTATGTCTTTTTACTACAGGAAATCATAGTACATTAGTAATAATCCCTTTATTGCAACCAATGACCATATTATAATGAATGGAGCAATGGTGGAATGATATATGCCAGAGGAAACAGGAGAACCCCGAGAAAACATGTACGACCCTATTTTGTCCACCACAAATTCCACATGGATCCACCAGAGTTGATCTCGGGTCCAGTTGATCAGCCATGGGGATGGATTATAGTACATAATAGAGATCCTAATAGGCTTCCAGGATACAACGTTGATTTGTGAATTTTGCGCTCACCGAAGATTTATTTACCAACTTTCAACATTATCTTTACAGTTTAATGATATTAGTTTTGGTGTACCTATTCGCGTTTCTTTCTGCAAGAATTGTTAATGTTGTTATTATTATTACCATATTTTCATTAAAAATAAATATTGAAAAGATCAGGCTATAATATAGCTAAAAATTCTGTCAAATCTCTCTACTACTGATACATGACATACGATTCCCTACTTCATGATTGACTTTACCGAGTCATAAGTCATAACTGTTTTTATTCATGCTCTCACTCAATACTGTCACATATCTCTACATCTGGAGACAGCAATACGTCATTGATACGTTGGATAATTAATAAGCGGCGTTTGTCAATATGCTATCTGTTATTTCTGTAGAAACGAATAATTGATACATTGAACTAACTATATAAATCAAGTGACGCTTTCTCTGAAGTTTGATTTTTAAATACTGACAGTGACAATCCACATCAAAGCTACATGAATACGTCATTATTAATTCACACAATATTTATTATTTCCATGGGCCCAAAATTCATATATCCATAGACGTTTAAAAAAAGTTAGAATTGTCAAAAGTTCGTTCTATGTTTATCTTCCGTCTTTTGCTTTAACATTATTCCATCGTATTTACTTTCTGTTGAACGTTAAAAAAGATATTTAGCAGATATTTGCTTAATGTTTTGTAAATACTGGAGAGACCAGTTATATCAACACACTCAATTCTCCTTTCCTATCCATCTATGTCCCTTGCTATCTATTTTCCTCTCATCATTCTATCTTTATCTGTTGACATCTCTACGAACTTCTTTCTTTATTTATAAATACAGTATGACGTTGAGTCGATTCAACATGTTTCGTGAATTGATCTCATTTTCATAAAATTATGGACAGTTGTACCTTTTAGTTATATTTTAGTATAAGTCTCCGCTCTAACTTGATACTCTGTCAGCAAATGTTTGTTGATACATTAATTCTTAATCCTTCCAGAGATGACTCTATGTATCAGTATAAGCAGTCACCAAGTAAAATCATAAGTGAGCTCTTCGTTTGAAATCGATGAGGAACATTTCAGTAAAACAGCTAGTCTGCATATGTGGATGAAAATCCTTACTGTATTTTTTACATAAACAATACTCCATTAATCTTATATTATATGCTTTTATACTATATTTTGAGATAATGAATTTATACGTCACCATCAGTAAGAAGGTTAAACAAATAAAACTTCAATTTAGAAACAGGATATTTAAAATACGAGGATTGGAAGATTAATAGTGGCAACAAATCTATAAAATCAAGGTAAATTGCAAGAAATTCAAATCGCTTTTGTTGGACGTTGATTGGATATCCGCTGTATAGGTAATATAAAAGGGGTGCCATTTCTTGAAACCAAAAAACCGGGGCACTCGATCAATACGAGCACAACGATAAATAGGAACAACTTTTACATGGAAGCAAGGAAGTGCAGTCCATTGACTGGAAGCTTAGGTTGTGTTGTACTGTGTGATAGTGTGTGAATTCAGTTTTCAGGAAGTCATAACAGTAATCTAAATAAAACAAACATAAATATGTGCCGGTAAATATGTACCTTAACTGTCATTATTCTAATATTCTAATGACTTTCTTCCAGCCAGAGCCATTTTCTCTTTCACAGTATTTGCCTACACAATGCGGCTGCTTTATCAGCTTCACAGATTTTTGCCGTTTCACCAGGAAGGTTTGAAAATTCAAGAATTTCTGTCTTAATGTCACTATCTGGCACAAAGTATTTTACAACTATAGGAACAACTTTTACATGGAAGCAAGGAAGGACAGAAAAACCAAAATCGTGTGCTCAAAATGTTATACGCCTACATGCCAAGATCGCCATTAGAATGTATGTTTTTGTGCGAAATCATTTAGATGTAAACTGACAGTAGATGACTAAGTGTGAAAATAAATGGCTGCATTTATTTAATTAATGTACATTACCTTTCGTTTGGGGTATCCATTCATGAGCGTCAACTTCATGTATCCTTTTCAAGGTGAATTTTGCTGTGTTAATAAATTGATATTGCGAAGGTGTCATATTACTATGGATTATATTTTTCATATATTTCATATGATATGTTCATTTACAGTGCACATATTTTAGTTAGGATTGCGAGAACCATTTAACCTTTGATGCCTTTACTTTAATTTAGAAGCTCTAAACATAGCTCGCAGCAGCGCCACAAAATGAGATGGTTATTTTAAAAAGCTTCTACTTCCATACATGCGCTGTGCAGGTATATATACATAAATCATGGTGCTCTGAGCTCTTTTTCATTATTTTATAACAGGTGGTGTTATTTCAATTTTAATTTCAGATTGCACATGAGGTAAACACAGGGCCATATATCATGGGTAATAAAGATTTTAAAGGATGCATAAAAATATAATCCCTCAAATTAATTAGTTCGTTAAACATTAGATATAATCTGGGAAGAAAATGCATGTTAGGGCACTCGAGCTTTTATGACAGCGTGATATAACATGCACTTGCGTAGAACAATTTAGCTCTTGTTCGTAAAGAAGCTAGGTCACATAAACGAAGAATTAGATACCGCATTCACGTAAATTACTAATTCGCCTCTAGAAAAAGAGACCTGTCTATTTTTTAGTACACTAGTGCATATATATTTCAAAGATCATGGGTTGTATGATTTACGTGACATTCAGGAAAAAAAAAATATAATTACTCAGAAAATTCTACAGTGGAGTGTGAAGTGAAGTGTTCCCTATTACAGGCCATGGAGGCCCAGAGGTTGAGGCTCCCAGATTTTTAGACATTGGCACATGAAGGTGGTAAGGTTATCAGCCTTACGCACCGGCCTCTTCTACCCCCAGGACTGCTCCTGGTACTCATTTCTGTTAGAGGCTGAGTCGACCCAAGGTCCAAAGTGCCACCAGAAGGATTAGGCTAATTGAAAAACCACAACGACCTCATCGGGGATCGAACCCGCGACCTTCCGGTTTGTAGAGCAGCGCCTCAACCACTACGCTACGGCGTACCCTACAGTTGTAGAGATTACCATAGGTAATTCCACGAAAGATTACGAGTTTATCCGCAAATTTATCTGAGAAAACTCCTATTTTCGTGTAGGATTTATTAAAACTATTCCATGAACATAAGGTACGGGATTTTGTAAATAATATGTATTTTCCCACTCTGTTATCAATATTCTGTCAAACTGTAAGATGACGGCATACTAAATGAATGGACAGTCGTTGAATCGATTCACCGAATAGTGCGTACCACAAAATAGAGATCGACGAAATAAGAGCACACAAACTGACTTGCAACGAATGAAAACAGTGTTTTTAATCAATGCAAATGTACTTTATTTCGATTTCTAACCAAGTTATGCTGTATAAAATAATGAGGTTTCATTCTGTTCACTCGCAGAATGTGCCGTGTTAATCACCGCACGTAGATGCCTTACGTGTCCAGTAATAAGCTGCCGTTTTATCGCTTATCAGACCCTAGGAAACATATTATAAGATAAACGATCGTGCTTTGCTACGATAACTACTCATAATATTTATAGCTATGTTTTATGTGTTTTTGTTTCCCAAACTATAATTCATATATCAATATGAAAGTATTCTATTTACGCCTTCAAGAGCATTTTTGTGCTTATTTAAACTTCGTAGTATTAATTTTAAAGTCTTTTATTAAAACTATAGAACTGCGATAAACTTTGTTGAAAGTCTGTTAGATGGAAATAATTAAATATAATCAAGTACATAATCTGCGATACTAAAAATCCGATGGGTGTGATGATGTAAACAGTAAAAGCTAATGGCAAAATGTTTAGTAAATTACAGATATAAATTCACATTAAATATTTTTATCAACTGAATGGTGAACTTTTCTTCTGTGGCGGTGTGGAAATGGAATAGGCTTACACCCATACTGCGGAATTGCCTTGATTTCTCAGTGGAGATGCAAGACTTTTCCAAAAGATGGCACTAGTGCTTGTTGGTTTTCTTTCACATCACGTCGCGCACTATATTATTGCGTAGCATTGCTCCCTCTGCTGCTAGCTGCCGTCGGGACCCACAGCCGTCACAAACAGAGCAGTGCTCCATCTACTTCATCTTATCTCCCATGTGAGTGAGACAGAAAGAGAAATAGGACAGTCAAAAAACGTAGCGAGTGCAATGTGACTGTTGCTACTGTGTGTTGTGTTATGTATACTTCCTTATTTTTCTTCTCGTTATAGTCCTCCTTCTCCCCCCTTGTTGCTATTTATTTGTTGATGGTTGAAAAAGAGGGAGGGACGGAATCAGGGAATGTCAACTGTCAACTTTGGAGTAAAAAATGGCGATGTCTGTCTCGTAGCTCGTTCTCAGCTAATAATGCAGTGCTGGAACAGCAATGTGCCTTATCTAACCCCTGTCCCTCCCACCCATCTCGGAAGATGAATAAAAATGTTGAGAAATTCTTCTATAACAAATAGTGCACATCCTTTGTGGAATATATAAAATTACCAGAGCTGTAACTCTCCTTCCAGGAGGATGTTGGCAATATTTGTTTACAGCGATTTAGCAGAAAGAGGGAGAAAGCTGTTGTAAAATGACAAAGGAAGTTGTAATATATAAGTTCAGAACTTTTTAAGGCAACCCGTAGTCTCATAACAACATTATATTAACTATGGTATGCGTAATATGTTATGCTATATGAAGGTACGGAATTTCTGATAAATTAATGGTCTGTTTTATAGATACAGTATAATGAATCTTTACAAGAGAACATCCCAATTTACTTTCGCAGAATTTGTTTTCATTTTGCTCATTTTAATTATATAAAATTTTAAGGGAATTTTTTACCAAAACGGATGATTTATTTTATGAATTCCAAATAGCAAATCAATCAAGTGAGAAATGATACCGTAGCGAAGAAAATGTTATGCTACAAGTACTTTAAAATATACCGCATAGGATGTAATCTAATTTTAAATCGCAACAGTAATAATTAAAGCAAAGTTGTGTAAGCTAATTAGAAAGTAGGTAAAGAGACATAGAGACCGATAACTCAGATAATCAAACGTGATGAAACAGAGGGTGTAACGCATAGAACTAGAAGGCAACACTAATAAGTTGTGCCCGGGGGTTTAGCCAAAAATTCGTCAAGTTAGTGTCTGTCTTAGGTCACTTACTTTTGGTAGACTGGTGATTTTCTGTGAAAATATGTTTTTATGCTTATGTAAGTGTCCCTTTTTATCTTAAGCTACTTAAGTTAAACCTCATGCTTCCATAATAATTCTACACTTTGACATGCTAGAGTTTTATAAAATTTGTACTGAACACTTTTGATAGAAATAACTGCATGATATCACAATATTAATTACATAAACCTATTACAACTTTAATCTTTTCACATGGCAATTCCGATCGATGGGATATTATCGGAATAAAGACACAAAACCGCTGTTGCTATGCGATGACATTCCTTTCCCCATGAACGTTCTATATTTCGATTTGTGGTAAAAATTCCAATACCAGATGTGATCTTCCGCTCTATAAAACTCAGTTGGAAGGTTTAAACTCATGTATAACATCAAATACAAGAAAAACATATGTGCATTCTCCAGTATTGCAATAAAGCACACATTGATAACACGCCAATATAACAAAAAAAGCCTGGAAATAAAGTTTAGGTACAAACGAAACCATTCTAAGAAATTAGTACATCTACACCACTAAAATTCCATTGTATTAATTTAGAGCTAATAGGCCTACGGTTTGACCAGTAATTGCTTCACGTAGAAGTTTCTTCCAGTAAGGAATATTAGTCAGAACCGTACTCTGTCCTGTAACTGGTTCGGGATTAACAAATAGTATTAATAATTATTATCTTCTTGGTTTGGGCTCCCAGATTAAGGTTCTTTACATTTTATCCACATTTGAATTGGTTCCCATGAAAATGACCACTAAATATTTACAAAATTTTTACAAAATTCAGTTAACATTAAATTTCGCATTTTCTATTATTAATTTCTATTCATAAACGAAGGTAATTAGTCCAACATTCCCTTCATTGTGATATTTTGGTCGGAATGTGAGAATTTTTATGAAGGAAGGGCATCGGTCCGGACTGAAGCCTTACTTCTATGAAATAGGCCTACCCATCGGAGCGCTAGGTATCGCTTAGCGCCCTGCTCTTCTCTTGTTTCTTTTCCCCTTGTATAGGCATGCATTGTTTTGAGGTGTTTTGGCTGGGGTATTGCATCAGTATAGTACAGTGAAATATTTAATTATCTTTTTTTCTGCAGCAGCTATAAAACTAATCATAGGCCCTAAAGAATGGGATTTAGTTCATTTGAGCTGAGTTTTGGGAAATAAAGAAGAAATGATCTAGAGTCCTTATTATGAAAATCAAAATGTACATAAAAAGACCTAACTTGTGATAGCATTTGTATGGGCATCGGTTGTTGGGTTGAGTTACAGAAATAAGATGTCTGCTTGGCACATAAATGTGTTTTATTAAGAAATCTCAAGAGATTTAAATATCAGTAAATTTCAGATTCAGATGTTAAATGTAAAACTCGTTCATAGGAATCCTAATACACATCCTGGTACTTAATGTTAACCATTTTTATATTTGTATTGTCATAGTAAACTCCAGATTGTGTTTCTTCATTTCCCAAAACTTACCTATAATGGACTAAAGTCTTACGAATCAATTTATTTTAGGTCCATTATTCTAATGTCAGGAATAGAATGTCAGGGTATTTGTTGATTTATAATGTACAGACAGAAATGACATTAGTTTTATGTTGGTGTGGGTGGTGTCAATATTAGTACAGGTCTACAACGTGATCTCTATCTTCGGTCTCTCTTTAATTTTTTTTATAAAGTTATGAGATTTATCATAAAACTTACAATAATAAATATCAAGTCACAGCCTGTGAATGTGCGCTTTATAATTTTGTGTTGTATGATAAAGAACTTAATTCATTTTAACATGAACGAACCTAGGCTTAACAAAATGTTAAACGACATAGGCTATTATGGGATAGGAATGAGTACGGCCAATACATTTGTATTAAAATGCCGCTTTAACGTACTTTTAAAACTTGTTAAGTCTTTTAATGTTTAAAAAAACATTTTCAGGGTAACTTTATGGTTAAGATTTGCCCACCTAAAATTCATTAAAACCTTATAAATCTTATAATATTAACAGTTGTCGTTAACCACACCGTCGCATGATTACGAAATCGTATCTTCAACAGACACAGTTCTATTTTCAATGTAGATCTGTAGTGAATCCAACATACAACAATAATAAACCAATAGCTATTTATGTATCAAGTGCGCAAAATAACGCTTTACCGGACGAATCTAGTAAGCGGCCAAGTCGTAAGCCGAGGCTGAAATACTGGATGAATCCGATAAGGTTTTTGCGTACGTGGTGCATACAATATTTTTTAGTAAAAGCTCTCTAAATTATATGAAATGAAACAAAAATGCCATATAATAAATTATAATGAAAGGTAATCAGCCACTTATTAACGTCATGTTCTCACAGCCACCTGAATCCTGGAACAATTATGAACCGTATGTACCAATACGAAATGCGGTATAGATGCATTATGTGAGTAGCTTTTTGTAAACAATAATGCATACGAACTAGTATTTACGAAAAGCTTGTGTAAATATGATTGATAATCCCGAGGAAATTTCAATCCAAGCCAGAAACATTGAATTGGACCTGCTGCCAGCAACTTCACGGCAGCAGTAGACTATAAGTACTGCATTTAAATGCTGTTCGTCTTGTGAACCAAGATATGAAAAGTTGTTGACTTATATTTGTTGTTATATGATGAGGTGGGCTACCATGTTTTGCGAAATAAAGTTTATTATTATCATAAAGAAACGTGTTGGCTTAAATTTGTTGTTTTATGACCACATACAACATGCTTAAATCCATGTTAAAGTTGGTGTGACTTGTCAATGCTATCTGGATTTTATAAGATTCCCATGACGACTTTAGCGTACTAGGCCAATAAATCTGCATTTTGAATGCAGTTTTATGCAATTTCAGCGGCCTTGGTTGCTGAAATGCAATTTTTCGGCGTGTTACCAGTCCGACAAGCAGCTCTTTTAGAGAGCCTGTGCTAAAAAAATTTGTCTATAATATTTTTTCGGTGTTATTTTATTCTGTGTTTGTGGGTATATCTCTCTTCTTTTAAGTTCTATTGGAATTAAATAAATAATTAATTTATAAAATCCTTGTCAGAATAATTTAACCTAACTTTTCACAGCTATGTCAACGTAAGTCCATAAATTGCATATGCAATTATAAATACGAGTACATTATATCCACTTGTTCGAAATATACCTATATTTTTAAGGACTCAGTCTCTTGGTGTCATGGAAATCAACTAAGTACCATATGGTCAAATGTAAAATGAAAACCAAGGAAGATCGCGACACTAGTGGAGACAGATGAAAATCAACAATTCGAGGTGCATGAAGAGAGAGAACATATTTATGTTTCAATAGTTCTACTTTGTACAGTCAAATATAACCTTGATCATATCGAAGTGAGAGGTTTTTGGTAGTAACCACAAGCAAGAATTTGGTGGGTATATGCTTTATTGTTAGAATTAGCACTTCACGTAATAAGAGGTTCCCTTGCTATATTAAAAACCCATTAATATTTCAAGGGGTAGCAACTTTTAATAATGGCAATATTTAAGTAACATTTTCGTAAGTTAGAAATTCGTTTATTCTATGTGCATGTATGTATATATATATAAATCTTTGTACTGAGTTTTCTGGAAGAGTTCAAAATTTAAAAAAGGTATGTGATGTACCAGATATTTTTGATATGAGAAAGCTACTTCCGGTCCAACGAAATCTTTTGCTGTAAATAAAAGTAAAAAATAATCCATATCATACGGGTTAAATTTAAATTGGTTTTAAATATTACAGAAACATATTTTTGTAAATATTTCGCTAAGAATTAATTAATTACAATTCCATTTCAGTTCTAAATAATTTTGCTCGTCTAGCAGAATTATTCATCCTTCGAGAACTCATCATCAATTAGTTTAATGCACCCTGAATTAAAATGGTATTTAATCTGATGCATTAAAACAGTACTCGAGATGCATTTAATGTCTGGGATCTGCAAGTTGATTAATTCAAGTGTCTTATATCCTAGATTACATGACCTATATATGAAGAAGAAAAATGTTTATAGTATGTAATTTTTCCTCATTCCACAAGTAAAGGTTTCGTTTATGAAATGATGCTAATTAAACCATGAAGATAACCTACATGTGTAACACTTACTTTTATGTGTTTAAAAAAAGTTCCAAGCGCTTCTCGTCTGAATTTATGTGGCAAACGAAGCTGAAACATGGTTTTCGCTCGAGGGTTCATACTACAGTAATTGGCGTTCTGATGAATTTTTTGATGGAGATGGAAATAAAGAGGAAGGAAATATTGGTGTAGACATACTAAATTTTTAAAAATGAACTCGTAAATTCAATAAAATGTACCCAGTCATGTGAAAGTATATCTAATATATTTGGAATACACTGAAAAGTTTACCAAATGCACTTGATAAGAGTTATTATAAATAATTTATTTAGTAATGTGTGTATTTAAAAAATAGCTTATTTAATTAATACCGATATTTGGAGCAAATCAAAATAATTAACATAAACAACAAATACTCGTAGATATATTGCTTATGAATAATCTTTTTAGTTGAAGTCGTTCAAAAATGTGTACAATATAGGTAAATATTCGTACTTGTAGATTAGAAAATGCAACCAGTTACATAAATTTACCATCATAATGTGATATAATTAAAACAGCTAGTTTTGGCTGAAAAGTTGGTTAGGCCTATACCTTTAAATATTATGGACCGTCTCAAATATCGCTATATTTTCTTTGAATTTATTTCCCCAGCCCTTCTAATCACAAATGGACCACATCCTCTGCTTTCTAGTATGGATGATATCTACCAGCTCTGATGAGTTATGTGGACCTATTGTTCTCTCTAGGGTTATCCAATCTTGTTTGTAGCGAGCGGTATGACAGATATTCTGTTAAGTTATTTAACTCACTCACTGTGTTTCATTTGATGCATGTTGTTCAGTACTGTGAATATAAAAACAAATTTAAACATGGGCCTTCTACTCAAGGTAATTGATGTGAATCGGATTCTAATTTTGAGGAAATTTTAGAAGTATCCTCCCCATGTAAAGCTCCTATTTGCTCGGATGATTCAAGAAAGTGTGTGTAAAGTGCTTACCTAACGAAAATGAGTAAAACAATAAAGTACTTAAGAAAAAATATTGTCTTTCTTCGATTTGTAAATATAACTTGTTTTCAGAGTGATGTATGAAAACATAAGGTCGAGCATGAACTGTCGGAATTTCTCTCATGCATGAGATTACAGTACTCGATTTTCCTAGTATCTGAATAAAATATGTTCTGTTTGGACTTTCTGGTTAAGTGAAAATTTTAAATACTATTTGGATTCATGGATTCCTTTCTTACAATGTGAAATAATATTATAAACATTAACCATTATGAAATTTCCAGACAGTAAACGTGATAATTTTTTTATTTGGTTACTTTTTAATTTTAACATTTGTTACATTTTTTTTCAATTTGTTTGCCTTATTTCTATAATAATAACAATACGTTTTAACGAATCTATAAGAATTTATATATGAGAGATAATTGTTAAAAAAAATAATCAAGCATATCAGAGGCCTGTATGACATCTTTAAAGACGAAGGAAATGATTGTGCTATGTTATTTATTATGAAAAATATTATAACAGAAATAAAGAGAGATAGAAATAGACAATTATGAAAGACTGCCACTATAGGACTGTACTTATTATTGAGTACAAAATTATATTTTCGAAAAGTTACTGAGAGATACAGTCACGTGGTGATAACTGCTCCCTAACTTATTAACTTATTTTGTGCATTTGAGGGGTTCTGTATGTAAAAACCCTTGTCAAAAAAAGTATTATTTCATGAGAAGCAAAATTCATTTTACAGTGCACAAACACTGCAGTATCAACAAGATATTTATGATAATGATTCTACAGGTCATGCGACATAACAGAAATTCGCATTAATTAAAGCTTAAGTATAACTATTACAATTATTTGGCTGAAAATCTTTAAATATAAAATAAGGTAATATTCATGCTGAAAATTTAATTGATTAAAAACAATAAAATATTACACCAATACAGTATTACACATGGGTAATATTACATTTTATGTATTTTTAAACAAACAAAAAAACTCAAATTTGACAGAAATTTACTGCAAAATTAATACAACAGCTGACTTTCCGCTCTAGCTTCAATTGTCTTCCCCACTGCTATTGTCTGAATATCAATGTCTATCTCATTATTAAAGTTAGCTCCTTACTCTTCTTGTCCTCCTCGTGACAGAGTTTTAAAAAAATTGTGTGTTTGGTCTTAGTAAACCATAATCTTTTTCAAGTACAGTAGAATCCCGTTATTCCGAACCACGCTATTCCGAAGATCCGCCAATTCCGAACATAGTTTAGAAAAAAAAATACCGATTTTTTAAACTTAAAAAATGATAAATTAAAAAGACGTTCGTGAAAAAAACGTACATTTATTGTTATACAAAGAAGTAAAATAGAGACATACATAGAGCCTAAGCTTGATGAAAACGCCTGAATCCAAAATATAATGAAAGCTGGTTACTTACAGCACATGACGGCTCCATTTATACAATTCCCCGCACTAAATTTACGCCTTAACAAGTCAATAAGTTGATATTATTCAGGAAATCCGCCTATTCCGAATTCCAGCTAAACCGAACAGTGTTCGGTCCAAATTAGTTCGAAATAGCGGGACTCTACTGTATTTTATTGTAGAAGGGTGTATTTTTGGAAGTTCATTGTACATTCGAGGGAAAAAAGACCTCTTCAGGAATTGCTGACCTGCTACGGATATATTGACCCCTATGAATGGTAATTATTTATCTATTCTATACATCCTAAAATCCATAAGCTTTATTGCATTAAGGGGACCGACCTGTGAAATTGAGTAATTCTACATTTATTATATGATCTTCTTCATAATTTTATCTGACACTTGAAGCATTTTCCACACTAAACTCTGAAATGTGTAGTTTTGTAAATTTATTAGATCTCGAGAAAAAATTATGTTATTTTTTAATGGGTTACATGGCAAAAGGTCCTTTTGGCATTGCAGATGTATTGTCTAGACTCTAGACACTCCAAGCCAAAAACGTTAATCTCTATTGTAATAGAATTGATTGTTTATTTTAGAAATAAATAGTTAATTATTATTTTCCTTAATTTGGTTAAGACTGCATCATAAGCAATTTATAATAAGGACACAACTGGTATTTAGTTAAAAGTTTTAGTTATTGAGGCTTGAGGCTTGTTGAATAATTCAAAGTAAATTATTAAAAACTGCTACGCAAGCAGAAATTTGATATAGTGAAATATGAGGGAAACAAAATGTTGAGAAAATCAAGTTTAAAGTTGGACACAATTTTAGCCTTGAAAACTTTCCTGCTCTTTCTATAAGCCTAAACAACGAATTCAATACAATAATAGCCTGGAAAATATATTAATTTCCTTCCAGCATTACTTTCAAAATAATTGGAACTCGGAAAATATGTGTTTTATAATAAAGTTACGACTTAGTTTATCAGCACGTGTACAGAACCCTTGAAGGTCACATTACGGATATCCAAATACACCTAAACTAAAATATGTGTTGCATTCTATGATTGGTCATGCATTTGTGTTAATTAAGAAGCAAAAAAAAGTTTTGTGCCATTTTTTTGGAATTCTCCGGTCGGTTATCTTTGCACTGCCTCTTTAACATTATGAAAGTCTTGGTCATCTATTGTCATGACTTTAAATGAACTTCGATGGGATCTACAGGAAGATAATAAATAATTCCATACCTCAGGTGTTTCAACTCATACCAATGAGAATGTAGTAAAAGTGTGAATAAAAGTAGCCCCCGTAACTACGAATGATATGGTTTTTATAAAACACCATATATTTGACTATCCCTAACGCTGATTTTCATGAAAATGATGTATCCAGGCTATAGAAAAAGTCTCCTTCTACTGGATGGTACCGACATCTCATTTTTTTAAAAAGTGACAAGGGCTGTTTTTATATAAAAAGAATCCTCATTTGGACTAACAATAAATCCCACTTTATCTAATTAAATTGTAATTATATATTTTTATAATATATTGAATGTTTTAACTATTCGTTTATATGATATTTTAAAGCTAACGAACTTAAATTAACGCTTACGTGTTATGCCATTTTGTGTAATTACAGAATTAATTACGGAAATCAAAATGAAAAACTTTTCACCCTGCTGCAAAAAATAAATATTTAAAAATGTACAATAGACAGAAATAAACTTAGCTGTAGGAATGAGCTCATTACAAATGGGGATACTTATTATGCAAGGGCATATTTGAAAGCAATAAACCTGGATCTGTAAAATACAAGCAGTAAAAGCAATTTATGGGACAGGTAATTCAATCGTTTTCTTTAATGAACTCCACTTTTACTGCCTACTTTATACTTGCAGGTGAATTATGTGAAGTAATTTCAATTTATACTGAGATGTATTTTTCATTTAAGTGTTACATCATCTAAAGTTTACGACCGAAGGTGTTCAAGTTAATGAATAGATATTCAGATATGGTTCCTTATAATAATGTATATTGGGACTGAACTAAACTGAACGTACTCCTCACCGGTGTACATAGTAATGTGCTTACAGGTCTTGAGCGTTTCTCTTTATGTTCCATACTATTACTCCAACAGATAATAAATTAATTTTTCGAAGTGTTCAGTGCTATTGCAGTGATTTATGGTAATATTGAGCACTAGATTAAAAGGCCCGGCGTCGCCCGAGTTTTGTATTTTGTAATTCGAAATTAACTTATGAAGGACTTTCGATTTTCAAATTCTAGGTCCTTATGTAAATATTTATTTACAGCAATGAATTATATCGATAGCTTCTCTAATTTGTCGAAGTCCCGTATCATTTATTTCCAAACCTACTTGAGGACAATGCCAACAATACACTGTTGTCATGTGAACTGTGATTTGCATTTGATTATTCTGTGTAAAAGGGTTTAAGTATTCTAAAAAACATTTGATTTTTGGCATTTAATTTTTTGTCAAATTCCTTTCTTAGTAAACAATTACATTATGAAACGAAGGTACTGTCAAAATTGCAAGCCTCTACCTGTTATAGTTAGGCTCTACGTTGATTCTCTGTCTGTCTGTCAGTCAGTCGGGACAAAGCCTCTTATAGAGACTAGCGGCTTACTCAACTGCTAGATATTGTGCTTAAATCATTTAACAGAAAACTAATTAAAACATTATATTTATTAACTCCGACATCGTTTTTACATAAATTGGAGGAATTACGTAATTTTACTCTTAATTATATTGTTTAACGTTAAAAATATAAATAAACAAACGAACAAAACGAATCTTATGCTACCATATGGGCATACAAATTCCAGATGAAACGATTAAAATGAACCATAGATTCATGAACCTTACCCAAATCATGCTTAAAGAATTTTATTATGACGATTGATAATTTAAAAAAAATAAAAATAAAAAAAACAATAAAAAATCCTGGTTTTGAGGTGCATTTCCCCACTCGGGGACAAAAAGACCTCAGATTAGAGTTCCCTAGCCCAAAAAAACCCCGCATCATTCCATATTTTCCCATTAAGGCTTTGCCCGCGAAACTTGTAAGCTGTGAAGAACATATTGATTAATTCGAACATTTCGATTAAAAGGTTGAATTTACTGATTATTTTACATAATCTACAAAATTTTGAGGTACATAATTTACTCAAATGTAAATTTTAATACCTTCTCTAACTTTCAGAGTCCTGTTTCATTTATTTCCAAAGCCTTATGTAAAGACTGCCAACAATACACTGTTGTGATGTGAACTGTGATTTGGAATTGATGATTCTGTGTAAAAAGGGATTAAGTATTCTAAAAAACATTTTATTTTTGGCATTTAAAATCAAAATTTTTCAAAATCCTTTCTTAGTGAGCACCTACATTATGAAGCGAAGGTACTGTCAAAATTCCAAGTATTAAACTATTATAGTTTAAGCTCTACGTTGATTCTCTGTCATCAAGTCAGTCAGTCAATCAGGACAAAGCCTCTTATGTATATACTAGCATGTGCCCGCGGCTTCGCCCGCGATAATTATTTCAAAAATTAAAAATTAAGAGCATAATAGTAAAATCATAATATTTATTAACTCCTAAATCACGTGGACTACATACCACGATTAGATAGCATCGTCTGGTAAAAGCGACCTCAGATTCGAGTTTCTTGGCCCAGAAAACCTCTGTATAGTGAGATTCGTCCAAATAAAAAAACGTTTGACCATATTTAGGGCTTACAACATTCAAGCGATCGCGAAAGTTTTATTTTCAAGGTGTGACAAAAATAGACAAAGCCAACTGTAATTGATTTGACATTGAAATGTATAACTGAAAACTTATGTTTTGAAAACGCAAAAAATGCACGTTTTTTGCCCGTTTTTCACTCATAACTCACGAACGAAAACTAAAATTAAAATTCCGGCTTCGCGGTGCATTTTCCAACCCTTCAGCCCACATATGTTTAAAATTTTAGATAGCTTCGTTCAGTAGATTTCCCTGGACATCGAGGACAGTTCCTTTTATTAATATAGATAATATGAATTATAATGATACCTTCTCTAATTTGTCAAACATCCATTTAATTTAATCCAAACCCACCTATACCATTGGCAACAATATGTTCTGTGAATTTGTTTCGATAATTCTATGCAAAAAGGGATTAAGTATTTTCAAAAACATTTAATTTTTGGCATTTAGAATCAGAATTTTTCAAAATCCCTTCTTAGTGAGCACCTACATTATGAAACGAAGGTACTGTCAAAATTCCAAGTCTCTACCTGTTATAGCTTAGGCTCTACGTTGATTCCTGTCAGTCAGGACAAAGCCTTTTATATATATAGAGATATATAGATATATATATATAAATCTATATATATATATATATATATATATATATATATATATATATATATACAAGGGTTAAATAACAGGAAGTTAGGGACATATTTTTGGATCCAGATTTTGGTAAGTCCGGAGGTATGGCTTAATTGCTTGGCACTCCGGAGGTAAGTATAAAGTATAAACTTCAATTAGATTTTTACACTTATGTGGGTTGTCGACCAAGTGCTAAGCTAAGTTAGCTTGTGCCGACAGCAAACTAAACAAACACTAATCTTAAAAGCTTCCGCCTGATATACTACTAGTTTGTTCAATCACAGCTGGAAGCTGAAGGAAAATGTAATCATGAATGCAATACAGATGACTACGTCTATTATAGGATATTGCGATACAAGTGCCGTAAGCGGTGCATACGGATCCGAGATCCGTTATGCGCTTGCGGCACTTATATATATATATATATATATATATATATATATATATTATAAGTTTATAAATTAATTTACCTAATAGACGTAATCATCTGCATTGCATTCCTGATTATATTCTCCTTCAGCTTCCAGCTGTGATTGAACAAACAGCGGTGTATCAGGTGGAAGCTTTTAAGATTATTGATTGTCCTATACCACTTGAAATATGAAATTAATAAATTAAAACTAAACAAAGCTAAGCTAAGAAAAATAAGTGAGCTACGTCAATTGGGTTAGCTGTGCACATAGTCCCTCGCTGGGTAAGCTAAGCTAGGTTCCCCCCTCCACGAGACATTTGCCTTCTTTCCCAGTACCGATCATTTTCGTTGTAGCGTCCACCCAGCTCAACAAATCACTAACAACTGATTAGAATTCACTTACTTTTTTGTGGACATCGAACTTTAGCTTAGCTTAGCTTAGCTGCAGTTGGCTTAGCTTAGTAGGGAATAGTTTAGCTCTTGGTCGACAACCCACATTTATTTAGACCACTGTAACGCCAACCCCGTCAATTCACAATCCAATGCACAGAGCGCCTGCTGCAAGCGACTAGACTACCCGCACAACAATTTTGTAGAATTTGTTGTGCATGTAGTCTAGTCGCATTCAGCAGGCGCTCTGTGCGCAAACCAATCCACAATATTAAGCTTGACAATTTAAGCTTCAAACAAAGAATTTTCAATAGTACAATAAAACATTTTACGTCATTAGGTTGAATCTCTTATATTTTTATATCCATTTCTTCCTTATGAAAAATAATACTTTGCATAATTATTTAAAGCTTGTTCCTTTTTCGTATTTATTTTTTTATTTTCCACGTTGCTAAGGATTTCTTATCTATAAACATTTCTCCCCAGTGTTTTATGGCTTCACTTTCTAGCAGGATGGGTTCCGCATTTTCATTTGAACTGCAAATTGGACACCTTCCTTTCTCATATTCTTCCTTGTATTTCTCCACGTCCGGATACCTAATCTCTACCATGCTAAACCTATCTTCTCTACTTTATTATTATTATTATTAGTATTATTATTAAGTGCCAGTATGGTACTTTATGAGATTGTGTGTGGGGGACGAAAAATGTCTGTCCGTCTGTCCGTCCGTCCGTCCGTCTGTCCGTCCGTCCGTCTGTCTGTCAACCGTGTGTCTGTCCGTGTATCTGTACGCGCCATAACTCAAATACGCTTTATCGGATTTTCATGAAACTTGATGTACGCATTTATAATGTCCATGGGAAGAACCCTATTGTTATTGAACCAAATCGGTTCAGCGGTACCGGCGTAAAACCCAATTTAGTGTTTTTATTTTAATGCGCCGTAACTCAAATACGCTTTATCGGATTTTTATGAAACTTGGTATACATATTTATAATGTCCATGGGAAGACGTCAGTTGATATTGGACCAAATCGGTTGGCCGGTACCGGAATAATGCTCAATTTAGTGCATTTTTATGGTATTATATAACAAAAGGCCCCATAACTCAAATATGCTTTATCGCATTTTCATGAAACTTGGTATACGCATTTATAACGTCCATGGCAAGAAGCCTATTAATTTTGGACCTAATCGGTTGACCGGTACCAGAGTAACGACTAATTAAAAGTCACATGTTTTTTAATTTTTGTCTACCGGTATAATTTGACAGTTAACACTATTCCTTCACTTATGCTTATCAAACGACTCCGTCAAACTACTGAGTTGGCCAAATTATAACGCCTTGTACTCGTATTCTGGAGATCCCCGGATGAAATCCCGGAGCCGGCCGATTTGGCATGGATTTTTTAATTTTGTTTTTTTGTTTTTATGTGAGTGCGCGATTGTCAAGGTATCACAAATCTGTAGTTCTGCTGACGCTGGTCGATTTTAATCTGATTAGAAAAACCTATTTTCTGCATATCATAATTCCAATTATAATTGATTCAACAAAAACATACTGGCACTTTGTTGTATCAGTTTATCTTATTTTATTATTTTAAAAATAATTTCTAACTTTCTATTTGTTTTTATTTATCTGTAAATTAACCCTGTAACAGCATACATAATCACATAATATATTTTCATTAAAATAACAAATTGTCAGTCCTCTATATTGATGACGGGTATGTATGTATGTATAATTGGGGAATTTTAAGAGAGCTTAAAGCCCTCGCACTTCGACCTAAAGATATTTTGTGCAATCCCTATTTCCTATCATAGGAATTCGAGTTCCTTGGATTTAACCAGCTCCAGGACTCCCTTTCCTGGGATAGGATCTTTAAGTTTGTCTAGCAATGAGGTCCCAAAGACTTGATGTCATGTTCTCCCCAGAGCTTCACAGTCTAGAAGTAGGTGTTTGGCAGTTTCTTCTTGCTGCCCGCAAAGTCTACAACTAATATCTCCATGGATAATGCCCACAGTTCGCAGGTGTTTCTTAAAGTGTCCATGTCCTGTTATTAATCCAACTGCCTTCCTGATTCTACTTCTACTTAAGTGTAAAAGTGATCTGGTGAATGTGTCGTTGGATTCTCTAACTATGTATTTACATAGCGACAATCCAGAGCTGTTCCATCTTTTATGATGTTCTTTCCTGGTCTTCTCCATTACTGCGGTTCTAGCCTGTACTTTGCTTATACCGCAGAATGGTTCAGGTCCATAATGGAGGGTTGTAACTCCCTTCTTAGCTAATAGATCAGCTCTTTCGTTGCCCTCAATACCTTGGTGGCCTGGTACCCATCCTAGCACAACAGAATTGCGCTGTGATAGAGTTTGCAGGGTTTGAAGACATTCCCACACCAGTTTTGAGTTGAACTGATGTGAATCAAGTGCTTTTAAAGCAGCTTGGCTATCAGAGAGGATAAGTAGGTTTTTATCCTTATATCCCTTTTCTAAGCTTTTCTGAGCACAGGCAAGGATTGCATATATCTCCGCCTGAAACACAGTACTATATTTTCCGAGACTGAGACTAAGTTCTGTTCTCGGAGATGTACTAAATACTCCTGCACCAGAGTGTATTCCATCTCTAGAGCCATCTGTAAACCATGTCAGATGGTTTTGGAATCTCTCTGGGATTTGTTTACTAGACCAGTCTTGCCGGGTTCCAATCTGGATCTCGAAAGAGTGGTCGAAGCAGTATTCAGTTATCATGAGATCAGATCTCATTGCCGTGACTGAATTTCTTTCTACATCATCTTGGATCAGGGTATGTCCATAACCGTGGTTGCCCTTTTTCCAGTTGTCTGTATTAATTAACCTGTAGGCTGCAAGAGTAGCTTCTGCCTTAAGGTAAAGATCTAACGGTGGAAGTCTCAGTAGTATTTCCAGTGCAGCTGTAGGGGTGCTTTTGAAAGCACCGGTTGTGATTAAACAAGCCAGTCTTTGTAGACTCGCTAGTTTAGTGGCCACTGTTGATTGCTGTGCCTTCCCCCACCAGACCAGAGAACCATAAGTTATCCGTGGTCGGATGACTGACACATACAACCATTGGCCAATCTGTGGCTTTAAACCCCAAGAAGATCCGACACAGCGTCTACAGGTTATCAGTGATCCTTTGGCTTTGCGGATAATGTTATTAATATGAGGATTCCATGTCCATCTCTTATCCAGGGTTAATCCTAGATATTTGACGGAATCAGAAATCTCTACACAAGTACTACCGACTTTTAGTCCTTTAAAGGTTTCTAGATTTCTTTTCCTTGTAAAGGGGACAATGATGGTTTTAGAGGGATTGATTCTAAGACCTTCTCTCTTACTCCATTCATTGATTGAGTTTAAGCCAACATTCATGATTTCACTTATGGTGTTTGCATATTTGCCTTTAACCATCAGAGCTAAGTCGTCTGCGTAACCCTGCAGGTAATAACCTTTTTGGTTCAATTCCACAAGGAGGCTGTCCACCACAAGACTCCACAGCAGGGGGGATAAGATTCCTCCCTGCGGGCATCCTCGGGTGGCTGTAATCTCCTGTGTTGTCCCAAAAAGTTTAGCTTGAATATTTCTGTGCTTCAACATGGTGCTAATCCATCTAGTGATGGTCTCCTCTACACCTCTGTTGTGAACAGCTTTGACCATAGATCGATATGAGGTGTTGTAAAAAGCTCCCTCAATATCGAGGAATGCAACCAGTGCATTTTCCTTAACAGCCAGGGAATCCTCAATCCTAACCACTAAATTATGCAGGGCCGAATCGCAGGATTTGCCTGGCTGATAAGCGTGTTGATTACGATGGAGTGGCGTCTTGCGTAAAACCCCACTTCGTATATGTCTTTCTATCATTCTTTCCATTGTTTTAAGCAAAAAAGATGACAGATTAATTGGTCTATATGCCTTAGCATTAAAATGGTCTGAACGACCTTGCTTAGGAATAAATACGACTCTGCTATTTCTCCAGGGCTGAGGTACATAGCCAAAGGCCAGGCTTGCCCTAAAGAGATAACAGAGTAATTTATAGAGGGAATCTGGACCTTTCTGTAAAAATACAGGCAAGATTCCGTCCCCTCCCGGTGATTTAAATGGGCTAAATTTATGAATTGCCCATTTCACTTTAGAAACAGTGACGATTATACGAGCCAGCCTCCAGTCTTCTGGGGAAACCCTAGGCCACGGGTTCTCTTCCATCAGACCGGAGTCTTCACTCTCCTCGTCTCTGAATATGCAACCTGGGAAGTGTACCTTTAGAAATTCTTCAAGGGTTTCTTTCGCAGTATTAGTGTATTCACCCGTATGTTTCTTTAGAGAGCCTATGGGTTGAATTGGTCCACAAGCCATTATCCTTTGAATCCTGGTGGCTTCTCTCAGGCTATTAATTTCCTGACAAAAACTCTTCCAGGAGGATCTTTTGGCTTCACGGATTGCCTTATTATATGCGGTTAGGGACTCGTGATATCGATCCCAATTACCATTCCTCTTTGCTTTATTAAAGAGTTTGCGTACATTCCTCTCATTTGATTCCAGTTCATAGGACCACCATTTCACCTTCTTTGGTCCTGACTGGGTTGTTAGAGGGCAGTTTTCATTGTAACAATCAAGAATAATGTCTTGTAATAGAAACGCTGTTCTATCAATGTCATTAAATGAATCAATTCTCTCCAGTTGTTCAAGTCTTCCCGCTAGATCTTCCTTATAGGAGACCCAGTCGGTTTTCCTCGGATTTCTGAAGGTATTGATTTCTCCATTATACTCTAAGTTATATTGGATATAGTTATGATCAGAAAGAGAAGTTTCGTTTAGAACTTTCCATCCTTTGACGATTTCCCTAACATGTTCTGTACATACCGTGATGTCAATGACTTCCTTCCTAATCCTATTGGAGAAGGTAGGCTTGTTACCGACATTCAGGATGTACAGATTATTAGCAAGCAGAAAATTCAAGAGACACTCACCTCTATTATTGGTGTCTGTACTACCCCAGACTTCATGGTGGGAGTTAGCATCGCATCCTATCAGAATGTGACTTCCTCCTCTCCCATGTTGTTCCATCAAGAGTTCAAGTTCTCTTGAAGGTGGGTTTCCTCCATCATAGGGAAGATAGACAGAGCTTAGTATAACTTCTCTGCCTACTGATCCTTGTGGATGGCATATTTTCAGAGTTGTAATGTCTCTGGAACACAGATTCATTAAAGGTAGTACCTGAATGCCATTTCTTACCAGGATACACGTCCTGTTATTATTGGATTCACCACATATTATCTTACCTTTAGCGTCCCCATGCCCAGCAATTCTTCCTTTATGGATCCAAGGTTCTTGGATTAGGGCTAGGTCAATATTCTTCTCAATCATCAGCTGACAGAAGGCATAAGAGGCTGCCTTCTTATGCTGTAGGTTGATCTGAATCAGTTTTCTTCTTTTCATCTCTCGCAAGGATGATAAAGAAGATTTTTCCTACACCTAGATATGCCTTGCTGCCTGAGGACTTGATTGTTTTGATAACATCATCGTCGACAGTACAGACAAGGGTTTTTCCAGTGGGCTCGTTTTTGGAGCTGATGATTCTCCAGTCTTTTGTTTTCAATCTGGGGTTCTGATTTCCCAATAATTCTAGGATTTCTAGGGGCTCCATCTTTAGGAACATCTTTGGTGTCTTAAAGAGCACTTTCGACGTTCTAAGTATGTCCCCCTTCAATCCTATTAAGAGCTTAGCACCCTCCCAGGGACTAAGCTTGGGAATAGTGTCTTCCAGCCAAACTCTAGTTTGTTGGTTGGCACATGACAGGATAAGGGCTCCTCTTTCCATGTATGATGTTGAGAACTGTGGAAAGCAGCCGTCCGCCAATTTGACGAATGCTCCGACCATAGCTTCTTGCAGACTTTCACCCTGCTCCTCACTCAGTTTGTTGTCTGGGAAGCCTTCAGGAATAATCGCCATTTTAACAGAGGTCAAACCCTCTTTGAATGAGATCTCTCCTTGTATTGGTGTGTAAGGCTGATTCTCAGGCCTAGGTTTTTTCCTGTTACCATCAGGAGTTGGGGTTGAGTCATCGGAACGGCTACGTTTAGCGCCTCCTTTCGATCTCTCTCCCTCTCCTTCAGTTTTTCCAGGCTTCTTCTTTTTGCCTGATTTCCATTTGTTGGGGTCAAATTTGATCCCCTGTTCCGCCAATCTCTTCATAAGGGCTTCCTTTCTTTGAGCCCTACTTCGTTTGGCGGGTTTGACTTTTAGTCTTCCCAGCTGATTTGTGGCTTCGTCTAATTTCTTAGTGAGACCAGGAGTGGCTGGACTTTTGAGAAGATGTTCCTCTTCTTCTGAACGGAGATTTTCTTCGTCAGATTTATCAATATTGATCCTATGTAGACTACTTGAAGCTTGCTCCATAGAAGCTACCTCTTTTGTCTCCATAGGTGAAATTCCTGATATCTCTAGGACTTCAGGTAATAAAGATTTCTCAGTTGGTTCCATATATTTCCCACGAGAAGCTAGGGAAGGGTTGGTCCGCCCAGGTAGAGCCCCGCTTACCTGGGTAAGGCTGGATACTCTGGAGGTCGCCCGATATCCAGAGGCTCCGTTAGTGACACACTTAGCCCTGTGCCATTCACCCCTTCAGCACGGGTCGCATAACACTTTGGGGTTGGGCTTATGAAGGAAATTATGGATAGGGAATAGGGATAGGGAATAGAGAGGTCGTTGTGGGACACGCTTCGTCTGGCTCTTCGGTATCGGCCTTCCCGGCATGGGTGACCCTGCCGGTAGCAGAGTTAACTCCACCACCGCCGGTATAGCCCTCCACGGATGACGGGTATGTACTGCAACTTAAGTCTATGACAGTCACCGGTATGCCGGAATTATGTGTCGCAGGAGTTCTTTCATATGTCTGTAAATCTACTGACATGGGTCCGTCACATTTATGCACACATAAATGCCATCAACCTGGGCCGGATCGAACCCTATGCCTTGAGCACAGAAAGCCGCACGGGCTTGTTTAAACACTCGCTTCGCTCATTGGGGGCTCCGCCCCCAAACCCCCACTGGGGTTCTCGGGAAAGTTTTTTTTTTTTTTTTATATAATAAAGATCTATGGGAGATAGTGTACGTGTATTTAGTCTGCTGTATTGGCTAAGCCCTATGAGAACTACGTTTGATAATACCGTTGCCTTTGAAACCGAGCCCTTTTTCGGGAGATTTATAGGGTTAAAATTTAAATGGAATTTTCCTGTGGTTTACAGGCTAAAACTTATAATTTTCTAGCTCATCTGGAAGTGGGCAAACATTAATGTCAGTGAGCCGAGCCGACCCCTTTTTTAGGAATAAAAATTGAAATAAACTTTTTGGAATTTCCCTGTGGTTTACAGCCTAAAAGCTACATGTGTACCAAATTTCAAGTTTCTAGCTCATCTGGAAGTTGGCAAACATTAATGTCAGTGAGCCGAGCCGAGCCCTTTTTCGGGGGGAAGTTATTGGGCTAAAAATTAAAAAAAAATGTACTTTTTGGAATTTCCCTGTGGTTTACAGCCTAAAAGCTGTACGTGAGCCAAATTCCAAGTTTCTAGCTCATCTATAAGTGGGCAAACATTAATGTCAGTGAGCCGAGCCCTTGTTCGGGAGTATTTAGGGCTAAAAATTGAAAAAAAATAAACTTTTTTGAATCTTCCTGTGGTTTACAGCCTAAAAGCTATATGTGTTCCAAATTTCAAGTTTCTAGCTCATCTGGAAGTGGGAAAACATTAATGTCGGGTGTTTTTAAGGGACAAAAATAAAAAAAAAATACTTTTGGGAATTTTCCTGAGGTTTACAGCCCAGAAGTTATACGAGTACAAAATTTCAAGTTTCCAGCTCATCTGGAAGTGAGCAAGCATTAATATCAAAGAGCCGAGCCGAGCCCTCTTTCGGGGGGGGGGGGGTGTTAGGGCTAAGAATTAAAAAATGTACTTTTTGGAATTTTCAAGTTTCTAGCTCATCTGGAAGTGGGCAAACATTAATGTCAGTGTGCCGAGCCGAGCTCTTTTTCGGGTGTTTTTAGAGCAAAAAATTAAAAACATTCCTTTTGAAATTTTCCTGTGGTTTACAGCCTAGAAGCTATATGTGTACAAAATTTTTAGTTTCTAGCTCTTCTAGAAATGGGCAAACATTAATCTCAGTGAGCAGAGCCGAGCCCTTTTTTTAGGGTTTTTAGGGCTATAAATTAAAATAATAAAATTTTTGGAATTTTCCTGTCGTTTACAGCCTGAAAGCTATATGTGTACCAAATTTCAAGTTTGTAGCTCATCTGAAAGTGGGTAAACATTAATGTCTGTGAGCCAATCCGAGCCTTTTTCGGGGGGTTTTTAGATCTAAAAGTTAAAAAATTAAAATTAAAGCTATATTCTCTAGGTGTACCAAATTTCAAGTTTGTAGCTCATCTGGAAGTGGCCAAACATTAATGTCAGTGAGTGAGTCAGCCATGTGGCTTTATATTATAGGGATTAAAAAGGTATACTTACATGTATTAGATAAATGAAAACATAATTTATTTTGTCATTAGCAGTAGTATTGATAATAGCAATAAAATAATAATAATTTTATAAGAATAAATCGAATTTCCTGCTTAAGCCTTTACATTGTCTGAAACAAAGCTTGAGCATTTTACATCACAGGAAATAAACAAACCACGCAGTCCGATACACACCAGTTAAATAAGCAATGACTCAATCAATTTCGCAATTTAAAGCGGTAGTCATTTAAGTACGACAGAGATGAAATTTCACCATGCATATTGGAATGGGGCTGTGTTTAATATTTGCAGATATAGGAAATGCTTTCCAATTATTGGCATGAAAGTTCTGCATCCCACAAAAATTCGTAGAAACTCGTTAGCCATTGTAATTCCCACACGAATACAAGCCTACCAATTCGCCTGCTGTGGCAGCGGGACTGCAAATAAGTGTCATAAAGTTGTGCAGGAATTCAGAAAGGAAATTTGTTATTCTAACAAGTAATTTGTACTATTCGAAAGGCTAGTTTATCTTGTTAAGGTAATTTTGTTATTGCTTTCACTATAAATATATGGATTGATGTATTACATGTGATGCATAGATTATGGTAATATTATTCCTAAATATGTTTGCCATTAAATTGCGGTGAAGATGTTATAATTTGTGTTACTTGTGACACATGTATAGTGGACATATTATTTATAAATGTGTGTTTTATCATTAAATTGAGGGGAAAGAGTTTATCAAAGTAGACACATCTATTTGTATAGGCCTATATTTCCATGCATGACGGGAAAGTTATTCATACTGTTTGAACATAATGAATGTAGGTTTACGACATATAATTCGTATGACTACCATAATGAAAGTTTCAACGACTATAATAGTAACGTATACTATTCATCGAATCTATAATAGCACGCTTGTTTCGTAATTTTCTTACGGGTATCTTAATTATCATTATAAGAAAGATGCATGCATCTTTATTTGTTTCACCATACTTAAATGTAAAATATGTATTGAGTTTCTAGAATGCCCTGTAATTGATAAAGCCGACTACTCTCTCTACCTCGGTGACCATTCAGGTGTTAGTTGAGCTCTCCTTTTGCAATAGATGGCAGGCGATGAAATCAAGCAGGGCTTCATTTTAACCTCTAAGCAACGCACATTAGATCACACGAAATTAACTCAACTTATTACAATAAAATATTTAAATTAAATTAATTGATTTTATTTTAAATAAACGAAATTAACTCAACTTATTACAATAAATATTAACATGAAATGAATTTATTTTATTTTAAATAAAGATTGTTGACTGTGGAGTTTGAACTGCAATTGCTGCTTCAAGACTTGAAAATAGCTCCGGATATCGATATCGGATATGCAAAATTAGAAATCGATAATTTAATAATGACAATACTTTAATGAATGTCATTAAGATACTCTTATGTCACATGAAATAAGGATAGAGTATTGTAGAATGGTTGAACTAAAATATGTTTTTTTCTTTTTCGTAAGTGACCCATGAATGGTTAGTGTGAGTATTATCGCTCACAAAAGGATCCTCGCCTAAAAGAAAAGTATCTAGTTAAATACTGACCAAATTATACCAAGAAATTTTTCCTCTGTCTTTCTCAGTTCTTCCACGTGTGATGGGTCAGTCATACATCACTACCAAACTTCGAGGGAGTAGAGATGTATGATCTCTCTGGTTCAAGAGCTGTTTCTGGACACTGGCGGTACACGACGATCTTTGTAAGTACTTCATCATTTGTAATTATCATTCTGAAAATGGAACAGTCTAAATTTTTGTGGATAAATAATTACTCTCTGATAGGCCTACTTGAGATTATGCATCATATTTTAAAAGAACTTTATAATTTTAAATGTTTGATATTAGCTTAACATTTCAAAAACAGAGGCTATTCGTTTAAATTACACATTAATTAACTTCTCAAGATCTATCAGGCATTCATTTTACTGTAGACTTTGATTTTCGCTATTTATTAAAAGTAGAGAAAAAGTTCCTAAAAATGTAAAAGTTCCCATCACAGGGACGGCATTTCGGGATTAGATATGCTACTGAATGGCAGGGATATTTTCCGCTACAGTTAGACTGTTTTGGAAAACTTCGATTATTCTATTGGTCCTGTGCAACTGATATCCCCTGGGCTGCATGGGGCCCTTAGTAGTTGTTACTGTGGCCCGCGGAACAAGAAAATAAGAAAACTGTAAATATTTTGGTTGAACTCGTGGGTCTTAGTACACGGAAGCAGAGAGTTGACCCTCTCGTTATTAAAGCTTTACTTTTGTAACTAGTTGTCTAAAAACCTAATGTAGGCTCCTAATAGGAAATTACTTTGTTCTGATTATTGTATATTATTTATAACTTAATCTCCATGGTATTACCACAAACACGAAATTAGCAATTATGGTAATAAAATAGTGATATTGTATAATTAGGTTTAGTAGAGATAGCTCATGGTTGAACTTGACATTTTGTGAGAATATTACAGGAGAAAAATTCCTGACACTAGGA
This sequence comes from Ectobius pallidus, assembly GCA_964059195.1. NCBI lineage: Eukaryota > Metazoa > Arthropoda > Insecta > Blattodea > Ectobiidae > Ectobius > Ectobius pallidus. The sequence goes on along the minus strand of CAXKWD010000010.1, from coordinate 37,503,242 downwards.
TTTGAACCCAGGACCTTAGGTTATCCGTGCCAATGCTCTAAACTGGTCTAAGCCAGAGTTCACTTCACAGCGCCAGATGGTCTAACACACTGATAGACAAGTTATGTCATATGAGTCCTGTGAGGACACTAATTAGTGATTGTTGTGACCGGCCTTTCATTGTTATTGCACAATTAACATTCAAGATGTATATATAAGATGCATTCATGAACTACAAGATTTGGAGGAATTTTTATCCTGTAATATTCTCATGTATTGTCCAACAGACACAATAATCTGTGGTTCATGAATGTGTGTGTGTGTATATATATATATATATATATATATGCTATTGCCATTTTCTGTTTTCTTGGCTTCGGTTTTCGTGCCGACGATATTATACCATCTTTTGCATAGAGTTGATACAAAGGTAGGCTATGTGCTAACATACAGTATTGCACATAACATCTTAGCATGGGAATAATTGCTTGACCAGAAGCGAAACAGGTGTACAGCGGGGGAGGGGAGAAGGGCTTACTGCCCTTGTGATCGCATTGGGTTACTAGAAATCTCTCCCCCCCCCCCTCTTGATCCCTACTAACATTGAGATTAGCACAATATGTCCGTTCAGTAGTACGCAAACTTCATTAACCACTATGATAACATTAAATCAATTATTGGTGTTAGTGTGACACGCTCATAACGTGGATTTGCAAATTACAGCGTACAGGATTTGATGGGATGGAATTCCATACTGTAGCATAATCTCCAGCTCGGCATTTCAGTGGTATTTCCCCTCGATAAAAATTGACGTTACGCTAGGATGATGACTATTATAATAATTGGAATAGGAGAGCAGAAATGGTTTGGCTAACAATGTTGTTGTAATCCTTGAAAGTGATGGCTGCAAATTGCTCCATTTCCAATACAGACTAATGACAGATTTATTTCGATTCCCTGGCAATTGTGGAGCTTGTGTTTATTGAAGCTTCTTCTATTGTTTTAGAGGGACTTATTTATGGAAGTGGGGGAATGGGGGTAAGCAATTAATTTCGACGGATGGCTTACCAACTGTGGCATGAGATGTATTTCCAATTTTCTGATTCGATATGACTATAATATTGCAAAATTAGTATTTCATGCATATGGAATTTTTTATCTGCATATGTAAGCTCTATTGCGTAGATCTTCAAATTGGTAGCTTCGGTTAAGATATTCCTGTTACTTCTTAATTTTTTTGTAATCTTGCTGTCAAATGGAATAATTTTCTCTTTGTTTATAATGATGAAAAGTATGTCATTATTAGGCATGATTATTAGTCTACCAAGGTAGATTAGGTAGATTACCTATTGCAATGGATACCACTTCATGATTTTCGAAAAATTCTTTCATATCTTTACATTTCATGCTCCCCTAAGTACGAAACCACCGCCCGTTCAAAAAAAAATTGTGATATTTATATATATATATATATATATATATCTTTACACGCTAGCGGCCGTAATTTTAAAGATATTTGAACCAAATTTTAATATGTTATTTCTAGGCCCAATAGTTCGGACAAGTTCGTTAATGAGCAAAATTGACCCAAGGGGGTGGTCGGGGGAGGGGGTTGAAATTTTAAAACATTTTTATCTCGGCCCCTATGAAGTATAGAGGGAAACTTTGTTTGAATAAATTAGAGTACTCCCTATGGAGTTCACAGTGACACCAACGATTCGGGGGTTCGAGTGAGGGTGGGGGTGGGGGATGAAAATTCGAAACTTTTGAAACTACGTCTTGTGGGGTATCGTTGAAAAGCTCTTGATGAATACACTACAAATCAATAAATAGTTTCTTGATAGCTCTCATATGACGCGAGATTTTAATGTTTGAAAATAATAACACTTAAAAGAATTATTATAATATCATAATTTTGTCTTGTTTAGCGGCTTTGCTAATTTTATTCATTGCTGATCTTGCGCACGGCATGATTGTAGGCTCTTCCTCTTTACCGAATTCAGTTCTTATTACTGCAGGTTTACCATGCCAAGGCTAAAGAAGAAGAGTGCTATGCAGCGAGAATAAATTAAACCAAAAGCACTTCGAAATCTACCTCCGCCTGTACGCCTGCCTAAAGGGATTTTTTTATTTCTAACATATCAGAAACATTATACAACGTATGATTATTGTGTTTAGCTGTAGTGAGGGATGAAATGTTAGGGATGGTAAGATGGAGGTGTTAATTTAAAATATTCTGAAAAGCACATAATGCATGGCAGTACAAGAAAATATGTCATTACATATTTTAAACCGTAAATAATATCTTTAGGATTTTCGTCTAGAGTAGCAATGAAAACAGGCAACAAATTAAATAAATATTTATATTGGAAAAATGAACCGTACTTAAAATTTTGACCAGTATTTGCTTGATTTGAAAATAATGAAAACAACTAGGCCTGTTATTATTAGGCATGACATTTTCCTTTCTTAGATGGAAAATATTGATAAACAATGTTTCCAAATATTCATCTCCACTAGTGTCTGTCTGTACAGTTGCTTATGTAAAATATACCGATATTTGTCAGATTGCAAATTGCATAGGAATATTTTTCTGACTGTGAAAAACTGTGTCACATGGTAAACAAGGAATGAATAGTATAGTAATGTACTTATGCAGGACTGGATAAAATTAATGCCATTCATGTTCATTTATGTTCATTCATATTCAGTTTAGAATCAGTCCATAGCGTAAAGGGTGTAGTAATGACGTTCTATCGCACCGTGGAGTGAAACGGTTCTACTAAATCAGATGTTCCAACATGTTTACTAACCAATGATGCCACTGAAAGTAGTTTCAGTTCTACTTCATCAACATATTTGAACTCGCATGTCCGATGAACACAATTAAGGAGGATGCAAATATAGTAAATCTATAAATCCATGATATTATAGGGCACTAAGAAATGATATTAAAGATGTTCGTTTGTACATGGGCAATTTCAGGCTTTCTCTTGAACGCGAATCACAAAAAAAATTTCTCAATATAATTTTGAACATGTCAATGAAATATTGCTGACATTACATGGTTATAATACACTACTGTTTATAATGACATAATTCCAAAATGTATCGTTATTCAGGTTGAAGGGACTTTTAATCTCAAACGTTTAAGAAGCTTCAACAACCCATTACGCGAAATAAAATTGTAAATTGCAACCCTTTACAACATTTAAGTGACAATTTAAATTATAATAATGGTGACCATAATGAATGAATGAATGAATTATGAGGATAAAAATAATAATAATAACAATAATAACAGCAACATATGTGCGTCAATATACAAATAATAAATAAATAAATAAATAATAATAAATTTATTGCTACAAATTACAACATAAAATATTCACAAAGGTGAATTCGAACGCTACCCGAAGCAGTATTTTCTTCTTCTTCAGTGCATGAGATGGTCCAAACAATGAATAAAAAACCTATTAACCGACTGACCGAAAAGAAATATTACGGTCATGGATCTGAAATAGGCCTTTATTCTATATTCTATTTTGTTAGCTGACTAATCAAGATGATGGTCACCTTTAACGTATCTCGCTTACTATAAGTACTTTTGATATCCACACACGTGTGCGTTAAGTCCTGTTTTTATCCCCAAGTCCTACTGCCACGTGTAAATCAACTATTTCATCTTTTATGGCAACAACCATGTATGCCCATCCTTTCCTTATGTATTTTTTTCTTGTGTGTAAAACCTTTCTTTCTTGAGGCTTCTTCTTTTTTTTGTTCAATGTTCGTGCGTCTGTGAAACACTTGGGGTCTTCTCTTCATATTTTATTATAAAGGGGACCAAATTTCTTCTCGTTGTCGCGTCCCTGGAGGGCAAGACTGAGCAAGATTCGCTGACTGGGCTCGACGTATGTGTGTGTGTGTGTATGTATGTATTTGTAGTCAGGTAACTTCGTGCAAGTGGTAACAGGTGGCACTGCTCTCGATCGCGTATTGTGACATGCCTGCCTTGCTTATTAATGCAAAAGCAGCGCTGAAATATCGACGAGGCCTTCTTTGTGTTTGGTATCAAAGCTTTTAGTTTCTCACTGGAATTTATTTACTGTACAAAAAGCCGTCTAAAGGGATGTATGCCAGCTTCCAAATTCCAAATATAATCGGGCACAATCTACAATAAATTATGTTTAAGTAACTAAACGTTAAAAAGAACTTATTCTTTCTGTATCATCTTTATTATTTTTTATTTGGTATGTAGACATCCATTTGGTTACTCATTTACAGGATATTATTGTATTTCTTGGTGTAATCATTCACCTTAGTGTATTCTACAAAGTCTACGGAACAAAATTCTTGAACTAGAAGTATACCTTCATGATGACTTAAAGAACACAAACGTTTTATGTCTTACAGAACACTGGTTAGAGAAAGAAGAAATTAAGTCCTATAGTATTAATAATTTTAAGCTTTCTAGTTGTTTCTGTCGAGCTAAGCAAAAAGGTGGAGGTGCTGCAATATATGTGAAAGATGGTATAGAAAGTATAGTAATAAATAGCACTGAATACCTTAATGAAGAAAAACATTTTGAACACGCCGTCTCTCAAATTTCGTATCAAAATTATAAAATTAACATTGTATGTTTATATAGATCTCCCATTGGTGATTCTGATATATTTCTAAAAAAATTTGAAACCCTTGTGAAACTCTTGCAAAAAAATGTACGAATACCTTTAGTTATATGCGGGGATTTCAATATAAATTTCTTAGCACGAGATAAAACTGTACCCCATTTCAATTTGCTCCTAAATCAATATAACCTAAAAAAACTTATCAGCACGCCTACTCGTATTACTCAAACTTCTCAAACATGTTTGGATCAAATAATAATAAATGATTTTTCATTTGAATACAATGTCGAAAACAAAAGCCTTGGAATATCTGACCATAATGCTGTCCTCATACATATCACTATACCAAGCCTAAATGCGGGAAATAAAAAACAAAGAAGGCAAACAACTTGGAAACGAATTTATAACCAAGTGAACACAGAATACCTAAATTTTCTATTAAGCAAGGAAACCTGGTTAAATGTAATAGATGAAACTGATATTCATAAAAAAACAACAAATTTTCTGGAAAGTTTTCAATATTACTTTAATGTGGCATTTCCTCTAACGAAAGTCGAGTATGCTAACATTAAATGCACTATGAAAAACTGGATAACACCAGGAATTATGGTCTCGTGTAAGAGAAAAAAAGCTCTTTATAACGTTTACAGAATGACATCTAGTGATGCTTTCAAAGCTTACTACAAAACGTACACTAATATCCTAAAAAAAGTTATAGCCAAAGCTAAACAAAATCACCATGATAATTATATTAATAAATCTGATAATAAAACTAAAGCCCTTTGGGAGATAGTAAAAAAAGAAACGGGTCAAATAAAAAAACAAGATGATATAAAACTTATAGAATCAGGAAATGTCATAAAAAACCCTCAAGTCATCGCCGATACTTTTAATGAATACTTTGTCAATGTCATCGAGGATCTTAAGAGTAAATCTCTCCAGAATGTGACTTTAATTAGTATGTCTCAAACAAATTCAAATTCAAATCCAAATTCTATTTTTCTTAATCCAGTAACAAAAAATGAAATAACGAAGATAATTCTCAATTTAAAAAACAAATATTCGCAAGGTATAGATGAAATACCAGACGTTGTCGTAAAAAACAGTTACTCTTATATTCTTGAACCGCTAATTGATATCTGCAACTGCTCACTATCGGTAGGAATATTTCCAGACTGTTTCAAAATAGCCAGAGTCCAACCTATATTCAAAAAAGGAGATAAAAACAAAGTAGAAAACTATAGACCAATATCACTTCTATCCTCCTTTTCAAAAATTTTAGAAAAAGTCATGTACAATAGGCTTATTTCCTTCCTAAATACCCATAAGATAATCTCCCCCTCACAATTTGGATTTCAAAAAAATAAGTCAATAAATGATGCACTTTTTGCTTTTATAAATAAAATACTACAATCCTTAGATAAAAAAGAAGAAACATTAGGCATTTTTCTTGACCTGACAAAGGCTTTCGACGTTGTCAACCACAAAATTTTATGTAAAAAACTGGATAGGTATGGAATCAGAGGGGTTGCAAACAATTGGTTTATATCTTATTTGCAAAACAGAACACAAATTGTTCAAATTAAATCAGCTAAGTCAACTGCCATGCTTCTCAAAGATGGAGTTCCTCAAGGCAGTATTCTAGGGCCTCTGCTTTTTTTAATATACATAAATGATCTTCCTTCTGAATTACCTCATGCTCATACAATATTATTTGCAGACGACACTAACCTGGTTTTTAATGACGCTGACTCAACTACACTTCTAAAAAAAAGTGGATTTGACAATTTCACACTTACAGTCATGGCTAAAAGATAACAAACTCCACCTCAACGTAAAAAAAACAATACTAATGCGATTCCACCAAAAGAAACTTGACAACCCTTTTACTATTCATATTAACGGAACAACCCTTGAGGAAAGTATAAATACCAAATTTCTGGGAATTTGGTTTGAATCAAATCTTTCTTGGAATACGCATATAGACTACATAGCAAATAAACTGAGTAGACTTTACTTTGCCTTCCGTATTCTTGCTAGAGTAGTCTCTCTCGAAACTATTAAATCTGTATACTTTGGACTTATATACTCACAAATTACTTATGGTATCTGTATCTGGGGTACATCATCAAAAATAGCAACCATTTTCAAATTACAAAAGAAAATAGCAAAAATTATGTTGAAAGTGCCAGTTCGCACTCCTAGTAGAGAAGTTTTTAAAAAGTTGAAAATTTTACCAGTGCCCAGTATCTATATTTTAGAAACTATATGTTTCGTACATAAGATTAAAGAATCTTTCACAAAAAACTCTGAATATCATACTCATAATACCAGAATAGCTAATCATCTTCATCTAAATAAACATAGGCTCACAAAATGCCTAAATAGTATAACATATCAAGGAATAAATATTTATAATAAGTTACCCAATGGTTTTAAAGCTCTTTCTAACAATGCTTTTAAAAATAAAGTTAAAAAAATCCTGTTATTGTATCAACCCTTTTCTGTCCATGAATTTCTTGATATACAGATGGTAGATTTACCAATTTAGTTATGCTTAATTATGCTTTTTGAAGGAGAGATTTCCTCTTAATCCTAATATAAGTATTTTATATCTCAGTGTTAACAAGTTGTATCATATATTGTATTAGACTTAAGTGACGAAACCATGAATTTTGTAACAAGATTCTTCTGGTGAATAAATTGAATTGAATTGAATTGAATTGAATTCTGATTTTCTTAACGATGCCGTAAAATGTTTCCACGATTGTTATTTTTTCTATTTTTGAGATGGTGTTTTTCTTTTTTCGAGTTTAATAATATTATTCGAAACGCATTTCAACTCTAACACCTATTTCTGAAGCAATCACAGTTTCTTTTAGCTTTCTAACTTGTAGCACTAACCAAGGGGTGCTCATTTGCCATGCGCAGTTACCTAATATCGTTCGGTGCGCATGATGACGTCGCCCGCGAGGGAAATGCTGTAAACATTAACCCTAGCACGTGCATTTTATACTGTTTCCGTGTGAAGTTTCATGTATTATTAGTTTATTTTATAGCATTATTCGCCAGTCGGTTTCCTCACTATTTGATATGGTCCTTAAATATTTAAAGTTCATATCTTGTGCTATGGCTGCGTGATAATCAGGGCCCGGATTCTGATGACCTAAAGTTGTTTGAAAAATTACCTATAAAATGACCCTAAATTTCAAGGAAAATGATTTAATAACTGTAAAGAATGACCTAAAAACTGATATTTTATTTATAAAAATTATTATTGTACACACAAAGTTGTACATAATTGTAAAAAATGTAAACGCAGAAAGGATGTTGTAGGTCTAAAATCTTTGTTCTTTGTTCTTCATTGGAGCATTTGAGAAGAAACGTAAGAAAATAGTTTTTAAAATAGATCTTACAAAAAATGTTGCATTATACTAACCAAGTAATTTATTTAAATATTACCCTATGGGAAAATAAGACGATAAAAGGTAAATAAACTCAATGTAAATGCATGAAAATGACAAAATAATGAATGAAATGACATGAAAATGACAAAATAATGACCTAAAATTTAAATAAATGACATGTAAAATATGACATGTCATTAGAATCCGGGCCCTGGTTATTAATGAATTAGGATATTTTAGCTTTCTTGTATCTTTGCTCAAATAGAGTTCTTTCGTTATGGGCAGGTAATAAGTTTTGTCAAATGCATAATTTACTTAGACAAACAAAATTTATTGACTAACGTGTAAACCCAGTCAAAATATCCACACTCCGCCATTGATTATTATTTTTATTATTATTTCACGTTAAAAGCATTGTACATAAAGATCGGCCTTGATGCTTTCCGTTCTAGATACATGTTAGTTTATAAAAAAAAATGTATTAAGTAAAATTTGTTTTCTAATTTACTTTTATCTGTGCTAGCTTTCAACTCGTATATGCGAGAAAGTTTGTGCAACATATTTTGAACCATTTGTATATTTTTAGTAAATGTTGTATATTTTCCTCACATGATGTAATTTTTGACCCACTTATAGGATAGATAAAATCGTAAAATTTGGCAAAAATATTGGCACATACAACAGCCATAAGTGTAAAACAATTGGTGATTCTAGCTGCCACATAAGTATGGGAAAACTGGCCAGATAACCGTAACATCTTTCACATCTACGACAGTCTAATCAACCACTTATTAACATTGATATATACTCACTTCCAGATGAGCTAGAATCTTGAAATTTGACAAACTTATAGCTTTTAGCCCATAACCGATGGAAAAATTCCAGGAAGTTAATTTTTTTTTATCTTTTCCCCTCCGAAATAAACTTTGAAATTGTAAAACAGTAGAACAGCATTTTTTTTTGTAGTAAAGGTAGGCCTATTAGTTTGTTTTGATTGCAATAGTGTTTAAAAGTAATTTTGAATTAATAGTACCTATAGCTATAGCTATTATGAGAGATAACTAACTATATATATATATTAGGCTTGATTTATCACCTTTACTTTTGGTTTGACCGTCACATCATCACTCTAAATCATGTATACAGTGTAGGTCTTTACTGCATTAAAATTCCCGCCCATATTCAGAATCTCGAGCCTTTTTAATAGTCCAGACAATAAAGGTCGAAAAACACCAAATAGGAAAAAAAAAAATCGCGTAGTTTTGACATTTTGCAGAGTTGTCGGAGGGAGTGTCCTGAACAACATTCTAAAAGTCCCCGGAGGTGGGGGGTGAGCGGGGGGCCCGCAGAAGGTCATGTTTTTAGGTTTTTCGCTTATATCTAAACAATGGTACATCGTAGAGAAAATTTTGCTTTATACAAAAATCAAGCTGATAAAATTTCCTACAAGTTTTATCTTAAACATTTCTTTCTATTCCCAATAGGTTTCGAGCTATCTGCCAGCGAAAATAACAAATTTTCGAAAAAAGCTCTTTCGCCTCACGCTTTTCGACACACTTTGCCTTCTAGCGCTTCAGCCCTTAGGTATACAGCAATGTTCTCATGAAAGAAGTTGTAGGGAAATAAATTCACTTTAAAGTAGTTGTCATTTGTTATTTTTTCTTGAGATGTTCAAAAGTTATAACAATTTAAAATTTCAGCCAAATTTCGAGATTTCTAAAGAAAACCATATATCGCACTTTCTCTATATTTAGGGTTTATATCTTTGTATATAAACTGTATATTGTGTACTTACATCATGGAACTTACAGAACCACTGAAGTTGAATTTATTAAAAATCCGATCACGTTATAAGCAGTACATGTAATGGAAAATACATTATATTCCATGCAAGAAAGAAAAAAATAGGCACAAAAAAATTATGTAGCTTTGAAATTTGGCAGAGATGTGGGGGAAAGTGTCCTAAACAACATAGTAAAAGTCCCATGGATAGGGGGTGAGCGGGGGGGTGGGAGGCACTTTTAAATATTTCCCCCCAGTTTTCCCTAAATACGCAAAAAAAAAGCTATGGGATCTAGCAAGAAACTGTTTATGCGCAATATTAAACTACATAAAAGTTCTTATAAAATGGATCTGAATGATATCTCTTAGAATAGTTCAGGAAATAAAAGGATATGAAGCAAACCAGTTCTTAGAATAATATTCGTAATAAAGGTAAACATCACACATAAAACTAATTATTATGATTATTGTTATAAAGCTTATAAAAATCACATGGTATGAGAGCACGTTAAAAGAAATATAAATCAGGCCTATTAGCTAATATTTTTCGTTTAAAATATAATTTGGAAAAATTGTAATATTTAGAAATTATAAAACCTAGCAGGCCTACATAGTACTTTAAATAAATGTTTAGTTGTCTATTTTTTTTCAGTCTCCAATACTGGAATCCTAGTAAATCGTATGATAAGTTAGGGTTATATTTTTCTATCTACCGAACACTCAGTATTTATACACATATAGCCTACAACATTGATTAAAGAGTGCCTAAACATCTTATTTTGCTTGGACGTCATCAATTTTAAGCTCATCTTCTTCTAATGGTAGGCCTATACGTTTGTGGATGAGCATTTGATACCAGCTTTTCGGCATCCGTATCTTCCACCACACCGAGTTGCACAGTAACAAAATATGATGTGCAAATATTCCCAGGAGCCACATAGACAAGTCAACATTTATTTAAAGTAATAGGTGGGCCTACTAATCTTACAATTTCTAAATATATCTAATTCCTTAAAATCTTTCAAAATACCGATTATTTTTTTTTACGAAACATAAAACGGCTAAGCATTACAACAAGAACAATAATAATAATAATAATAATAATAATAATTATTATTATTATTATTATTATTGTATGTGTAATAACATTAACCATTAGTAAGTATATTTTCCTAAGAACTAGTTTGCTTTTGGCATCATGCTAATTTAATTATCGTCTGCTTTCTTTTTTGTTAAAAAATATAATACATAGGTGTATGTAAAACAGAATTTCGAGAACTGTCATACTTCATATCTTTCTATTTCCTGAACTATTAATTCCCAAAAAAATATCATGCAGATCTTTTATGTAGTTAATTTTGTGCATTAACTGTTTTTTGGTAGAACCCATAGTTTTTTGTGTATTTAGAGAAAACTGAGAGAAACGACATTTAAAAGTACCCCAATCCCCCACCCCGCTCACCCTCTATCCATGGGGACTTTTACTATGTTGTTTAGGACACTTTCCCCCACATCTCTGCCAAATTTCAAAACTACATGATTATTTGTGTGCCTATTTTTCCTTTCTTGCCTGGAATCTAATGTATTTTCCATTACATGTACTGTGCTTGTACCGTGATCGGATTTTTAATAAATTCAACTTTAATTGTTGTGTGATATTTCTTCACTTGTTTCATGATGTAAAAACACAATGTACAGCTCATATTCAAATATATAACCCCTAAATATAGAGACAGTGCGATGTACGGTTTTCTTTCGGAATCTCGAAATTTGACCGAAACTTTAAATTGTTATAACTTTTGAACATTTCTAGACTAAATAACAAATGACAACTCATTTTAAAGTGAATTTATTTCCCTACAACTTCTTTCATGAGAATATTTCTGTATACCTAAGGGCTGAAGCGTACTGACGTACTGACTATGCAACTGCTATGTAATAGCAGCCATATGCTCGATCGTTCCCTCGTGGATGACGTCACACGCTGATGAAGCAGCCGGCCGCGAGAAATGGCGCTACCTTAGTAGCTTTATATACCTTGGCACTAACCACATCTGGGTTTACAAGTAGGCATATATCGCAAAATAGGAAGTTCATAAAAATCAAGGTATATAAAGCTACTATAAAAATGGTCAGAGAGTTCATAGTTTATAAATATCGTTTAACCTTTTCAGAGCTGAAGTTATGTTACATTTATCAAGTGATACCAGCGGGTTTATAAGTTTGAAATCCATTAAGAAGATTTCAGTGGAATAGCTGGCTTTTATAAAGGCTATTTTTACACGTGGATAAAAACTTCTCGTATTGTGCATATAGCATTGTTCTTTTAATTTTATACCTCTGCTATTATGCAAATTTTTCGATTACGTATATATACGTCAGAAGAACCCTGCTGTAGAATGAAGTAGAAACTGTTGAGTCCTATCTAATTCCTTCCTTATTTCCCTTGTATGAACTCAGCAAATACAGTAGGTCTGCAACCAATTATCGAAACTCATAAATACGCATGCCCATAGAGATGCTCGGTCATTTAATTAAAAAAATATTGTAAGAAATTACGTGACGTGTTCTGCACCGTGGTAGTTTTCAGAATGCGTTTCTCTTGGATTAAGATGCGGTTCATATTAATGAATGTATGTACTACAAAGGAAAGATTACCACTAGGATAATGAAAAATACATAAGCTGCAGTTTTTTCTCATCAGAAAGGTATTTCAGTGTCAGCATTTTGCAGTAGTGTAGCTGAGCATACAGTTTCATGGAAGCTGCTAGCAGAAGTACGAAAACCGAAAGTAAAGATTTTTCTGTAGGTCAACTATCTTTCCAGGGTTTATCCGTCACAATGGCGTCATGTTCAAATGTTTTTCTGCTATTTGATCGTTTGTGCTTTTTTATATTCTTGACAGTGCGAGTTATTAAGGTAGTAAAAGCCCATATTATTATACACAAGATTTTTCTTTCAAAACAGAACAAAAACTTATAACAAAAGAAGTTTTTTTTTAATTTTCTTAAGACAAATCACCAAAGCATTATATTCTTATACATTTAAATGTCATTCTCATAAAAAAGTATTGTAAACAATCTTAAACTTTTTATCTTTGAAAAATCACAAAATACTAATATATATATAAAAGGAAAATAAGTCTCTCCCTTTCCAAGTACCACTTGACTCGATTCAGTAGCTACCGTGAATCGTGTTTATATCGAACGAAATTATCGTTCAACAATCTCTGGAAGAAGAACCCAGTGGTTGCACTAATTGTTTTGCGCTGACAAGACCCAGAGAATGGAAAAACCAAACCATTTGTAAACTTATCCATACTGAAAATATTTGTTTATGTTGGCATTGTACTCCTGTATGTAACACCTTAGGTTGAAGATTATTTTTAAATCTTGTGACAGAATAGAAAAGAGCATCTCTGTTCTGTATTACGATAAATAATTATAATTTGAACTTGTAGAACGTATCGCATTAAAACATTAATTTTATTTTTTCGTAAATTCTAGAGAATCACTGTTTCCTTCGCTCTAAAGTAGCTATGTTCCTGGTATTATATTTGGCATTGTGAAAATATTTTTCTATCGAACCAAAACTTCTGTCATTGGCAATATACAATTGATTTATCTGGAAAAAAATGAGTCCTTGTTTATAGGTCTATATGAGAGAGTGAACACACAGAGCAATGTCTCATTTCAGCATTCTAAGAACATTCGAGTGGAATTTTTGTACTGATTACATAGTTTTAGGTGACTTGTCACAATAATTTCTGTATTACATTATAATTTTAAGAACGTTCAAGAAGAATCCTATTTCCAAACATATGCGTTTGACAGTAAAAACTGTCGTCGAAGGTTGTGATTATACATTCACAGTAAAGCTCTCTACCACCAGCTTCATTTTTCTCAAAAGTTGGGGTCTGTCCCAGACATCTGAAGTCGTAAAAATAACACAGATCAACTGCAAAGATTGAAATTATAGTGAAGAAGTCAAGGGATATAAATACTCCTTTATGACTGATGTCTTGTTTTGGATTTACAGATACACGTAATACAGAGGATGTAGGATTTATTTTATCTCATTACGCTCTAACATTAAATTTAATATACCTGCAGAGTTCCAGCAATTCTAAAAGCACTATAAAGTTTCCCTTTTTTTATTTTCGAAGCGACGGAAAGTCTTGTGAGCATGAAAGCATACACACAGCTTTAATGGTTACGTCTACAGTGGAAGGTAATGGCGCCTTGAAGGGTAACGTGTGAAGACATGGGTTTGGCACGAGAAAGAGGGAGAGAGTGACATTTCTATTCGCAGCGAGCAGCCTTAGGGAATCTACAAACATATATAATGCTACACAACCATACCTCACATTGTGTTACTTTTATATCTCCTTAAAATAACACTGTGCATACTTTTTATATTACTCCTACTACGTTGCTAGGTTTCACTGTGTGAACAATATTATGACTACGACCGTACAGGTGCACAGCTTGGATTTAAGAAATGTGCTGGAAGATAAATTTTTAAGTTTTAATAGAAAACGAACCCAAATATGTTGTATTATAAATATGTAAATACGAATATGCTGTAAACGTAAGGTTGAATTCTGATATTCAACTCAACAACACTACATATGTTCGTAAGTACTCTAGTTTTATTCCGGAAGTTTTAGCTCAAATGTTTCAAGTGATATTAAGTTCATAAAACCAAGACTCCATATTAGGTGAAGTAGATTATTTCTTTAAAATAATTAAATTGGCCACTAACTTATCTGTACGCGATAATTGGGAGAAAAATAGTAAAATTTCTATTATTTTCTTCCTAATTATCGCGTAGAGCAATATTAGCATATGATTCGCCGAAAGTATTTAAATTATTTCAAATCGGTGCAATGTTCATTAACCGTGGTTCTAATTTTTATTTCTATTCTTATCTATGTATTACGAATTTTCATGTTTTATAGAATAGTCAATAAACTCCGCGATCATGATAATTCATGTTCAGGTCCTTGCGTAGTAGTAACTATAACTTAGTATTTAGGGCACTTTTTTACTATATTTTCTTAATTCCTGCTTGATTCTTAGTGCTTTAGGCAAAGTATATGTAGGCCTATAATTACTGTTACATTTTTCGGATTATTACTTTGGAGATTGTTAATGTTCGTTATGGTTTATGAACAACTGTCATTGTTTCTCTCACCTGTAATAGGATTTCAAATTATCCTTGACTTTCTGCTGTTTGTTTTAATATATTTTTAATAATAAAATAATTATGATAATGCATCACCAATAATTGTTTACTGCAGTTTTTATGTAATTTAATTCATTAGGCCTGTAGAAGTATTTTCTTCTGAGGAATAATTTTACTAGCCTTTAGCCAATATTGTTGAAAGCATTTAATTTGTGGGATTTGGCTTGATATGAGTCGTTATGTGTGTTACTAGTCCATTAGTTGGCTTGCGATTTGCTCCGAAGTTCAGCTCATTATTTCTTTCGATTTTGAGGCGGTGAACGATTTCATTAATTTAGAAAAGGAATATATCTAACGGACTAAATGATAACATTTATTGTCAACTAAATGTTACTTCCATTCTTACATAATTACTCGACAAAATGATGCTAATGAAGTAATGGTATAACAAATAAGATCTCTTCTTCTTTCTGTTCTGTTCAATCTTGTAGTTTTACCTTTCCCATTGTAGGCTTTGAAGGATGGGAGAAAAATTATCTTTAGATCACTACATACATTTTTGACCAGAAAAGGACATGGAGGGCTTCCCCGGATGAGTGATCAGCCCAATGCCTGGGCCACCTCCGAGACAAGACGAACACATGGGACGATACACATTAGTCGCTCAAGCACTCGCTATGAACAAGGCGCGGAAGGAATGAAAATAATAATGACGGCCAGATGATAGCCAAGGACCACAAGGGCATAAAGTACCCGACATTAGTTTCACAGGTGCACCGATCAGAAATCGAACCCGTCCCTTCTGCCTGAGAGGAGCGAAAGCACCCCTGCGCCAAGAAATGAAATTCATTAAAAGTGGCATGAAAAAATATTTATAATACATCACTGCTTCCATTTGAATCAGGACTTTGCATTGGGTTTAGTATGCCTTTTCATTTTTTAAAGTCTTTTGTTCACAAGTAAACGATAAAAACACGTACTTTTGTCAGAAAAAGAGATACTTCTGGACTGATGAGATCTTTTAGTCCGCAAGGTCGCAGCTCCCGCAAATGGATGTTCACTCTGAATTTTTTTTCTGGAATGAGCCAGTCCCCTACCTACACCTTCACCTAAATCTGACACAAACACAGTCACTACTGAAAAATCCCCAACTCGACCAGGAACCGAACCATGGGTCAATGGCTGGCGCGCTACCGACCAGCCCACGATGGCAGACGGACTGATAAGTAGGTATGCTCAAATCGTATGTTTCTGGAGAAAACTCCACATTGAATTTCAGGCTCGAACACATTAGTTTCCTCTTTATAATTCATATGGTAAAGAGTGAGAAACTAATTTATATGCATATTTCTGCCAAAGGAACCTAATAGAGTATAAAGAGAAAATAACGGGTGTGAGCTTTATAGTCGACCAATTTTAATGCTTTAGTTATGACTATGATTGATGTTCCTTCGAGCGTTCGTATATTAGCCTACAATTTGTTCGTTAACTTAAAATTGTTAGGTGAACATATTTTCCGCACCAAAAATCCTTCAGAAATAATTACTTACTTTTTATTTAAGAATTTAAAATAATTATCTAAGCAGTAATACTAGAATTAACTAATTTTTATAGAATTTAAGGAACGAATATTACTTTTTTACTAGTTAAAACTGGGATACGCCGTAGCGTAGTGGTTGAGGCGCTGCGCTACAAACCGAAAGGTCTCGGGTTCGATCCCCGATGAGGTCGTTGGAGTTTTCCAATTGGCCTAATCCTTCTGGTGGCACTATGGCCCTGGGGTCGACTCAGCCTGTAACAGAAATGAGTACCAGGAGCAATCCTGGGGTAAAGGCGGCCGGTGCGTAAGGCTGACAACCTTATCACCTTCATGTGCCGAATGTCCAAAATCTGGGAGCCTCATCCTCCTGGAACCCTCTGGGCCTCCATGGCCTGTAATATGGGACACTTCACTTCACTTTACTAGTTAAAACTAGTTTTTACTCAAATGAGTCAGTTAAAACTAATTATGCATGTCCAGAGTTGTCTTTCCCATCAGTCTCTTTCGAGCGGTGACACGAGTTAGAAGTGTGCGCGTATGTATTATTGTGTCCTCGCTGTTGTCAATGGTTTTCACGTGTGTGACGTATTTATATCATGAGTAGTGAACCCTACTCTAACCAAACAGTTTCTTCTTTTTTTATTTTCCCACAGTTGTTGAACACCCCTTTGTTTTCAAACACGGAACAAAGATGTTTGTTTTACATAGGCCTAATTACTTGTAGATGTTGATTTCATGAAATTTCAGTTAGTAGGCCTATTAGTTGTAACTAGCCACATCTAGTTTTAACTTCAAAACATTTAGCGAAAATTAGAATTATGTGACCGAAATTGTTAATTCTAGTATTACCTAGTTAATACTAACATTAACAAAGGGGCTATAATAAAACCAGTCCTAACTAAGTAATCGGGTATTGACTGATTTCGGGGTTTCACGGTAACATTTACATAACTAAGAATTTGAAACTTGTCCGAAATACATATGTGATTGCATTAATTTTCTCAATCGATCATAGATTCGGGTAGTTACGGGAACATTTTCAAATGTATTTTAAAAAATGGTCTTGTTCGAAGGAGTTAAGACATAAGCTTCGTATCTCTAAATTACCAGCGACTAACATTTCCTGCTTCTGTTTTTGACAGCTCATTTGTTGGTATAATTAAGAGAAGACTTACTTGGAAATTTATTTTCCGATACTATCTTGCAGTTCTATTTCTCGTTGGTATAACATTTCCAGTCTTTGAAAGTGAACTTTTAAAAACTTTGTTAACATTTGAAGTGACATAAAAACAATTAAAATACTAAGTTGTATAGGATACATGTTGGCAAAGGAGATTGATATTGATGGCTTTTGTTGATATTAACGCTGTGATGGTCTGATATCGAACCATAGGTAAATGACTTAGTAAAATGTTGCATTAACATGTATCAGTTATATCTGAAATGATAGTAGTGGCAAAAGAAAAATTTTATTTTGCGAGTACGTTTGTTTGCGAAAAGAGCCAGTAAGGGTGAGTGTGGTTGGTTAGTTAGTTAGTTAGTTAATTTTCTTACACAGTACAGGGTTCCTAATTATCCTATACCTATAAGTTTACATATACTTATAAACTACATTTCTTAAAGTTTAACACATATACATTTACGGATTTGTCATTTACTTACACATATTCAATACATGTACAATAATATGAATATTACACATTTAGCTGTTTCCTACCCTTTTCATTTTTTAAAGTCTTTTGTTCACAAGTAAACGATAAAAACACGTACTTTTGTCAGAAAAAGAGATACTTCTGGACTGATGAGATCTTTTAGTCCGCAAGGTCGCAGCTCCCGCAAATGGATGTTCACTCTGAATTTTTTTTCTGGAATGAGCCAGTCCCCTACCTACACCTTCACCTAAATCTGACACAAACACAGTCACTACTGAAAAATCCCCAACTCGACCAGGAACCGAACCATGGGTCAATGGCTGGCGCGCTACCGACCAGCCCACGATGGCAGACGGACTGATAAGTAGGTATGCTCAAATCGTATGTTTCTGGAGAAAACTCCACATTGAATTTCAGGCTCGAACACATTAGTTTCCTCTTTATAATTCATATGGTAAAGAGTGAGAAACTAATTTATATGCATATTTCTGCCAAAGGAACCTAATAGAGTATAAAGAGAAAATAACGGGTGTGAGCTTTATAGTCGACCAATTTTAATGCTTTAGTTATGACTATGATTGATGTTCCTTCGAGCGTTCGTATATTAGCCTACAATTTGTTCGTTAACTTAAAATTGTTAGGTGAACATATTTTCCGCACCAAAAATCCTTCAGAAATAATTACTTACTTTTTATTTAAGAATTTAAAATAATTATCTAAGCAGTAATACTAGAATTAACTAATTTTTATAGAATTTAAGGAACGAATATTACTTTTTTACTAGTTAAAACTGGGATACGCCGTAGCGTAGTGGTTGAGGCGCTGCGCTACAAACCGAAAGGTCTCGGGTTCGATCCCCGATGAGGTCGTTGGAGTTTTCCAATTGGCCTAATCCTTCTGGTGGCACTATGGCCCTGGGGTCGACTCAGCCTGTAACAGAAATGAGTACCAGGAGCAATCCTGGGGTAAAGGCGGCCGGTGCGTAAGGCTGACAACCTTATCACCTTCATGTGCCGAATGTCCAAAATCTGGGAGCCTCATCCTCCTGGAACCCTCTGGGCCTCCATGGCCTGTAATATGGGACACTTCACTTCACTTTACTAGTTAAAACTAGTTTTTACTCAAATGAGTCAGTTAAAACTAATTATGCATGTCCAGAGTTGTCTTTCCCATCAGTCTCTTTCGAGCGGTGACACGAGTTAGAAGTGTGCGCGTATGTATTATTGTGTCCTCGCTGTTGTCAATGGTTTTCACGTGTGTGACGTATTTATATCATGAGTAGTGAACCCTACTCTAACCAAACAGTTTCTTCTTTTTTTATTTTCCCACAGTTGTTGAACACCCCTTTGTTTTCAAACACGGAACAAAGATGTTTGTTTTACATAGGCCTAATTACTTGTAGATGTTGATTTCATGAAATTTCAGTTAGTAGGCCTATTAGTTGTAACTAGCCACATCTAGTTTTAACTTCAAAACATTTAGCGAAAATTAGAATTATGTGACCGAAATTGTTAATTCTAGTATTACCTAGTTAATACTAACATTAACAAAGGGGCTATAATAAAACCAGTCCTAACTAAGTAATCGGGTATTGACTGATTTCGGGGTTTCACGGTAACATTTACATAACTAAGAATTTGAAACTTGTCCGAAATACATATGTGATTGCATTAATTTTCTCAATCGATCATAGATTCGGGTAGTTACGGGAACATTTTCAAATGTATTTTAAAAAATGGTCTTGTTCGAAGGAGTTAAGACATAAGCTTCGTATCTCTAAATTACCAGCGACTAACATTTCCTGCTTCTGTTTTTGACAGCTCATTTGTTGGTATAATTAAGAGAAGACTTACTTGGAAATTTATTTTCCGATACTATCTTGCAGTTCTATTTCTCGTTGGTATAACATTTCCAGTCTTTGAAAGTGAACTTTTAAAAACTTTGTTAACATTTGAAGTGACATAAAAACAATTAAAATACTAAGTTGTATAGGATACATGTTGGCAAAGGAGATTGATATTGATGGCTTTTGTTGATATTAACGCTGTGATGGTCTGATATCGAACCATAGGTAAATGACTTAGTAAAATGTTGCATTAACATGTATCAGTTATATCTGAAATGATAGTAGTGGCAAAAGAAAAATTTTATTTTGCGAGTACGTTTGTTTGCGAAAAGAGCCAGTAAGGGTGAGTGTGGTTGGTTAGTTAGTTAGTTAGTTAATTTTCTTACACAGTACAGGGTTCCTAATTATCCTATACCTATAAGTTTACATATACTTATAAACTACATTTCTTAAAGTTTAACACATATACATTTACGGATTTGTCATTTACTTACACATATTCAATACATGTACAATAATATGAATATTACACATTTAGCTGTTTCCTACCCATGTGTTGTGATTTCTGAAATATTCTTCGAAAGATTTTACAACCGATTCTGTAGAACCGTTTTCTACGTCTATTACATAATCTATTTACAAGTCTACAATTTATATGCATTTATATACTTTGACAATATTAATACAAGTATTATAATATTCTATATTCTATAATATAATATTAATACAGTATATATTACTAATAATAATAATAATATATAATTAAATAATTGACCATACTCTTCTACCTACTGGCTGCCACTAGAACATTTAAAATGGAAGCCATTACTATCCTCGTGTGTAAGCCTACTGTCCGGCCATTTCACTGGCTGCCACTTCTGGCCGCCTCTACTGTGCCTGTGTGCAGGGGGCTTTAGTCTCAATTCCGACTTTTCTAGACATTGTATATTTCCTGTTGCTTTTTGACACCTATTGCGTGTGTCGTGAAGCCTTTAATTGCTTCGCTCGCTGATTTCGTCGTCCAAACTTGAGCATTGAATTTACTGCGCAGGAGGAAGTATGTCTTGGCAACAAAAGCATTAATATTATAGCTATTAAAGACATCGCAACCTACATTTTGAATCCCACAGTCACATATAAAACTTATGAAGAAAAGCATTACGAAGTAGGCCTCCTGCATTTAGGATGACATACACAAACAAAAAATGAAATTATTATTATTATTTATTATTATTATTATTATTATTATTATTTGTCGTTATTAACCTCCATAGAGGCATTTATAAGGCATTTCTCTCGTTTTTCCTTCCTTTCTATCCTTAATCTTTCTCCCTTTTGATAAGTGCTTTTCTTCCCTCTTCAGCCCACATTTAACTCGAATTTCTCTTCGACCTCTTGAACACTTGCCACTTGTGAATTTTGGGTCTAGAGGTATCCCAATTATGCATGTCCCCTTGTGTGATTCCTTCTAGTTTTAAGTTTATTTTTTATTTTTGTTTTTATTTATTTCACCGATTCATTATATCATTGTCTCTATTATAAGAGAAAAATTCTTCTGACACTGGGACTCGAACCCAGGACCTTCGGTTATCCGTGCCGAGCTCATGAAATGTCCAACAGAGACAATAGTATGTGGTTCTTGAATACATATGTCCACTTTTGGTTCTGTTTTTACTTTACTCCTGTTTTCGTTTTGTTAGTGTGTCAGAATTCATTCTTTTGATGTGAATGTAAAAGTTTGATCTGAAGTTTCCAAAGGCACTGTAAATGTGTTTGTGTTGTTCTCGTTTTTATTTATTATTTATCCAATTAAGTTTTTTTATTATTATTTGTTTAACTCTTAACGTATTTTTATATTTTCCCCTCAGTAAAATCAGGAGGTACTGAGAAAGCGTCTTTTCTCAATACGAAGAAAACACAAACAGATCGGAGATAGTGCGTTAAGCTTAGACCATCTGAGACCATTGTATCTGTTCGTCTGCTTGTCTGCCTCATCTAATAACTCTAGCGGAGCTGCATCGATTTTCGATTTAACTAAAGTTGCTGTGTTGCTCTGTTCTTACAAGGGAGTTCAACACTTCAGAGCAATTACAGCCGATGCCACACATACTTCCGTGATTCTAGATGACCACCAATTACTTCTTTAATGTAGCATTTAGGCTGGGATATTACAGCATGTTGTTGACTGAAACCTGGCCTCATAGAAAGAGTGTTGATAGGATAAAAATCTTCCGTAATCGTTTCCAATTATTAATTTTGTTTGTACTAGCTATTTACTATTTTAGTTTGAGTTACAAGGTACATGTTTTAGGAGTGTAAATGTCATTTTCTGACACTTTTGTACTCACGTCTCTTAAAGTATAGGCTACTAATGGTACCATCTGTAGTCTAATACTCTCTTAACAAAACCGTCGTAACCTTTTCTCTACGGAACCTATGAATTAAGAAGAGAGATACATGTTTACAAATTGCAGCTATTAGTAATCATAATTGATTACGACTGAACAGAATACTTTTAAGACAATATTTTCAAATAACCTCACAGATATTTCTGACTTGATACTACTATAAACCTGGATTCATTCTTAGATATCGCTATAAAAGTTGTTTGTATTATGAATCTACTTCTATTGCATTCTTCTTGGACATTGCTGTAAATCAATTGCTTCTGATTTATTAAATACAAATAATAAACGTTTTGCAGTATGTTAATTTGTTGAGCCAATCCTGCGGAATAGGCTATACGTAACAGGTTCAGGATAATCTTTATGCAGTGACTTTTACATACGTCACTATTTATCGACTGTTTGAACAAACGTGACACAAACAAGGTTTGGTCATGCTTCTAATGAGCAAAAAATGCAAATATAAACAGGAAATTTGTTTGGAACGAATATCAACGAAATTTCATCCCGATTTAAGGCAAAGTATGTAAATGGAAGGACATGAAGAGGAAACTACTTTAGAACATTCTAGAAAAGGAAAAGTTAACGCTGAATCCATAATATCATATGAACATAAATAACTGATTATTTTGTGGGATAAAATACTTGTGAAGAAATCCTAATATAAATTTCTCCTTGCTGCTTTCGAGTGAAATGTTTAATTTAATGTGATATGAGTAGTTTCATACGTCTAATTGCAGTAACTAGATGTCTTTTGTACTGTCTAGCGGTGAGCGGAAGGCCGAGCTGGTGGCATAGTGGGGGAAAGACATAGACAGTAAATGCAAGCGCATGGTAAGGAAGTGGGGGAACGCTAACTCGGCCTTCAGCTCGCCGCCAGACAGTACCTTATCTCCTAGTTATATACTCTAGTCGCTTCGCTTGTTACAAAATTTTTTATTAGTATTTTAATACTAGGTAAATGAAATAATAACAGGCTAGGCCAGTTGCATACGATTGTTTTGTTCGACTATAATTTATGTTTAGGATTTGAGGTTTTAGAATCATCAAACAAACGAAAACAATTGAACCACGGCAATCAGCTGTTAAAAAATTATCTTAGTTTTTGTCATCTGCCAGCAACAAATTAACATACAGCTGATGGCGTGTTGTGGTCAAGTCGAAGCATCTTCTTGGCTGTTTTCTTGAACCAATGGTTTTTCACAACGCCGAAATTATCTAATTTTAGAATAATATTAAAATTAATACGAACTGAATTCATTTCACCGTAAATACAGGTTATTACGCAGTTTCATTTGCTGCTCTCCGTGTTCCATAATAATCGATATCTCATCAGTGTTTTAATGAAAATTTGTACTGTAACGGTTGTAATTAAAATAGCCTACTGTTACGTGACATAGGCTATAATAAGCGTATTATAGTGTGATCGAAAAATGTTATTCATAGAAAGTGGTCATTCAAATGGATTACTTTATACCCAATTGCATGCCAATTGCTTCGTAAGTATAACATATTTTAAGTAATTTAAATATTAACATTTTCAATTTATTGTATTCGTGAAATAGTCTTTATAAACGAAACTCGTCATTTTAAACATCCTTAGACAAATTCCCTCGCGGCTGCGTTAGGCCTACTCGTGAATTAGTCCTTGATTTCAAAATCACTCATGCCATTTCTACAAATAAATAATATATTTTACCCCATACTTTATACCCTTATACCCAAACTACATACTAATAGACCCTAATTGCATTTTGAGAGCCCAATAAAACATGCGAATATTACAGTAACTCTCATCCCACTGATTCACCACACATGCTAAGCGGTGTCTGTGTGATACATGTACTACAAGAAGGCAAGACAAGCTGTATGCATGCACTCACGCACTCGTGCAAGCTTGATTGAATGTACAGGAAGCAATGCAACTCTCATCCACTTGCTTGTTACTCATGATTCTTTCTTTTGCGTGCATTGTCGGAATAAATAAATTTCCTACTCTAAGAAAGTAGATTTAACTAAGCATGTAATTATTTTCAGAAATCGTAAATTATGTGTGAAATTTTCTCAGTACGGTAACAGAGTATCTAAGGGTAGGAGTAGTATGGGGGCGTCTATAGATAGTGGCCAACCTGTGGTCCGCAACCCAAGGGCCATGGATGGCTCGCGACACCATATGATCAGAGACAACTTGCGTACGTACGCGCTGCAATTATGTCCTTTTGCCAACGACGCCTGCAAACGCACTCTTACGCAAGGCTTTTTACCAATTTTGTTACGCCCTTATGCCAAGGACGTCTGGATACCCCCTCTTATGCAAGGCTTTTACCAATTTGTTACACCCTTATGCCATGGACGTCTGGACACCCACTCTTACGCAAGGGCTTTAATTGATCCCCCCAACGTTATGTTATGACCTTTTGACAGCTGTAGGGACACTATCCCAGGACTTCCATATGACGTCATCAGCATATAGCTTTCTTATGCATGTTCATTTTATATTTATTTAATAAAATCTTGTCATAGAGATGGATTCGAACCACTCAAGTTATGATTACCGACCAGCCGTTTTAAACCGCATGACCACAGCGAGATTTGTTATTTCACTTGCAAGGGTTGTCTCATAAGAAAGTTAGGTTTCTCGGTGACGTCATGCTTATTCAATCTTGTGTTTCCCATGTTGTTTACCAGCTGTTCGCTAGATGGCGCCAGCGTTTTCAAATATTCCAATGATGAACAGTCGTTACTTCAATCATGAATATATTATTAACATGAACTCCTTTCTGTAAATGATTCTATTATTAACACTTTTCTGACATTTAATTCGAGTCAAGACTTGATGTGAAATAGTTTGGTACATGAAAATCTTATTTACAGTTGTTTGATTTAAATGTTAACTAATAATTTGAATTACAAATATCTTAGTTAAATCTAATGTACAAATACGTTCTTCTGGATACGCACTCTTACGCAAGGGTTTTTAACCTAATATTGTTAGTATATGTGTTCTTATGCAAGGGTTTTCTCTGGATATGCACTCTTGTATGAATTTTTAAATCCTGTTGAAGTTACGCCTTTTTGCCAAGGACATCTGGATATGTGTCTTCTACACTCTAACCCTTGTTTGTAACCCCAATGTGACGTCATCATCCTGTAGGATATTACGTTCTTATGCATGTTGGTTTTAAATTTATTTATTATTCTAATAAAATCTTGTCATACAGGTCGGTTTAATCCACTCAAGTTGCTATTACCAGTTAGTTGTTTTCAACCATGTGGCTAAAGTGAGACTTTCTACTGTCGATACAAGGGATGTCTCATATAACTCATCGTTTCCTTAGGAACGTCAAGGCTGTTCTTACGTAAGATTTTGTTTACTAGCCGATTACAAACTAGACGACGCATACACAAGGTTCAACAAAATTAAAAACCTGAAAAGACGCATGTAAATGTTCTACTCCCTCCGCAACCCCAGGATGGCTCACGACCAAAAAAAGGGAATGTTCCAGCTTTAGGGATAGTTTTGTCTTCTTAAGCTATGATATTGCTGTACTCTCCCCGCAACCCGCGGATGGCTCGCGACCACATCTTTCAGCTTCTTGTATTTATTTTTTTTTTTATCATGACCCACCCATGGCTTGCGACAAGACCTATAGTCGGTTTTAGACTTCTTATGCCATTATAACACTACACTCACATAGCTTCCACAACCCTGAATTGACAAAAATTACGGTGTCTTCTTGTATTATGAAATTTTCTATGCTATCCCGATTCATCCCGTCGCCTGTAATTAGGCCCTTTAGACCAAGGAGAGGTTATGGTCGTCATGGTAGTCGATTCGAACAAATGAGTTACGGGTTTTAACACTATGCTATCCCCGATTCATCCCGATGGCTGTAATTAGGCCCTTTGGATCTAGGAGAGGTTTTGTACATCATGGTAGTCGATTCGAACAATTGAGGTACCCTC
Organism: Ectobius pallidus; assembly: GCA_964059195.1. Taxonomy (NCBI): domain Eukaryota; kingdom Metazoa; phylum Arthropoda; class Insecta; order Blattodea; family Ectobiidae; genus Ectobius; species Ectobius pallidus. The sequence continues at coordinate 37,476,850 of CAXKWD010000010.1, read as the reverse complement.
TTTAACACTATGCTAACCCCGATTCATCCCGATGGCTGTAATTAGGCCTTTTGGATCTAGGAGAGGTTTTGTACATCATGGTAGTCGATTCGAACAATTGAGGTACCCTCTTTAACACTATGCTATCCCCGATTCATCCCGATGGCTGTAATTAGGCCCTTTGGATCTAGGAGAGGTTTTGTACATCATGGTAGTCGATTCGAACAATTGAGGTACCCTCTTTAACACTATGCTAACCCCGATTCATCCCGATGGCTGTAATTAGGCCTTTTGGATCTAGGAGAGGTTTTGTACATCATGGTAGTCGATTCGAACAATTGAGGTACCCTCTTTAACACTATGCTATCCCCGATTCATCCCGATGGCTGTAATTAGGCCATTTGGATCGAGGAGAGGTTATGGACGTCATGGTAGTCTTTTCAAACAATTGAGTTACGCCTTCTCGCACTATGCTATCCATATTCATCCCAAAGGGTGTAATTAGGCCCTTAGGACCAAGGAGAGGAATACCTCAATATTAGACCATTGTCAAGTTAGTAAAAAATAAAAAATAAACAAGTTTATACATACATAGATAGATATTTCTTCTAAGCGTCACAAGTTTATTATGTATCGTAATGTTGTCACGCCCTAAGAAATAATGTGTATAAACATTTGGTTTTCACAGTAGAAGAGCTGGGTTGTTTTTAGTTCGTATGTAATCACATCGAATAAAAGATTATATTTTCCCAACTTGTAGGAACACTATGTATCACGCAACTGAGCTAGTCCTATGAAATCGAACTGAAAACAAACATACGTGTAAAACTACTTTCTAGTTTGTTACACACACACACACATGTCTTGGAAAAATATCCTCATTCCATAGAGATGAATAGATGCGGAGATGAAGTAAACAAGTGAACATAACATTCACATACTGATGATGTTACTCATGACGATAGTCAAATACTGGGGCTTAGATAACTATATAATAGTGGACTTGAATGAATTATGATTTCGTCGATGTAATATATTGGTGAAAGTAATTACTAAAAATGAAATCGATGAAAATACAACACTGTGATAGGTAGTCACATAACTTTTTTCTACCTTCACTTCACCTTCCGATGTAGAATAAGAGATCGTAATGCAAGGACAGCTAAATTGTGTGAGTATAACCGAACTTGTCCTATGAAATCGAACTGTTTTGTATTTTATCGTTCTGAAAACAAACATACGTGTAAAACTACTTTCGAATCTAAAAATAATTCCTTGCTTGTTACACACACACACACACACACATACACACATGTCCTGGAAAACAACTCTGCCCACCTCCGCCTCCTTTGTCTCAAAAATGTTGTAAGACCTAAAATCTCTACCGGAGTCGAGGATATGAAATGTGCGCGCGACGAGTTTTTTCTTCAATATCCTCCGAGATAACCTAACCTAACATACCGTAACCTAACTATACATAATTTTTAAAATTTCAGTTCGCAATAACCTAACATAACCTAACTAAATTTCCTATAGTTATATTATTTGAGATATTAACTGAAACTTCGTCCAACATTTAAAGATGCCTACCATGTAACACCGATTTAATTTCCAAGTATTGCTTTTACATTTCTAAAACCAACACCTAAACATGCGCACTGGCACCGTATCGATTTTTTAATTTCCTCGATCCGTATGCACATCTTACGGCACATAACCTAACCTAACATAACACATTTCGCAAGAAAGCGAGGAGCTGGGGAGTTAAAGAAGTTAGCTTAAACCATAAGACTATATGCGAACCAACTAACATATGCGCGTAAGTGCAAGAAAAATTATAAGTTAGGTTAAACCATTGCGTAAGACTGTAAAATAGTCTCGTAGGGATCGGTTTGGCGAAACCTAAACTAACCTAACTTTTTCCTAACCTTGTTCATGCTCATGTTCATGTTCATGTTCATGTTCATGTTCTTGTTCATGTTCTTGTTCTTGTTCTCTGTTAATTAGAAAAAAACTTACTACTTCTGTACTCACGCTAATACGATAACGAGAAACTTACTACTTCTGCACACATTCTAAATATTTTAGTTTTCATAGCAAGTGAAGTGTGCATGTATTACATTTTCAAAGTAATTTGATACATGTAGGGTTGTAATAACATTATTATTTACAACATCTGAATACAATTGTACGTTTTGAATCACAAGTTGTGTTTTATACAGTATGAAAAGACACGCTTTGTCAGTTCTTGTATAAATATTATAGTTTTTATGGCGATTTTAATAGCAAGTTATGTTTTATACAGATGAAAAGCCACGCATTGTAAGTTTTCAACCGTGAGTTGTATAAATATTTTAGTTTTCATAGCAAGTGAAACGTACATGTATGACAATTTCAATTAATCTGGGACATGTTGTGTTGTTATAACATTATTATTTACAACATCTGAATACAATTGTACGTTTTCATTACCAGGTTGTGTTTCATACACTACACTACGAAAAATATTATAGTTTTTATGGCGATTTTAATAGCAAGTTATGTTTTATACAGATGAAAAGCCACGCATTGTAAGTTTTCAACAAATAAATATTTTAGTTTTCATAGCAAGTGAAACGTACATGTATGACAATTTCAATTAATCTGGGACATGTTGTGTTGTTATAACATTATTATTTACAACATCTGAATACAATTGTACGTTTTCATTACCAGGTTGTGTTTCATACACTACACTACGAAAAATATTATAGTTTTTATGGCGATTTTAATAGCAAGTTATGTTTTATACAGATGAAAAGCCACGCATTGTAAGTTTTCAACCGTGAGTTGTATAAATATTTTAGTTTTCATAGCAAGTGAAACGTACATGTATGGCAATTTCAATTAATCTGGGACATGTTGTGTTGTTATAACATTATTATTTCCAACATTTGAATACAAGTGTACGTTTTCATGCGTGACTTGTATAAATAAATTAGTTTCATAGCGACTTATGTGTACAGGAACGACATTTTCAAATTAATTTGGTACATGTTAATAATAATAATAATCTACGACATGTTGTGTTGTTATAACATTATTATTTCTGACATCTGAATACAATTGTACGTTTTCAATCACAAGTTTTGTTTTATACACTACGAAAAGACACGCTTGAGTTTTTTTAATCACAAGTTGTGCTGTGAAAGCACTAATATTTTCTACATCTGAATAAAGTTGTACATTTTCAATCACCAGTTGTGTTTTATACAGTATGAAAAGGTACGCTTTGTCGGTTTTCATCCATGACTTGTATAAATAAGTTAGTTTCATAACGATGGAAGTGTACAAGGTAGACATTTTCAAAATTAATTTGGTACATTTAATAATATTGTAAAGTTTTTAATCACACGTTGTGTTGAGAAAGCACTAATATTTTCTACATCTGAATAAAGTTGTACCTTTTCAAGCACAAGTTGTCTTTTATACAGTATGAAAAGGTACGCTTTGTCTGTTTTCAGCCATGATTTGTATAAATACGTTAGTTTCATAACGACTGAAGTGTACAAGGTAGACATGTTAGTAAAAATTTCTACATTTAAATAATATTATAGAGTTTTTAATCACAAGTTGTGTTGTGAAAGCACTAATATTTTCTACATCTGAATAAAGTTGTATATTTTCAATCACATGTTGTGTTTTATACAGTATGAAAAGGTACGCTTTGTTTGTTTTCATCCAAGACTTGTATAAATAAGTTAGTTTCATAGCGGGTGAAGTGTACAAGGTAGACATTTTTTTTCAAATTAATTAACAATAGTTGCATGAAGTTAAAACTAAAGATGTTTCCTATTTATACTCAACAGTAAACTTTCTCATTTATATTTGTGATCAGAAGGTGGTTGGCATTGTCCCTAGTCAGGTAAAATAGAACGGCACTAGTATTTTACAGTTCACACAGTCTATGGAGAACTTTCACATCAGGAATAAACCATGGACTTAGCCAAAAAAAAAGCAATGAGTACAGGGACTCTAGTAATATAAGAAGCAGGACTTGCGATAACGGCATTACTTAGTGATCTAGCGGTGTTGGTCTGTATTGTAAAGATGTGTTCTAAAGATCACAAACGACGCGAGGAGGAGATCGTTGAGGAGTACATCATCCAAAACGAAATACAATTGTACGTTTTCAATCACAAGTTGTGTTTTATACAGTATGAAAAGACATGTTTTGTCAGTTTTCAAACTAGACTTGTATAAATATTATAGTTTTATTAGCGATTTTTATCACAAGTTGTGTTTTATACAGTATGAAAAGGCACGCATTGTAAGTTTTCAACCGTGAGTTGCATAAATATTTTAGCTTTCATAGCAAGTGAAGTGCACATGTATGACATTTTCAAATTAATTTGGCACATGTTAGTTATCATTTCTACATTTAAATAATGTTATACGTTTTTATCACAAGTTGTGTTGTAATAACAGTTTTATTTCCAACATCTGAATACAATTGTACGTTTTCAATCACAAGTTGTGTTTTATACAGTATGAAGAGACATGTTTTGTCAGTTTTCAAACTAGACTTGTATAAATATTATAGTTTTATTAGCGGTTTTAATCACAAGTTGTGTTTTATACAGTATGAGAAGGCATGCGTTGTAAGTTTTCAACCGTGAGTTGTATAAATATTTTAGCTTTCATAGCAAGTGAAGTGCATATGTATGACATTTTCAAATTAATTTGGCACATGTTGGGTTGTAATAACATTATTATTTCCAACATCTGAATACAATTGTACGTTTTCAATCACAAGTTGTGTTTTACAGTATGAAAAGACACGCTTTGTCAGTTTTCAACCTTGACCTGTATAAAATATTAGTTTTCATAGCGATTGAAGTGCACATGTAAGATATTTTCAAATTAATTTGGTTCATGTTAGTAATCATTTCTACATTAATCACAAGTTGTGTTTTATACAGTATCAGTTTTCATCCATTACTTGTATAAATAATTTAGTTTCCTAAAGTGTACAAGGAAGACATTACAAGGCATGGCTTGTGTATAAAAAAAGAAAGTGTAAATTATTGTTTTAAATGTTGCAAATATTACTAACTTGCACCTAGTTATTTTGGAAATGTATTCTTTCTACTTCATTCGCTATGAAAACTAAATTATTTATTACCGTTATGTACATACATATCACTCTGATGTATTTATTTGCACCATAATATTGCAGTGATGAAATCATATCTCGTTAAAGTTCAGTGTTGTCATAACCCTAGGTGGCCACTATTGTCAGTGTCTAGGTTCGAGAAAGTTATGTGATTACACTTCACTGTGATGTCTTTATTTTCATTATAATATTACCAAGGATCTGTCTTTAGATAACTATAGTAGTCTCTTATTTAAATGTATGGTGTCAACTTTCTGTAATATTTCACAACATACTTATATCGTATTTATTTATCTAAGTCGCATTTAATAGGTATAGGTCATGCCTTTAATAATTACTTACCTTGAGTCGTTAACCACAATGATTACACAAACTGATTGCTTTAAATATCGCCAGCATCACATGGGTATTTATATTGAGCTCAAGCAATATAGTAAACATCTTCGTTCTTTGATTGTTTCGCTACTACAATCTGACCACATTCCTAAGTGTTTATTCTAACTTCGTACTGCTTCCGTGTATTACATAAGTGTTTATTATGTATTCTGATACAATTATCTCATCGCATGTAGAATTCTATTATTATATTTATTCATAGACGTCATCATTAATCAATAATCATGATAAAACATAGCTATAGATCTGTTAGTATGGTTTCATTACAAGGGTATATCCTGCTGTATTTCAATCTTTCAATACTCTACAAATCATTAACTAGTTTTCTCGATAGCTCTCATATATGGTGTGATTTAAATGTTTGAAAAAAATAATAGTTTACAATCATCTTGATCCAGAATTTCCGTCAATTTAGAAAATACACATTTCATATCCTCGACTCCGGTAGAGATTTTAGGTCTTACAACATTTTTGAGACAAAGGAGGCGGAGGTGGGCAGAGTTGTTTTCCAGGACATGTGTGTATGTGTGTGTGTGTAACAAGCAAGGAATTATTTTTAGATTCGAAAGTAGTTTTACACGTATGTTTGTTTTCAGAACGATAAAATACAAAACAGTTCGATTTCATAGGACAAGTTCGGTTATACTCACACAATTAAGCTGTCCTTGCATTACGATCTCTTATTCTACATCGGAAGGTGAAGTGAAGGTAGAAAAAAGTTATGTGACTACCTATCACAGTGTTGTATTTTCATCGATTTCATTTTTAGTAATTACTTTCACCAATATATTACATCGACGAAATCATAATTCATTCAAGTCCACTATTATATAGTTATCTAAGCCCCAGTATTTGACTATCGTCATGAGTAACATCATCAGTATGTGAATGTTATGTTCACTTGTTTACTTCATCTCCGCATCTATTCATCTCTATGGAATGAGGATATTTTTCCAAGACATGTGTGTGTGTGTGTAACAAACTAGAAAGTAGTTTTACACGTATGTTTGTTTTCAGTTCGATTTCATAGGACTAGCTCAGTTGCGTGATACATAGTGTTCCTACAAGTTGGGAAAATATAATCTTTTATTCGATGTGATTACATACGAACTAAAAACAACCCAGCTCTTCTACTGTGAAAACCAAATGTTTATACACATTATTTCTTAGGGCGTGACAACATTACGATACATAATAAACTTGTGACGCTTAGAAGAAATATCTATCTATGTATGTATAAACTTGTTTATTTTTTATTTTTTACTAACTTGACAATGGTCTAATATTGAGGTATTCCTCTCCTTGGTCCTAAGGGCCTAATTACACCCTTTGGGATGAATATGGATAGCATAGTGCGAGAAGGCGTAACTCAATTGTTTGAAAAGACTACCATGACGTCCATAACCTCTCCTCGATCCAAATGGCCTAATTACAGCCATCGGGATGAATCGGGGATAGCATAGTGTTAAAGAGGGTACCTCAATTGTTCGAATCGACTACCATGATGTACAAAACCTCTCCTAGATCCAAAAGGCCTAATTACAGCCATCGGGATGAATCGGGGTTAGCATAGTGTTAAAGAGGGTACCTCAATTGTTCGAATCGACTACCATGATGTACAAAACCTCCCCTAGATCCAAATGGCCTAATTACAGCCATCGGGATGAATCGGGGATAGCATAGTGTTAAAGAGGGTACCTCAATTGTTCGAATCGACTACCATGATGTACAAAACCTCTCCTAGATCCAAAAGGCCTAATTACAGCCATCGGGATGAATCGGGGTTAGCATAGTGTTAAAGAGGGTACCTCAATTGTTCGAATCGACTACCATGATGTACAAAACCTCTCCTAGATCCAAAGGGCCTAATTACAGCCATCGGGATGAATCGGGGATAGCATAGTGTTAAAACCCGTAACTCATTTGTTCGAATCGACTACCATGACGACCATAACCTCTCCTTGGTCTAAAGGGCCTAATTACAGGCGACGGGATGAATCGGGATAGCATAGAAAATTTCATAATACAAGAAGACACCGTAATTTTTGTCAATTCAGGGTTGTGGAAGCTATGTGAGTGTAGTGTTATAATGGCATAAGAAGTCTAAAACCGACTATAGGTTTTGTCGCAAGCCATGGGTGGGTCATGATAAAAAAATAAAAATAAATACAAGAAGCTGAAAGATGTGGTCGCGAGCCATCCGCGGGTTGCGGGGAGAGTACAGCAATATCATAGCTTAAGAAGACAAAACTATCCCTAAAGCTGGAACATTCCCTTTTTTTGGTCGTGAGCCATCCTGGGGTTGCGGAGGGAGTAGAACATTTACATGCGTCTTTTCAGGTTTTTAATTTTGTTGAACCTTGTGTATGCGTCGTCTAGTTTGTAATCGGCTAGTAAACAAAATCTTACGTAAGAACAGCCTTGACGTTCCTAAGGAAACGATGAGTTATATGAGACATCCCTTGTATCGACAGTAGAAAGTCTCACTTTAGCCACATGGTTGAAAACAACTAACTGGTAATAGCAACTTGAGTGGATTAAACCGACCTGTATGACAAGATTTTATTAGAATAATAAATAAATTTAAAACCAACATGCATAAGAACGTAATATCCTACAGGATGATGACGTCACATTGGGGTTACAAACAAGGGTTAGAGTGTAGAAGACACATATCCAGATGTCCTTGGCAAAAAGGCGTAACTTCAACAGGATTTAAAAATTCATACAAGAGTGCATATCCAGAGAAAACCCTTGCATAAGAACACATATACTAACAATATTAGGTTAAAAACCCTTGCGTAAGAGTGCGTATCCAGAAGAACGTATTTGTACATTAGATTTAACTAAGATATTTGTAATTCAAATTATTAGTTAACATTTAAATCAAACAACTGCAAATAAGATTTTCATGTACCAAACTATTTCACATCAAGTCTTGACTCGAATTAAATGTCAGAAAAGTGTTAATAATAGAATCATTTACAGAAAGGAGTTCATGTTAATAATATATTCATGATTGAAGTAACGACTGTTCATCATTGGAATATTTGAAAACGCTGGCGCCATCTAGCGAACAGCTGGTAAACAACATGGGAAACACAAGATTGAATAAGCATGACGTCACCGAGAAACCTAACTTTCTTATGAGACAACCCTTGCAAGTGAAATAACAAATCTCGCTGTGGTCATGCGGTTTAAAACGGCTGGTCGGTAATCATAACTTGAGTGGTTCGAATCCATCTCTATGACAAGATTTTATTAAATAAATATAAAATGAACATGCATAAGAAAGCTATATGCCGATGACGTCATATGGAAGTCCTGGGATAGTGTCCCTACAGCTGTCAAAAGGTCATAACATAACGTTGGGGGGATCAATTAAAGCCCTTGCGTAAGAGTGGGTGTCCAGACGTCCATGGCATAAGGGTGTAACAAATTGGTAAAAGCCTTGCATAAGAGGGGGTATCCAGACGTCCTTGGCATAAGGGCGTAACAAAATTGGTAAAAAGCCTTGCGTAAGAGTGCATATCCAGGCCTCGATGGCGAAAGGGCTTAACAACATTGGTAAAAAGCCTTGCGTAAGAGTGCGTTTGCAGGCGTCGTTGGCAAAAGGACATAATTGCAGCGCGTACGTACGCAAGATGTCTCTGATCATATGGTGTCGCGAGCCATCCATGGCCCTTGGGTTGCGGACCACAGGTTGGCCACTATCTATAGACGCCCCCATACTACTGGTAGGACATATTTTTGTAAATACAAGAAGTCACTTCATATTACAATCTAATTACTATAATATAAAGCCACATGGCTGACTCACTCACTGACGTTAATATCTGCCCACTTCCAGATGAGCGAGATACTTGAAATTTGCTACACATAAAGCTTTTAGGCTGTAAACCACAGGAAAATTCCTAAAAATTATTTTTTTAATTTTTAAATACACGCACTCCATCTCCCATAGATCTTTTAAAAAACCTTTCCCGATAACCTCAGTGGGGGTTTGGGGGCTCCACTGAGCGAAGCGAAGCGAGTCGCTTAGTGTAAAGCCACATGGCTGACTCACTCACTCTCTCACTGACAATGTTTGCCCACTTCCAGATGAGCTAGAAACTTGAAATTTGGTACACATAAAGCTTTTAGGCTGTAAACCACAGGAAAATTCCTAAAAATTATTTTTTTAATTTTTAAATACACGCACTCCATCTCCCATAGATCTTTAAAAAAACCTTTCCCGATAACCTCAGTGGGGGTTTGGGGGCTCCACTGAGCGAAGCGAAGCGAGTCGCTTAGTGTAAAGCCACATGGCTGACTCACTCACTCTCTCACTGACAATGTTTGCCCACTTCCAGATGAGCTAGAAACTTGAAATTTGGTACACATATAGCTTTTAGGTTGTAAACCACAGGGAAATTCTAAAAAGTTCATTTCTTTTTATTTTCAGCCCTCAAAACCTCCGAAAAAGGCTTGGTTTCCATGGCAACGGTATTATGAAACGGTGTTCACATAGGGGTCTGAAAGTTAATAGCCAATACAGCAGACTAAATACACGCACTCTATCTCCCATAGATATGTTAAAAAACCTCTCCCGAGAACCTTAGCGCGGGTTTGGGGGAGCCCCCAAAGAGCGAAGCGAGTAATGTTATAAGAACAGACGTAGTTATGACTACACAACCATATCGTGATACTTTTTTAGTTTCATTTTATGAACTTATTAGCCTATATAGAATTATATGTTTCTTATGCTAACTGAAATTTTTATTTTTATATTAGTATTTTATACCGTTCGGAACCTGCCAAATGAAACTGTATACTGTAATAATTTAGAACTTTTGTTTTATTTAGCACTTACGCAGCGGGCACGGGTTCGATTCCTGGTCGGGACAAGTAGCCTAGATGTTTTTTTCGAGGGGTTTCCCCACCTGTAAGATGAATGTCTAAGTTACTAAAGAATTTATTGTGTATTTTTGTGCTGAGTATGTTTGTCCTGAATAATTTAATCGTAGGCCTATGTATTTGTGAAAATATACTATTAGTAAATAGTAAATTTTAATATGGAGACGCATGTTATTGGATTATCATGTTATTTCAGGGCGCGGAATCATTAAAAATAGTGAAGGAGATGTCCGAACTAGAAGTATGTGCAGATTGTCTACTTTTCACATAGCCGAAGATCTGGCGGTCATTCTATTATTTCTATTCTATGGGTATTATTGCTGTTATTTCCCTAAAATTATACACAGAATAAATTAAAGTTTAAATAAATTCGGTCGCTGGGTGGGAAACCCTCGTCATCTTCCCCATGGTTTCAAACCCTGTGGTTATTTTGCCTATTAATCGCTATGACGATGAATTTTAAAGGAGGCGGAATGAGTTTAAAGTAGAATGAAAAGTATTCCTACCAAAAATGTTCAGGCACTCACTGATTTAGTTCATCAAATAGACTACTTTTTCCACTTTGAGTGCCGGAAATTGAATTGTAGTTTACTTAGTGGAAACTCACATTATTTCGGAATCCATGAGACATCTAACATTTTAAGAGTATGATAACAGACAAACCCTAAGCATGCTACATGAATATAATGTATTTTATTGAACCCGAAGGTTCATTGTCGCGCTTAATAAGCCCGCCATTCAAGTCTATTTTGTGACTATTCCATCCAATGATCCCTCACAAATCCTACTTCCCTTAAACCTACTCTTCCTACTTGTAACATAATAATTTTAAATAATGTTTTACACTAGAATGTTTCTTTGTTTTTTTATTCTATTTGTATGTTTATTCTCTACGTAATGCTTATTCCACTTTGAGTGACAGAGGTTTAAAGGGAGTTTTCTTAGTAGAAATAAGGCGTATTTTTCAAAATTTATGAAACATCTGACATTTTAAGAGAATAATTTGAAATATTGTTTTATATTAAATGTTTTTTAGAAATAAATAGATAGAACATTGTGTTCATATTTTGACTAGTAATTACCATAAATGTAAAATATAACTTACTGCTCATCCAGTTTCTTGAAATGCTAATTAAATTTATGCAACACCCGTTGCTAGTATAAATAGAATGAATACCGTTAGTGAAAACTCTAGTCCATGCCATGTTCCATAGCGTTTTATACGGCTGCGTTTGGCAGGGCAATATGACAGGGAACTGTCGCCCACTCTCCACAACGTCAGACAGACAGACGGAAAATGATATTATTAATATCGCCTTGTTCCTGCCACATGAGTTGACATGCAAATTGTGAAAGTGGGTGGGAGAGGTGGAGAACGGAGCCACTGGGATCACACTGCTTCCATGGCGAGAATCTAGAATTTAATCATAACTTTCTGAAAGCAGCAAGTTCACACCAATGCCGGACATCGGTTCATATTAATATTCTAAATTAAAATAATGGCAGTGGGATTGTCGCTGAAATGTCAAATGGAACTTGGAATTGGGTTTTAACTCACAGAACTGCGGCGTTTTTTATTCTTTTATCGCGTTTGTTCCCCCAACCTCAATCTTTATAATGGATATATAGTGGTATTACGCTCGTGGTGGCAGGAAGGATGATGGTTCATTCTTCACACACACACACACACACACACACTCAAACAGTTAAAGCGGAAAGAGAGAGAACTTAAGTAAGCAGTGCATTGAGTCGCAGTTTGATATTAAAATTCACTGCTTTCGAACCAAATTAGATTTCTTCTCATGCTTGATTTAGCAAGAAATAACAGTAATGGTTGTGTCATAATTTTTACAAAGTTATTTCCTTTTTTCAGCAAAATAAAGTGTTTGCCCGCTTTATGTATTTAATTATTATTTCATAATAATACTATTAATCCTTTCAGGGCCCTGTTTAATAAAGCTTGCTAATAATATTAGTTTAAAATATTATAACTCATTTATTAGTTAACAAAATCTCTTCTCTAATATCATTAGTCAACTGATTTGATTTGGAGGTTATGTCTTGAATGTTGTTTGTGTTTTTTCCTTCTTATTATTTTTTCAGTACTACTTCAAAGCAGCACAGTCTATATATATCTTCATTAATGTAATCTATCTATCTTTACCTGAGTTTCATTTCTCCCTTTTAGGGACATTTAAGCGACCTAAGCCACCCGGGTCTTACAGGGCCGCGACCTGTCGGGAGAGGGATTATCTTTGGATCATATACATACTTTTTTGACCAGATAAGGACATGGAGGCCTCCCCGGATGAGTGATCAGCCCTTCATTAATGAAATAAATATCATTATTTACACAATTATTTGATGACATCTGTTTCCATTACTACATTTCCATTACTACATTATAGTATGTTAACTTTCTGTTTGCTAATGCGTAATCACCTTCTGGGATCTCATGAGTGACTGATCCCAGAAATTCTAGACGATGGACTCAGAAGTGAGTCCGAAACCTGGGAGTTTCTTATTACTTTGACCCGACTGATAACCCACGAACAGTGTTCGTCGAGAAAAATCCAAGATCATGTTCATTTTAATTTATTTTACATCCCTTATTTGATATTAGTATCCTGCATCCTAACAGGGAATGTGTGGGTACTCTATGCAATGAACAGTGCGAGCATTCTCAGTACAAGTATATGCCAAAAGGACAAAATCGCTGATGAATTATGCTAACGAATAAACAATGGACATTTGTGCGCTCATTTATCTTATTATTATTGTTAATCCTGCATTACTCGCGTAAATGAGTATCACGCCATCTAGATTTGATCTAACATTCATTTTTGTTCTTTTATGGTTATTATATACAGCTCAAACGCATGGATTATACTGACAACAAGATTCTATGTAACCATTTTAAGATTTGTAGAAGCAAATACTGTATATTTTCTCTATGAAAAATAATAATAGTATTAATAATAAATAATAAATAATAATAATAATAAATGGCCTTTCAAAAAGTGAATCATGATTCTGGTATTGTAAACATTTAATTTCTTTTAGTATAGTATTAATTTTATTATCATTATTAGTATTATTATTATTGTGTTGTTATAACGTGTAAAAGTGAGAAAGAATCAGAGAATCAAAATAATATTACTCAAGAGCTTTAGCGTCAACTTAACCTCTATGCACAAGGATGAAAACGCCGCGCTGCTTTGTTAATAATACTGTTGCTGACGTGTGTAATATCATGTTACAGCTGACTTGTACAAATAGTGAAGAACAGATGTTGTAGAAGAAATTGCTAGCAAAACAACCTTTTTTCAAGATACAAGCTACTTATTAAAACATGTACACATTTGTTAGATCCGATCTAATAGCGCGAGCGATCGCTGGTTGATATAATTGAAACTATATCACTCCAAAGGTGCAGATTCTTAAAATATAAATAGAATGTTTTTAAAAGAAAAGCATTATTTTGCTGAGTGAAGATGTTTTTTCAAGCCAAATCATTTGCATCGACAAACTGAGACACTGTATACGATTCTGTTTTAAGAATTTAGTTGCAGATGAATCTAAAATGCGGTGACTCCGCCTCGTCAATATAAAAGTCTTTAAAATATTAAAATAAAATATATTTCGACCAACTTGTGTGAACTATATTTGATTTTAATATTTTCAATTCTTTTATATCGACAAGGCGTTGCCTATTTTAGATTTATTGACAATATGGCTCTGTTTTATCAACGTTGGAATTTAATTGCAGTATATGCAAAGAAAACTGTATTTTTTCACTATTTATAAGTCAATTACCACTCACAATTTAACATCAAGTTGCATGTAGAAATTGTAAGAAATGTCGGAGAGGGGAAAAGTAAGTCGGTGAGAAATGTGAAAAGTAAGAGAAAGTTACGTGACACGTGTATAAGGAACAACGGCACCACATGCTGGCCTGTCGACCTGAACCAGTCGAAGTTTGAAACTAGAAATTTAGAGTCAGGCTGGGTACACATGGTGCCCAGCCGCCACTTCTTGCCTTGTTTCACACAAACTTACTATCACTAAGGGTCGCATGTTGCGTAGTCTTGTAAGTTATTCTGACCACAGCTAGAGACGAGAAAACATCCATACATATATCATAAACATGAGCACGAGTCTCACAAACTCTAGTATGAAATCTCATATTTTGATACGGACACATTCACGGCCGATTTTCAATGTAATATTTCTGTATAAAGTTGCAGTTGAGAAAATGTCGTTATTGTCAAAACATGTAAAACTATAAGTCCTGTTAAACCTCCATTAAAAATACATTGGGCAAACGTGCCTAATTTCGCAATATCATTTTATTTTATTTACTGCAAAATCAGGGACAGTAATGGAAAAATAAAATAAATGTATGAAATAGAAGAGAAGATTCCCTCTTTGATGAATAAGATGAAATATTTCCACTACTGTTGCCAATTTTGCAATAAATAAAATAAAAAGATACTGCGAAATTAGGGTTACTGCGAAATTAGGGTTACTGCGAAATTAGGCATGTTTGCTATACCATATATCCACTGTATTCCAGATTATCTAGAGTCATTTACCTGCTGCGACACGTAAAATGTATTTTACCCAAAGAGTACCTTAAGATTGCATATTATACCCTTTTTAATAGCATAATTATTTACGGTACGTGTGTGTATATACATATATATACTTTCAAACTCTATTGAAAGTAGAGCAAAATCTTTACCACTATTATTTGCAGATAGAGAGTTAATAATATTACCAACAGATTTAACCATCATTTTGTAGTTCGTAATCAGGGCCGGATTAAGACTTTTAGATGCCCAAAGCACTAAGTAAGTTTGGTGCTCCCTCACACCTATAATTCAAAACATTAAATCAATAATAATCCATAAAATAAAATGTTATTTATCGACAATTCGAAATTAAATAATCTCATAGTAAGAAGGAAAATAATATTTATTTACACACACTTTTATATTTTTTTCAAATCTTATAATTTATTACTTTTATTTTATTTGTGCCTTAATATTTTTCCTATTTTTTCTTCATAATTCATAATATTCATAATTAATCTTACATAACATATTTGCTTCTATGCATTATATTTACTGATTTTCCACTACTAAAATGTCTGTAAGACTTGCAAATTGCCCATTGTGGTGTAGAAGTTACTGAGTCCACAAGCCAATAAGCCAAGATTGGTTTTTGATTAGCAGAGAAATTAATCAACAATCCTGAATTTTTAGTTAAATTGTGATTTTATTCATCTTCTACAGACAATAACTTCACTGCCACGGCCATGATTAACAAGACTTTCATTTTCAAAAATTATTTAAGACTCAAAATGTATTGTAAATTCATTCAAATAAACATTTATAGTACACTTACATACAATGTTCATCAAAGTGAAGAGAATAGAATCAAAGAGAGAACAGTTATGAGACATATGCTAGATGAACCTAATTATGACATCTTGGTGATTCTAACTTCACGTTTTGGTTCTGAAGGAATCAAAGTAGCACGTGCCATACTTATGTCCACTTATGATGAAAAATATTGGTTTTAATCCGGAATCTGCAGCCTAAATCATGTTATGGAATTTGTGTAAAATGTCAATTGGCTTTGCAGGATTGAGCTCTAATTCTACAGTCTTCTCTTGTTTCTCTTAGTTTTTGTGCACCACTTAAGTGAGCCTGTTTTATCTTGGTTCTGGGGTCTGTGAAATACAGAAATAAAGATAATAATTTGTTTAAATTGTTGAGAGTCTTTCAACACAGTATAAGCATAAGAAATGAACGCTTTCGAAATACGTAAAACTTACTTTACATTTCAATAAATCATACATTTAGAGCTGAGTGTGCTATTGGAATAGTCATTAAGCAACTTTGAGGCTGTCTGTGGCTTTGAGACTTTGAAAGCAAGAATGAGGTTATGAATGTGCATGCAATTAACACCAGTAACAGTTGACTACTAAACTAAGAACTTTTTATGAACTAGTCCCATCACTTGCTCTTGCGCTGTTTCGAACTCGTCTAGACTTGTTAAGAATTTGTATGCCTTTTAATCTGCAAGCTTTATTTTGCAGGATTAACATAATGGCACAAGAGAGAACTTATTCATTTTTTATTAAATTTTGAAAATGTCTACGAATGTAAATAATAATTCAAATGATAAATTTCGCCATGAAAAATAAATGTGGTTCCACTCGATTCCCTTGACACTTACTTGCTTACTTAGCTAATAGGGTTATTCTAGTGCTGTTCCTAATGTAGGCTAAAGTTATTTGAAACTAAAACATTTATAATGGGAACAATTTCTTTATTCATTAAATTGCCATATAAGGCACAAGTTGTTAGTTACAACAATTTTGTCAGTAAGCTTATTTTATAATATTAAAAAAAAGTATGATCATGTTGCCACTTTAAGAATTTAATTTTCTGTCTTAGTTCCCTATCTAAATTACATTTAACACCCTTGATGTGCCTTACCTCTCGATGCAATGGCAACGTGATCAGCGGGAAGTCCTTCTGTGCTCCATGGGCCGACCTTCAACATTTTGACGCTGGAAGTAAATGAAGGACCGTAGAAGGCTCTTTTGAGACTTTCCGAAAGCTGAATTATTTAAGCTATATGTTCTGAGGTCGACTTACTGGGGAAACTGATAACTTACTGAGTTTAGAGATATTGATTTTCTCACATATGTCTCTGTTGGTAGAGCATCAGAACTGTAACCTGAAGGCAACGGGTTTTGAGTCACAGTGTCTGACATGATGTATTATGCTTCAATAATCCAAGAAATTGGACACCCAAAATGAAAAAAAAATCAATTTTCAATTTTATTCGCAGGGATAAATTTAACTTTCTGCCGCCAACATTTCCTAGGTTCATGCATTGTAGGCCTATAATCTTTTAAGAGTAGACTGCTGTGAGAATGGTGATTTAGAATACATAATTTATATGATATTATTATGTTATAAAGCGTCCGGATGTTTAGCCAATGATAATACAGGGTAAAGGTGGCTTGTAAAAACATTCCTGTACTACGTAAGGTGTTAGTAAACATTAGCAACGGTACTCTGAGCTCGGTACACTGTTCTGAGTTTATACTTGTCTCGTTGTAAGACCTTACTAGTGGTTGATGACCAAGACAACACTTCCAAAGAATCAAGAATGAATGAAATTCTGAAAAATCAGTTAAGTATGGTATGCAAACAATAATACAGGGTGCGAGTGAAGGAACATACAAATGGCTGAAGCTATCAGACTTACGGAGAAATTATCCATATACAAGAATAAAGTTAATTCTAAAATAATTATTCTGATTCGTTTTCAACAGAAATGTGGGATTTTCTACTCTTAGAATATTAGAGATGAGGTAGCAAGAAATACAACTAAATAAGTATTTAATATCGCCTCTGTAACTTTATAATTATGACGTTGAGATAAGCCTTTCTCATCTCAAAATTGTTTTACAGAAAATATAAGGAATTTACCCCTTGATATTTGAGCATGTACTGTCGGCCAAGCACGAGTAAAACTCTGTTAGCGGAGTGCGGTGAGAGGGGTTGGTTCACAAGCAGGTGGATACTAGCGTTCTGATTGGGAAGAGAAAAGACGAGCCTCTCTGTTGTAAGCGACTTGTAAACTTTAGCCTCCAGTGTGCAGTGTGTTCCAAGCTGCAAGGTGACAGTGCTTTCTTAGTGAATAGTAGCATGGTATGACGTCACGTACCGCTCCTCGTGCTGCTCAGAGTTTTTCTCGTGCTTGGTTGATAGTACGTAGTAACTTCCTCCAATAAACCATAATAAAATACTTGTGACAATACATCTCAATATGCTTATAATTATGTATAGCGTGTACAGTAACATAAATTACATATCTAGGCACCATATGAATTTTCATTTACGTCTGACATTGTATAGACTTTTTTTACTTTTATGTGCACCTATATCGTAATACCACAGATGAAAAATGCACACGAAATAGTAACCAAACACGAGTGGTACCTTTTCTTGTAATTTAAGTTAGCTCTTTGAGAGGAGTATTTATTTTTCATTGAATTTATGCGTCTTTCGGTCGCTACATTATGTTGACATTGATCTTTCTTTCATCCTCGTTTGCTCAGAGTTTCGCTCTACTCGAGGCATCACTACCTTGTAAGCAATGTTCTTGGCTAAACTTCCGGGCCTTAGAGCGAAATGAAGTCCTGTTTGAGTTCCACCATCTGGCATTTCGTCAGTTTGTCTGTAAATTTGTTCGTTACGCAGATAGACCAAACCCCTTGTTCAATTTTCTTCCAATTTTGTCTGAATGTTTCTTGAAGCAATTAAAAACGAGGCATGTGTAAGGATTTTTTATGATCTAATTTAGTTTCCAGATGGTGAATGTTTTAATGGTTCCGTTTCATGTAAGTTAATGTTCAGCTTCTTTCAACGACTCCAGCCAAACGCTTCATGCTATCAAAATTTAAATATAACTTCCACTCTAGAGTGTAACATTTTATACGATTCTGTTTCACTACATTTTTCACGTAATTGTGATGGTTACAGGCATTTCGACTGTTTCTTCGTAATTGTGTTTGTTTCGCAGATACGATCAAACGCGTTGTTTGATTATCTTCCAGTTTGGTATACATGTTCTTTGAAGTAATTTAAAACATCGATTATGAAAGGATTTTAAATTTTGGCTTATTTTCAAGATGAAGAGCAGAACTTAGTACATTTTCAATAATTCTGCGATGAATCTGTATTGAGTGGTAAACGTTTCAGTCTTGCTGAAAAAAAAGAATATGACACTTTTACTGTTTCCAACTCTTCATAAGAGCTAGCCAACCAATAAAAATTAGACAGTGGAATGTCAAGAAGAGTTAGCAAATTCTACATTGTCTGCTCACTTTTATGTGGAACGACAGTACGTTAGACAGTAGGATTCATCCCCTCCCGGTTCTGTCCAACCCCTCCCTTCCCACTTTTTTGGTGACGTAAATGCTTGGACATTTGTGGAATGAAGGAAGGCATTTTAATTGAAGTCCTCTGTCAAGGCTGATACTTTTTGCTCAGCTATTCTCGCCCACTAACAATCTATTCCATCGTTTTTTTTAGCAATACAATGAAAAGCCTTTCTCTTCTTAACGACTTTGACGACGACATGGAAATTAATTGATATTCTTTTTCGGAATTTTATTACCATAGAAGGTTAAAAAACAATCTACCCTCTGTTGGTTATTTATACAAGGACATTTATGTAATTACAGACAACAGTATTGATGTTCTTTGCAGGCATCGGCTATGTGTCATGTAAAGTGCTAGTTGTTAGGTAAATCAGATGAAAAATAGTAAGACAGTTCATGGTTAATTTTGATTATTACGAACGTCAATTTAAGCTTCTCTTGTATATCACTCTCAGTGTATAAGTGTATACATTAAATTTATAAACAAATCTGATGCCAAAATAGCTTATAATTTCTAAGGAAAGAAAGGAGAGAAAGAGAAAGAGAAAGAAAGAGAGAGGGAGAGGGCGAGAGAGAGGGAGAGAAAGAAAGAAAGAAAGAAAGAAAGAAAGGAAGAGCGAAAGAAATTTTCTATTCTCTACTACTTTCACTGGGGTACGCCATGGTGTAGTGGTTGAGTCACTGCGCTACAAACCGGAAGGTCGCGGCTTCGATCCCCGATGAGGTCATTGGGATGTCTTTCAATTGGCCTAATTCTTCAGGTGGCACTATGACCCTGGGGTCGACTCAGCCCCTAATAGAAATTAGTACCAGGAGCAATCTTGGGGGTAAAGGCGGCCGGTGCGTAAACCCTACCTTCATGTGCCAAATGTCTAAAAATCTATGAGCCTCAACCGCCTGGAACCCTAAGGGTCTCGACGGCTTATATAGGAAACACTTTACTTTTTACTACTTTCTTAACATAATTTTTTCTCCTATTCAGACACTACTTTTTTAAAATAAAAGTAGAATCGAATTCATTTTAATATATAATATACTTTTTGAGGTATCATAATTTAAAACTAAATAAAACAAAATATTACAATACTTGGTCTTCTTCAAATTTAATTTTCTAAACACACAAAAATACCATATTCGTAAGTAGCCCAAAAACAAGTGTATTTTAATATGTGTAAATTAAATGTAGATATTATTCATAAATAAATTAATTTTTTTAGCCATTATCATGTAACGAATTATTTTTTTTTAAATATACCGGTATTATGGTAAAAATTCCATGACATTTTATTGATGATTCGCGTCAATATGAAGTACTGTAAAATTCCGAGCTTTCGGATTCTAGCTCTGGGTTACCAGAATTTAAATGAAGAGTTAGAGACCGAAAGCTCGAAATTTCACAAAACTTCATTTCGGCTTGATAACTCAGAAAAAATCGTTAATTTTTGCCGAAAAACAAGTCGTAAAGAATTTGTTGTTGATAATAGTATACTGAATATTCATAAAACATAGCTAGCATCAGAACAGTTAGAGGAACCTCATGTTGAATCCAAGGAAACACTTTAAAAATTACAAAATGGAAAATATATTATGTGACTTTATGGGTTATAAAAATGACGTCAGCATACACATGCTGTGAACATTTTAAATTCAGAGAATATTAAAAGATAAAAAATAACCAAATAATCTCCTGTATTGCTACTTCCAGCAGATTTCCGCAATTTCCCTCAACACATAGTTAAGCAGTCTGGGATTATGCCGAAAAAGAAATAGTACGTTTCTCTATGCAAGTTCAACTGACATTCAAGGCGTCTCATTTCTAGTCAAATCTCATATAATTTTTATTTTTAGTCATGTTTGCTGAAGAGTAGCCTATTTATAGTGGGATATGTTTTGAAATAAGCTACCCCTATGTATTACCTCGTGGTCTTGGGAAGTTCAACATATTTCTGTAACATGCATTTTACTTATTATAAATATAAATGGAAAAAAGTAAACTATATAATGCAATTAATATGCGTTGAAACTTCATTGTATGGTTCTATGTCTTGCTTTTGCCAGATTAGGAGTAGACAGGGGAAGGTTTTCCCCCGGGGATTTAAGAGTTAATGTTGAGGTGCACATATTTCGTACACATACACGTATTTCTAAACCGATCAGTAACCACTATCTCTAGCTTCTAAATTATGCAAAATAGATTTAACAAAAATAAGAACAGTTTCTTTTATAAATATAACTACAATGCGAATAAGTGAGAAACTTTTGTATAATATGACTCCATAACTAATTTGTTACCATAGGTACGATCCGGCATTTATGTGTATGTAAATGTGTATATAAATGCAGATTTACGGGCATGTAAAAGAACTCCTGCTGGACAAAATTCCGGCACACCAGGGGTGGTCATAAGCCTTCGTTGCAATACATCCCCGTCGTTAAATAAATACAAAAATAAAAAAAAACAAAAAACGTACGTATTATGCTGATATTGAAGGATCTTAAACAAGAAATATATTTTTTCGCGGTAAGATTTTTCATTTTCATAATATTCTATAGTAGATTATACATGAACAGAAATAATAATAATAATAATAATAATAATAATAATAATAATAATAATAATAATAATAATAATAATAATAATAATAGGCTCTACTAGGACCGCCTGGGTGGTCTTGTGGTTAGCGTCGCTGTCTACAAATCTGTATGCTCGGGTTAGATCCCCGGTCCCTCCACGGATTTTTCTGAGGTAGGGAGGTCTGGAACGATGTGTACTCAGCCTCGTTATTCAAACTGAGACGCTACATCCTAGAGAAGTAGCGGTTCCGGTTATGGAAACTACCATTAATGGCCGTGGGTGTTGTCAGGCTGAAGACATGCCCCCAATCCTGCCATCTGCCTATGGTAGATGACGCAGCTGTCGGATGGTAGGTCTAGTCCCTTCAGGGATGTAGTACCATGGAGATTTTTTGTACCAGGTTATGCAATTAAATGTTCAAAACAGTTATTTTACGAGCATCTTAAGGCAGCGATTCTCAACCTGTGGGGCGCGACCCCTAGGGGGGGCGCGAGCAGACTAGAGGGGGGGGGGGGCGCGAGAATATCCAAGAGAAAATATTATTTAAAAAAATTATTAACTGACAGAAAAACATACACATAGAAAACAAAATACACTTCGACATATTAAAAAAAGTAAAACAACTTACTAAATAAAAACTCACTTTATCAAAACATACTAAATTAAAAACAAATTAAATAATTATTAGTGACTTCCTTGCAGAGCAAAGTTTTTCGAAGGAAGGCTCAATATTAGAAATAGCCACTTTCAGTTCTGTTTCTATATTTAGCCGAGATCTATTTTTTGTCTTTAACGAAGCCAAAGCAGAAAATCCAGTTTCACAAAGGAAGGATGTTGAAAATGACAATAGAATGCGAAATTCTCTGGTTTTTAGTGCAGAAAAATCATCTACTGCTGCCCAAAATTCAAATAGTGATTTATCACTAAATTGTTTTTTGGTTTCGCCACTTGTCGTGAATTTTTCTTCTTCACAATTGAAAGTCCTTCGGGAGTCTTATGAAATGGATCCTTCACCCACTCGCAACTTTCTATCAAGTTATCGTCTGCAAGAAAATACTTTTTAAAATTCTTTTCTAGCGTGGCTAAATGATTTTCAATGGTTAAAAAAACAACTTTTACATGTTATTCTTCTGCCTTGTAAGTTTTAATACAAACATCCACATTTGCAAACATTGTTAGGTTTTTTGCTTTAAATTTCTGCTCCACAAATCCAATTTTCTGCAAAAAGCATTAACTTTATCACTCGTATCCAACACATGTGTATTTGCTCCTTGGAGTTGAAGGTTCAAGATATTTAATTTCTCGAATATGTGGACCAAGTAGCTTAATTTTATCACAAATAAACCATCGCGAAAATTCTCGGCTTCCGGTCTGTTTTCTTCTTCTAGAAAAATGGCGATTTCTTCTCTTAATTCATAAACACGTTGTAAAAATAAAATAATAACTGTGAATGCACCGAACCCATGTCTTTACAAAGTGTGAAAAAGATTCTCGATTTCAGGGGCCTCCAAATTACTCAGAATGCATTATTGTTGTATACATTTTGTTGTATGTGGGGGGGGGGGGGCGCGATGAAAATTATGATTGAAAACTGGGCCGCGAATACTGAAAGGATGAGAAACACTGTCTTAAGGAATATGGGAAGTGGTGTAGAGTAGGAATATTTTATGCACAAACGGTTATTCATAAACAAACGAATTTTACCATCGAAATATGTATATAAAAATAAAAGTGTGAAATATGTATAAAATTGGGAACTCGAAAGAATAAATTCAGCTATGATTGTTCTAAAAGATTTTAGGTACTTACAGTTCATATTTGTGAGAAAGGGTGTCGGCAATCTCATACATTCCCGCGATTTTAAAATACCCTAACAGAAACATATTAGTTACAATGGTAACTGTTCGCATCATTTATCTTAAGGTAATTAAAAGAGTTGTTGGATTTCTTGCGAATCCACATGAGTGATCTCTGAAAGGGTGAAGCATTTAAGGAAAGATTAATTATCGAGATAATAAAGCGATAAGGAAGAAGAATTGTCTCAGATACGGAGTTCATAATTCCGACTTGACACGCTGACATGATGGATTTCAATTAGATGAAAGTTAATAGAGCTGCGAGACTTTGTCGAGGCATTCAGATAATTTATTACAAATTCTTAATGAAGTTAATTGTCTTTGACGCCTATTTAATTTTATTTTCTACTTTTATTTTTCTATTTCCACTGTCATGAACAACCTGAAATAAATTTCTGCTTCATTTAGTCCTCCTTTATATAATTTTATGGCCGTCGAATAGATAAGTAATCTTATAGATTTATGACGAGTGCAGCTAAAGTATGATTATCCGAATTCATCTTTCGTCTTCAATATATTCAGAAACTTCAGATTTTTATCTTTATACTTTTTAGGAGTGTTTATGCCTAGCCTATATAGTAGCCACTGAATACTACGCCATTTTTTTTTTTTTTTTTACAAAATCTTGAATAATATGACTGTGGTTGGACAGATTTTCCTAAAACTTATCACACCATTTTACATGGAAAGAAGCTATAAATTGGTACACAACTCAATTAATAACTGTTTATATAACTTATATTTTGAATTTTTATTAAATACGGAAGAAACCATATGTTCATTAATGATGAAGAAACATTATTCCACCTAAAGAGATCAATTTTTCCCCTTAAATTCAGATTGTATCCTAAAGAATGAATCTCAAGATTTCTTTTTAAATGTCCAACTTAAATATAAACGTATCTGAGCGAGGAACATAAAAACTGTTAAGAGAACGAGCTATTCTGGCTATTATGTTTCTGAACAGTACTTACTTTAAGTGACTATTAGTAAAAAACTATAAAATGCGTTGATTTAAAGTATTTAATGTTATTCTGGATACTTTCAGAATCTTGCTGCTTATTTATTGACGGTAGTGACTTCATTGGTTAAAATTTAAATAAAACATATATATTTTATAAAAATTAGGAAGAGAAATATGTAAAAGAAATGCGCAAATATATGTACCCTAATCTCTGAAACTACTTTAAACAGAGCCTTAAAACTTTCCATGTACATCCTCCATATACTTAACTAATTCTTGTAGCATAATTATATATAAAAATTTATAAACATTTATATAAAAATTTAATGGTTCATCTCTGTGTGAACGATTTGTCGCAAAACCTACTAACCTGAGATAGAGTTGACATTTTGCATCAATGTAGTTTTTACATTAATCGTATGTTTCTAACGTCAAATTGTGATGTCCTTTGGCTCTGAATATCCTTAGGTAATATTCATCAATTTAATTTCAATATTGTAGTTAAAGAAATATAGGCCAACACTTTATAGAAACAGTTCAGATAGTGAATAAATATTGTAAAAATTAACAAATTGATTCAAATCCTGAAAGAACGTCAGGCACACTGATAAACGAAACACGGTTACTTCCTCGCGATATTTCTTGGGTAAGGCTAACAATCAAGCAAAATGCTACTTCACCCGTACGAAGAACGGGTAAGTGGCTAGTCATGAATATATCTTCACGGATCAGTTAAAACGAAATATATAACACATGTATAAAATCCGTCACACAAAAACAGTGAGATTTAGACCATAAAAGCTATCCTTAAATCTTAAAACAAATCAAAGTAGATCTGCCAGTTCATTATTATAATATTTTAAAGGAAGGTGTCACAATTTCAGTACTCTAAGGGCCTGCATTACCGCCTCCCAACAATTCCTCCCCATACGAGACTTCCAGATAGCTTAACTAGAAGACGTCTTGTAATACCACCGCCGAACTGCTTCGGGAAGGACGCAGTAAAAGTTTGTAATAAAATCCTTAGCTCGTTGAGCGAAACCGGTCTCTTTAGCCGCGATAACTTAGGCGTGCTGCCTTGGAGTCGTGGTGAAGGAGGCTGTGGGTTCGAGTCTCGCCTCGGGCATAGGTGTTTTTGTGTATTAAGGAAATAAGGAAAACAAACTAGTAAACAAGGTAAATAATCCATTAAAATTGGCCTATTGCCGGCAAATATTTTTTAATGAAAAAAAATATGGTAGTTCGATAATCCTCCGCTAGGTGCGACAACTCTAACTAGCATTTGTACAATTAAATTACATAAGAACCTTTTTTTTTAAGTGCATTAATTGACTTTTGAAATTCTATTTCATTCAAATGTGAACCTAAAACGGCATTGTGTAAGAAATCTTCCAGCATCAATTCTGAAATTCAAGTAGCTGCCATTCGGAGTGCTGCCATCTTGTTTCCACCACTAAATGACAGTTGGTAGTTTATCAGCCAGTCCATCCTCCTACTAGCTTAACGGGAGTTGACTTTCCAGACAGATTTTATCAGGAGATCACAGTACGCAATTCTTGGCCAGCTTCCAGATAACTTCTCTACCTGGCAGATAAATATTCTATGAGGAGTTCATCGTACAGGCCCTAACTCCAATACATTCTGAGATGAGGATACAGACGTATATGAAAATTTAGTTTTGACATTTTGCATTAAATATTTGATAATTTGCTGTCTCATACAATGCATTCCAGGATCGTATCATTAAGATAACGATTATAATCTTCATTCTCTGCCTCTTTTTACCTCTCATATTGCCTTCTCTTAGTCCTAACTTCCTTTGTGCTTGCCTGGATAGCTCCTTGTGCGTGGTGGATACAATTCTTGTCGATGAGTTGACATGCCTTCCCTGATCTTAAAGGGAAAGAAATTTCATTTAAATGTCTTTTTTTAGGTGGAAAAATAATGCGTAACACTATAAAAGTATGTACGTTCATATTCAGGAAAATTCAGATAAATATTTTTCAGCATCTCATAATACTTTGTTACTACCTTAAAAACAATGCACATTATAATATCTCACTTAATCAGATACAATGCTTTCTGACAGGATCATCGTTTAGAATATGATCTAAACAAAAACAAAGATAAACTTGATTTGTTACTAATTTAAAATATATACCTAAAGAAAGAGGTCTATTGCGTGAACCAACTTATAATTGAACTAAGTGCAATTTTAAGTGATACGACAATCTCTCTCTTTGGAAAGGATTGAATAAGAAAAGTTATTTAAACGAAAGAAATTCGAGACAGTTATTGGGCCACAGAGAGAGGAAATGATGACATATCCAGGGAATGGGGATTATGACGATCCTGATGCGCGTTTCAACAGATACGACGTGTTCCAATATTGATACTGTCAGGACTTCCATTAACATGTTCAGTCCCAGACATTTGAGTCTCCTCATTCCCCCCTCCTAGCCCTCCAATTTCATCAAGTCGAAACTATATTTGGTTACATTAAACTCTAGTCTTATACAATGAGCCATCTCTGTACTCAAAACTCTATGTCATCCAATCCTCTGCAAGTGAAAATAGCGTTCCCTCATCTAAGACTTCTGTTTGTTTTACAGCGCCTTGTAATAACTGCTGAGTTTGTCTAAATGTTACTTTTAAGTAAGGTTGAAAGAAAGACGAATGTTAGGGTGAAGTGAATATCATTTTTTGCCAAAGTAGCTTAGCTTATAGTCATGGAGGTGGTAAGTTTGTCATTGAATCGAGACAAATTAGAGCACTCTACTACATCTATTCAGCCGTGATAGCAATTACAATAATGTAATCAGATTATAGAGTTCGATTCTATACGATTTTACACCCTTACAACAAATGTAGAACAAATGATGATGGTGATGAGGGTAATAAGAATATCGAATGAACTTATAACAGATGCCCTATAGGCCTAGCTCTTCTGGATGTGATGGTGATAAACTGATAACAAATGTATACTTAAGTACAAAATGTATAATGATTTTAAAAAAAATTGTGAAGCATGTTATTTTAACACAGAAAGACAGTTATTTATTCTGTTAAATATTTGTATTATATTTAAGTATTTAAATAAAATATTAGCTTCTTAATGATTATAACAATAATAACAATAATATTCATCAATATAAGTAAATACTCAAATGTAGCCTATAAAGGTATAAAAGGCAGAAATTGTTCATTTAAAAGAATGTTGTACAAACACATTACCAATTTATTTTAAATTCAGTGTGGTTTTCATTGCTTCCTATCCTAAACCAGACATGTCAGTAGATAGTGTGATGTCAAATTATATACTCGTATTAATGCATGTAACTAAATCTAGGGTACAGATTTCTTTTTCCAAAATAAAATCCCATTTAGAGGAAGGCCGAAATTTAACATACAAGTAGACCTAACATTAATAAAGATTACAATTTAAAAGAATGAAATGCATAGTTTTCATAATTGTAGCAATATATACAGTATATAGTTATACTCAATTATAACAATAACGGTGATAATAACCACCGCTATAAATAAATCATATTTTCAGCAAAGAACTACCTAGTCCTACTGAACAAGCGCGTCTGTTGCAGTATGAATTTTCATGCTAAAAACTAAATACCGTACCAGACTTCATACTATACTATTTGGTGGCAGTACCCCCAAGGAAATACTTGTGTACGACTGCATTGGACCTGTTTGGATCTGGTACAGTAAACGTCGTACCTTTTAACTTATTCGCAATCAGATATAAGCTATTAGTTTTAATTGTTCTGTCCATGGGCAGGTCCTTAGGCATAGTCTGAAAATTTTGCTGTCCATTTCCTTCTATTTTTTGTCTTGTGTTTCAGTAACCAGAATTTTTTTCTTTTCTCCTTAAATCATGCAGCAGCTGAATTCATCTTAATCCAGTGATATCACAAAGCAGACAATTCTTCTTAAGATATGACCTATCCATTATGCTTACCAATGAAGAATTGTGTTCGCTCTTTTCATGAGTTATTCATTTGTTACTTAAAACTTTCCAGGGTTTCTTCGTTTTTTAGTGCCCACGTTTCCGAGCCGTAAAAAACGCTGCTTCGGGCGTAGAATTTTATAAATATCTGTCAACAAACCTAAGCTCAGGTTACTAGTCAACAATATCTTTTTAGTACACGCTCTGTGAAACAGCAGCTGTTAACACGCCGGAAAGTAGCACTTTACCAGCCTAGGCCTGTAAAGTCGTCATGACAACTGAAAAATCCAGATGGCAGTTACCAGTAATACTAACCGTAGCAGCGTTTGAAACAAAATACTTCCACGAAACAACAAATATAAGACAGCATTGTTTCTTTACGTTAATCAGGAACTTTACGACGTATTTTTTTTTACAAAACAATAATATATGAACAAATGTAGGTCTAAGCCAACATACATACATTTCTCATACGAAACTCGCACTGCCATCTACATCTACATCTACATTTATTGTTTCATGGCATAGGATTCAGGCGGCTGTGAGAATGTGGCGTCAACAAATGACTGACTACGCCTTTTATAATCAATTATACAGTATTTTTATTTCATTTAATATAATTTACAGAACTTTTACCAGAAAAGTATGCACCACGTATGCAAAAGCTTTATCGGACTCATCCAATAATTCTAGAAGGTAGATTCTAGATTCGTCCGATAATGGGTTATTTTGTGTACTTGATACATAAATAGCTATTTTGTGAATGCCGGCTTGGCCATGGCATTTCGCGATCTGATTCTTTGTTGCAATAGGAATCATAATTAGGCATACTTCCTAAATATCAGAACGGATAAAGATTTTCCAGTTCTCCATTTCCCATGAAGAATCGTATCGGATCTTCCCTTTGTGATATTATCATCACTTTGGACTTGATATTCATTCCACAAGCTTCTCTTCCAGGTCTTGCAGAATTTTATTTTCCTTTGCCAGTACTTTATGGTGTTGATGACTCGTCCTTCTACGCTTTCTTGCCACCTTGGCCAACCATCCGTACTGTAGGTGATACAAAACATCCTTGTCGCACTCCTCTATCTGAACAGTTTTAGTCCCTCCACGATTCAGTCGGTACAGTCGAGGTAAAGGTTGAGGATTAATCTTTAGTCCTTCAAAACCGATTTTCATCTGTTTTTCACGGTTAACACAATCAGTTACCTTTTCCAGTCCATAAAGAAACTTCTTCCTTGATTTCTAAGACTCTCTCTGAAATAATTCTTAGCATTCCGATTGCGTCTCTTGATTCGTCTTCCTTTCCTGAAAGCAATATATTTACACACTTCCTGCATTACTTTGCGGTTTCTTCTTCCGAGGGTCAGTATAAATAATTACAATTTGGTTTCTTGTACTCATGAGTATAAAACGCGTCACAATAAAATATTAAAATACCTTATTTTAGATTAAACAGATCACACAATAGTTATAGAGTCATTGGCATGAAACTATAAAATAAAATCCTTAAAAGGCACTATAACTTGCCAGTTGAGAGTTTCAAACATAGATTTTTATCTCTGGTTACTATGTAATCCATTTTATTCAATTGACAAATTCTTTAATATGTCTGATTCTGATATTAAGTTATATTTTAATGTATGAGCAGCATAAATGTTTTCTTTTTGTATGTATGACGAAGCCGATGTACGAACAGTATGTACGGTATGAACAGAATATTGAAACCGATTGTATTATGCTTAAATGCCAATAAATTTTAAACGGATCCTGAGATGGTCTTAGGATACTCTGCTAGGTTCTAGGTACTGTATCAGATAATTCAAATGTAAGCTAGAGCAATATATGAAGAGGGAAGCAATTTTTAGGCAGAGTGAAAGGGGCAGGCCTACAACTGTGCAGATTTGAACCGCTTATTTCTTCAGTGGTTGAAAAAAATATATTTGTCCCAAATGAATAGGCCTGCTTTTCTCATTTAAAGAAAGGTTCCTAAATTTAACCGTGTTTTATTCGAGAAATATTATTCATGTAATGTTATATTTTTTTCATTTCAACAGAGGGAAGAATAAGGAATAAATATTACCTTTTTGGTTCTTCAATATACTTAGCAGTTTTTCTGCAAATTACATATAAAGATTATTACGTGACCACATAATACTAGACATAGGTCAACGTAGAAGCGAGAGTGTGTACGTACCGTAGTGCATCTGTGTTACACTTAGCAGAGGTCATTTCCATTCAGAACAGCTATCTGGCAGTGCGCTCCTATACTTTCTCGTAATATTTTTAGTAAGTAACTGTAATTTAGGCGATTGTATTAACTGAAGTTAATTGGTTCTACATTTAGGTTTATTTATATGATTTATATAATTTACGACTGAGGTTAGTGCGGTTGGTAATATTTTAGCATCTACTAATGAAGATGATGATGATGATGATGATTATGATGATAAAAGTAACAATACTAAATACTATCGCCGAGGGTATTACTACTATTGCTTCTACTACTACTACTACTGCTACTTTAATACTTTTCCTGTTCCTGTTCCTTATATTGATGATGATAATAATAATAATAATAATAATAATAATAATAATAATAATAATAATAATAATAATAATAATAGGCTAATGATAATAATAATGGTGGTTAGGGTTTTAGTCGTAATATCTATATTAATAACGGATTCATAATAGCGTAAACATTTTAGAGCGTTTAAGCACAGTAAATTGTAGACGTCATATGTGTGCTACTTACTTTAGGTGTACGCACATCCATCAAGTAATTATATCACACGATATGTTAGAGTCAGTCATCTGTAATATGTGATAATTGAAAAGATTAAGTCCAGAGCCTGGTTGTGGTCACAGATATGCATTCTCTAATCTTATTAGCAATTAATATTTCAGGCTAAGTAGGGATGATTGAAATCAATACTGATGCACTTTGCTAAATTCGGACACGTCATTCCATCATGAGCAACATGTGGTACTTCATTAATCTTCCAAACTGGGACGCTGTCCTGCGGAATGACCACCAAAATAGCTCAGCGCTGACGTAAAGCTTCTGCTTCTCACGTACACGGTATAAACGAAATAAACCCAAATATATTCATAAGCTAACAGGGACAGAGTACCGTAGTTCACCTATATATTTAAATTAACACTCATGCAAAAAAAAATCCCTTTATGAATAAGCCTATGTAGACCTATTATTACATTATTTTACTAAGTCATTCTCTTGCAAAAAAGTGTCTAAACTATGAGGATATAAAGGTCTATGTATTTTCTAAATATCAAACTGTTAGCACAAAGCAGGGCCTCCTAAAACAAATAAACTTGTGTAGGTAGCAAACTGGTAACGTTCGACGAATGTGTCAACTACATTAATTTTCAATCCGGGATTCACCTTTGCAACTGGGGAGCCCCAAAAACTATACTAATATTGGTGGACCCTAGGATTTGAACCACTGCACTGGTTTGATGTTGCCACCTAATTGCCAAGAGTCAAGAGTGTTTTGTAATATATTTTGAAATACTTTATCGTTTCTAATTCATAGAGTAAATTGCTACAATTGTTAGTTGAAAATTATCTGAAATTTTCCCAGAAGGCATAAAGTAAATAAATATAACAGATGCAGACAAGGAATAAAAATGGGAATATCCTTCTTGGAATCCAAAGTTAATCAAGCTAATTAAATTTACTCACATAGAGACAATTAGTTTAATTTAGCTTTCACAATAATTATTCCGGAGAGCACGAGCGGGGCGTGTACACTTGTGAAACGTATCGGATTTTAACTCTTCACAACAATAATTTGATTTTCGAAAGCTTAAATTACTGGAATTCTCTTCTCCGGCTTCCAATATTCCTTTTTCACTATATTTTATGTCAGTTGATTGTCATGAGAAAAAGGCTTTTTTCGTTTCCATAGTAACTGACGTCACAGTTCTAATTAGTTTCCTCCCCACCACTTTTCACCATACATACTTGGTTCACCCCATTCCACCTTTCTAGTTTTTCTGTGTCAGCTGTAGAACTATCCCGCGCCGCCGAATCAAGTTCAACAGGCAGAATTCGCACAAAAATTGTCTCTATTCAACACCGCATATCAAACGTTTTCTGCTGGACAATTTAACGACCGATTATACAAATAATGCGACCTAGAAACAATGTGATAACTGCTAGTGACCCTCTAAAGGGAGAAGGGGAACGGATGCAATCTACAATAAAACCACTGTCATAACCGGGGAAGAATGGCATGATTCAAAAATATTCCATCTGACCATCCTGTGTCGAGATAATACTCTATTCCGCCATGGTTATTGTCGCCCGCAGTGGTGCCCTTAGGGGATTCAACGCGGATTCAGAAGGAAGAAAAAGTTACAATGGCTTTTGATTGTACTTGTGTGCAAGATAAAAAAAACTCTTTGTACAAACATTAAAATAGCGATTAAAACTGTATTTCATCACCTTTTAACTTTCATGTGACATGCTATGATGCAAGATAAAAGCACGAGATAATTTATTCAACTAAATACAAATGATAAGTGTTAGAGATTTATAAAAAAATATAATATAACAATATTTGTAAAAACTGTCAATAAAAAGTCATTTCAAACTAGGTCATTATTATAGGGGAGGGCGGTTACACCGTAGCGTAGTGGTTGAGACGCTGCGCTGCAAACCTGAAGGTCGCGGGTTCGATCCCCGATGATGTCTTTGGAGTTTTTCAACTGCCCTAATCCTTCTTGTGGCACTATGGCCCTGGGATCGACTCAGCCTCTAAAAGCACTACAGCAGTGAGTACCAGGAGCAATCCTGGGGGTGAAGGTGGCCGGTGCGTAAGGCTGACAACCTTACCACCTTCAAGGTCCGATTGTCTAAAAACATGGGAGCCTCAACTTCCTAGAACCCTCTGTGTCTCCATGGCCTGTAATAGGGAACACTTTACTTTTTACACTTTTTCATTATTATAGGCGTCACAAAATGATCCTTCTATAGTCAAAACCAGTGGTTCTCAGTTACTTCAGAGTTTGAAGGCAAATTACGAATCTTACGCCTAAACGTATTGGGATCTGCGTAGAAGTAGTAATTGAGAGGTAGGTAGCAATGTTAACAACAATTAACTTACCATAATTCCTTATATAAAAGTTATAATAAGCGTAAGAACGAACGTCTTTAATTAGGCCAATATCATCGTCACATTTTGTGAGCAGTTGCCGATTGGTACTAACTCTCACAGGTACAAACTCGTGAAACCGAAGCATTTTCATTAAGTAACGAAAAATTGCAAAATATCTTGATGTTAGGTGACGCAAATTTGAAGTTCGAGCAAATTTATCTGACGAAACTCGTAATCTCGAGTGAAATTTACTAAGAATATTCTATGAATAAAATGTAACGGATTATATAAATACCGGTACAGTAAAACCTGTGAAGTGGTCTATCTCTATAACAAGACCACCTGTCTTAGTTGACAGCATTTTCATGGAACCGGCAAATTCCACATAAGTTACTGCAGGGACGGGCATCTCGCGTGCTCTTGTGGAGTTGCAAGGGCGCCCTGCGGACTGTGTGGTTCGTTGCTGCTCACCGCAAAGTAAAAATGTTGCAGCGGCGGATTGGGAATCTGACGTTACCGAAAGAATAAACATAACATATTAAATATTCGCATCATGCTGAATTTGATTCATAATTATGTTCTGTGTTATACAAGTCCACTAGTACCTGTATGAATACCATAAATATCTTCACAAAACTACTGTTTATAATTATCACCTGATTTAACATTATCAAACTATAGCAGCTATGATCCAATCGATTTTTCTGACAAACAAACATGATGATTTCAAGAGCAACAATAAACATATTTTATACTCAATAACCCTGCAAATAAAAAATCAAATTTTATTACTGTTTCATTGTTGGACTAGTGACAATTGCAGCCTGCATTTGAATTACTAAACTAAAACAGGGATTCTAAATGAAAATATTGCACTGACAAAATATCGTTAAGAAATAACAAAAATATTGCTGATCGCGTAATAACGTATCAATAAACAAAACAAACTTACATATTTCGTCTAGTTTTAGGCCTAGTATCAATACCTGAATCAAAATGTTGTACATATTTTTGGGACACTCATGACAAATGCAAGCTTCAAAGTTGTTTCTTTGATTTTTTACATCTTCTGTTCCGCATGATATTATCTATGTTGGCACTTACTGACTGGCTACTACTAATCCTAATTGCAGATCGTAAATTTAAGTCCGTTAACTGGTTTCTGTAACATGACTTAGTCTGCTTGAGCTTAGAGAACAATTGCTCGCACACATATGTGGAACCAAACATTGACATCAGTCGAGCTGCAAGTTTATGCAGTCTCGGGAAACGTGACTGCGGAAAATTTCGATATAACTGCATTAAACTTGTCCTATTACAGTACTTCACTCGCATTTCTCTGTCACATTGAAGATCAATTATCTCCATTTGGAAATGGGTAGGTACATCATCCACAACCACATTGAATGGAGTCGCGAAGATCTGGAACTCACTTTCGAGGGCTGCAACTTCAACAAATCGGGAGTCAAACTCTTCGAGTAATGATCGTAGAACAGTTGTGTATTTTTCGAGATCAGAACTTTTCACAGAATTTCCCATAGTCATTAAGTGAGGGAAATGAGATAAATTTCCGTTTGACAACTGGCGATCCCATAACGTGAGTTTTAACTTGAAGGCTTGAACTGAATCATAAAGTTGTGTGATTAGTTGATCTTTTCCTTGCAAGGTCTCATTTAAGTGATTAAGATGCTCAGTCAAGTCAACTAGAAACGCAAAATCAGCTCGCCATTTCTCATCCTTAAGCTCTGGTACCGGCGAACCGTCCATTTCCAAGAACATATCTATTTCTTCGAGCAACTCGAAAAAACGATTGAGTAGCCTTCCTCTGCTCAGCCAACGGACCTCTGAATAGTATGGTATGTCATAATATTCGGCTTCAAGATCGGCGAGAAACTCTTTAAATTGCCTGTGTTTTAGTCCATTGGTTCTAATTTTATTGGTTGCCTTCACTACAAAATCCATTACAT
The DNA here is from genome assembly GCA_964059195.1 of Ectobius pallidus. Taxonomy (NCBI): domain Eukaryota; kingdom Metazoa; phylum Arthropoda; class Insecta; order Blattodea; family Ectobiidae; genus Ectobius; species Ectobius pallidus. Next base: position 37,440,998 of record CAXKWD010000010.1, on the reverse strand, counting down.
GAGGAAGATTAGTAGCCTATGTTTGGCGCATAAATTTTCCTGGTGAATTATACAATGTACAGAGGCTATTGTCTGCCCAGGATGTTTATTCCTAAGGAGTTGCACAAACCCTATGTTATATCCTATCATGGATGGAGCACCATCGGTTGTTACTGACACAAGTAAGTTCCAAGGAATACGTATATTATCAACAGTCTCTTCAACGCACATCAAAATATCATGGCCTGTCGTAGTTCCTCTCATCGGAACAATATCCAGCATTTCTTCTGTCACTTCCAAATCACTGTTTACGCTTCTTATAAATATGCATAACTGGGCCGTACTAGACACGTCCGTACTTTCGTCCAGTGCTAGTGAAAACGCAATAGACCTGCTTAGAATGTCCTGCAATTGGTTAATAATATCTCCAAAGAGGTCTTGTATATGTCGGGTCACAGTTGCGCGAGAGAGACTAACATGTGTAAACAGTTCTAATTGATCTGGGCATAATATTTCTGCAGCAATTTCCAAGCACTGTTTAACAAATTCACCTTCTGATAAGCTGCGTAAGGATTTTGCAATTTCAAGTGCTATTTTGTAACTCACGCGGACACATAGTTCTCTTTCCGGCGTTTCTGCTTCTGGAGCTATTGAAGTTAGAATTGTATGTTTCAGTTTGTCTATCTCTGCAACACGCTCTTCCTGATTGTAGTCTTGAAAGTCTTTTTTGTGGTACGTGGTGTAATGTCGTTGAAAATTATATTTTTTCATGTTCGTTAATACTTTTTGGCACACTAAACATCTAGCCGATCCTTCACTTTCAACAACTAAATACTGATTTTCCCAATCAGGATTAAAATATACCGCTGACGAAGAAGCCCGTCTCTTCACGGCACTAGAACCACTAAATTCTGCATTCATGATCTAACGGCACTACTTACTACTCACATATTTTAACCTTCCAAATTGAAAGTTGAACGTATACTATCAGTGCAGCACTGATCTGTCCCTCATTCCCCCACCCACACAATAACCGGTTCATGCTGCGCGCACTGTACTTCCACACCACAATCAAGTGCTCCCTTCCACAAATATTGGCGAGATGCCCACCCCTGAGTTACTGTGTAGTTGACCACCTGTGTAACTTGTAACTTGACCACATCAGACACGACTTTAAGAACTTTTAACCTCTAATGGTAGTTGTCAAAATTTTTGTGAAGTACAGTCAGAAATTCCTTACATTGAGGTAAACTTGTAACAATCTTCCAATCTTACCCCACCCCTAAGCACTAATAGAATTCTTCACCAGCAACCCCTACCCGCTAGCTATTGTTAGGGGTCATTTAGAATTAGCCCGTTTCATCCCTCACAGAGTGAAGGCCTAAAATGTGTCGATCCATTGATTAAATGCGGCTTCATAATTTCTGTGTTCTGTTCTTGTGAGATTACATAAAACATGGCGCGTAGGTGCTATAAAATGAAAGTAATAAAAATAAAATCAGGTAAACTTATGTACAAAGTGCCAGAATGCTTTTGTTTAAACAGTTACAATTGCATTGTAATATGGAAAAACAAGTTTTTTTAAAAATTGATTTCCGAGTTAAGCTCAAGATTGATTCGTTAAGCAAGGCTTACGGAAGAACAAAGGTCTAGTTTTTTTATCAGAATAAAAATCGTCCAGCATCAGCAGAACTATACAGATTGTGATGTCTTGAGAAACGCACACTCAAAAAAATAATAATAAAAAAGTCAAATTGGCCGGCTATGGGATTTCAACCAGAAACCTCCAGACGTTACCATCTCGGCCATCTCGCTTAGTTTTGACGGTTTGCTTTGATAAGCTCATGTGAAGGAATAGTGTTATTTGTCATAGCTAATTGTATTGCAATTTCCATGATATATGAACAGTGTTAAACAATGTTGTCATGATAACTGATTTCCATTTGATAAATTCTTTCTAATATATTACCAAAAAATAGGCATTAAATTGAGCCTTAATCTGGTATCGGTCAACCGTTTTGGTTCAATATCAATAGGCTTCTTCCCATGGACGTTATAAATGCGTATACCAAGTTTCACGAAAATCCGATAAAACATGTTATCGCGCGCCGGACACACTGACGGACAGACGGACAGACATTTTCCCATCCCCACACAATCTTATAAAGTACTACTTCTTAAAACTATAAAATTATGTGAAGACTCTTGCAATTGGTTAAAATTCCACTTAATGTGGGTGCCACTTTTTAAAGACTTTTTTCCAATTACTTCCCCTACCTGCTGATACCTAATCCTTTTCGACCTGTCAATCAATGAATAGAAAGGTAATATTAGGCATATTTAAACTTGTCTGCAGTCCAGGACAATGTTACCAAATACGTACCACAGCCCTTACTTTTCTTAAGAAGTAGTGAATGACAGCGACAACACTGGGGAAACCCACGCGACTACAAAACCCTGTTCTTTGTCAGTTTTGAAGTCTGTGCAGATTTTCGGATTAGGGAACAATGCTATTATATTCTTTTGTTGATAGACGATGGGTTGGGACGAGGGCTTCATAAGATGGCATCAACTGTATTCTTATGCTAGATTAGTCATCGATACATGAGCTAAATATTCATTCTATATATTATTTTGTATATTATTCTGTCAGAAGGTGAGCCTCTTATTTAGGTACCTTTTAAATTTGTAATATTCGATTCCCGATGAGGTCGTTGAGATTTTTGAATTGGCCTAATCTTTCTGGTGGCACTATGACCCTGGGGTCGCCTCAGCCTCCAACAGAAATGAGTACCAGGAGCAATCCTGGGGGTAAAGGCGGCCGGTGCGTAAGGCTGACAACCGTACCACCTTCATGTGCCGAATGTCAAAAATCTGGGAACCTCAACCTCCTGGAACCCTCTGGGCCCCCATGGCCTGTATAGGGATCACTTTTCCTTAAATTTGTAATATATGATTAACAATAAAAATGTATAAGAGGGTGTTACACATAAACTTGTCTATAGAAGCTCTTTTGTATTTACATACAAATTCTTACTTTCACTGCTCACCGCTTTTATAATCTCATCTTCATTACCTTCACCGTCATAAAAAGCAACACGGCTCATCCTTTATGCACAGGCGACTTCATAAAACTGGCAAGAGGTTCCATGCATTTTATCGTTCAGCTTAAATTCGTGCGGATTTTAAGTCACGGAATTGGTTAAATATATAAAGAACAAACACCGGACGCGTTGGGAGGCAGCAACCTGTTGAAATTGCAGTGTTTACCTTAAGGTGCCACAGATACCAAACCCTGGTAGAGAGAGCTGTGGTGGTTTCGTTCCTGGAAGAATAACATTCCGTGTCTACAAAGTAAAATGCATTAGAAAAAAGTTCCCTCTTGGAAAATTCCATTCGCCGTATTTTAATATTCCTTTTTTCTCTCTCTCCAATGCTGTTCCGGTATTGTGTAATACCTGTTACACTAGCTGTTCCTTGATGTGATTTTATACGTCAATAATTTCCCTCTACCATTGTCTACCTCATCAGGGGGTACACTGGAATAAAACAAACCAACATTTAACTTGCCCGAGCATAGTTATTAACAGAATGCCTACATATGCTGATTACTTTTCATAAGATTAAACATAAACTTTTGTAAACTCTTATATGGTAGAACTAACAGTTATTTTATTAAAATACATGTTATATTTCGTTGTGCTCGATCAATGAAATAAAAGAGACATAATACCAGTAACTCAACAATGCTTTATTTTATAATTCGCCTAGGTCTTTCGGCGTATTCCCGCCATCTTCAGGGCATCTTCTTTCGCTGGTTTGGATGCTCAATAATTAAAACCAAAACTGCGTTGTCTTACATCTTGTCACATAAGTTAAATATTTAAAAACTTTATAAAAAACTGTATCACTGAATCGTCCCCTGTGGCCTCTTGGTTGTGCGTCTGTTGATTGATAGTCAACTTCCAGCACGTAAAGCCGAAGATCGTGGGTTCGAATCCCAGTGTCAGGGGGAATATTCTCTAAAATGATTATCACGTTTTATTCAACAGAAACAATAATCTGTGCTTTCATGAACACATATATTCATCTTAGATGTTAGTGTACTATAACAGTGGAAATCCGGTCACAAAATCATTAAATTAGTGTGCCTCTACAATACTGTATGTGACGCAAATGTATTTCATTTTCCAGGAGAGAGATTCCAGCTGACTCTCACTGGCTCAGCTGGTAGAGCACCGGCAAGTAAAGCTGTATCCTAGTATTAGAAAAATTTTCCTCCTAAAATATTCTAATATAAAATAAAAATTCAGTCAAGTTGTACATGCAATAATTTTATCATGATTTGTTCACTCCTGTAATAGGCAAAGTACGTAGAATGAGTTATGCGATTCCAGGTCGGCTTTTTTGTGGCCTGCAACACAGTCATAAAGCAGTCAGATTATATTTTACAACATAATACATTTCTTGATACCTGCCTTTGGTGCCAGTGGAACGACAATATTTCATTTCTTTTTTATGTACTTAGCCAGCGGTGCGGTGTTAGAAAAAGGGACACTCCTACTATTAGTAATTACAAACGCGTAAAAAATGCAATAAGCTAACGCACTTAATGATTTTCTTGTCGTTCTGTACCTTGTCAGAGAGAATCATGAACTTTCAGAGAGTATGCATTCATAATGTCGGCTATACTGCTGAAAGAAAAAGAAAATCTCATTTGATATTTCCCCGTGTGATATAATTAAATATTAGTCGACCCTATGCAGTATGCAATAACATGACCTGTGAACCAGGGTTGTACAAATCTCTCTCAATTTCTTTTATTTATTTATTTATCAGATATATCTTATGATTAAGTCCGCTTTACCGAAAAATTCTTGATTATATTCTGCCATTAGTTATTATGTATTTTGTTTACATAGTGTTAGCACTAGTGTTTATGAAGGATACAGCCTTATAGGCGTGTGGTTGGCGTTACTGTCTACTAACCTAGGGTACCAGGTTTTATTTTTGTGTGTTCAAGAGTTATCCCATGGTACGTATGGATTGGGTATTTATATTGTTTTCAGGTTTAAGTTAATAAAAGTTATATTTAGGGCCTTGTCGACTTCGACAAAAAATCCGCTGAGATAAACCTATTCCCTCACGTGATTACTAATGTTCACTCACGACCCGACGGACAGACACATACACACTGTACGCACGTATATGAGGACATCTGTCTGGTAATGGACTAGTGTAATATTAGAAACTAGAACAATGTACGAATTAATGTATCATTTCTTTTAGCAACCCTAATGTTAGATTATTGTACTTTATATTTCGAAGATTCTGACAAGTACTATGCAACAGGCAACATGCACACGAGACCACACGCTGAATTTTTCCAACTGTAATTTCCATTGAGAGACTAGTATAAATGCCTGTCATACAAGACAACATTATTAGCTAATTTAAAGAAAGTATCATCATTAGTTTGTTTTTTTGTATTAATTATTTCCATACAAAATTAAATATATTATCCAACTAAGTTAATTCATTTAAAGTACTCGTACATAATAACACTTAGCTTGTCGAGAAATATTTTAAACTTCAGTACACTAAACTATAGATTGTGCTTTATTTAAATCAGTAACCTACGTATATTCGTATTCACAACTATGCCAAAGAATTTCAATATAAAAACAGAACTTACCTTAACTGGTAAGTAGTATAAAGATCTACTTTAATTTAAAAAATACTTATATACATATATATTAGATTCATTACCCGAGTTCACCATACTATGGATAATAAACAACGAATTACGTTAGGATAATTACGTTAGGATAATTTATTTAATTATTACATTTTATTCATTGGTAAGAATTAAAAGTAACACTACGAAGTAACTTACACACAGTATTAAAAATAGCTTCTTCAATATCAATTTTTCACGTTCAGATGCTCCTAAACAAATAATTCATTTGGATCGACTCAGAATATTTAATAATCATCTACAATATTCCCTTTGCAACTCTTTAGTGTATTCAGAGGCGTAACGAGGGGGGTTTTGGGGGTTTGAACCCCCCCCCCATTGATTAAAAAAAAGGAAAATTGTACAATTTCTTTTAAGTGTGCTTATAAATTACTTAATATGAGTATAAAGCGTGGGAAGCTTAAAACTCGTTATTGTGCATCTTAATTTTTAAAATTTTCCGGGGGAGGACCACCGAGCCCCCTCTCTCTGAGGGGTATATGGTCGGCCTGGTTACGCCTATGAGTGTATTTACACTTATCCAGTCATTTTAAATTTCTATGTGAGTTAATTAAACTCTAATTACTCTGTGCACGCTATTTTATTGCTGATTAATTTAAGATGGTGATGGTTCGATAGACCATCACCATTCAAATACAAAGAAATAACTTGCATTGTATAAAGATTGGACTGTGAGGATACCATCTTGGTCATTGCCCAAGAACTTGTGATATTTTTTTACTCCAAATTGCCTTCCAAATGAGGTATCCCCTATGGATTTAGTTTGCATACAATTTTATGTTAACACGAATAGAATTGTAATTAAAATAGATATAGCCTACATAAAAGAAGAGAGAAGTAAACAATATTAATCAGTTCGTAGATGGCTGGGTAGTATCTGGTAGAATTTTTTTCAGTAGGCCTACTGTGGTAACAATATCGTGTCTAAAAATGGTAGGAAAGTGATATTTTGTTCCGAAAAATAACTAAAAATTTGGGTGTAATAATAATGTATTTCAATAAAAAAATCAACAAATTCTACTGTGTTAAAGTTGCATTTGTAGGTTCAAAAATTCCCTTATTCTCTTCTTTTACTTCTACTAGTTTTAGGCGTAGGTGACCCAGTTCCATTCTGATAGTAGGTTAAACAATAATATCATACCTTGCGGTCTCGTTAGAAGCTGTTATTAATTATATCGACCCTTCTTGCAGATCTATCTGTAGCTATACTGGAGATTTCTTCAAGAAATTGCATTCCTTTGAGTCGTAGAGCTTCTGCTATCTTCGATTTCAGCGTATGATGTCTTATATTGGGCAGCAAGATTCCGCAATCTCAAAATCCTAAGACTTGTGATAAAGTTGCATTGTGGGAATAGCCAAGTCTTCGATGGGTACAGTCTAAAGTTTGGCCAGGAATTGCTCGAACAGCAGCCACGTTGGCATACATTTTAAGGCAAATAATCCGTTCGGAAATAGATAAACAAAATTTATTTGAAATCCATTGATCACCAAATATTTCAAGCCCTCTGCCTCGACCACTCAATTCACCAGCAAGTAGATTTGTACGAAACACGAAATACCTTTACAGTACTTTTAGTAAATTCATTAGGTTTAGGTTTCTCACTTGAAGTTTTGAGATCTTCTTCCATAGGTCTAAAATATTAAATATGGATTATTTGTACTAACTAGTGGAATACTGGTGTTACATTGTTGCAGGAAATCTTCCCACGTAGCTGTAATTAAATTAAGGCATATTATGTTTTAGTTTCAACGTAGCGTGTTATTTGGACCAACTGAAGGTATTATAACATTTTTTGTACAAACTCCTAATTATTTTTTCTGTCTTCCAACATTAATGATGCAATGGAGTCATTTCTAATAAATATATGACTTTTGACCAAATATTTTTTTTGTCGTTCAGAATTATAGGTTATTTAAAAATTATGAAATACATAAATAATACATAAGGTCTTGAAACGCCGAAAGAGCAGGAGTTCGTGCTCGGGGGAAGTGACTATATTGAATTTTTATTCTATTCTAAGCATTGGAGAGAAAACTAATATCTGCTAATCACGTTTTAAGCTGTATATTATTTTGCTTGATTCTAATTTTATTTCACTATTAAAAGTGATTCCGAGATATTTTATGTTTCGTTGTGGACCTATTTCTATTACAGAAGATTCCTCACCTCAGATTAGATTTTCCATTAGAAAGAGTCCTCTGCTTGTATCGATTAACGGTTTAACCTTTTCACTGCTACTGACGTATAACTGCGCCATATAAAAAAAAAAACATATAAAAGCAGTCATATAAAATTACTGCAATAACGTTTCATCTAAAACGTTAGTATTTTTATCTTCATGTTTTAATTATCATTCACAGAGACCAACTGTTTCACTAAAATTTTACTCATTGATTCGAAGTTTAGAGCCCACTGATATTTTCACTAGATTGCTTGTATAAATATAAACATATAAATTCAGTTCTGATAGGTTATATAGATGATTACTTATATTTTTTAAATACATTTTAATACATTGAGCTGGATAGTTGGCTCTTAGAATCGAATCTAAAGAAAACAAAAGTAGTAAGCGTGTTTCAGTAGGCCTGCAGTACATTACTCATATATACCTAAAAATAAAATAGCCATAGTTTACCTATTAAGTGCCAGAATGGTTCTTTATGAGATAGTGTGGGGGAACGTGAAAATATCTGCCCGTGTGCCTGTATGCGCGATAACTCAAATACGCTTTATCGGATTTTCATGGTACTTTGTATGCGCACTTATGACATCCACGGAAAGAAGCTTGTTGATATTGGAACAAATCGGTTGACTGATGTCGGAGTAAAGCCCAATTTAGCACCTATTTTATGGTAATCATATTATACAGAATTTATCAAATGCAAATCAGTTCTCAAGACGACATATTGTTTCACAGTGTTCATATACGGCTTTGGGAGTTGCAATACAGGTAGCTTTGACAAACAGCACCACCCACATATTCCTTCACATATGCTTAACAAACATTATACCTTTGTTCTTCCGTAAGCCCTGCTTAATGAATCGATCTGGAACTTACTCAGAAATCTATTACAAAAATAACTTTTTTTCTGCATATCATAATTGCAATTATCACTGATTAACAAAATCATTCTGACACTTTATTAGGCCTATATCAGTTTACCTGATTTTATTTTTGTTCAATTCAGGGTTGATCATAAGGCTGAACGTACAGTATGACTGATCAGATGAGTTATAAATCATGACCTGCGCGAGAACGCTTCAAAGTCACTCCACAAGCTCATATTGCTACCGCACATCTTCTTGACTCGCCTTCCCAATTATACGTACAGTATTAGTCCCACTGACTAAATTGCATCCACGCCTACAATAGGCTATGTTCGTAGCAAGATCTTAGACTAGACATGTCACTGAGGATAATGAAGGAAGATTTGGCCATGTACTACTCCACTATGTGTAGCCTCTTTTTCTCGTAATATTGCACTACTTGTCCAAACTTCTCTACGCAAAGGCTAATAGAGAAGGGAAGACAACAGACAATAATAGACAAGGGAAAGTGGATCACTGATTTTTATTCTATGACATGGTTACCCTGTTATATTATATCCCAAGTAAGAATGATCCTGTTCAAAACAAAGAGGCGTGGCTGTCATAGTCCGCACGTGAGAACGCATGTCATCACCGTGATATTGGTAGTTTGTTTATTCTCAGTACAACAACGCAGGGTCATCGTGAACAATGACTCCTTTGTTTTGTTTGCTAATTGATATACTATAATGATGACGATGCCATTGAGAGTTTGTTATTTCACGTGTAAATGTTGATATTATTGTTGCATGAACTTACGAACACTACTTCTCCACTAGCAAGCCACATCCTGGCAACTGCGCATGCTAATGACATTAACCAATCACGTTTTGTCACATGATGCGAATTTTTCGCTAACTCTCTGTGAGTTCTCCTCAAACCGGGATCAAACTTACTTGGGATATACTATAGTAAGTATCCATGGGCTTGGCTTTTTCTTCACCGGAAATTCAATTCTTTTTTTAATTGTGAGCTAAAATCCAGGAATTTATGTTTTCAACGGAAAACTCACCCACACAAAAGTGAAAATAAGAGAGAGGGCCAGGGAAGGAGAGAGGAAGAGACAGAAACAGGATCAGGATGAACAAGCGTATTTGCGCATTTATTCATTTGCAGTTGAAAATGTATTACAGCAAGATAATGACTTCTTTGTTGGAAAGTGCCCGTGTTGAACGGAAGCTAACAACGGGGCAGGCAAGCCTATTTGCTTTAGTTCTCATTGCTAACTCAAATAACCACAGAGCATACAATCAAACACAATTTGTATAACCTTTGTATGTATGATATATATTACGCAAAGTATAGGCATTTTGTAAATAAGCTCCGTTTATGGAAAATGAATGTTTGCTCTAATTGCAATCCAGGAGTTGCCTATACAATCTGTTTTCATAAATCAGCCACAATATTGGTATTACCAGTTTGGATATAATTTGCTCTCTCAATACTTAAGCTCGATTGCATTCATACTGCTATAATAATTTACTTTAGTTGCGCTACTTTCTTCTGAGGGACGAATGTTAATGTTTATATACAAATTAGAAAATACAATCATCGTATAGCCTAGACATTTTATTTGTACTTAAATAAGGTTCCAAATCCCATATCTTTATTAAAGTATGAAATTCTTAATTAAGTGTCTGAGCACCTAGCCGCTAACAGAATCTTTCAAGTATTTCAAATAGACTTCCAGTTTCCGAAATGGCTCCCAATGTTTACTTCCATTTATTTCGGAACCGAAGCTATCAAGAAACTACGATAAAAAAGTCTGGAAATAAGTTTTCCTTCCTGTACTAGTTTTGGATGGACCTGTCTTTCAAACCTATAAGCAAAACAACTTTCGTTCATCGGTCTAACATTTATAGATTTTATTATTATTATTATTATTATTATTATTATTATTATTATTATTTTGTTTGTTTGTTTGTTTTTTTGCCTGGTCCACCGCTGTCGAGCAGGGGATGCGTTCGCTCTCCTCACACAGCGGGCCTGGGTTCGATTGTTGGTCAGGACAATTTACCTCCCCTATGTGACAAATTTCGGATAATTTCCCCAGTGAGTCTTTCCTCCCCTATGAGGCAAATAATCGGATAAATTTAGGTCTTTGTGATCTCATCTTGTCGTCATTCTCATCTTCATCCCATCCGCGCCTTGTTCGGCATTGAATGTGTGCGAATTGTGTATGTCGTTTCTGTGTGCTTGTTTTCCCAGAAGTGGCCCCTGCATTGAGCTGTTCACCCAACCGGGGAGGTCCTCAAAAACTAAGAAACATTGATATGTGGAAGTTATCATCTACATAAGTGCAAAAACAGGAGTTCTTTATAATAATTTACTCATAATTTTTATAATTCTGAAATTTATAAATAATTCAGTGTACAACTTACATGATCAATGACATGAGAAAAAACGAACTTCACTTATTTTAGCGCTGAAACCTGCATTTCTCGCTTAAAAGGAGATCGGAATGGCAAGTACCCGGCGAGGACTATCACTGTTGAAAGCTATTCCGAGACACTGACTGAAAAATGCTGTTCAAAGAAAGAGGCCAGGCTGCTCACAGCAGGAGTCATCCTTCTGCATGACACGTTTTTTAAAGGTCATTGATTAATTCCATCGATGCAACCGTATTTCCATCAGCGTGAAATGAACTGCTCTTCATCAGAGTAAGATTCCTCTGAAAATGAAAGTAATTAGTGGATTTTATTTCAAGTCGAGAAAAAAATAAAATTGCACATAAAAATTATAGTTAACGTTAATGCGCTTTGCTCTTCTGATGGCAAAAACAATTACTTTGATTTTGTACCTTGAATTTTTTTTATATAGTTATGTTCATCTGCATTCTGAAATAATAAATAACAAAATAAATAAATAAACTTCCTCGAAATTGACTTCAAATAGTTATTAAGGTTATCCATAGTTGCTGTTGAGGTTAGGTACTGTACTTGCAAATATAAAATTTATTATTAAATAAGTAACTTCTTATAAGGCAGAGTGAATTTTGTAATTAGTAACAAAAGAATGAAACAAAAATCATGTTCTAGCCATTTCGAAGTGAATACATAGGCTTATTTCCATAAACCTTTCTTAATTAAAATAATATTAATTATCGTCTTGAATTTATGTTCAAAATTCCTGTATTACCTTGATATACGTATGTGCAGTATGGGTGTGCATATAAAATTATATGTCTGTACACCGGAGATAAAATGCAATGTATAACTAAATAGTATGAAAATTTACAGGAAAGAAAAAGTTTTATTACTTTTGTATCATTTGAAAATTTTTTCAATAATGAGATTTGTGAACATGAATAATATAACTGATTTTTTGTTATTTAACTAGTACTACCACAACAACCGCTCATTATACTGCTCTTCCCCACACACTTATTATATGGTTACACACTTATTATGAATAGGAGAAAGTGCTTTGCACCCTATATGGGAGTAATATAACCGTGAAGATTTTAGCAGCTTGTTGCTTCGATAGAAATAATTCAAATTTCATGCGAGTTCAGGTGAATCCTTTTCGTAACAATAAATAAATAAACAAACAACTAAATAAATTATCCCTAAACTTTAAGCGTGGTGTGCTTCATAAGTATTATCCGGTCACTTCATTTTTACTTCCTCTGGCCATACTATAGGTACTACAGTAATAATAATAATAATAATAATATAATAATAATAATAATAATAATAATAATAATAATAATAATAATAATATATTTGTCACCATTAGGTAATACAAGATTACAATAGGTTAAGTCAAATGGTAAAAAATTAAAAATCACAATTCAAATATTCTTCAACAGTGTAAAAGTTCTTTGAAAGAAGGATGTTCCTTACTTTATTCCTAAAAATTATTTTGTTGTTTGTATTTCTGACGTCAATTGGGACTTTATTAAAAAGTTTGATGCCTAAAACAACATGGCTGTCACAGGTTCTTGTTAGCCTAGATTTAGGAACAATTATATTAAAATGATTTCGAGTACCATATGAATGAACTGCGCTGACAGGAACAAATTCATTTTGATGTTCAAATACATACATTATGTTTGTCAATACATACAATGAAGCAACAGTCAGCACTTTAAACTCTGTAAAAATAGGTCTGCAATGCGCTTTTTTATCACACCCTTTGACAATTCGTAAGGCCTTCTTTTGTAAAAGGAACACATCCTTCGCATGAGCGCTGTGACCCCATAATAAAATTCCATAGTTTAGTTGGGACTGGAAGAATCCATAATAAGCATTTAGCAGAGCAGTAATTGAAAGCAGCTGTTTAAGTCTACGTAATAGAAAGATTACTTTTGAAAGTTTAGTACAAACAGCTTCAACATGTTGCTTCCAAGTAAGTTTACTATCAAGATAAAATCCTAGTAACTTGGTTGAGCTTTCGGTACATAAGTTGTTTTAAAGGCTAAAAACAAAGGTCTGTGTCTTATCTACATTTAGACATAATCCATTTGCATTAAACCATCTTAAAAGACATTTTAAAGAATTACTCATATCTATTTCATGATTGTCAAAACATTTTAAAACAGTGGTGTCATCAGCATACGAAACTATTTTATCATGGGAGACCGCCGGCAAATCATTGACAAAGACAATAAAAAGAAAAGGACCAAATATGGAACCTTGTGGGACCCCAACGTTGAATGGCTTAGAAGAAGAACATTTGCCATTAATTTCAACGATCTGGGTTCTGCCTGTGAGATAAGACTGCAGCATAGATATTGCATTCCCTTTTACACCATAATACTTAAGCTTACTTATCAAAATGTCATGGGGTAAGCAATCAAAGGCTTTACTAAGATCACACATACAAATAGCAGCACTTTGTTTATCTTCAAAAGCCTCTAGCACCCATCTGACCAACTTCTCGACAGCTAATGTAGTTGATTTTCCAGTCCTGAAGCCAAACTGTTCTTTACACAAAATATTGTTTTCCTCAAAATATTTAGCCAATTGATTCAACATAACACTCTCAAATACCTTAGACAGCACAGGTACTAAAGATATGGGCCTGTAATTGGCTGGATTGTCAGTATCACCTTTCTTGTACACAGGAATAACTTTGGAAACTTTTAGTTCATCGGGAAAACACCCTTGTTCTAAACACTGGTTAATAATAAATACTAACGGGTCTAAAATTGCATTAATAATCGATTTTAAAATAAAATTTGATAAACCATAAAAATCTTGACATCTAGAGTTGCTCAATTTTATGACTGAATCATAAACTTCTTTACGTGTAACAATATGCCAATTGAAATTACATTCTACTATGCTACAATTATTTAAAAGTTCCTCGGCAGTAGTCTCAGGACGTTGTATCGAGTCTTTGACTTTTGTAACTGAGTCAATTATATAGTTGCTATAATTTTCAGCAGTAATGTTTTTAGGTTCAATTTGGGCTTTATTTTTACGTGCTACCTTGTTAATTATTTCCCATGCTTTTTTACACTTATTACTGGAATTGCTGATTAGGGATTCATTGTGAGTGATCATTGCTTGCTTCAATTTGTGTTTATATTCATGCCTTTTCTCTCTGTATAAATCTCCAACGTTAACATTATCTGTCCGTTTCCTCAGATCATTCAATAACAAGATAAAATTACGCAGATTTCGCAACTCTTCACCAAACCAGTGTCTACTCAGAGCCTTTTTCCTAGTTTGTTTAATGTTGACAAATTTAAAACACTGGTTAAAATATTCAAGAACAGTACTGAACATGGCTTTAAAATTCAATAAAGACTCTTGGTAAGTAAAGACACAATGCCAGTCAATATCGTATAAAAGATTAATAAAACGTAAAATCCTTTCATGAGAATAAATTCTTAGTTTTCTGGGATCAGATAATACATGGTTACTAACAATCTTGTTAACTTCAAACCAGACAGCACAGTGATCAGATAGTCCAGGGTCAATAACTCCATAAGTGTATTCATGCTTACTATAATTCGTAATTATGTTGTCAAGACAAGCGCTTAAACGAGTAGGAGTATTATTAACAAAATGAGAATTATTTTGAGTTAACGTACTTAATAGTTCTGTGAGTGTTCTGTTTTCAACATTGACGTCGATATTGAAGTCTCCACAAAAAATTATTTTAGTTTGCGGGTTAGCAGTGATAATTTCAAAAACTCTTTCTAGTCTGTCTATAAACAAGTCAATGTCACCATCAGGTGATCGATAAGCAGAAACCACAATAAGGTTAAGATCAACCAATTTGGCAGCAGAAAATTCGGCATGGAGTTCAATGGAAAGATCATTGACTCTAGGAATTGAGCGAGTTTTGTAGTCATTTAATGCATAAACACAGGCACCACCATTTGAATGTTTAGTTCTACAGAAACTACTCACCAAGTGGTAATCATTAAAATTAAAGAACGAAATTTCATCTTTATGCAGCCAATGTTCACATAAAGTCAATATAGCGTATTGTTTACTTTCTACATAATCACTTATATCAACCATTTTGTTACGTAGACACTGTACCTTTAAGTGGAAAACACTCAAAGTGTCGGCCTTCATTTGTTGATTACTGTTGGCGTCTGTCGAAGGTGTAAAAAACGCCTAATATGAGTATTATTAGGCCATATCTCAGGGTTCATGATTGCGTCTAGATTGTCTTCGTAAACATCGACTCTGAAGGAAGAGTATACTTCCGGTTGCCTGGAGTTTAACTGTTGACACTTTGCCTCAGGAAAATCTGCTTTTAGAAAGTTTTCAACTTCACCAACCGTCGTACTTGGTGATAATCTGTACACATGGAGTGATACTGTTTTAGGTACACCTTTTAAGTTGACGGTATTAATGTCAGATTTATTGTTTTTACCCACTACCACACTTCTCTTTTGTTTACGACGCACAACTTCCGTCCAAAGCACCTCTTTATTACTGTCTAGAGTACTGGTGTCTTGCTTTTCATTCTTATCCTCCGGGGGTTTAACCTCGGAAGATCTTAGAACAGTGTTAACTGGTTTATTATTATGTTGCACCCCAGAATTAGGTCCATCACTCAAGCCCGATGTAGAGGGAACAACACTGTCCTTCATAACCTCAAGTTCAAGAACTTTCTCGTCCATTTGTAACGGTTGAACATGCTTAGTTACAAATTCCAGATGTTCTAATAAAATATTTACCTTTTCTTTGAGTTCAGTAATAATGCAGTCCTTTTGTTGTAACAAGTATTTAACAATACGAATATCCACCTTTTTGTCATTACCAGCCAAATCGTTCAAGGCATCAATAAGTCCAGAGTTAACTTCTTCTTGTTCCTCGTCGCCATTACAGCATTTTATTACGTTTTCCTCAACAAATTGCACTGTTTTAGAAAGTTTTGCACAACTCATATGAAAGCCATTATCACATTCGGAACAGTTAATCCCATTCACCACCTTTAGCTTACAACGCTTACAAAACCGTACACTATTTGTAGTCACAGACATGGCTGAAAGGAACACACCAGCAGAGAGCACAACAAGTCTTCACTCCACGGCTCCTCTACAGTATATAGGTACAGCGTAGCTCCAGGACGAAAAATTGTATGAAACATAATTTTATTTCGGTTAGGTACCTTCTGAAGATATTACACGAAGATTTCCGACGACTTTCTCTTATTTGTAAGGATACTTTACGTACAGAAAATTTTGTTTTTCGAGATTTTCTCGAAAACGGCTCTTACGATTTTGTTTAAATTTTTTACATGGGGTCGCTATGCCAAGAGCTAAAAGTTTTAATTGAATCATTTTTTCGGAAAAAAAGTCTCTAAAGGATAATTGTTTGTAGTCACTAAGTCTTGCCTGGTGAAAAATAAAGCTTTGCATCAGGTTCAAGCAACTGAATATGCGTTCTTTGCAATATGGCTTCTTATTCTATATCAGAATATAAACTGATAACAGATATTGGCTATGCTTAGAGTGAAAAATAGTTACCTGAGGGCACTAATCAGATTTGATTTGGGTTTAGTATCCTTCGGGGATGCGATACCATACGTGTCATTCTCTTAATTTTTACAACCAATTTACGTGAAGAGAATGTCATACATAACATACAGTACTAAGAGGCAAACATTTTTGGGCAGAGGATGTTTCAGATCAGATTTTTTCTTACATTACCAGTGTGAAGCATAAGGAATGCATTTTTTTTTTTTTTTGCGGCTTTTCAATCAAATTGGAAGTTTTCATGCAAATTAAATTAAATGATTCATACAAGAACTTCACCTTCACTGAAACACGTGTAAATGTTCTCCTAAAGGAGAGAGGTGATTTTTTTCCCCAAGTTCACAATGTTTTAAAGGAAATAATTTTCGTGCTACCCAATCCACAACTGGGAGAGTAATCTATATTTGATTTGAGAACTTTCTGTAGCGTGCATATTTCAAGCAGGGGTAAGCTTTTGATACGGTACAATTTGGTTCCACTGACGCCAACTCTGCTCTTGATTGAGACGGTAATATTTTGGCATGGTATAAATTATGATTAATCCCAGAGTTATAAATCATATCTGACACACACATCGCTGCAGCCAGCACGACACACCGTTCAAATCGCCTTATCTTCAGTTATTTCTCAAAGATAAAGTGCTATACAATGGCAACTAGAAGGGGTTCAACAAATGCCACTTGCACCACAAAACTTCTAGCATGTCACTAAAGCTTGCGTTCGTGCCGTGATTGGTAGCATGATTTACAGGAATGTATTGAAGTACAGCATATAAATACTGTATACTATTGTGTACTATGAGTAAGGAGAGGGATTAGAAAAACATAATTCCCCTTAGAAATTCTTTATTTACTTATTTGAATATACCTGTAATATCGAGCGAGGTGGCCGAGTTGGTAGCATTTTGGCCTCGCATTCGGGAGATCCCGGGCTCAAACCCCTCTGCCGGTTAATTTGAATTGCATTTTGTCATGATATCTTCAGACCTAATGCTATTTACGTGCAATGACTCACCACCTCTATTTCATCCTTTATCATATTCATTATAATTGAATACCATTGAACTTAGGACGCCATAACACATCGACAATGGAAAACATCTGCACGTCAATAGTTACACGGTCTACTGACTCGAGATATGATTTCGACGTTCAAACTAGTATAAATAAAGCTGAAGTGAAAAAGTAATGATTTTTATGCTCAATCCGTGTATTTGTTTAAATCTATTTTCGAGAGACAGCTGAAATGTGGGAATTTGTTTTCTAGTGTACTGAATTGTTTTTATATTTCTGTTTATTTCACTGTTGTCAGGCTTTCAATAATTCAAAATTAGCTTTACCGGTATTTAAATTACAGGTAATTTAGGTAACAAAATTAGGCTTCTTTAATTTGTTCACTCTTGGGAATTTTGTGGACTGCAATTCTTTTATATGGAAGAAAATTAAAGAGGGTTTTTAAGCATTATAATTCTAATTTGGCTACAATAGTGAGTTGCATAAAATAATATTTTCTAAAAAGCTATTTCTTTGGCAAATCTCGATAGAATGCAAATTTGATTATATACACGTAGCCTATAGGATTATCGATTCTAATAAGCTCTCTAATGTTTCTGCTTCATCATCTAGTCGCCACGGGAGGGCCTAACTTACGAAGGCTAAGTATAAACTTACGATATTTTAAGATTGTCCCCGGTAAACGCAAACGAAATATACCTTGCGGGAACTATCATTTGTAAAATATGAGAAGAATTCTTTCTGAATAATTCACTAGACAAGTTTCATTTTCCTGGTAGAGCTCCTTTCGACTCTACTGTACCAAGGTTACATTCAGAATAACCTTTAATAACTTCTACGTTTCAGATCATCCCTTCGACTAGCATAATGCTGTATGTTCTAGATCACGGTTGTACAACAGGCAGCCAGGGAGTCGCATGCGGCCCTTGGATGTTATTAATATGGCCCGTTAATCAAACTACCGTTACCTTGGGCATAAGTTGCAAATATGAAGAGTTCAAATTTAGACAAAAAATGGCTCATTTTCCCAATTTTAAAGTGCCATCAAATGAAATAAGGAGAAGTGAATTATTTTAATCTGTGAGGATATTAGAATAATTTTTCAAGATTTTCCTTCAAGATATAGGGATTTTGAAAACGTAAACATAAAGGATGAATTGCCTCCTTTTAACGATCCCTTGAAAGTGGACATTGAGGATCAATTATCCAAGTTTTAATTTGAAATAAGTTATGTGATTTTCAAGCTGATCCATTTCTAACAGAACATAAAACTAGATAACTTTGTTAAACTTCTTTCAGTTGAAATGTTTTGCATCTGAGAGATTTTGGTGATCAGGTCTGTCTATGGTTTGAAATACATAGGCCTACCTTAATGAAAGCGCATTTCCAAATATGAAATTTATCAAACATACAGTAAAAGTCTCGGTGACTGTTCTCTGTTATACTTATTTGAGATTAGGAACTACTAATCTCGCAGATTGTATTACTATTATGTCACCGAAATGGGGAACTGCTGTGGCAAAAACTATATTTTGCGAAAAAAAAACATTTTTCTTTAGCTTATTTGTTATACTATTTTCAAATTCTTTGAAGCACCTACCAATGAGTCAGTGATGACTATAATGGACTTCAAGCATGTTCTTTAAATATTAGTGATACGCCAACTGGTTAAGTTAGTATGAATTGCTGTCAGATATCGAGTCATTTTGGTGCGGCCATGATGATGACTTGTCTAAATAAATTTGGCCCACAGTTCCTCCGAAGTTGGCGAGGCCTGTTCTAGATGTTTCACATTTATGATACATTATACTTCTCAGTGTGCTAATTCTTTCTATCTATCCTTTCGAAGGCCTACATTTATATATTTGCTCTGATTTGACTTCCTTATTAGTATCACGTCATGATGCAATTAAGGTATAATCCGATTTCCTCGTTAACGTCCAGTATCAAAGACAAAACCGCCAGACATCCTGCCATTTATAAATAATGCAGTTGAGAGGGGAAAGATGATGAGTGCTAGCTCAAATTATTGACATATCCAGTAGTAACCTACGAGCTTTAGAAAGCAAGAACTTATTTTCATATCACCTTATAATTCTTGCTTTTAGTGTGCACGCACTTAGTTCATACAAATGTTGTCTAAGGAAAGAATTATATTACCAGAACATACCTACAGTGTAAGGACGATTGGGCACACATAAATATATACACTCCGTCGCTTTCTCCTCAAGCTGAATTACATAAAACATAAACACTATAGAACATCACGCAAGTCTTCCTTAGAGGGTGTTCACCTTTTCTGTTTTCTTATTAATCAAAATTCTAGATAAGGAGGTTAAAGCAATCTTAAGAACAGGAAATACATAACAATGCTAATCAAAAGAACTCTAATAAAATCTGCCTGCATATTAAGTTGTATATTTTACGTGTTTTCTCATCATTATATGTGTCATGTGTCATGCTACCACTGAATTTTTATTTAATTATCATTGATAAATTAAGGATTAGTTATCAGTATCATTAAGGAGACAGTTATAAAGAGTGTCAGAGAAAATTTTCATCTATAATATTATCTTATATGTCCAACAGATACAATATTCTGTGGTTCATGAATCCATATTTCCATAAGCAGAAATGTTATACGAGAGTTAGATATAATATTGGCAACACATTTATAAAATCACAGTGAATCCCAGAAAGTTTGAATCGCTTTTGTCAGATAATGCTTGAATATCCAGTATACTTCAAGCCAATTGGAGCCTTCTGTCACTAAGAATGACTTCACAGTAACCAGAAGAAAGTGAGCTGGCACCACCAGCTGTTCTAAAATGGATTTTAGAAGTTAAAATAGAGTCGATGACAATTCATTAAGAGAAAATTCTTGACTTACAGATGTTTTTGAAGAATTTACATTTCCATACCAAAAAGAAGCAGGATGGGTCAAAGTCTGTCAATTGTTTACTTCCTTCTGGCAGAGGTTCAGTCATGTGTTAACATTAATTCATTAATTAATCATGAATAAAATGTTTTATCTTGAAAGTTTTCATAATGTTATTGCAGTTTATTGTGAATCAAGAATAATTTTAAGGTACTGAATTATTTTTAATCTTTGATATTATATCATATCTAAAATTAATTTTAGACTTTCTAATGGGATCAGCTCAATTTCTTCTGGTTACTGTGAAGGTATTCATAGTGATTTTCTCTGAAGAATGCTGGATATCAAACCAGAATCTGTCAAAAGTGCTTTGAACTTTTCGTAATTCACCTTGATTTTACAGATGTGTTGCCACTATTAAATATCCAACCCTCCTATTTCGTAAGATGCTCCTTGATAAGCAATTTGTACATAATTTGTTAGTGCATATTCTGTGATGAAAATGGCGTTGATTGTTTAGTTTATGATTTTTAATTAAAATAGCATATTTTAGTAAAAACTGTCACATTAAAAGAGCTTACTTCACTCCTAGGCGTCGTTATCATTTATTTCCTTTCTTTTGACGGCTAATATAATTACTAAAAGCCTGGGTTATAAAACACTTAGATAAAAAAAAAACTTTCCAGTGAAGAAACATAGAAGAAGTACTGTGTTGCTTTTCACATGAACCTGTGACGTCTTGCGATGATGAAATAACATTTTCATTTTATGAATCGTTCTTCACTGACAGACGCTTGAGCTTCATATAATAGATGGCAGCGCTTATTGGCATCGGTCGCTTCCTTTTGGTCGTTTTCTTGAAACGAACTGATTTTGGCAACACGAAAGGAATTCATTTTAGTATGATATTGAAATTAACACGAACAGAATTTATTTTATTTTAAACACAGGCTATTTCTTATGCCGTTTTCAGCTGCTACTCTCAAGGTCTCGAGATCGTTCCGAGTTCGATAATAATCGATACCATTCGATGAAAATCAGTTTCGAAATGAGTATCATTATGATTCCCTTACGTTACACGTAATAACAGTATTATAGTATTGACGAACAAAAGTTTATTAATTTGATTTTCATGTTTTTTTTTTTTTACTTTACTTTACTTTTGTGCTTATTTCTTACATTTTCGGCGTATTTCTTACATTTTCATGCTTATTTGCTTCCTTATTTTACTATTTTATTTTGCTTATAAGTTTGGGCTCTAGTTATAAATATAAATATCAACAATTCTTGATAACAGACGTTAAGGTATGAGGATAATTTAAAATGCTGACCTATATAAATACTCACAGACATGACTAGAATATCTGCCGAGACTTGACACCAGGTGGCGTTCGTGTTCCCGTCCATTCGTGTCAGCTATATGACTTGATTCGTCTGTTTTGTTCAAGCGAGTATTGACTTATCTTGTTTTGTTTTGGTGAAAGCCGCAATCTGTATATTGCAGGATCCCCTTCCCATTAAATTTCGTATTAGATTATTACTTTTAAGCATTTTAAACCTGATATGAAAGCTATATACTTCGATTATCATTATCATTAGCTTTTGTTATTGTTTTTAAGTTAAATTTAATAATACCAAAACGTTAATTGAAATGTAAGTTACTATGTCCGCAAAAAAATTAGACAAATGAATTGCAAAAATGAGCGTAACATTCTGCCTACCATTATCATAACTGATAATAATTATATTACATTTATAGTAATTTATTTGTATTGTCTTCATAAAAGAGGTAAAAATAGTCTTTAAAATGCTTTAAAAATATACATGAACAATTTTCAAGCTTCCGGAAACATTACAACAATTATTAGACATGAAGGTGAAAAAGTTTGATGATTTTAAAATTCACTTTGGATGTAAGTAGGCCTAGTAAATGCAATTCTTCTGATTCCTTCCTCTTTCCAAGAACTCGCTTAAAATTCCCTACATTTAGAGAAGGGATATATACACTTTGCTGTAAGAACCTGAGAATAAGGAAATTTCTAGGTTTTTCGTTTGGATGACAAATTTTCTGGGTTCGTGTGTATAAATTACAGTAGTTAGAAGTTAGATTTTCCCACATTATCAAGTAACTTGGCCTTAATATTTGCAATAATTGGTAATGCAAGAGGTGTTTTAAAGTAAAAATATTAAATTGAACAATTTGAGCAATCAAGAAAGAACGGTAAAGAAATAACATTGCTTGAAATGTTAGAATATTTATTTTATGTACTAGCTTAAATGGCCCGGCGTCGCCCGGGTTTGGTATTTTGTAATATGAAATTAACTTATGGAGGACTTTCGATGTTGAAACTCTATGTCCTTATATAATATGTATGTAGAATTCGAAATGAGGAAGAACGACATATGGAACTCAGACTATTCCCTCAGAAAACGCTAGATATAGCTTTTTATGGCTCATGGAGGATGTCGAATGTTGCATTCCATTGCTTCTACATACCATCCCTGGGAGGAGTGCAAATAAGAAGAAAAAGAAATTCCGGTTACATAAGAGTGTATTGTCTTGACAGAAAATTGTATTTCTCACTCTCATATTACCATACAACCGTTTCGGGGCTGAGGTAAAAAAGAAATTCAATATCACTTTCATACTTTCCTTCCCAAAAACCTGGGAAATAATATACTGCGCGCGTAGGACTGAAAATGTTCCATCCATTTTTTTTGTCTTCTTTTAGATGCATAGGGCCTCTGATAAACATCCCTAGGCCTATTTCTCAACTAATATAAAACCTACAGCTATGAGTGACGTATCAGTGGATAGGATTTGTTACCGACTTCCGATATAGCATACTCACTGGCACACACTTAAGTTGTCTCTGCAGTACGATCGCTTATTCTACATCAAAATGTGAAGTGAGAAAATGATATTTTCCATGTCGAGGGTAGAGAAAGTTCTGTGACTGCTTTATTTTCGTGGATTTCATTCGTCAAGAATTATTTTCACAGTTATGTATTAAATACGGTACTTCGATAGTATCAGCATTTGTTAAAGCCCAATATTATGATATAGTATCCAAAGCCATATGTAAACATCGTAAACAATACTTTCGTTATGTAAACAATTGGCATCAGAACTCACTAACTTTGCCTTATTTCACATTTCCGACTTTTCCCATGGATTTTCCAAACATTTTCTTCCATACAAACCTTGTCCTGACAATTACGAACACAACAAAAAAGAAATCAGCCAAATCGGTCAAGCCGTTCTCAAGTGATGCGGCAACAACCCTTTTGTAAATTCATTTTTATTAATATAGACAAGTTTCGTCTTTTAAATTTCAATCATTATTGACTCCGCTTATAAATAGACTCATATACAGATATTCTGACATTGGTATTCAAGATCAAATATTGGAAATTAATATAGGCCTACAATTTCAAGTCAGAAAGACGTTTATATCCTGTATATAGTTAATAAAATAGTAGATTAATATTATTGAATTATCTTGATATCATTTCCATGTGATCCTAAAGCTGACTTTTTGTGGGGTGGTAATTTCGAACTTCATAATATAAATTTTCCCTCAAAGGACCAATATGAAATTCATTGATTTATTCACTAACAGACTACACTGAACCATGCAACAACATTTTCTACAGGATAGCCTATATACCATCACTATCAATCCCATTTTATGGTGAATAAAAACGTCAAATTTGGGTATAAATATTGGCGTATTTTCGGTGTATTTTCGCATACCAAAATACAATTTTTGGTTTATTTCACATTAAAACTTAGGCTCATGTGATGAAAAATATTACATGTTACCGGTTCAATATTACCACGTCCGTAGTGTTAACACCTACCGTGAGGTATTGCCAGGTAACGCGTATCACAATTAATGTAATGAAGACATTTTTAACTAAAATTTTTTGAATGTCAGAGTGGGCATGCGGTTTAAAAGGCGGTTTGATGTGAGAGGTTGGGCTTGTAAGGTGTGGGCTTGTCGCCTTACAGTGAGTGAAATTTGTAACACTGTATATAATGACTCCCCATGCTAAAGCCTTACCACTCGAAGTCCCCCTTCGCCCAGGCGCTGAATAAGCGCCCTCTGACTGGATTTTTGCTATTTGGTACCAGGGTTCGAATCCCGGCTCGTGGGTCCAAATTTTATTTCATATATTTAGTTTCATCGTCATATTTAAGTATGAAAATTTAGTGGTTTGGTTATATTTTGTTTTATTTTATTTATTTTATTTTTATGTTTTTATTTATTATTTATTTTAATTAATTTCATATTATTTTTTTTATATTATATTAGTTTACTTTTTATTATTATGTTTTATTTTATAGAGTATTGTTATATTTTATATTATTTTATTTTATTTTATATTATTATATTTTATATTAATATATTTGATTTTTTATATTATTTTATTTATTACTTTCTCTAAATGGCCCGGCGTCACTCGGGTTTTGTATTTTGTAATATGAAATTAACTTATGGAGGACTTTCGATGTTGAAACTCTGTGTCCTTATATAACATGTATGTAGAATTCGAAATGAGGAAGAACGACATATGGCACTCAGACTATTCCCTCAGAAAACGATAGATATAGCTTTTTATGGCTCATGGAGGATGTAGAATTTTGCATTCCATTGCTTCTACACACCATGCCTGGGAGGAGTGCAAAATAAGAAGAAAAAGAAATTCCGGTTACATAAGATTGTATTGTCTTGACAGAAAATTGTATTTCTCACTCTCATATTACCATACAACCGTTTCGGGGCTGAGGTAAAAAAGAAATTCAATATCACTTTCATACTTTCCTTCCCAAAAACCTGGGACATAATATACTGCGCGCGTAGGACTGAAAATGTTCCATCCCATTTTTTTTGTCTTCTTTTAGATGCATAGGGCCTCTGAAAAACATCCCTAGGCCTATTTCTCAACTAATGCAAAGCCTACAGCTATGAGTGACGTATGTGGATGAGATTTTTTACCGACTTCCGATATAACATACTCACTGGCAAACACGTAAGTTGTCCCTGCAATACGACCGCTTATTCTACATCAAAATGTGAAATGTATTTTCCATGTCGAGGGTAGAGAAAGTTATGTGACTGCTTTATTTTCGTGGATTTTATTCGTCAAGAATATTTTCACAATTATATATTAAATACATCGATAGTATCAGCATTTGTTAAAGCCCAGTATTATAATATAGGCCTAGTATCCAAAGTCCAATGTAAACATCGTAAACGATACTTTCGTTATGTAAACAATTGACATCAGAAAACTCTAACTTTGCCTCATTTCACATTTCCGACTTTTCCCGTGGATTTTCAAAAAATTTTCTTTCATACAAACCTTGTCATTACAATTACGAACACAACAAAAAAAGAATCAGCCAAATCGGTCTAGCCGTTCTCAAGTGATGCGGCAACAACCCTGTTGTAAATTCATTTTTATTAATATAGATGGTGTGGTGTAAACATTTTTATATACTTGTACATTCCACTGTAATCTTACACTTGTATAGAAATGTAATTAAAAAATTAAATCCTATTAGAAATCAAGGATATTTATAAATAGCAAATCTATTGAAGATGTTATAAATATCAAAGGTTCTAAGTAAACATGGGAATTTCATTTCAAATTTATTGATATAGCTCCATAACATGCCATTTAACACTTTTATGATAACAAATATGAGTAAAACAATCCACCTTTTACCCTCAATAATAATGAAGAAATATGATCTAACCTTGTAGTTATTTGTATTTATGAAATGCCTTTGGTTTGTTGCCAAATGATAAAACTCCACTGTGTATAAGTTATAATTTACACAAATTACATCGTTGATAAACTTAGTAATATCAGGTTATAAAATGTTAAATATTTACAGATTAAAATTAAAATATTTACAAGTTAAAATACCTGTATATCCCATACCAAGGACGCAGCCTTACACAGATTCTTCAATTTTATCATTTGACGATATACCAAAGTCATTGCATTAAAACGAGTAACTAAAAGGTAAGATCATATTTGTTCATTATTACTGAAGGTATATGGTAGATTATTTTACTCATATTTATAAACATCCCCTCAATGGAAAATCAAATATACAGAGTTTAACTTCAGCCTTATATGACGCAAAATAATTACCTAGGTACTTGCTTGTAATTGTACTTTTTAAGGTTTTTATTTTTATTTTAACTATTAACGGTGCCCGTTGTCTGCCTGTCAGTATGTCCGTCCGTCCGACCATTATCCGTCTGTATGTCTACACATGTATGTATGTATGTATATGTACACACATGTATATTAGGATACTTCTCTGGATTGCGTAAGAGGTTCAGGTGTTTCTATGAGTTGACCTAATCCTTCATTTTCCAGACACTTGAAATGTTCCTTTAGCTAGAAATCGTTGATTTCCAGCTCGTGTGGTAGAAAGTTTAACTGAACAATAGTACTCTAATATCAATAGCCTGTTGAGAATATCATAATTAAAACTGTTATGCAAAAACACATGACATTACCTTCTGATGTTTCAGAAACAGCTACGCTTTTTCTGTACGATCCATGTAATTGCATTTGCATTTTATACAAGAATTCGCATGTTTTTTCATACATAAGCCTGCATGGAATCTCTTGATTGAAGCAAATGGATTTTGGAGAGTGAACTTATTGTTTTGTCATTTTCCTGTGTAACTGTTGTTATTCTGTGACGACATATAATATTATTTCACTTTTCACATAAAATAATGAATGCGTTTTTTTCCCGTTCGTTTTCTGTCATAAGCAGTTAAAATTATCGTGTATGTTCCACTCGTTTCCAGGGGACTGCTTGTTCCAAATGTAAACAGCAGAACAAAATTGATTCGCATAACTATTTCGTACCCAGAAACCGCTTAAATGTGTGTTTTCCTATGCAGATTACAGTTAGTAAATTATTAATTCTTCATGGACACGGGATGAGACACAAGATCAGCTTATATGAGTATTAGATTAAGAATAAGTTAGTCCTAGAAATGTCACAGCAGTTAAGTAATTGAGGGATTGTTACAGTCATTTTAATAGTTTATTATAGCAATATGGTACAACGATATAAAGAAAATATTTAACAGTAGGCCTATAGAGAGAAAAAATATTTATTACAAAAATAACAATGGAGCTGCTTGTATACACACAGGTTGCCCTTAGATACAGCTTACCATTCCATCCATGAAGTCCAATGAAAACAATGTAATATAATACTGTTTCCATCGAAGCATAAATACCTTCAGCACGTAAAACACACCCTTTCGAAACAAACAGATTGTCTCTAAGAATGCCTTAAGCTTTTGAAACTTATTGATTTCAGCATTATTTTTTAACGAGAACAGTTGATTTTACCATAAAGTATTCTGACCAAAGACTAGATCCTTTAATCTTCTGTATATTTATTTATTCTTACTACATTGTTCACGTACCAGTCCTTAAAATTCATGTCACTCCTCAAACAGACTTTTCTTGATTATCCAGAAAATCCAAAGTTGCATGTTTGACTGTTTTTATGGTTGCAGCTGGTGAACCATAAAATTAATATTCTTCACTCATTCTTACTTTTTGAGCAATGTTCTTACTTTCCTGTGCTTTCATATTCTTCTTATCTCCAGAGTAATAGATAATGAATTCCTCGGCTTACTGACATAGCAGTGATGATGAGTAGCCAATAGTGACCTTGAAAGTTCAAACAAAACTGTGGGAGAAATGTATGCCTAATATGATTAATTTACATATTTTCATAACATACATTCAAATATACAGCACCACCTATTCATTTATATACAGTTCTTACTATGTAAGCGTTTGTATCTTTTATTGGTTTCATAAGAAGAGAACGAAAAGGACATCAATTAGTTCAACATCCCAGAATGCGAAATCATTCTGAGAAGGGTTTGATATTTTACCCACTACTTATTTCGAGAAAATAGCAATTCTTGCATGTTTTACTTGTGATTTGGCCACTTTATACAACATTTTCCCATTCATTCGAGGAAACTTATTATAAATAGAACTTCTGGTACACAAAAGATCTGGCGTCTGTAAAAAGGAAATTTTCGATTATTCGCAAAATTACTATTTTGTCAAAAGATGAAGATAATAAAGCTATTATTACGGTAATGTTTGAATAACTTCTTTAGAATTGAGCTTAAGAAAACAAAATTAAAAGCAAATGTTGATTTTGTCAATCCTGAAAATAGGACAAAATAAGCATGGAGATTAATCAATAGTAACATATCAGTACCCAAAATCGAAAGCAATGCCGTCTCTCCAAACCAATATAATAATTATTGGAAATATGTAAGAAAACTTCACGAATATATTCCCCTCATGAATATAATGCTGAAAATCTGTTACTAAATTATTCCAGACTCAACACAACTCTTAATTGGAAATATGTCAGGAAGGATGTACTAAAATGGGTTGCAAAATATGAATAAATCGAATGCGAAAGACTATTGTGAAATGTCGAATACCTTGATATAATAGATATTAACATTATTTGTAAGTCCGTTAGGCCTAATGTTTTTGTGAATAGGCTAATAGCTTAAAAACTGACATCTTACTTATTATGGACTCTTTGAAAGTTAACATGTATCTTGTTTCAAATTTTGATCTCAATATATCAAACTGAATTTGTTACAATGGAACAGGATTATCCCAGCTTATTTTGTGTTGTTCTAGAGGAAACGTCAAAAATTCGAAGAAGTTATTTCTAAATTTCGAAGGTAGTGGTATACAAGAAACATCGTGTGATTTTACCCACGGGAGTAGCCACAACAATTCTTTCTCGGAAGAGGCAAGGCATTCCACTCTTACGTGTACGAAAAAAGAAGTTTCATAATAGCTAACGTAGCGGACAGCACTGAAAAGGATTGAAGGCTATGATATTGTGACATTACTGAGGGTGGCCATACCAATGAAAGACTAGCATGAAGGGTCCTAACCAGAGTACGTGAAACAAATACATGAGTAGATTGATAGGTGGGGAGGAAAGGGGGCTCTATCCTCTGGAGGAAGAGAAAAGAAGCCAATCTTCTTCGAATGTCTCCCTTACATTCTTTTTATTTCACTCTTCTATCTCTGTCTCTGTCTTTCTTTCTCCTTCTTTCTAGTGGTTTTGTATTGAAGAGCTAGCGGATCCACTTCCTTCTCCTGCTGTACCAATTCACAAAAGCCAGAAGCTAAAGGAGTTTCAGCTCAATACCTCGACGCTCAAGAATGTGTACACTTTACCACCTCAGGTATTTTTTAATATTCCTAAACATTAGCGAAGCGAGCGGTATTAGAATTTTTCCTTGCCTCTTAAGAACTCAGATATCTCCTCCAAGAAGTTCAACAGAATCATAACGAAGGCACAGCTTCTAAGGAAACGATAAATAATTAATTTAAATAATAAAAAGAAGAATGTGAAAATAATAAGAATATTATTTATGAACTGAATCAATTCATATGTAATTTATTTTTATATGAAAGTACGTCAGTTACCTGAGTGTTTCTCATAATTAATATTCAATTCAATTTTTAAAGCTCAATATCAAACATACAATTAAATTTATATTTAAAATTTCAGCACCTGTATGTAAAATTATTACACAAAATAAGACCTCAAAATATTTAGCGCATTGAGTTATAAAGAAAAAATATCTCCTAGCTTTGATCGTATAAGTTAAAAACACGATGGATAAAGATTTTTTGTCACAAATTTGCAAATTACATTAAATAAAGTTTATACAATATCATGTTCTTTATTCGTGGAAGAAAATTATACAGCAATAATTTTATGTAAGATATTAAAGCTCAAATTTTTTGCTGCTGTAAACACATTTGTTTTGTAAAATTGCCTACCTATGCACTAATTTGTTTAATTATGCTTGTGTCGAACTGATAGTTTGCGGAGGACTAATTTTGTTTATCTTATTCTCACAAAGTACAATTTATGCAAAGATTAATTAAAAATATTATAAACTTGGCTCCATTTTTTTAGTTTGGAAATTATGTTATACATAAACTTCTTATTTCTCAATTGGTTTATCGCTAGCTTCATTTATATTACCCATGGAATTTGAATTACGGATCTATTTACATGTATATAAAATAATAATACTTCAAAGTCGTGAGGACTCGAAGGGATAATTATACTGGCTGTAACGACAGATTGACTTAAAATTAAGTAAGTGGTACTTTTATTATTAATTTCTTCAGTACTAACTTACGAAACGAGGAATGTTACGAGGAATCTGACATGACTTACTGCCAATAGAAGCTTCTGATTTTTATATTTTAATTTACTTATACTTAGAACATTTGCATTAATTATGTAGGCCTAATACTTTATTTCCTTACATTTTTAATATTTTTTCGACTTATTATTTTGCATTATAAAATGCATTACATTCATATAGTGTTGTAAAAAATTCGTAGTTAAGAGAAATGAAAATGAAGATTGGAGAAAACCGTATAATAACTAGAGAATATTATAGGAGAAAAATTCCGCCGACACTGGGACTTGAACCCAGGACCTTTGGCTATTCGCGCTGTGAATTGAACTCCGGCTTAGCTCAGTTGGTAGAGCATTGGCGCGAATAGCCAAAGGTCCTGGGTTCAAGTCCCAGTGTCGGAGGAATTTTTCTCCTATAATATTATCATGTAATGTCCAACAGAGACAATAATCTGTGGATCATGGAAGCTTACGTATAATAACTAGCTTCATAACCTGTACTCTTCACCGAATATAGCAAGGATAAAAGGAGGGTGAAATCGGCTGGACAGGATACACACAAGTGGGAGGAAAGACATGTCTCATAAATATTGACTGGGACACCCGAATGGAAAAGATCACTTGGAAGACCTAGACGGAGGAGGGAGGATAAATTAGAATAGATCTAAGAGAAGTAGGATTTGCGAGGGATAGCTAGGTGAAGTTAGCACAGAATAGGGTTGAATAGCCAAATGTCTTGTAGGCCTAAGCGCGGTAATGAACCTACGGGTTCCACAAAACAGAAAATATTCCTATAGCTTGCTTAGGATTTGTCTATTGCCATTGAGTAAGTAAGCAAATAAGTCTTGTAAAGAACGTTTTGAAATAAATTCAAAGTTTATTATTACTGAATTTCCAAAAGTACAGAACCCTATTTTACCAGCTGGCATATTAGGGTTATAGATTGAACATATGTACAGAGTATACAGTAGACTACATATACATGTTACAAATTTGCAAATACACTATTCATGAAACTTGGAAAAAAAAACTTTATAACGTTGCTTATTTAAGAAGAGACGATAGTAAAGTCAAACTTTTAAAAAAATAAATGTAATATTAACTGATAACGTTCATGCGTAAATAATTGACAATGAAATAAGAGGTGTCTAACAGACTGACCTTCCTCTTTACATTAAATTTGCAGAGGTAGGAATTTTAAATCTGCCGTTACTCGTTTCTTGCCAAATCCGATCCCATTGGCCGTGTATATGTTCTCTTAATGTTTTCTTAATGAAGGATAGGGGGCATAAACTATAGGATATTTTAACACTTGAAGAAGCACCTTACTTAGCTAATTCATCTTCTTTTTCATTTCCTACATTTCCCATGTGACCTCGGATCCAGGTTAAACAAATATGAATTGTGCTTGTATTTAGTGCATGTCTAATGTCGGTGGCTAGTGCATCCTTACTATATTTATCATCTACGGCTTGTATGGCCGGTTGTGAGACACTGTTTATGCAAGCCAAAAAATCTTAGGAACTATACTGTCAATGCACCATTTAACTGCTTCTTTTATGGCGAACAATTCCGCTTGAAACACATAACAGTGTGACGATAGTTTATACAAAGCAGAATAAATCTCAGGAACACTATTATCATAAACCACAAAAGCACATCCCACCATAACTTCTTGAGTTTCACAATCAATGTAACGTGACCCGTCTGTATAAATGTAAAAAGAATGTTGGTATACTAGTTCAGAACACAATTGCGTGAATCTGGTGTTATAATGTGCTGGATGACCGACTAAGCTCCAATGTAGTAGTTTGTAGTTGTAAATGGGAGAAAATATTGGGGATCTTTTGACCTCTCTTAATATTATTTGTAATAATCATGAAGAGACCACTTAAATATAAGGGTTCTATGGCAGCTATAATTTGGGCAGCATCAGTAGAAATTGTACGATAACCTCTTATCATTCATAGAAGAAATCCTCTTTGTATTTGCTGTAATTTTCTCTGAGTCCATTTTTTATGTCAAATTCTTCATAGGCAGCAACACAATATAAACGCAGAGGCTCAATCGCTCCATGATAAATCATTAAAGTTAACGTACTTTTCCTAGTTAGACTGTGATAAATTATGCTACAATGTAGAGGTCTTCTTATTCTGTCGTTTAAAATTGTACACCATCGTCTCTTGGCTGTTCGAAATAGATTGTTAGAACTTTAGTCACTCATTTAACATGCAGACGAATGGTCACATAAATGTTTGATTCGGCACTGGATACCACACAGGCATCGTGTTGCTGTAGTATCTTAGTGACAGATTGGAGTTTAGTGCCGTTTTTAAAATTCTATCACGCGATCTAGTTAGCAGAACATAGAAATTACAGTCTACATTCTGGTATTAGTATTGTGTAAGGTTGATCTGTATTCCCGTATGTCAAAAGTGATATTATAGAAAAGCAAGAAACGTTTGAAATTTTGATGAGGAATAACAACTTCAGAATCACTCTTAATGAAATTCACAACATTCAATAAAAGTCATTTTGTACGTAACAAAATAATGTGTTTCACGTTTGCAGTAGCTATATAGATAAAAAGTGTTCCCTATACAGGCCATGGAGACCCAGATGGTTCCAGGAGGTTGAGGCTCCCAATTCTAGACAATCGGCACCGGCTGTCTTTACCCCCAGAATTGCTTCTGGTACTCATTTCTGATAGAGGCTGAGTCGACCCCAGGGCCATAGTGCCACCGGAAGGATTAAACCAATTGAAAAACTCCAACGACTTCATCGGGGATCGAAGCCGCGACCTTCCGGCTTGTAGCGCAGCGCATATAGATAAAAGCATAGGCTTTATATTTCAGAGTTGACGAATATTTCAGTCGTAAGTCGTGTATTGTGTCGACTGTGCTTCTTAAAATTACATTTCAATATTCTGTCATGGTGCTGGATTTACTAGGTGCCAGGTTTTAATGTTTTAATGGCTATTTCAGTGTAGTTCAAACATCATATTTCTTAATAACTTTATTATTAGTAGTATTATTATTATTGTCATTACTACTACAAATGTACAATGTATTGAATCTATTAAGTCGAAAATGTACTTCATACTTAAGCTATAGTTAAATTCATAATTAATTAAAAGAAAAAGAAGCTGAAATTTAATAAAAACTAAGTTAATTAATACAAATGTGACCCAAATAATTCAAATAAAATCTAGTTCCTGTCCTCTGATACACGGAGAAATAAAAAACAGCTAATTTATTATTAGAACTAAGACTCTGAACAAGTAAAAATTACAATATCCGACATGAGTTTTTTTTTAAGATGATTATATATAATAGACACTAAAATGATATATGTATAAATATGTTTCTTTTTCGTGACCTGGGTAAAATAAGATATTAATCCCCTGAAATTAATGGATAAAAATTGAGTTAACATGAAACCATGCAGGAGAATAAATCCCTGTAGCCTTGACTCATGCAGGAAAAATTATTGCTTAATGAGCATGCTTTTGTCACTATTTTCCGATCTTTCGTTCAATTTATTCAGAAGAATTAAGTTCACGTATTTTTGTATAGAGAATTGGGAATTAATTATAATACCACTATAAACATTTTTCCTCCTAGCAGTTTTATTTATATTCCATTAAACATCGAGGTCAGTAGTCAGATTCTGTGTGTATAACAGTAGTCCATGCAAATATTGTTAATTGTTAATGTGTTCATGGTGTGTATTAATTTCAACTGATATTCGATTTTAATGAATATGATACAGGACGAAACAACGGCGATGTAAGTAAATTTCCAATTCGGAATTTGCCTTTATGATTGGGGAAACCATGGAAAGAAACGCGTAAGATTTTCCTGCCATTGCGTTTGAACCCGGGACCTCCTGAATGCAAGTCCAAGACTCTGCCATCTCGGCCATGTTCTTCCGTTTTTATGAGCTATTTTAAATTACTGTTAATTTATTCAAATTACTTTTCTTACTTAATGTAATGTAGTTTTACTTAGTAAAATAAAAAATGTAAAATCCACCCTATAAGGACGAGTTCGAAAATGGGATTTGCTGGGATTATATTAAGTAAATTCAATAACGTGTAAAGAGTTTAATTTTGATTGAAAAACATTGTATAAAAAAATAACACTGACATTCCTGATCTACTCAAAAAGTATCGTACAACATACCCAACAATGTACAACTTAAGTCTCTTACTGTGTTATGTATAAATAAGAATGCACTCATTGGTTTAGGCACATTAAAAATTATCCTTCAGAAACATTAACCTGTTTATTATTTGGAGCTATGTTTGACAGAATAAATCCACATTATTAATTTTTCAACAGGACCTGCTGAAGGCTACCTCAACAAACTACAATATTGCTGTGGGGTCAGAACTTCAGGGAACCCTTCCTGATCTTCCTACTGGTAAGTAAATTTTCTCAAAAAATTATTTTTTATGTTATTAATAATTTCGGATCAAGAAATTTCTATTTCAATCTTTCGTACCTGCGATTTTGAATTTTCGAAGCTAAAGTCAGTAATTCTAACACATTAATTCATAAATCCATGAATAACACTGCTTCATAGTGATTTTTTTGGTGCTGCATAGTCTGCTTATGCGGCGCTGGCACACGAAGCATGTTGGTTCTCTGCTTCATTAGATGTTAATGCCAATTATACCCGTAATAAGGCGTGTTACAAGCCCACGTATTTGAGTTTAGAGTCTAAATGAATCACGAGTGTGCCAGTTTGGAAGAGAGAAACAACTGATAAGAGTTTTACATTAATGATTTTATCACACCCTACGCTGTTGCATAATTTGTGTGTTTCATTCGTTGGTGGTGCCTTGATTTTGGATGTATAATATTATTTGGATCGCCAGGTAGATGACTTTAATAAAGTATTTCTCTCTCTAATGTTATAAGTACATTTAGTGATAGTTTAACGTATGCCACAATTCCTCTTTGGCTCGGTTAGAGTTCAAAATATATATGAAATACTTAATAGAAGCCTGGAAAAAATGACGTTATTGTATCTGTATGAGTTAGCATACTAATATATGACATATGTACACTGTCACAATTATTTGAGAGATAAATTTGGAAAGCCCCATCACCAGAGTTCACATAGAGACCAAAAAAACCACATGTTGTAAAGATACGATCTCTCACGTGCAATTGTGTAACATTCCATTGTTTTCCAAAAGGTTAATAATTAGACCTGGGATTTTAGGCTCTAAAAAAATTGGTTTTAGGCACCTAAAATTTGCTTTTAAAACAAGTAAATAGGCTTTTATAAGAGAAAATAGACACTTAAAATAAGCTTGAAAATGTGTAAATAGACAGAAAATAGACTTTAAAATACTACAATATGCTCTTCAACTATAACGTGATCTTTTTTACTGTAAAAGCGTGGTATACCTAATCTTAACAGAAATAATTGCAAAATTAAGACAGAATTAAAAATACATTTATCAAAAACAGTTTTGGATTATATGAAAATTTGACATAGTTTGTTCCTTCTTACTATATACCTACTACTTGTTTTGCGCGAATCCCTCCTTTCAGTCAGCATTCCTTTGGCGACAATTGTTTGGGAAAATCAAGTTTCTGTGAAAAACCCACCCTCTGCTGTTCTGCCCTTCATTCAGGGATGTCCATTAAATGATTTAAAAGTTACAGAAGTTGAATTTTATTTTAAATATACAAAATAGGCTTTTTAGGCACTAAAATAGTAAAAATAGGCTCCAATGGTCCAAATAGGCATTTTAAGGTACTATAAAACTCTGTAAATATACGTGATATATCTTGAAATATCAACATATTTTTAAAAATGCATGTTGTTTCATAAGGAACAAATAGGAATTTGCCTTAAAATCCCAGGTCTATTAATAATAGGCTATAGTATAGTATAGTATAGTATATTAATCATGAAAATTAAAAACTAATGTTCCAAAGAGAATATCAAGATTTATTCCTCTATAATTGCTTTTAGCTTGTTTGTGCAGTGTTATTCAGGAGAGGGCACAAAGTCTTTCTTGAGATTAATTCCTGGCGATTGTGTATACTTGGGAATGGGATGTTCGTATTGATCCTAAACCCCTCAGTAATCAGGAGTCTAAGTCTCTGAGGCGTTCCACCTCATTCTGCAACAGTTGTATCAAAATTAATTGAACATCCCAATTTTCCATCGTGTTCATTTATGTTTCGTTTAAAACCTAACGAGCTATGACGAATCTGCATTATCTGCTTCATGAAAAGCAGACGAAGCAACATGATAGAAGTTCTCATTTAGCAAACTTGCCGCTCAAATAGAAAACCTCCTCCATTAATTTCTTGAAAAACACTGTTCTGATACTAAAACTTTCAGTACAGTTGTGCCGTCGCCAAATAATAAGTTTTGCAATCGATGTGGACAATGCTTTCGTTCCTACAAAACTTTTATTATCAACCACGAAGTTTTCTGGTGCTGCTCTTTTTTCCTCTTCATCTTCTTCCTTCAATCTTCTTGTTTCCCATTACAATGTCTTTTTGTCGTCTTAGCAATAAAAGCCTAAATCGAAATAGAAGTTATAACAGTTTATGCGGACGGGAGGCAAAAAAGGATTACTGACTGTAATCTGGAGCTGTAGTAAATATATCTGGATAGCAATATTCCAGATAGATCTGCCATTCTATCCACGTTCTCTTCGATGTAGATTTCATTTCTTAATAGCCTACCACCAACATTAATAACAAACAATTATACCATATTTCAAAAGCCGTTAATAATTTTAGTCATAATTTATGTCATTTATTTTTATTATTATTTATTGTATTATTTATTGTATGTATTTGTGTTTAATATTTTTTTCTCCTTTTTATAAATATGTCTTTTCTTTTTCTAGCTCTGTTTAACATTTTTCACCTTTTTTTATATAAGTGTGTCATTCTTTCTCACTTTGTTTTTTTGTTTCTCCTATTTCTTCACTCTGATGTTCTGAAACTACTCCCGAGCACGAGCAGTTTGCTCATTCGGGTGTATTTCTAAATAAATATTTGGTTCTTTTCTTTCTTTTTCTTTTCTTAAAAAGTATTGTACTTTAATTTTTAAATTTGTAAATGTTTTTTGTTTATTTGTTTATTTTTGTATTTCTATTTGTACTTGATTTGATTAACAATAGGCAATAAGCAATTGAAACTGTATTGCAAGTGTAAGCAACCTGTACTAAAAATGAAAATAAAAACATTTTATTCTAAATAATTTCGTGGCTATATGAAGAGATTTGAAACACATTAAGCACGAAAATAATATTGAACAAATTATGCATTATTAAGTGCTTCGATAAAAACAGACAACTCTCCACATCGGAGAACTGGCTGTTTCATGTAGCAATTCTGCGGAACTTATAATGTCTTACTCTATGGACTTAATCACAAGAATATACGTTAGGCCTATGTTTATATTAATGTTTTATTAATGTTTATATTAATGCTTTCGTTCCTACAAACTTTTATTATCAACCATAAAGTATTCTGGTGCTGATCTTTTTTCCTCTTCATCTTTATATTAATATTATATTAATGTTTTATGTATCTCGAGGATGTTTATTGTAGTTGTTTGGACAATAATAGCATTTCGAGTCTTGAGCTTAAAAATTAAACTTTGTTTTGTGATGCACGTGCACCGTCATCTGGAATTACAGTGATGGGAACAGAAACTAGCCATGTTGTGCCACAGACTTAAAAGTTTGCAAACTTCTGGTTTGGAGATGCGGGTTAGTTAGTGAAGACCCCCACATCTGCTCTGTCTGCATTCATCCCTGTCTCTTCTTGTTTCGTGTTCTGCGTGTGACCCAGCACTCAGACTATGTAACCTGTCTATACAAAACTTAAAAAGTAAGGTTATTATTTTATTTACAGGGTATTAAATATATTTATAATTATTAATACAGCATTCTCATTTTTATCTTGCTGCAAAAAATATGTCAAAAATATTTAATCCTCTAACCCATTTAGAAAGTCTCGTTTTTATTTTTTAGTAAATTATTTCCTCACCAATTAATGTAAAGGCTATTTGACATTCTTTATAAGACAATAAATTCTTTTTTTGCGGCTTAGTTAAGGAACTTATATTTAGCTAACTCTAGATCACCAGTTCTCAAACTGCACTACGCGTACCTCTAAGAGTTCGCCCATAACTTGTAGAGTGTTCGCGGCCTCCTTCCAAGGGAAATTTTCGAGAATAAAAAACAAATAAACAAACAAAACAAAGTGAAAATCTTATGTAAGAGAATATTTTCCCGACCTAGCCTAAAACTCAATATGCCAGATTGCTGACTGCTGATTGCCGTTCTTCGTTTCATTCACTGTTTTTCATCCATGGCTTTCTAAGAAAAATGTTTAATAAATAAATAAAAAAAATAATAATAACAAAATGGCTTAATTTGGAGCTTGAAAGTTTCACCTGGAGAACCAGATTAAAAAAAAGCTATTTAAACAATCGGACAGTGTTATGAATGAGGATTTCAATAATTAAATGTTAGATCTTACTTAAATTCCAGTCTAAAATCAAATGTGTTTTATAATTTTTCATACAAATAGCGAATGATTTAATTATTTTCTCATCTTGTATTAGTTCTAACAAACAATAATAGTTGATTTATTCAGAGATGCCTAACTGGCGGACCGCGGGCCGCATGCTGCCCTGAATCTCATTTAGTGCGGCCCACGACAAAGTCAATTAATTTCTTCCATATTTGAAAGTACGTACCGTACTTCTGTGGATCCAAATTTACAAGTTAAATCTTCACAAAATAATAATGTGAGATATGATATATTTTTAAAAGTAATATTATCACCGAAAACAGTTCAACAGCTTCTTCACCATTTGACAATGCTTTAGATTATTCCATTATTAGATTATAAAATTAATTATGCAGTAGCATGTAATATGAAATGAATATACGAGAACAACTGCGCATCTATTGATGCATTGGGCACGTACATAAAACACAAGTTCAAACCTACCAACACTCTTGCAAAATTCAAGTTATTTGTGCTAGTTCAAATGCATACATAAAATCATATCCAGAATGTTGCATATTCTCTTCTAGTGAGTCAGCGTTTATTTGACTGCTGAAGTAGGTTTTCTGATACTATAATTACTTCAAAAAGGAGGGTAGGGAAAGGGAAAATCAAAGTGACTTACATGAATAGGAATGCAATTCCCTTGAATCGGCTATCGTGTCTAGAAGCGCTTCCCATAATCTGAAGTTATCCTAGCTGTTTCACTTTCAATTCACTTCTCTTTATTGAAGACATCCTATAGAATCCTGGAAGAGATGCCTCAAGTCAATGTCAACCAGAGGCACCCGCTACAACCAGTTTCACAAAACTACTCTTTTAGAAAGGTCCTTTTTGTCATAGGGTACACTTTCATAAAAACGCTTTTAAATAACTAAAAAAGTGGTCTCTTTGTTATATCCAAAGTTTGTGCTATTTTATTAACAAAGCCGAATAGAGTACATAAAATTTTCCTGTAATCCTCCAGAAAAAAAAAAAATCTACTCTACAGAGTAGAAAGAACATAACTTTGCAGATTTTAACAGGTTTTTACTAACATAGGAGGAAGCAAAAAATTAAAACACTGTTTGTCCCAAGTGACTACTTATCTTAAAAAAAATTAACTTTAACCTTGCTTTTCGTTATACATTATCCGTGCTGTTCTATTATTTTCAATCAGTAGAGTAAAGAAAAAGGTACAAAGATTCCCTTTGCAATTTGTCAATATAGTTGGCAGTTTTCATGAAAATTAAGAGATGACAAAGTGTGATTTAACCATTTTAAATGCAAGTGCCTTTAAAATTTAATCGCCTGTTTTTCAGTTTAAATTTTGATTTTTCTTTGTCACATTCAAAACTGGCGCTGCGCTACAAACCGGAAGGTTCTATTCCCGATGATGTCGTTGAGATTTCTCAATTGGCCTTATCCTTCTAGTGGCACTGTGGCCCTTGGGTCGACTCAGCCTCTAACAGAAATGAGTACCAGGAGCAGTCCTGGGGTTAAAGGCGGTCGGTGGTTAAGGCTGACAACCTTACTACCTCCACGTACCGAATGTCCAAAATCTGCGAACCTCAACCTCCTGGAACTCTCTGGGCCTCCATGGCCTGTATACTGATCGCTTTACCTTTGCATTTAAAATTATCTTCTTCCACAAAAGTAGATATACAGTTGTGAAATGTTTTGTGAAATGTTTCCATCTTGTACTTACATTGTGTGCAATAGAAGTACTAATAAGATTTCCTGTATAGACATTGGTTATTTCTTTTAATATTTAGTATACAAATAGGTCAGTTTTTTAAAATATTTTTAAAGTATAAACAATATAAAAAGAATCTATCAGTAACTTTTTAAAACAATCATCAAAGAATCTGACGAAAAAAGGCGTTTTGTTGAGATTGCTCGCTTGCTTGATACAAGACCTGAAACTTGTAATTAAAGCCATTCAAGATAATTAGAAATAGGAATGTAGATCCAGTATCGCTCACTCGCTTACTGATGTAGCACAGCCATAATATGTGGCTGTGTAATTTATTCAGCATTGGCTTCAGTGATATTACATATTGCTCAACCGTATTCCTTTTTAATTCTTCAAATAACCTTTCCAGTGACTTTCCATTCGATTTATAAGAAATATTAGACTTTTTAAAAAAATTCAACCAACTTTATTGGTTTATTTATGTGCTATTTTGTGTATGCAGGCGATGACGAGACGAACATGCGTGGTATTCTGTACTTGGAACTTGAAACGATTAGGCGGCCCATCCTTTTTGTAAATCAGTGATGGCTTGGAAATTCAATAGGTAGTAGTCTCATAACTCTCCTTGGTCATATGCAAGTGCCCCGGGTTTGTGCCTAATGGGTGCCACGATACCAGATCAGTACTGTCTGGCTGCGAGCTGAA
Source organism: Ectobius pallidus (assembly GCA_964059195.1). Taxonomy (NCBI): domain Eukaryota; kingdom Metazoa; phylum Arthropoda; class Insecta; order Blattodea; family Ectobiidae; genus Ectobius; species Ectobius pallidus. The sequence goes on along the minus strand of CAXKWD010000010.1, from coordinate 37,399,117 downwards.
GGCCGAGCTAGCGTTCCCCCACTACCTTACCATGCGCTTGCATTTACTGTCTATGTCTTTCCCCCACTATGCCACCAGCTCGGCCTTCAGCTCACAGTCAGACAGTAGACTATTCGAATGAATATAGGTCCTGAACAGCTTTATTCACAGAGAGGTATTGGTGCTTTGGATCAACTTGATTTTTCAGGCAATATGCACACAATATACAAATAAATCAGACCTATCAACTGAAGACATATGCTGCTATTTTAAAATCATTAAAAATATGCTAACCTGCTGGATTCTTGTAGAGCCATTTCAAGAGTTTCCTACCGATTACTATGAACTACAAAATGTAGCCAACGTATGAATGACAACCTATAAACTGTTGGTCTATATCTAAAAGGATGACGGAATAACCTGCATAATGTTGATATGTGTTCGGGCTCCCCATATTATTGTTTTTGTTTATAATATTCTCAATCTGTACATTATTACAGGAGAGACGAAGAACGATGAACCCATATTTCCATTGCTCTCTTTTGGTTATTCACTGCCTTATTGAAAGATTATAACTCGATCGGTAAAACCTGAGCCAAACAAACGGCTGCGCAGTCGTTTACGATGATGTAATCTAGACCTTCCTGGCCTTCATCTCACGTGATGTTCCCTGCTGTACAGACCGTGTAAAAACATCTTAGTTATTCAATAGTGAAGACTCACCAGCTATATTCTGTGAGTTACATACCATTACTTAAATAATATTTCATAACTAAAAAAAACAAATACTTCATTCACTTTATTTTTGTTTTCAATAGTTACGGGCTGTTATGAACCGCATAGTTTGGAATGAATAGTATAGTATATGCATTCTCTTCTGCTCTTACACCATTGCCACCGGCGGACGATAAGCTATCTGCGCGTGTTTGGCTCAGGTCTTACCGATCGAGTTATACGTTCTTGTACTAAGACCAATGAACTTATTTGAGTGTTATTTTTAGTTATTGCTTGCCATACTGGAAGTTGGGGTTATGTATAAAGAATGAACTTCAGATATAACTTTCAGTTCTTGCCTAGTCTTCCTGGAAGGTTCAAGTCCGGATACTAAGAGCGATGAACTCTCATTTCAAGTGTCATTTTTTGGTTAACCACTGCCTTATTGGAAGGTTAAATCCGTGTACCAAGACCATTGAACCCTTGTTGTTTGGTTTCAGAAGCATGACGTATTCTGCACTATAATACTCGGAAAATTAGTTAAGAGAAATGTTACCAGCGGATTGTCTATTTTATCTTTATTGCGATAAGGTAAGAAAAAATGCGTTTCCCCATCACATGAATTCAGAAGATGTTCCGAGAAATATATAACATATAGTAATAGAAATCGATTTTAGTCTGTATTGAAAATATTTTCTGAAGTCTTAAGTTTAGTTAATATAGAACAATTTTTTAATTTTTAAAAAATGAAGTCCTAACTCGTTGTTTTAAACTTAGTGGTTAACATGATTTTTATTAAAAAAAAGAGAAAAAATATTAAAATATATCGTCACAGATGCTGATGTGTAGATCATCTATATTTCCAACTCTCAACTAAATAAGGGGTTCTAATATAAATTATCTCAGTTTACGCAAAAACTTACCAAAAGCTTACGCACTGTATTCATGTGCCAGTGCGTTGCGGTCAGATCAACGGCTCAATACGTTACACGTTCACTTATAGCGGTGGCTTTAGAACACTAATTTACCCATTTTTCTAGTCGTTTCCTCAGGTTATGAAAACATAAGTAGGGGCCGGAAGTTTAGCCATTCGTATGCAAGTTAGTGGTGCACAGGTTATAGCAAGCTGTCTCCTCTTGTATACATGCATCCCATGCAGACAGCAGCGCAGGCGAGTTGTTGGTAAACAACAGAAAATGTGCTACAGTTTGGTACAGCTGTGTGCGTGAGCTCACGTGCTACAATTCGTTACAGCTCTGTGCGTGAGTTTACGTGCTACAGTTCGGTACAGCTCGGTACATGTATTCCATGAAATCCTGTAGTTATGAAGAAGGTAGAACTGTAAATTGAATCTGCGATTGTGAAGGAGGCTTCAATATATTCATATGCTTGTAATATGTTGAAATAAAATCCTAAGAGCGTGAGTTTGCGTGCTGCAGTTCGGTACAGCTCTGTGCGTGAGTTTACGTGCTACAGTTTGGTACAGATCTATGCGTGAGTTTACGTGCTACAGTTTGGTACAGATCTATGCGTGAGTTTACGTGCTACAGTTCGGTACAGCTCTGTGCGTGAGTTTACGTGCTGCAGTTCGGTACAGCTTTATGCGTGAGTTTTACGTACTACAGTTCGGTACAGCTCTGTGCGTGAGTTTACGACATAAATGATTGCGAATAGTATCTAAGAAAATTGAAGTTCGTTGACAGTAATTGCAGGGACCTGTAAGAAACCATAATTCATTTAGAGTCAAGGAGCTCAGAATTGACTGAAGCACTGAGATTTGTGGAGGAATTATTCATAGCCTTAAATGAAGAGGTGATAGAATAATGTTGATTGTTTAGCAAACACTTCAAAGTGTTATCGAAAGAATGTGTGATTTTCCATTCATTGCAATAATCAAGAAGAGCTACCAGAGAAAACATTCCAATGCAACCAAATCAAACATTATCTTAGTCTCATGGTTTAATTCTCCCTCTGTAACTTCATATGCCCTCATGTGACGCTGAGAGAAGATTTTCTGAGCACAAGTATTATTTCTCAGAAAACAGAAAAATCTTTCATTTATGAATTTGATAGTGTGCATTGTAATCCACTGAAATATAGCATTTGGCACATAAATCTAAGTATCCCACTTGTCCTTATGCTGCAACAAGATTACTATCTACGTGTATTAAACTTTAAAAGTGAATTTTTATTTACATTTGACATTATGTAGACTTTATATATATATATATATATATATATATATATATATATATATATGTACACATGTATTACTAACTGCTGTAGGAGCAAAATGCACACTATACTTGATCCAAGATGAGTACGGAGCAAAAGTAAAGAACTGAATGTGAAAGTACAAAACACAGTTCACAAAAATTCGTTTTTGAGACAGTGTAGTCGGTTATATGCAGTAAAGTCAATTTAGCTTTATTTTTTAGATTAGGCGCCAAGGGTCCAGTGTTGATTCCCAATCGAATCTATATATCTACAGTCTGTAAGCTTATCTTCTAGCCGCTCGACAAACCTTTTCCTCGCACGTTTCTTTATTGGTGACGTAAATTCTGAAGATTCTGACTCGCAATTCTTTTCTATAGGCCATGCCTATTACTTTTACTTACATGGTGTACTTCATCACACATTATGTAAATGAAAAGTACAGCGAATTAATTAATTATCTTATAAAATCCGTCTTGTATTTGTAACTTATGTCACTTGTTTTTCTTCAAAATCAACAAATTTGCGAAGGCAACAGTAAAAACAATTGGAATATTGTTTGTTAGATAGCCTATGTGTTGTAAAATATGTGTGATATAAATACGAAAACAAGCAACTCACCTAACAGAACTTATGTTTTCACAATTACATAAGATATAAATAAAAATAAAGTTGTTAAAAGCTACCTTAAATAAATAAATTTAAAAAAATAATTGTACGACGTGTGCGAAATAGAAGTAAACATCTGACTGAGCTTGTCGCACTATCATAAAGTATGCGCTGCTGCTGTTAACCAATGAAACGATAGTACACAGTTATTGCCTGTGCATTTAGACGTGAACACTTGCATGCGCCGCAGAGATAGGGCGGAACGGAAGGGGAGTGTGTTGATAGTATGGATCACGTGAGACTGATACCACTGCGCATCGTGTTTACAGTGTTCACGTCTAAATGCACGGGCAATAGTCAAGGCATGTCTGTTGTTTACTTTTGCTCCGTACACATCTTGGATCAAGTATATACATTAACCTGATAATTATAAAACGTTCATTTTGCTCACGTACGATTTCACTAAGCTCGCTACTTCAGAAGAGTATTTATTTTTTAATTGCACTGTACTAGATAGTAATTAAATTAAAACAGCATGTGATATTGAAACTCCATTCCTTCGCGTTTACGATGAGTTTTGCACTTCTCCATGCATCACCGGCTTGTAAGCAATGTGGTATGGCTAAACTTCCGGGTCATGATTACATGGACTACAATGGAAAGTTGTATGGTAAGCTAAAAAATAAAACAAGTCAGATTAAAAATATGTTTTATTGCTTTCATGAGCTAATGTGAATATATAATAATATAATATTTTAAAGCAGGTTTTTAATTATCTATTATATTTCAAATTTTAATAAATATCTTTGTGTTAAATAGTAAAGAAGAAAGTATTGCCAAATGCCCGGCCACACCTTGACAGGGCGAACTCGTTTGATGTTGACATCTTATAATTAATATCCTGCTTTAACACTACAAGGATAATTATAATACAACTTTCTTAAGTCGTACACTGTTTGGAATGTAAGCCGTTATCATTGCACAATATAATACAGTTTTATTTTATAAATACCTCATTCCATCTCTAATTCCTTATTCGCTGAGTATATTTATATGGTTGACTTTTTATGACTAGACGTTTTTGTCTATCACCTTTCAATTCAATAAATATTTCTTTTATCTTTAATATCAGCATTTTAATAACTTCTCTTTCTTTAATATTATACAGGACCGTGTGGTCCATTATTATTGCTTAAAAATAAACCTTTATATCCTTCTTTACAGGTTGGTAACCAAAAATAAACAGTTTGCTTGCCTTGGAAATAAAATAAATTGCATTGGAGATATGGCTTAATATTTTCCATTCAAACTCTAAACATTTCCGGGTAGACCGTGATGTTTAGACTCAAACAAATTTTTGAGTTTTGAGGTATGGAAATGTGTTAGATACCATTCACATAATTTTTTTTATTAATAACGAACAGTAATAACGAACCGTTTACGTATTTCATTATGGAGGAGACTGTTCATGTACATAATATTATTCCTACAATAATTCATACAATGTGTCGTCGTGGTGAAACATTACAAAACATGTCAAATGAGAAGCCATGATTATGTTTCCGTTATTAAAAGTTTCTCCTCCTAAAGCCAGTCCTTAAGGTGCTTCAGTAGTCATAGGAAACTTGAAAAATGTTAATACACGTGAAAGTTTTGTTTCTTTTGTATGAAATTTAATTCCTTGCTATTTTATTATTTAGGAGGAACTATTGTAATACTGTTGTTTGTTATAATTGCAATATAAAGGGAACGGAGACCGATCCCTTTAAAATGCAGCTAACTTGGATATCGTCATTGTATTCCGAATGCTTGTCTATATTGTAAACTGCAAAATAGTACAAATATTTTAACTGATTAAATACAGTGAATTCAGCCAATATTATACGGATTATAAAATGATGGTTTTAAAACGGGATTCAGAATAAATGCGCCATGCATTATTATATATTTAATTTTACAGATATAAAATTAACTTATGTGTTTAAAGTATAATCGTCCTTAGGTAAGCGTAATTAAATTTGGAAATAATATGTTGCACATTTCATTTAAAATAAATGTTCTATGTAAAATACTAGAAAGCTTTGAATAGTTTATATAGTAAATTTTCACTGGAAAGCTATGATAAGACCATACCATTTTCATGTTTGATATAGGCCTATATGTATATTATCATTCTAAAGTTGATTTGAAGTAGAGTTATTTTGAGTCAATCATTCTTAATGAAAAATTAATGGAGAGCATTTTGAAGAAGTCCCTACAAGAACAGCTGTTTCCATATATCTGTGGATTTTGTATCACACTTTGAAAATATAAAGTACTTTACTCTAGTTAGATAAAACCTTAAAGAATCTGTCCACTCCTGGTTTTTAATTTTTACCTCGTTTTAACTAATGTACTCTCATAACCAAATGAAAAATCTTCACTGATGCAAATATTATCTCAAACAATATAATGAGACTGACTGATTTCTCAAAACCTTTAAATAGGCTATACATTTGGTTACACCTGTAGGTCTCAGAAGTCAGGATTTCCTGTTCATTTAAGCAGCTTCAAAATAATAATAAATGATATATTTTTCAGTCCTGTGTGATATTCTTTTTTTTACACATATAAATAAAATGGAATGCATTGTGTAAATTCACAACAAAGCAGAATAGTACATTGTAAACAATCAGTCAGAATATGCAGAAAATATATCATTGTTTGGCTTGAATGTATTATTAGAACGATTCTGAATTGAATGTTTTTTTTTTCCTTCAGAAATATATATTGGCATTTATTTAGATAAGTGTTAATCTCTGTGAAATTATTCGAATTATGCATCTATCATAAACATGGTAAACGTGAAAAGTCTTAAATTTAATACATTTTACATAAACTGTGTTATATTGTTTTTCGTTTCTTTTCTTTCTTTCTCTGATACATTTGAAAGATCAGATCAGATCAAATTGTATGTTCAGCTAAAAGTTAATCAGTTCTTAATAGAACATAATATGAAATGGCCGTTTCTGTATGCCCATTAGTCCAGTTCTTTTGTGTTCTACGATTTCCCTGTATAAGTCATAAGATTCTACATATATTCAACAGAAACAGTAAAGGATATCAGATGTTCTCGTGAAGATTTTGATATTATCGGACATGCTTCTAGCCAGTGTTCTACTGTCTTGGTGTAATGTTAAGGCTGGACTGTTTTTTTCAATATAAACGTATGACTCAAAAATGTGTTACATAATATCTGTTCAAATGTAAATATGTCTACCTTCCTGCAGAAATGTTCTGACATCTTCGTAAGAACAAGAAGTGAAATTGACTCGATATTTTCGTCAAGATATGGACACTTTCTGAATACTCAGTTTTATTTTTATAAGATATTCATGTATTTTATAGTGTCATGACATCAGTTCCACTTCAGATGTTGGCGGGTTGTTCGAAGAGCAGAACATACTCCGAATTGACATAATTATTGTATATCCGAAATTATTTGGTTCATACAATATCATATTTGGACAAAAGTAGGCCTAAATACTATATAGAGTTTACATTTCTCATTCTGAAAAATTAAAATTCTTATGGAGATAAATATTTGTCTTTAGGCAAGTGCATGGAATGTGTCCATTCTGTTTGAAGATGTCAAGATTTCAAAAATAGTTATATATATATTTTTTGTATATATAATAACTCAACTATTTTTCAATGTTGCTTCCCGTGTTCAGCTATCAGATTTATACCCTCCTGCAGAAATGTCTTATTATCATCCTGTTCATCATGTTCAGTTATCATAGTACATAAATTCTCCAGTATTTTGACTCTAAACCCGATTTCTGATGAAATTATCTGCTAGATTGAAGAAATATTTATGTTGGTTGGAGTTTTATTTAATATCTATTTTTAAAAATATCATGATAACTTAATAAAATTCTTTAATTCTGTAAAAGGTGCTTCTTTCAGTCCATTAAAATTCAACCATAAAATGCTTAAAATGTTACGGATACAAGCGATTATCTTGAATTACAGTCAAATTAATGTTCTTACACAAACACTGGGTAGCTGTTTGCCATGCAGATGACAAATTTGTTTTCTTCAAAGAGTTTATATCGAAAAGCTAGATTTCTGAAGTACGGCAATTCTCCTGCTAATAAATTCATAGTGTTTAAAATGAGCCAGTCATTAGTAAAATACAATAAAATGAAGTAGATTAGCAAGGACTAATTGTTGAACTAAATTTCCTTAAATAGTTACAGATACACATGAAATTAATTTTTTGGATAGAATTATTCCTCTGTTGCTGACAATAGAATTTCCTTACATCAACTATTTTATTTTAATTCAAAATTCTTCAAAATAAAGTATATCAATTATGTGAAATTAAAAATATTAAATTGCAATATAATTGTATTTATCTACTATCTTAAAAGTAAATGCATTTAAATTACCATTAATACGCTAATTAAAGCGGTCCTTTTTAAATTAAGCTGAAAAAAGATGTAGGTGATAATTAACCTTCGTTTCTACCATACCATATCAATTAAAAACGATTTATTCAAATTTGGTTGAATGAATACAGTTTTAGATTGGTGATTTTTTATAACAGCACTTCCGCAACCCTAGAACGCTAAGGATACTATTTTATAAGTGATTCGTAACCAATAAAAAGTTAAAAGAATACTTATATATAAAGAGGCCACCTACATTTTAATATAGGCTACGTAAAGGTAATTAAATATTAAGACTCTTAAAAGCTATGGCTGAAATGGTGACTTACTGAAACAAGGAAAGTCAGATTTTCTATATTTATGTATCTGAAGCATTCCAAGATTGCTCTAAATTACTGATATACTGATTAGTAATACTAAGCCATACCGTTAACAATTGAATAAGTTCGTAGTTAATTCATTCGTACCAAAAGAATCATTACTTGATAACTGATTTCAAGTTAATTAATTAATAGTTAATTTATTCGTACAAAAAGAATAATAACTTGATAACTGAATTGAAGAATTTCCTATCGTAAATTAAAAATACTGGCAGAGAGCTTTCATTATGTTATCTGGTATTATCATATAAATATAATAGCTATTTCCATCTTGACATCCACAAAGACTTCGTTGCTTCAATTATCTTTTGTACCTCGTAGGCCTTGTGATATTATAATTCTTGCAGTGTTTCAATACATACATTTCACAAGTTTACCAATAATTAGTACAATCTTTGACTCACGTATATGTTCTTTTGTGAACACACATCCATATAAACATTTTTTACATCTCCTTTTATTATCAGTGAACATTCAATCACAACAAAATGAATATTTATGGACATTAGATCTAACTGCCATGTTCCTTTCACAAATCTGTCATGGATAACCTTTAATTAAATTGTTAGTTGGTATGAAATTAATTAAGATGCGTGGTGTAATATAATTAAGTTTGACTTTAAATGTTTTAAATCTAAATCACATTTACAGCTATCAACTTCTTTTGTCATAATTAGACCTCATAAATGCCAAAGCTTATGAGAAGCTGTTAAGTACTGAAACAAACACACACGTCTTTAGAGAAACAGCTTATATTTAAATTAAATAGGTATAACGAGATACATAAGTAAAAATTTCGTTGATAGCATTCAACTTCTAAAGACTGTTATGTCTAAAATGTACAGGTAGAGAACCGACTAAAATATCTTAGTTGCCGATATGAGCCACTGCGCATGCCTAGCGGCGTTCACAGGATAGTAGGGAATGTATTGAAATTTTTTCTACAGCCGATAAATTGCTTTAATTGAGAAATAATTTCACTAATTTGCATTGCTTGTGAAAACAAACGTTTCCGTTACATCTCTTACATTTAATTACGTATCACAAGGCTCTGAAATCAGCTACAAGAGTCGGTCCGCTTTTTTTCCCCCCTACCTGTACATGGGTATTCCATAACAGAGTTAACCTGTAACGTTCAAGTATGATATTTTCAATCCCTTTTTCTGAAAACAATATTATATTCAACGGAAAAGTGACAAGACTTTCCAAAAACTTGTGAAATCATTGAAGTTTCTGTCGAAGTCTCATAGACGAGTTATGTTATTTTATTTCGCGTACGACATTAAAATGTCTTGGTATCTGAAACCTCAGGCTTGATATCTCATTTTTATATTATTTTCCATTAAAGAATTTATTTTCATTTATTTATGAATGTTTCTGAGAAAGATATTTAAGGATGAATTCTCATATAAGGACATATTAGAATATGAAATTTTTAAGCAAAATCATTAGAAGGGTTTGTCTTGTGCGTTCTAATTTCTACTTAGGTGCATTTAAATTTTGGTCAGTGAAGATATTTCTTACTTCTTACTGTTTAGAAAGAGACGAGCGCTTGGAAATAAAAAATTACTTTTTCAAAAGCAGTGAATTATATTCCAAATTGAAAGAATAGTGCTTTACGCATCAAGCCTAAATTGAAATTTATTATAATTCGAGTAGGTTTATGAAACGACCAACAAGTTTTATAGCACGTAATGAATTCATTTTAGTATGATATTAAAATTAACATGAAAATAAGTTATTTTATTTTAAATACAGGGTATTTATTATGCAGATTTCAGCTGCTACTCTCAAGGTCTCAATATCGTTCCGTGTTCAATAATAATCGATACCACACCAGTTTCGAAATGGAAATCAGTGTTGATATAAATGTTATTATGAGACCGTTACCTCATATGTAATAAGCGTATTAAAGTAGGCCTATAATAGAACAAAACATACATTATCTTACAGAAAAGAGAATAATGATCTTAATGATACCAACAACGTTGATGAAAATGAGGGGAAATGGTATAAGTAATCAAAGCATCTAACCATGAAGTTATCCATAATTGAAATAATTTGGAACCATATGAATTATAGTGTCACTAATTCCTCATGGATATTGGTGGTAGAAGGTAGCTGCAGTTTAACCTTACCATGAATCGAATAAGCCCCCATCATTATGTTGTCTTAAAACATTGCGATAAAAGATTATCACGATGGATGTCATGTTAATAAAATTATTCTAATCTGAGAATGTTGGTTCTCCCAGTGAGGGATAGTCACGCAACATGCATACTGATAACTTTTCTACATGAATTCGTGCAACTCGCCGCCCACTATCTCCAGTCATAGCTTAGATTTTCTCATCCCTCGTATCTGCTTTTGACGTTTCTTCACATGTATTTAACAAAAAATGTTCTTTTTAATTTTCTCTACAACTTTACTGTGGTAGGTTTTCATGTATCGCCTACTGTAATGGAGATAATCTAGAAAAATTGAAAATGAATACGAGTCAAGTACCCCTAAGTAATTTTTGCAGAGAAACGGATATAGCCATTTTATTAATCACAGATAAGAATTTCCAATTTCTCATTTGTATTAAAATCGTTAGAGCCAATTTTTCAAAAATCAAATTTTTTAAAAAAGTTTTCATGATGAGTCCCCTTAATATTTCAGTTATAAAACCCAAATTCTGAGCGGTTCGATAAAATTTCGAAAAATTCCTTCATTCAAAAAATGAAATAAATACAATGGTCCGTTTATCCGCTGTGCTTGTCCACATACATACGGACAGACGTCATTCGAAAAACACTTTTTTCGGTTTCTAGGCATCGTGAAACATGCTTTCCCGGTGTTATCTTGATTTCGATTTTTTTTCACGATCACAGTACTTTCTGTATACTACGTATATGCGAGAAAGTAAAATGGAAAATTAAACAAGCACGGCTTTGAACCATTAAAATCTGGAATATTTTAAATAAAAAGATAATAAAATGCGTGTGCTAAGTGTATGCCAAATTCTGGAAGTTTATTAAATCTGCCACAGAAAATTACCTAACGAAAAATATTTAAAAGTACCGGTACTGATATTAAACTAAAATATTCATTTCATTTTCCTAGTAAGTAATTTACTTATTTTTAATATAGAATCCAGTCCCTGATTGCAGGGTTATTGTGTAGGATATTAAAAGGTGCCTATGTATTATTTTTTACAGTGTAGAAACTATATTTTGTTTATGCTTATTACAAAAATATTTTTATGCATGTTGTGATTGTTTTAAAATACAGATTTGAAAGGACGGAGAAGAATAATATTGCTTCCGTCTTGCTTGAAATGGATATTTAGTCAAAAAACAATAAGAAATCCTTTATTGCACGAAACATAATCCAATAAGTTAACTCCTTGCTTTTTGCCATAATGCTTTAAGACAGAGCCGGTGTTATTTACACTTTTCAGTTTACTTTTTGAAAATGATTATGTTTATACGTTTAGTGAAATGAAATCGATCTTTCATTGTTTTTGTTTTGGCTAAGATAAATCGCTTTGGGTAATGAGTGGCTATAAATTTGTTCAACATTAATTCTTTACTTAGGAAATACTTTAATTTCTTTTCTGATGTTTGTTTGTACGATACAAAGGGCATATACCAGTCCACAATATTATTGTACTGATATTTTTAAACCTTTTATACTTCTGTAACGACACTCTGAGGTCATTAGGGCAAACCCTTAAAGTAGACTTTCTCTGCACGAAATAAACACATCTAGAACTTCAAATGAGGAAGTAATGCCTTTTCCAGATTTCTATTTCAACGCAAATCAATAAGCAAGAATATAGTGAGATATTTTTAAAAGCGACGAGTAGAGCGAACACGGGTTATTAAGAGGCAAGTTTCGCATAATAATATCAATCGGACTGTTGCATGAGCTGGAAGAAGCATCGCATGCTTTTTTGCCATAAAACTATACCGCCCCTAGATGCGTGCCTCACCATTGTCAGTGAAACGAAGGAATAGACGTGCCGAATTATACGTTATTTCTCAGAATAGGCACTTATTTTAAAAATCCCAAAGAAAGGCATTTACATATTTACTCACTTCATCACAACGTATGTCTTCATCTAGAGAGATGGTATATTAATATAATTTAGATCCCAAACAGCCTACAATTATGTTGAACATAGTTAGAAGGGAAATACTCTTAGTAGAATGGGAAATTAGTTACGGTTGTGGTGTTACAGGGGTATGGCGCGGTGCAGTTTGTTGAGATACTGTATACAAACCGGAAGGTTCGATCCTCGATCAGGTCGTTGGATCTTTTTCAATTGGTATAATACTTTGTCTGGTAACATAGCCCTGAGCAATCCTGCAAGTAAAGTAGCCTATGCTTAAGGCTTCACATTCATATTTTACTATATATATAAACAAACTGGAGGCCCAACCTCCTGGAACTCTAAGGGTCTCCTCAGCTTGTATGGAGATAGTTTTACTTTACTGTGGTGTGAGAGCCTAATAGAATATTCATGTAATATTAGATACCAACGTATTTTAGAAGAACTAAGATCCTTGGAGCAAAAATATATTCCAGTTATTAAAGTAATATTATGTTTTGCACGGTGCAGTTTGATAGTACTTTGTCAGATAGTCTCATTTTGATGCTGCTTAGAAAGTTAAAATT